>CM062344.1:33909752-34653752 GCA_031216105.1 Dalbergia cultrata | reverse complement strand
TTTGATGATTTTTATGAGATAAAAATGTTTACAAATAAGTTTTTAAAGTTTTAGAAAGGTTCTAAGAGAAACTAGCATTTTATGTGTTTTAGAAATCAAATTTTATGCCTTGTTTGTTGGAGATGAATTCGGTTCTGCCTTGCTATGAATGACCACTGTTTTGTGCTGTTTTAATGATGTTAATATGAGTATGTTTATGTATATTTGATGCTAAAATTCATATGTGAAAGTTAAGAGAAGTTAGTGTAACGCCCCGATTTTTCTGTTAGAGTGAAAATGACCAAAATGCCCCTGAGGTCATTTTCAGCCCGGAATTCGAGGAAAGCCGGATCGGTAGTACTCGAAGGGTAAACTCATTGTTGGAAGGGGAGTAGATGGCTTGTGTACCTTCCTGAGATCGAAAATCTCGTTTTTCGAGTTTTTGGGTCAAAATGACCAAAACGCCCCTGCGGTGTTTTACCCGTTTGCAAGTGCCGGATGAACCTGAAACTTCTCCAGATGATTTTAAAAGGCATTTTTATGTAGACTGTGACTTTAGTTTTGGTCCCGGAGGTCCCGGGCGAAATTAGTGCAAAATTATGGTTTTGCCCCTAGTTTCGTGTTTTTACGCTTAATCGCGTGATTAAGCAAACCTAAGCAATATTAGACTCTAATCGAAGGTTAATTAATTTCCTTATTTAATCTTGAGTCAAAATAATTTATTAAAATTGATTAGAACCTAAAAGTGCTTAATTACAACTTAAAATCATATTTTAATTTCAAGACTCCTAGTCATGGAATCTTGAATAGTGTTTTCTCTTTCCAATTCCTTAAATCATGGAATTGTGTTACACATTGTTTATTCATAAATGAGTTTAAAATTCTTTAATAATGTATGAGCACTCCTAACTTTGTCATAAAATTCCTAATACACATGCTTAGTTACCTAAACTTAAGCTTAATTACTCCTAACCTTGTACCTAAGCTAACCTACACTTAATCCTATCATTAGGTACCAATTACATGGAAGATAAATCCTCCCCCATGCTGTCTAAATTTTGGCCGAAGCCATGCCCTCCCATGTGCACCTTATGTGTGCATTTTTCTCACTCAAAGAGCCATGCTTTGATCTTACACAAACCATACTTTGAGTCATACAAACCATGCTTTCATCCATGCTTCCAAGGACAACATCTAGAAGACTTCTCTCCCCCCCCCCCCATTTCTGGTCAGATTTCCGCCACCCTCATCCCCCATTTTCATGATTTATTTCATTTCAAAACTTGTAGGAAAATCACCTCAAATCACCATACATGTCATACCTTGTCATAGTTTCAATCAAGCTTGCTTTTCCTAATGAATAACCAAGCAAAATAAATTATTTCCCTTATTTATTTGTGGCTAAAAATGTTCCAGCCATGTCTCATTCTAGAATCCTAAATTCATTTAAAAGAGAAACTCACTCAAAAAGCCCATGCCTAAACCCATGCTTTGTATCATACATTCCATCCTACAAACCATGCTTTTATGACACCATCAAAGAGATATTTTCTCTTCCTTTCCCTCTTAAACCACACGGCCAACCCCCTCCCTTCACTCCTCCATGGTTTTGTTTTTTCTATAAATAGGATGCTTGTGATAGCCTTGTTGCACCTTGAAGCATTTGCTAAGTTTAGAGTTTTAGAGTTGTCTTGCTAAGTTTTTCTTTTCTCTCAAAGTTCCAAGAGTTCTTTCTCTTCATCTTCATCTTTCTCATCCTTCCCTCACATAATCACCTCATAGTCTCAATCCACCACCTCATAACCTTAAATCATTCTCTAAGCTCTCAAATACTCAACCTTAAACACAACTTCACCCAAAACACATTTCCTTTCTTTTCCTTCCTCTTCGGCCGAATCATCACCACCATCCTAGGAGGTGTTGCTCATCTCATTTCCATCTTCAAGTCCAAGCTTTTACCTTCATCACTAGGTAGGGATTTGTTTTCAAACTTTGTTTTGCTCAAGAAAGTGTTTTTCTCTAGTTTCCTCTTTGATTCTTTTTTAACTTTCCTTTGTTTTTCCTTTTCTTTTCATTTCGGCCTCTAGGCCTTGTTATGAGCATGATAGCTTGATGATGGGAGTTTCTAGATGATGACATTGTGTTCATCTCAAAGAAACCTCTAAAGCTTGAGTTTTCCTTTCCTTATGACTTCATCTATATGATATCTAGCTCACATGGTTTTTCAAATTAAGAAAATTAATCTAAGGATTTCTAAAAGCCCAAGCCTACCCTTGTCAACCTTAAAGTTGGCAGGTACGTTCTAGGGATTTTTCTCTAGATAGGGGTTTTGGGTATTTAATAAAGAACTTGACTTAGTTTCACTTTCTTTTTCTTTTTGTAAGAATTTCATTTTTGGTATTTTGATCTTTGAGATATTATATTGGGTTGTTATCTTGTTAAAGTCTTGAATGAGCTCTAGCTAACCATAAAATGAACCTTGCATCATGTTTACCTTTATGCTATGCACATCATGTCTACTTTCCTTGCTATCACTAAGTATCAAGATAATAAGTGAACCTTGTATTATCATGTTTATATTTCAAGTTCTCACTTAATACCAAGATAATAATGAGTTGCATTCATATTTACTTTGTGCTATCACTTTACTTTCTAATGGAACCTAAAACAAGTGCATGAGCATGTTTATTTTTATGTCATCACTTTAATAAACCTAGAGCTCAAAGACTTGCCCATTGTTGTCTCAACAAAGGTCTAAAAATATTTAATTCTTGTGGTTCCCATTTCGGCCCTAAGGGGCTTTGGTGTTTCTAAGTGTTAAAAACTATGTTTTATAATTTATCTAAGCTTGTGTGAGTATAAGGAATATGTAGAACTAAGTTTTATGAATTTAGGACCTCTTGAGATAAAAATAATTTAGCCACTGCCCTCTTAAGTATTCTTATGATTTTAAAGGATGAAGGTGTTTATAAACAAGTTTTGAAAGTTCTAAAATGGTTCCAAGAGAAACTAGTAGTTATGTGCCTTAGAAATTGTGTTCTATGCCTTTTATGGAGAAGTATATTTTCGGTTCTTCCTTGCTCTTTACTGCCACTGTATGTGCTGTTTTAATGATGATAATGTGCCTATGTTTGAGTAAAAAAAAAATAATGTTAAGACTCATATGTGAAAGATAGGATAAGTTAGGAACTAGAAAATAATTAATTTTGAGAGTTCTAGATCCTTTAATTATGTAATTTTCTGGATTCTATCCAGCAAGGTTTAGATTTAATAATCATGGTTTTTAATTAGTTTGAATGTGTAGGAATGACTCATAATTGGTTTAGGACTTAACCTTGAATCCTTAGGAGCAAACCGAACTTAGAAAGGGTCATTGTTGTGACTTCTAGGTACCCGTAAAGTTAGGATTTCAAATTTTGCATCCTTGAGGTTTAGAGATGTTCTTGACCATAGTGTGAGGTGAGAAATACTTAGTTATAACCTCATAGGTTCCCAAGAGACTAAGTTTTGATGATCGATAACTTAGAATGTGAGTTAAGGACTTTAAGGGTCTAAATCGTAATTTCTAGAACCTCATAATCACACAAATATAAAGCTGTCCAAATCTGCATAGTGCTGTTTGGATAGGTCCTTGAGCATAAAAATTAGTAAAACTTATTAGTTGTGAACCTATAGGTGTGTAAGAGGTTAAGGATAATACTAGAACAATTAGTTTACAAGTTTAAGACCCAAAAGAACCAAAGCATAAAACACTATGGGTTTATAACATAATAAGCTTGTGAGTTTGTATGAATAATTGTCTAAGGTATGATTATGTGATGATGTAGATGCTATGAAGAAGTTTCATGTATATGCTATGAAGAAGTTTTATGTATACGCTATGAAGAAGTTTCATGTGATGACGTATATGCTATGAAAACGTTTTATGTGAAAAATAGGTTATAGTTTTATATATGATGAGATGCATACTACGAGAAAGATTTATATGATGAATAATAATGTATCTATGAATTAACACTTTATGAGAACTTAAATGTGACACAACACTGAGATGCCCTCTTGGGTGACACCGAGCACCCCCAAGAAAACAAATCTGTGAAGGTATTGACATAGAGCTTGCCAAAGCGGACAATGCTACTGTGCACTATTTGCCAGTAGAGCGTTTCAAAGAGGAAATGACCCTAAGAGAGGTGATCCTTAATTGGCCCCTATCCCGCACTATTAAGTCGGGATTATGTATATGTTACGCTTATCATAGGATAAGTAAGAACTAGTGACGACTAGTTAAGGTATAAGCTCATAACCTAGGAGATGATTAGGGTGGCCCATGAGAAAAAGTTAAAGTTTAGAATGTCACATATGATATGAAAAACCAAGAAAGTTATAATGAGATTTATCTGACACCTTATGCCACTATCATGATGTTTCTTAAATATATCATTGACCTATATGATGCATTCATGTCTTAGTATACTGCATGCTTGGTCATAAGACGCATTATAAAATATGACAGACCTTGGATAATTAATGCTTTAGAAAATCAATTTAAAAGAAGTATGCATATATGCACACCTTTTAGAAATAAACCCAAGGTTCCTGAGAATGTGATGATGTCACCTAGTTAAGGATTGCCCTACTGAGAATTCGTTTAGAAGATTCTCATTCCCTCTCTCTTTTCTTCCGTCATATCTTCAGATGGCGACATTCGTACTCTTCATCGACACCCCGGTATGGGAGCTGCACCATGACCCGGTACTCGGGTCATACCATTTTGAGGGTCGCTGCACTGTTAGAGTCTTCATGTTCATGGGACGACCCTTCGCACACCCAGTACGGAGTTACTGATTCACCCCGACTGCCCCCTACCATCACAACAATATTTTTGAGCGAGCTAGATCGCGGGACGAGCAGATCCTCCGCATGCAGCCTAAGGGATCAGCGGTACGCGACTACTTGGAGTACTTGCCTCGCACCCAGTACTCGGAGATGGATCCATCCAAGGACCTGCCATCACACATGTACAGTTGGAGCTCCAGTCCTGCTCCCTCACCGATGAGAGCCGGGAGTGAGGAAACGGTGGTCCAGCCGAGGTTGGCACGTAGGCCATCCATGCGCCTTCACCGCGGTGGACATGCCCCGATGATGCGCTCGACCACTCCCGCCGAGATTCGTCAGTGGATTGACTCGACCCACAGTACTCGGACCAGCAGGAGTAGACATAGGAGGGATAGCAGTTAGTGCACACACGCCATATAGTTGAGGGCAAACCTTTTTTTGTGTATGAGGTTGCCTACTCTAGGTGCACTCGGGCATGGGTGTTGTTTTATGATTTCCCTGTATTTGTTCTTCAGTTGTATTCTGTTTCCCGATGTATCGAATAGTCCTACCCTTTGGTATGATGTTTCCATGATATGATGTGTTCCTTTACGCTTTGCTTATAAGTTTCGTTATGCTTCCTTTTAAAGATTCGTGCGTGGCTCTCACCTTGATTTTAAAAAGAAAAATTTTACCCATATTTCCACTAAGTATTTTCTAAGTAAAAGATGAGACCAAGAGGTAATATTCTAAAGATTAACCTAAGTACATACTAGTAGTCTTAGGTTAAGATTTAGGGTGTTACAGTTAGTAACTAGAAAAGAATTAAATTAAGACTTTTAGATCCCTTAGTAATGGATTTTTCTGGATTCTATCCAGCAAGGTTTAGAATTGAAAATCATGGTTCATAATTAGTCTAAATGTGTAGAAATTACTCATAATTGGTTTAGGACTTAATCTTGATGCCTTAGGAGCAAACCGAACTTAGAAAGGGTCAATGTTGTGACTCCTAGGTACCCATAAAGTAGGAATTATAGATTCTACACTCTTGAGGTTTAGAGATGTTTATGATCATAGTATTGAATGAGGAATACTTAGATATGAGCCTATAGGTACCCGAGAGCTTAAGTTATGATGATTTACAACTTAGAATTGAGATAAAGGACCTTAAGGGTCAATGCATAAGACATTAAGAAATCTTTTATGCCATGATGTTTATCTATGTAAGGATGATGTATTTGAAGTATATGCCATGATGAGTTTGAAGTATATGCTATGATGTTTATCCATGTAAGGATGATGTATTTGAGATATATACTTGATGATAAATGAGCTATGATGAAATGAATTATTGAGATGTTATGTCTATTATGTTTATGAAAGATTGAATGAGAGAGGATATGTACCCCTTCTTTTGCCCCATATAAAATCTAGTGACAACTAGTTAGGTTTGAGCTCATTTTAGGCAATAAGGGTGTGTTTGGTTGGATTATAAGGGTGTGTTTGGTTGGATTTTTGGTGATGCGTATAAATACAGTTGAGCTCATTCCTAGGCGATAGGGTCTGTTTGGATGGATTTGATGATGCGTATAAATATCGCCAGGGCCGGTGTTTATGGTTGGATTTTGGTGATGCGAAAAGAAGGTGGTCTTTGAGAAAAAGAACTTAAGAGTTCAAGCATGAGAAAGAGATATGATGTTTTTAAAGTCATACAGTTATGAGAAAAGAAAGAGTTTTATATGAGAAGTTATATGCCACTTATATGTTAATATTTTCGTTAATGTTGTGTTCTATCGACGATTTGCATAATGTATTGTCATGCATTCATCCAGTATCTGTTGCATTCATATCATCAAGACTCATACTAAAAGACACCCACTTCGGATAAATAGATTTGAGAAGATTAAAACCAAACCTTATGCATGAACACCTTTTTCATAATTAAAACTGAAGTGGCTGGGGACGATGACAATGACACATGTGTTAGAGTCGGAAATCCCTACTGAGAATCTTGAATAAGTTTCTCATCCCTCTCTCTTCTCTTTTCCGTGTCGTCTCCAAACGAAGATGATGGTGTATCCTGTGATACGGTTCACGATTTCTACTAAAGCATGGGCATGAGGCATACACTATGAGTCAGATTGGTGGGATGCAACGAACGTGCGTAGATGCCGCTTTGGTTTTATATTTATAGGAGTGTATTTCTCTTGATGTGATATTACGATTACGATAGTCGTAAATTATGTACCTATGATGATATGATTATGTTGTGATGTAATGAACAATGTTTGTGTTTTGTGACCATGAATGATATGAGTTCTCTTTTCTGTATGTTAGTCTTCGTTACGTCATACCCGGCTCTCACTTTGATTTTATATTTCAAAAAAAAAATTTACCCGTATTTCCGCTAAGTATTTTCACAAAAGAATGAGACTAAGAAGTAATAACCTAATGATTAACCTAATGTGTTCTAGAGTATTGGGTTAAAAATTAGGGTGTTACAAAGCTCAAGGAAAAGGACCAAGAGAACAAAACAAATAACAACATTTCTTTATAACCAAATCAAAATAAGAATAAAGAAAAGGAAAAAGAAACCAAATCCATGCATAAAGGAAGGAAGGAAACTAAAACCATAGTCAAGAAAAGGAAAGGAAAACCGAAAATGAGTTAGAATCAAAACCAAGTTTCAAGCTTGAGAGGTTCCTCAAATGATAACCACAAGACCATTATCTTGAAACCTCATCATCAAGCTAAAGATTTCCTTTCAAAACCAAGATTCATAACCAAAAATAAAAAGAGAGGAAACGAGTTTCAACCAAGAGAAACTAGAACTTTTCATTTCAAAACATCAACATAAAAAATAAAGCTTTTGAAAGACAAAACCCCTAGCAAGTGGTGCTTTTCTTGTTGGAAGGAAAAAGAGCTTTGTTCTTGGTTGAAATGAGAAGACAAAAATCTTCTCTAGATTGAAGGGAGGATTCGGCCAACAGGGTGAGAAAAGGAAGGAAATGTGTTTATGTGAGCTTTGTGTTTCAGAAAGGAAGCTTAGGTTTTTGGATAATGATCTATGGTGGTTGTGTGGTGGTTTGAGGTTGCAAGAAGGTGGTCTTAGAAGAGGATGAAGAAGATAAGACCAAAGAGTTTCTTTGAGACAAAAGGAAGAAAGCTTAGATGAACTTTCAAGGCAACAAATAGAAAATGTGTAAAATGGAACCAAGTTCTCTTGAGATTGGAATTTATAGAAAAGTGAAATATGAAGGAGAGAATTGGAGGGGGAGTGGCCGTCGACCTTGAGGCTTTGGAGGAAAATATCTCTTTTGTGTGGTCATTCAAGAGTATGGTTGAAAGCATGGCTAGGTATGGTTGAAAGCATGGCTAGGTATGGCTGAAAGTATGGTTCAAGCATGGTCTCAAGTATGGTCCAAGATATGGTTCTTTGAGTGTGATTCAATTCAACATGTGAAGAATATGGGGAGAGGGTTTTGGCCATTTGTGTAGCCAAGGGACAGAGGAAATGTTTCACCTAATTGTGGTTTAGTGATGTGTTTAGATGTATCTTTGATTAAGCTTTTGGTTAGGAGTTTGTAAGTAAGTGTTTAGGTGAGGTAATGGGTAATTAAGGGTGTTGGGACATGATTAGGAGTGATCTTGCTTCATTAGTGAAATCAAAATTCATTTTATGATATGATTATGCACAAACATAATTCCTTAATTTAAGGAATTGAAGAGAGAAAAATCTTGATTTTTAAAAAAGATTAAGGTGTATCTAAGCAATTCTTAGGTTCTAATCAACCTTAATAAATTATTTTGATTCTAGATTAATTATCAAAATTAATTAATCTTCGATTAGAGTCTAATATTGCTTAGGTTTCCCTAATTACGTCATTAAGCCCATAAAACACTATTCTAGGGGCAAAACAGTAATTTTGTATAAACACTGCCCGGGACCATCCGAACCCAAAAAAAAAATCATAAAACACATATAATTAACATTTCGAACTCTCGGAAGAGATTCTGGGCTCAAACGGTACTAATACCCACGTAAAACACTATAGGGGTATTTTGGTCATTTTGAGTCGAAAGTTTGGAAAATGAGATTTTCATCTCTGCTATCACTAACAACATATTTAATCCTCTTCAACCATTGAGTTGACCATTCAAGGACTACCGGATCTACCATCCTCGAATTTCCGGGTAAAAATGACCTTAGGGGCATTTCGGTCATTCACGCTCAAACAGGAAAAACCGAGGCATTACAATATGCATGCACTTAACATTTTATATATCTTTAACTTGATTCAGTCCTTCACTCACTGAGTGTACCAACACCACTGTCTTAGCCCCCTCTTGAGGGTTAAGCAGTGAGCTTTTCCCATTGATTATTTAACTGTCATTGAGTGCATAAACACCAATGTCTTAAACCACCTCTGTGGGTAATGAGCTCATGTTGTGGCCGTCACCACAACGTTTCGGTTTTCTTTTCATTTCCATGATCTCAATGGTTGAGGGGTTAAGTAGTGAGCTTTAGCTCAAGTTCACTTTTCCAAACTTTCATTGCTACTTTTCTAGGCTTTACTTTTATTTTCTTTCCGTTGCCGTGATCTCAACGGTTAAGCCGTGAGCTTAACGGTTAAGCCGTGAGCTCAACGGTTAAGCCGTGAGCTTAACTCAAGTGCACTTTTCCATACTCTCATTGCTAATTTCATCAGCATCATATATCATGTTTCATAAAGTCTCTTATTTATGCAGTAAACATTTCATACTATATAATAACCATCAGTAGATAATTTCATGAAAAATCTCATAGTCATACAGTAGGCATGTCAAACAAATCTCATATAAAATTTCATATAGATTCTCATAGATAATCTCATATTAAGTATCTCAAGTCATTAAGTCAAGCTCTAGTGCTTGTAAAAGGTCATAAAGGTCTTTGTATTTATACATTATGAATGTCTTTCTCATTATTTTTACAAATCTCTTTTCTTTTAAATCTCTTTGAACCTTAAACATTCCTTAAATACCTTTTATGCATTTAAATGTTATTCTTGGGTATTTTGAGCTTCCTCATGTCTTTTGAAGTTCCTGTAATCTCTTTAAATATGCACTTTTCACCCTGAGAATTATGACAAATTAAAATCTCTTAATCTTTCACTATATTTCATATGTGTCTCAAGGTCACTAAGTCTTGTTTAACTAAAGCATAAGCTTATAGGTCAAGAACTAAGTTCTCTTAGTTATTTATGAGTGAAAATCATTAATTATGTGTAATCATTGATTACATATAATAATAATTATTATATTAATCTGGTAAGTGTTAGTAAATAACTTTGCCCTCATGAAAATGAGAAATTACTTTTTTGCCATAAAAAAGTGTCATTTTTGCTTGTTAGAGTTTTACATCTTATTTCCAAGTCTGGCATGTCTACATGAAAAATTAATTTCTCTCACTATACTTACTCTTTCAAGAAAATAAAAATATGTTCAGAATTCTGACTCAATCCTCTTTTTCTTAATGTGATTTTTACAAAAATATACTAAGTGAAATGACCTTTATACCCTGACAAAGTTACTCTATCTCAGTAGCGTTTAGAAACTCAATCCATGACTTGTTTTTGCGTTTCTAGAACCATATGCATATTTTTAGTGAGTTTATTTTACACCTATGTGTTCCTTAAGATCTTATCTTTACAAATACACATATTTTATATGTTTTTCATTTTTATAGAAAAAGATAAGTTCAGTTTCATGCTCAGAGGTCATATAGCATTTCTAGTAAAAAGGCTAAACTTTAAAAATTTATATCTTGAACTAGAAAACTTGTTTTTGAGTGAAGTGTTTTATGATGTGTCTCGTTTATGGTAAAAATATTTTTTATTTCAAGGTAATTCATATTTTATGAGCATTAAATTTCGGAACACCTACTGCCAGAAACAATCAAAAATCCAGCACCTATCATTTTCATGTTTTATATCACTTCTTTCAACACAAGGATCACACAACACATTTCAAGCAATATTTGATCATGAAAGCAACATAAAATCACTTAGCAAATAGAAACAAACATGGGGATTCACAAAATATTTATACAATATCCCCTTAAAACATTTCTATCAACAAACATAAGCTTGATAGCATTCTAACCATGAGCAAGGTTAGATGCCATCAAGGCTTACACAACCAAAGATAGGGCTCCTAGCTCTTGGTGTAGAGGCTTAAATGGGTCCTTTTCTTCATTCCTAGAACTCGAACAAAGAGCTTGATGTGGGGTGAGCCTTCTTTGGATCTTTGCTTGAAAACTAGTGTTTTTTGTTAGTAATTTACAAGAGCTAAAAGATGTAGCTCTTGCAAAGCTTGGTGTGGGTTCTTTATGGCTTAGAAATGGAAAGGAATGCAAGAGAATTTGGAGAGAGCTTGAAGTGGAAAGAATAAGAGAAAAATTGAAGAAGAAGAATACTTGGAAACCTTAGAGCATGGAGGAAGTTGCAAATGAAAGCAAAGAGCAAAAATGAAGTTCACATGCCTCATATTTATAGGCATAAAAACCATATAGCTTAGGGGCTGTTTGGAACTAGTTTTCTATCTTCACTTAGTTGATTTAGTTAGCTATTTAGTTAGAGTAAATACTAGTTATGATTTAGTTGAGTTATCTAGTTAGTTTTAATGCTTAATATGCTTCCTAATGTAGGCTAGACCATGCCTAAAAGTGCTTGCCTATTGACATGTGATTTATATCAAGTTTTCAAAGCTGTCACTAGCATTAATCACATCAATAATTTCTCTTTCCCATGCCTCCTATGATGGCCACGGTTTGGTGTATGTATAGAGGATGAAATTTTCCAACTTTCCATGCATGCATGCACCATAAACTTACATCATGTAACCTTATGCTTTAATGGGTGAATTTAATTTTTAGCATATGATTGTCTATGTGCATGTATGTGGCTGAAAAATGTGCATGAGATTATGATGCATGTGATTTAATTTTTGTCTTGTCATTATACTAAAATATAATTAAGAAATGGTGTCATAATTCTATTTTCAGTTAAAAATACTTTCTGGAATCTTAACCAAAGGTAGTTTAATCTCTATCTATTATATTTTTTTCTACTAATTGGAATCCTATGTTGATTACCTTTGTCTAACCACCCATTAACATGATTAAAATACTAAATCATTTACTTTGTCAATACCTTATTTATAATGTTAAATAAGTTATCTGTAGAAACTTATACTAATAAATTAATATTCTATGCTAGAGATTTGCTATTTTAGGTTAGTTTAGCTTTTAACTATTCTTAGTATTAATCCAATAGCTTATATTCATTATTGCTTAAAGACAAGTCTAGGGATTTATGCAATGGCATTGTTGTAATTATTAAAGTAGTAGCATGTGGTAATTTCCTAATCAAAGACAAGGGTATTTTAGTAATTAGGCAAGGTTAGTAGCATTCTTGTAATTCTATTTATAAAGTTAAGGTATCTTTGTCATTTACTATAAGTCAAAGGTATACTTGTAATTTTCTTTACATAGTAAGGGTATTTTCATAATTTCAACTAAATAATGGCAATTTTGTAATTTTTTGCATCTTTCTTTAGGTACACTTGATTATTCTAATATTATTTGTTATATTTCATAGCACTTGTCCAATTTTTATTAGTTCTATTCTTTTTTCATCCTAACATTAATTAGGATTAACTAATATTTTTAATTAACTCCTTACTATTTATTTGACTTTTTATTTATTTATTATCAATTTTATACTATCTCCTTGATTAATGTAATTTAGTAATTAAAATGTTGATTATGGAATTTAATCTCACAATTAAATTGTCCTCGTCCAATATGTTTAATTTAGAGTTTTTTTTTTTCTTAATACTACTTATTATTGATCATTCTTTTGTGTTTTCTAACTATGACATAAATCAATAATAAATTATCAGTGTTGACCTTTCTCGCTATGGGGCCAAGATCAACTATCAAGTTGGTAGATTAATTGCTCGGGTTCATCGAGTGAATTAACATAGACAAAATTTAGGTATGTTACAGTTCCTAGATCAGCAATATTCCCATTGAATTTCTTCCCTTTAGCCATTTTAGGTATTTGTATGTAAGGTTGGATTCAGAAAGTTGAAGCTTGAAAGGATTAAGAGACGAGGATTTGTGAGAGTTTATGTGAGATGAAGAGTTGTTTTGGTTGCAGAATCAGGGTTTCAGAGGAAGAGAATATGAAACAGTTGAGGAAGAATGCGATAGAATATGAGAACAAAAGTGTGACATATGAAGAGTGGAAGGTTATTTTAAATTATGGTACATGACTGACTGAAGGTGAAGTGACGTGGGAGTGAGAAACTCAAAAGAATGGGAATTATCCCGCCTTTTCCATCATTCTTCAAAAAAAGTGGTTTCTAATTCTTAAGATTACTTTCTGAGGATGTTATTTTCTGAGCTTCGCTTCTCACTTTATGAGCCATCGAAGTCTCACCATGTTTTTTCCATACTTTCATCTTCACATTCTGAACTTCATTACATCAAATATTCCCTATTTTCTGATCCTCAATCCTTCTTTCTGATCATCCCTCCTTTTTTCTAAGCTCAGTTGATCTTCAATCTGATATGTGGTGTTGCAAACTGATTTCTTTGTTTGTGCTTTAGCTCGGAGTTATGAAATGAGAATGCCCAGAGATATTTGTGTAACGCCCTAATTTTTTTTCTAAGTGCACAAATGACCAAAATGCCCTTGAGGTCATTCTTTTACTAGAAAAATGAGGATAGCCAGCCCCGACCATCCTCAAAGGGTTGTTGAAATGTTAGAAGGGGATTATATGTGGATGAATGTTAATAGAGCAGAAAAATCTAATTTTTAAAGTTTCTACCAAAAATGACCAAAATACCCTTGCTATGATTAAGTACGGTTTTGAATTCTGATTTGACCCATACTTCGCCCAGAAGTCTAAAACTATGTTTTCAAGGCATATTTAAGGTTGTTTAACTCCTGGAGGTCCCGGGCAGTTTTTGGTTAAAAATTACGATTTTTGCCCCTACATAGTGCATTTTGGGCTTAATGATGTCATTAGCAAAACCTAAGCAATATTAGGCTCTAATTAAATATTAATTAATTTTGATAATTAATCTAGAGCCAAAATAATTATTTGAGGTTAATTAGGACCTAAGATTGATTATGAAAACTCAAAACTCTTTTTTAGTTTTAATTCTTTAAGAAAGGTATCTATGAATAATGTTTTCTCTCACCTACTTCCCTAAATCAAGGGATTTTGTTGGCATTAGATTCCAATCTAATGAAGTTTGATTTTATTAATTTAGAAAGACCACTTCCTGATCTAGTCTTTCATGGCCCTAATTACCTACTTACTTACCTAAACACTTAGTCACCACTCTCTAATCTTTGACCTAATCAAATACTACCCCTAAGCTCACTCCAAATACCCATTAAAATTGTGATTTCTTTCCCTAATTAAGAAGAAGGCCGCCGGACACTCCTCCCCCTCCATTCAAAAGATTCAATTTATTTCAATTCAAAATGAATGCTCAAAGGCCATACTTGGCCATGCTTGGAGCCATACTTGAGACCATGCTTGCCCTTACTCACCACCATACCTCACCATGCCTACATGAAGCAAATTCTCTCACCTCATGCTCCATGAGGCCGCGGACTCCTCCTCCCTCAATGCACCTTCATTTGTTTCATTTCTCTATAAATACCATGCTTAGATGGACTTGGTTACACTTTGTTCATTTGCTAAGTTTAGCTTCAAAGAGTAATTCCAAGTTCTCTCTTTTCCTCTCAAAAGTTCAAGAGTTCTTTTCATCTTCTTCTTGCTCACAAAGAACCACCACCTCTCAACCATACACTACCTCCTAAACACTTAGCCTTACCTTTCCAAATATCAAACTCAAGAAACACAACTTTCCTTCTTTCTTTTTTCTCCTTGGCCGAAACATTTTCAAGCCCCAAGAAAGATTTTTCTTTTATCCTTCCCTCAAGATTAAGTCTTTTTCACCTCCAAGAAAACATACCTTTGGTAGGGAGTTGTTTTGAAAATTATTTCCTTGCTTTGTTAAGCTTTGTTCTTGGTTTGAAATGATGTTTTGATGAACCCCTATGCTTTATCATTTCGGTTTCTTTTCTTTTTTGCTCTTTTCTTATGCATTTTAGCCTTCAAGACTTTGTTGGTTTCTCATGATAGCTTGATGATGAGAGTTTCTAGATGATGACTATGAGTTCATTACAATGAGACCTCTATAGCTTGAGTTTTACTTTTTACAAAGTTTGATGAAAATGCGAGGTAGCTCAGTAAAGGTTCTACTTAAGAAAATATATCACTTGGTTTTTAAAGAGCCCAAAGCTGACCTTTGTCAACCTTAAAGTTGCCTGACACGTTCTAGAGTTCACTCTAGATAGGAGCTCTTGGGCATAAAATAAAGAATATGGTGTGGTTCTCTTTATACTTTGTTTCAAGACTTGTGTTTTATGATATCCTTGGAAAGAAATGATAGCCTCATGAATGTTAAATAAAGTTTACTTTAAGTATTGCCACTGTTTTTGGAGTATTATTTATGTTCCTAAGAGTATAATTTGTTGATATTATATCTCTTGATTTAGAAGTTATTTTAAGTATGAAGTTTAGTTACTAGAAATGTCTTATTTTGTGCTCATGGGACTTGTTACTTTTCGGTTCTATTTTTTTTTTCCAGCACCTTTAAATTCTATTTGGATGATTTAAATATGTTAGATACCTTGCTACTAGATTTAATAATTGTTCTTGGCACTTTAGGCAAGCCTAGTAACTAAAAAGAATTGAAAATGTGAATTTTAGAACTCCTAAGGAAACGAATTATGCGTTCTATTCTGGCACCTTTGAAGTTTGTAAAATCATGTTATACCATGTTTACTTGAGTGAGGATGACTCATAAATGGTCTAGGAATTAATTTTAGCATTATAAGGAAAGCCGGTAATAAGAAAGGGCGTAAAACCCAACTTCTAGAACACCATAAATCATAGAAATTCATTTACTGCCTATGCTGTCCAACTTTGATTAATGATGTTCTTGAGGTTAATAATTAGTGGTAATGATGATAATTAGTCCCTCAGATGCATAAGAAAATAATTTGATAATTAGAGTTACCTGATTTAGGGGTTTGGCTATTTAAGGGAATAATTATGTGTCGATGATTTGAGATGATGAATTCATGTGAGATATTGATCTTTAGAGATAGAATTCATCATTTGCATGTTATAGTTTTATTTGGAACATTATAGATGCATATGCTAGAAATATATGAAGAATTATGACATTTATGAGTTATGTATTGCATCTTATTATAACATGCTGGGACTTAAGGTGACTTAAAACATGAGAAAATGATCCTTTGGAGTCATCAAACTGTAGGTGATTCTTGGCCCCTAACCCGTACTTATTAAGTCAAGACTTTAACTTATCAAAAGGGATAAGTATATGCTAGTGATGACTAGTGAGGTATGAGCTCATAACCAAGAAGTACTCTCAAAAGGGAGAGTAATAGGGTGGCCCCAAGAGTGAAAAGAACTACCTTAAGTCACCTAAAGAACCAAGGAATGTCATTCATGAACCATGTTCTATGCATAACATGATTGCTATGAAGTTAGATGTGTGCTAAAAAGTTAAATGTTGCATAAGGTAGTGACATGCATATCATAATGAAGTATGATGCATTCATTACAAGACTCATGATAAATGGAATGGGCCTCGATAATTGATGTTTTAGAACATAATAAATGAATCTTTGCATGCTCACTATTTCATAATAAACCCGAGGTTCCTGGGGATGTTGATGATGTCACTTAGATAGGAGGATGCCCCACTGAGATTCTTTAGTAAGATTCCCACTCCCCCTCTCTCTTCCTTTCCGTCACGTCTTCAGATTTTGATGGCGATGTTCGTACTCTTCATTAACACCCCCATTTGGGAGATCCATTTCGACCCCAACCATCAATCTTACCATTTTAAGGGACGCTGCTATGTCAAAGTCTTTATGTTCATAGGATGACCATTTATGTAACGCCTCGATTTTCTGTTAGAGTGAAAATGACCAAAATGCCCCTGAGGTCATTTTCGGCCCGGAATTCGAGGAAAGCCGGTCCGGCAGTACTCGAAGTGCAAACTCAATGTTGGAAGGGGATTAGATGACTTGTGTACCTTCCCAGGATCGAAAATATCGTTTTTCGAGTTTTCGGGTCAAAATGACCAAAACGCCCCTGCGGTGTTTTACCCGTTTGCAAGTGCCGGATGAACCCGAAACTTCTCCAGATGGTTTTAAAAGGTGTTTTTATGTAGACCATGACTTTAGTTTTGGTCCCAGAAGTCCCGAGCGAAATTAGTGCAAAATTATGATTTTGCCCCCAGTTTCGTGTTTTTACGCTTAATTGCGTGATTAAGCAAACCTAAGCAATATTAGGCTCTAATCGAAGGTTAATTAATTTCCATAATTAATCTTGAGTCAAAATAATTTATTAAAGTTGATTAGAACCTAAAAGTGCTTAATTACAACTTAAAATCATATTTTAATTTCAAGATTCCTAGTCATGGAATCTTGAATAGTGTTTTCTCTTTCCAATTCCTTAAATCATGGAATTGTGTTACACATTGTTTATTCACAAATGAGTTTTTAATTCTTTAATGATGTATGAGCACTCCTAACCTTGTCATAAAATTTCTAATACACATACTTAGTTACTTAAACTTAAGCTTAATTGTTCCTAACCTTGTACCTAAGCTAATACACATTTAAACCTACCATTAACACCCAATTAGATGATCAAAACTCACCTCCCCCATGCTGTCTGAACCTGGCCGAAGCACTCCTCCTCCCATATGCATCACATGTTCAATTTTTCAACACTCCAAGGCCATACGTCAAGTCACATATACCATTCCTTGTCATAACTTTCAATCAAGCTTGATTTTCTAAATGAATAAATAATTAAAACAACCCCTTTTTCCCATTTATTTGTGGTTGAAAAACTTCCAGCCATGTTAAGTTTCTAGAAGCCTAATTTCATTCAAAAAATGATAGGAGATTAACTCACATCAAGCCATACTTTGTAGCATAGTTTCCATACTTCAAACCATGCTTGAATGACCTTGTGTAAGAGATATTTTCTCTTCCTTTCCCTCCTAAAACCACATGGCTAGCCCTCATCCTTTTGAGCCTTCATTTGTTTTCATTCTCTATAAATACCTTGCCTAGAAACACATACAAACACTTTAGCTCATTTGCATACTTTTAGTTTTCTAAGCTTTCTTTGTATTCTCTCTTTTTCTGTCTAAGTTTCAAGAGAGTTTCCTCTGGTTCTTCATCTCCATCTTCATCCTTTCTTCATCTCATAATCATCTCATCACCTTCAAACACCACCCCATAGCCTTGAACCATCATCAAACCTCTCAAACACCTCATCTCAAACACAACCTCATCTCAAACACAACTCCAACCTCCTTATCTCCCTTTGGCCGAAACCATCAAGCCCTTGGAGGAGCTCATCATCTTGTTTTCCTTTTTAAAAGTTCAAGCTTTGTGTCTTCACTCTAGGTAGGAGTGTTTTCTAAACTTTGTTTCTTGAAAAAAAAAGAGTTTCTCTAGCTTCCTTTTGGATTTCTTTTGAAACTTTTCTTTGGTTCTTTTCTTTCTTCTCATTTAAGCCATGAGGCCTTGATGAGCACATGATAGCTCAATGATGAGGACTCCTAGATGATGACTATGTGTTCATCTCAAAGGAACCTCTAGAGCTTGAGGTTTTACTTTCTTTGAGTTTCAACTTCACTTTCTAACTCAAACATGATTTTTACTCAAGAACACCTTTTCTTTCCTTGTTACTTTGATTTCGGTTCTTTGTTTCCTTTTCTTTAATATTTCTGTTTTCCATTTCCTTTTTTATCTTTGAGGTTTTGTTTGTTTAGAAAGTTTGTTTTCTTTGAGCTTGATGAAGATGTTCAAGAACCTCATAGTTCCTTTGAGAACTTGGTTCAAGAACTCTAGAGCTCTCTTTGTAATGAGATATATGTTGGGTTGTTACTTTGTTAAAGTCTTGAATGAGCTTTAGCTAAACATAAAATGAACCTTGCATCATGTTTATTTTATGCTTTGCACATCATGTTTACTTCCTTGCTATCACTATTTTATAATTAAACCCAAGGTTCCTGAGGATGTGTACGATGTAACCCTAGGATAGGAGACTCCTACTGAGATTCTTTAGCAAGAATTCTCACTCTTCTCTCTCTTCTTTCTTCCGTCACATCTTTAGAGACTGATGGTGACGTTCATGCTCTTCATTGACACGCCTACTTGGGAGATCCACTATGACCCGGACCACGGGTCATATCATTTTGAGGGGCAGTGTACTGTGCGAGTCTTCATGTTCCTTGGACGCCCCTTTGCACATCCTATACAGAGCTACCGTTTCTCCCTGATGTCACCTTACAACGACGCGATGGTTTTCGAGCGCTCCCAGATGCGAGATGAGAGGATTCTGCAGACGTATACTAGTGGTTCGATGCCTCGAGACTTCCAAGACTACGTGCCTCAGTCCCCGAGTTCAGCGGACGACCCATCTGAGGACCCGCCGATGCACCTGTATAGTGAGAGTTCTGCTCCAACACCTCAGTTTGGGCGCGATGTGAGCGAGGAGACCGTTACGTAGCCTAGGCTGGCGAGGCAAGCCGAGATGCACCCCTACCAAGGAGCACACACTCAGTCTTCACGTGTTCCCACTCCTACTGCTCTGTGTCCATGGATTGGTTACACTCCACCGTTTCCCGGATTCCAGTAGTTGACGTCATAGGGGAGGCTTAATGCACACACCACATGTAGAGTGGATAAACCTTCTTTTGTTTTGAGGTTATTCACCATAGGTGCACTCGGGTAGTTATGGTTTATTTCTACTTTCTTGTTTTCTGTTGTATTTTCTTTCCCGTTGTATTACAAGCTCTGCCCGTCTCCATGAGGTTATGACTACTTATGTACTTAAATTATGTTATTAATGGAATGCTTCCTTGATTATATGCCTTACTCTGTGATCTCTGATAATTGTTACGCATGCTTTATGTAACACCCTAATTTTTAACCCAACTTTCTAGAACACATTAGGTTAAACATTAGGCTATTACTTCATAGTCTCATCCTTTTCTTAAAATACTTAAGGAAAATTACGAGTAAATTTTTTTTTTTTTTAAAACACACAACAAAGTGAGCCACGTTCTTAGTCTAATCGAATAATAGGAATATAAAGCACGCTTAACACTCATAGAGAAACACAGAAATGGAAACATATAACAGCTGAGCATAAATCATCACAACAAGAAAAACGTTTCATTAATAACATAACTTAGAATACATAAGTAGTCATACCCTCATTGGGACGGGCAGAGCTTGTAATACAGCAGAAAGGAAGTACAATAGAAACAGGGAAACGTAAAGTAACATAAAGTAAACCATCACTACCCGAGTGCACCTATAGTGAATAACCTCAAAACAAAAGCAGGTTTATCCAGTCTACATGTGAGTGTGTGCACTAAGCCTCCCCTAAAACATCTGCTACTAGAACCCGGGGAAATGGAGTGTAACTGATCCAAGAACACAAGGCGGCAGGAGTGGGCATACAATGTAGACTGAGCGTGAGCTCCTCGTTAGGGGCGCCTCTCGGACTAATGTGTCAATGAAGACCACGAATGTCGCCATCAGTCTCTGAAGATGTGACGGAAGCGAGAAAAGGAAGAGAAAAGAGTGAGAATCTTACTAAAGAATCTCAGTAGGAATCTCCTATTCTAGGGTTACATCGTTCACATCCTCAGGAACCTTGGGTTTATTTATAAAAGGTGTTCATGCATATGAGATTCATTATTAGGGTTTATGAAACTATTTATCCAAGGTCCATTTCTTTTAGTATGCATCTTGATGTCATGAATGCAACATGTTTAAGCATGAATGTATGGCAATACTTGAGCACATAAATCAACAAATCACAACAATCTAGATTCATGCAAGTGGCATAAGGGCATATTACAACTCTTACTTTTCTCATACTTATGTGACTTAAAAGCATCATATCTCTTTTGTTCATTTTCTCAAAAACCACCCTCTTAAAACATATCCACCTATTTCCAACCGATACACCGCCCCGGCGATTTTTATCATAACCTCCTATCTCCGTCTCACCTAATCGCCTAGGAATGAGCTCAATCCTAACTAGTCGTCACTAGATTTAATATGGGGTAAAATGAGGGGGTAACATAAACATATTTCATTCTTTGAAACGTTCTACTGGCCTCGAGTGCACAGCGTATTGTCCGCTTTGGTAAGGCTGCATCTGCACATACCCTCACGGATTTGCCTCCTCCTCACCGTAGCAGGAGAAGTACGTCTCAATGCTTGTCACATAAAAAATATCCTGGGGGTGCTCGGCCGAACCAGTGTCACCCAGGGTTTTCAACTCACATGGTACTTTAAAACATTTTTCAACCCTTTTAGGTTTGATAGAAATTCGGCAGCATAACGGCTGTTAAACTGAATTTCCTTCAAACCAAAATTCATGCCACAAGCTAATCACACAACTTAACATCTCAATAATCATTTCCTCACGTATCATCAATAAAACATTTTAGGGTTCATGCATCATCAAGCATATTCTTCTAATACATCATTCTCACATAGATAAACATCATAACATATATTTCAAACTCATCATTCTTACATAGATTATAGCATATATTCCAAACTCATCATACTCACATAGATAAAGCTCATGTATCATATATCATACTTGCATAAAATTAAGCATCATAAAAACTCAAGACTTCTTAATGTCTTATGCATCGACCCTTAAGGTCCTTAACTCACAATCTAAGTTATAAATCATCAAAACCTAGTCTCTTGGGAACCTATGAGGTTATAACTAAGTATTTCTCACCTCACACTATGGTCAAGAACATCTCTAGACCTCAAGGATGCAGAATTTAAAATCCCAACTTTACGGGTACCTAGGAGTCACAACAATGACTCTTTCTAAGTCCAGTTTGTTCCTAAAGCATCAAGATTAAGCCCTAAACCAATTATGAGTCATTCCTACACATCTAAACTAATTTAGAACCATGATTATCATTTCTAAACCTTGCTGGATAGAATCCATAAAATTCCATCATTAAGGGATCTAAAACTCTCAAATTAATTCTTTTCTAGTTCCTAACTTATCCTATCTTTCACATATGAGTCTTAACATTATTTTTACTCAAACATAAGCATCTTATCATTATTAACACAGCTCATACAGTGGCCAAACATAGCAAGGCAGAACCGAAACAAACATCTCCATAAAAGACATGAAACACAATTTCTAAAGCACATAAAATACTAGTTTCTCTTGGAACCTTTTTCAACTTTAAAAACTCATTTATGGACACTTTTATCACCTAAAATCATAAAAATACTTAAGAGGGTAATAGCTAAATCATTTTCATCTCAAGAGGTCCTAAATTCATAAAACTTAGTTCTACATATTTCTTATACTTACATAAGCTTAGAAAAATTATAAAACATAGTTTTCAATACTTGGAAACACCAAAGCCTCTTAGGGCCGAAATAGGGACCAAAAGCAATAAATATTTTTAGACCTTTGTTGAGACAACAATGGGCAAGTCTTTGAGCTCTAGGTTCATTAAAGTGATGACATAAAAATAAACATGCTCATGCACTTGTTTTAGTTTTTGCTAGAAAGTAAAGTGAGAGCATAAAATAAATATGTGATGCATTATATTATTATCTTTGATATTTAGGTGAGAACTTGAAACATAAACATGATAATGCATAGCTTGAAATATAAACATGATAATGCAAGCTCCTTTATTACCTTGGTACTTAGTGATAACAAAGAAAGTAAACATGATGTGCAAAGCATAAAATAAATATGGTATGCATTATATTATTATCTTTGATATTTAGGTGAGGACTTGAAACATAAACATGATAATGCATAGCTTGAAATATAAACATGATAATGCAAGCTCCTTTATTACCTTGGTACTTAGTGATAACAAAGAAAGTAAACATGATGTGCAAAGCATAAAATAAATATGGTACAAGGTTCATTTTAAGGTGATCTAAAGCTCATCCAAGACTTTAACAACATAATAACCCAACACATATCTCATTACAAAGAGAGCTTTAGAGTTCTTGAACCAAGTTCTCAAAGGAATTATGAGGTTCTTGAACATCATCATCAAGCTCAAAGAAAGCAAAACTTTTTGAACAAATAAAACTTCAAAGATCAAAAAGGAAAATGGTAACCGAAATGTTAAAGAAAGGAACAAAGAAACCGAAATCATAATAGCAAGAAAAGTAAAGGTATTCTTGAGTAAAAATCATTTTTGAGTTAGAAAATAAAGTTGGAACTCAAAGAAAATAAAACCTCAAGCTCTAGAGTTTCCTTTGAGGTGAACACATAGTCATTATCTAGGAGTCCTCATCATTGAGCTATCATGTACTCATCAAGGCCAAGAGGCCGAAAATACAAGAAAGGGAAACCAAAGAAAGTTTCAAAAAGAAAACCCAAGAGAAAGCTAGAAAGAACTCATTTTCAAGAAGACAAAGTTTAGAAAACACTCCTACCTAGAGTGAAGACAAAAAGCTTGGACTTGAAGATGAAAATGATACGAGCAACACCTCCTAGGATGGTGATGATGATTCGGCCTTGATGAAAGAAAAAGGAAGGAAATGTGTTCTTGGTGAGCTTGTGTTTGAGAATGGAAGTTTAGGTGTTCGTATGATGATCCAAGGTGGTGGGGTGGTGTTTCAAGGTTGTGTGATGATGTTTCAAAAGGAAAAAGAAGAAGATGAAGAAGAAGAATGCTCTTGAGATTTGAGAGAAAAAGGAAGAACTTAGAGAAAAACTAAAAATTAAACTTAGCAAATGAACAAAGTGTAGCAAAGGTTCATCTAGGCATGGTATTTATAGAGAAGAATAAGAGTGAATGAGTGGAGGAGAATGAATCCTCATGGAACATGAGGTGAGAGAATTGCACTTTGATGACATGGCTTCAACCATAGTCTTTGGAGTGTGAAATAAAATTAAATTGTGATAAAATGGATGATGAATTTCATACAGGTCTGATGCAGCAAGGGAGGAGGGAGTTTTGGTCATGTAATAGTGTGTTAGTGATGTGTTTAGGGGTGTATTAGCTTAGGTGTAAGGTTAGGAGTCATTAAGCATAAGTTTAGGTGACTAAGAATGTGATTAGGAACCTTTATGACATGATTAAGGAGTACTCATACATATTTAGGAGATTTTAAATTCATTTTATGAATAAAACAATGTAGACAAAATTCCATAATTTAAGGAATTGGAGAGAGAAAATACTATTCAAGATTCCATGACTAGAAATCTTGAATTTAAAATAAGATTTTAAGTTGTAATTAAGCACTTTTAGGTTCTAATCAACTTTAATAAATTATTTTGACTCAATATTAATTATGGAAATTAATTAATCTTCGATTAGAGCCTAATATTGCTTAGGTTTGCTTAATCACGCGATTAAGCGTAAAAACACGAAACTAGGGGTAAAATCGTAATTTTGCACTAATTTTGCTCGGGACCTCCATAATTAAAACTGAGGTCGGAGAATACATAAAAACGCCTTTTAAAACCATCTGGAGAAGTTTCGCGTTCATCCGGCACTTGCAAATAGGTAAAACACCTTGAGGCGTTTTGGTCATTTTGACCAAAACTCAAACGAGATTTTCGATTCCGGAAAGGTACACAGGTCATCTAATCCCCTTCCAACATTGAGTTTGCCCTTCGAGTACTGCCAGATCGGCTTTCCTCGAATTTTGGGCCGAAAATGACCTCAGGGGCATTTCGGTCATTTTCACTCTAGCAGAAAATCGGGGCGTTACATTACTCCCCTCCTTAAAAAGAATTTCGTCCTCGAAATTCGTTACCTTATAAAAGCTCTGAATACTTCGTCCTCATTTCTGACTCCAGCTCCCATGTATACTCTTCTGTCTTGTCTCGTCCCCACGCCACTTTCACCAAAGGAACAGACTTGTTCCTTAACTGCTTGACCCCGTGATCCACGATCCTCGTAGGAGGTACATTGAAAGTGAGGTCCTCTCTTAATTGTACATGCTCTGGTTCTAGGACATGACTAGGGTCAGACTCATATTTACGCAACTGAGAGACGTGAAAGACATCATGAAGATTTGACAGATTGGGTGGCAGGGCTATTTTGTAGGCTACAGATCCGATTCTCTGAAGAATTTCAAAAGGGCCGAGAAATCGGGGACTCAACTTTTTGACTTTCATGGCTCTTCCTATTCCTGAAGTGGGAGTGATTCTTAGAAATACATGTTCTCTTTCTTGGAACTCCAAGGGCTTACGCCTTTTGTCCGCATAGCTCTTTTGCCGACTTTGAGCGGTTAGGATTCTATCCTTAATCCTTTTTATTTGCTCCGTCGTTTCCCTCACTATATCAGGTCCTAAGACACTTTGTTCTCCGGGTTCATACCAACACAAGGGTGATTGGCACTTTCTTCCATACAATGCTTCGTACGGTGCCATACCGATACTTGCGTGATAACTGTTGTTATACGCAAATTCGATTAATGGCATGTACTTATCCCAACTTCCTTTCTGGTCTAAGACACAGGCTCTCAGCATATCCTCCAGGGTTTGGATGGTTCTTTCCGATTGGCCATTAAATGCGAGGGTGGTAAGCAGTGCTCAAGCACAGCTTTGAACCAAATGCCTTTTGAAAGGCTCCCCAAAAACGTGACGTAAACCGCGGATCTCTATCTGAGATTATCGTCGACGGCACTCCATGCAACCTTACTATCTCTTGGATATAAAGCTGAGCCAATTTATCCAATGAGTACGTGACTCGAATAGGTAGAAAGTGAGCCGACTTGGTCAGTCGATCCACTATCACCCATACAGCATCATGGCCAGCTTGGGTCTTTGGCAATCCTGTCACGAAGTCCATCGATATACTCTCCCACTTCCACTCAGGGATTGACAGGGGTTGCAACATGCCAGAAGGTTTTTGGTGTTCGATCTTAACCTTTTGGCAGACCAAACACTTACTTACCCAGGCGACCACATCCTTCTTTAGTCCGGGCCACCAAAACATCCTCTTTAAGTCCTGATACATCTTGGTAGCACCAGGATGAATGGCAAAGTGACTCTTATGAGCCTCCTCCAAGATTTTCTCTCGGAGGTCGCCATCTTGGGGCACGCAGATTCGCCCCTCAAACCTCCACAACCAGTCAGGGCCTTGCTCAAAACCCTTCAATTTACCGGCCTTAACTGCCTCTATTGTCTCCATAAAGTCCTCATTTTCTCTTTGGGCAAGCATGATCCTTTGCTTAAACCCACTGGTCACCGTGAGATGACTCATCACGATGCCATTCTCAGTCACATACATCCCCAGATTCATATTCCTAAACTGTTCTATTAACCCAACTTCATTAACCATCATACTTGACAAACATAACGATTTTCGACTTAAGGCGTCGGCGACTACATTAGCCTTGCCGGGGTGGTAACTTAAGCCGAAATCGTAGTCCTTGAGGAATTCCATCCATCTCCTCTGCCTCATGTTTAACTCCTTTTGATCAAAGAGATGCTTGAGACTCTTATGATCGGAGAACACTTCAAACCTTACACCATACAAATGGTGTCTCCACATCTTGAGGGCAAACACGATGGCTGCTAACTCTAGGTCATGGGTGGGGTAGGTTACCTCATGGGGCTTGAGTTGTCTGGATGCATAGGCTACCACTTGCCTATTCTGCATCAACACACAACCTAAACCCTTGCTAGAAGCATCACAATATACCTCAAAGGGTATATTGGGGTCGGGTAAAACCAAAACCGGGGTTGAGGTGAGCTTTTCCTTAAGCTCTAGGAAACTCTTTTCACATTCGGTGTTCCACTCAAGCGGGTATTCTTCCTAGTGAGCTTGGTTAAGGGTAGGGCTAACTGGGAAAATCCTTTGATAAACCTACGGTAATAACCAGCTAAACCCAAAAAACTTCTAATCTCGGTTACAGAGGTTGGTCTATCCCAATTCATCACAGCTTCTATCTTACTTGGGTCGACAGCTATGCCACCTTTTGACACAACATGTCCTAAGAACTTTACTTCCTCTAACCAAAATCCACACTTAGAAAGCTTTGCGTACAACTTCTTCACTTTTAGTACCTCTAAAACCAGCCTCAAATGACGCTCATGCTCCTCGTGGGTTTTCGAATAGATGAGAATATCATCTATGAACACAACCACGAATTGATCTAAATAGGGTCGAAAGATCCTATTCATGTACTCCATAAAAACTGCGGGAGCATTCGTCAAACCGAAAGACATCACATTGAACTCAAAGTGTCCATACCGAGTTCGAAAGGCGGTTTTAGGAATGTCCGAATCTCTAACCCTAATCTGATGGTAACTGCACCTCAAATCGATCTTAGAAAACACTCTTGCTCCTTTCAAGCTGGTCCATAAGATCATCAATCCTAGGCAATGGGTACTTATTCTTTATGGTCACTTGGTTCAACTGCCTATAATCTATACACATCCTCATACTTCCATCCTTCTTCTTCACAAATAAGACCGGAGCGCCCCAAGGTGAAGCACTCGGCCTTATAAAACTTTTCTCCAACAGTTCCTCCAACTGGGTTTTTAGTTCTGCTAGCTCCATGGGTGACATCCTATATGGGGCAATAGAGATTGGTCCTGTTCCAGGAACCAATTCTATGGAGAACTCAACTTCTCTTCGGGAGGGAATTCGGGTATCTCATCCGAATACTTGGGATATTCTCTCACCACAGGTATCTCACCTAGGTTTTGCACAAAGTCTACATCGCAAGCGGCTAGGAGAACATATCCCATCGTTTTCTCCCCACTACAGAAGACCACTACAGAGTTTAGGTACAACCTAATAGGTCGAGTGATGTTTTCGGGAGGAGAAGGAAAAACTACGGTTTGGGTTCCACAGTCTAGTAACACACTTTGTTGGCGTGAAGCCAATCCATGCCTAAGATAATTCCTATGTCTTTCAAGGGTAAACAAATTAAATCTATGTTAAAGGACCTATTTTCTACAACAAGATGACAGTTTAAACAACAATGACAAGTATTAATAGGACGATTGGTAGGAGTAGAAACAATAAGATCAAAAGGAAGTTTAGAGACTCTCAGATTTAAGGACTCGACACTAGCAAGTGATATAAAAGAATGAGTAGCACCAGAGTCATATAGTACAGTTAAGGGTTTACCATTTACTTTGCACATACCTTGAATGAGATCGTTGGATTTCTGGGCGTCTTCTGCGTTGAGGGTGAAGACTCTTCCTTGGTGTTGTGGTCGGGGTTACGGTTCGGTGTCCCTCTGCTAGTGTAGTCCTTCGCATAGTGGCCAGGCTTGCCACACTTGAAACACGCTGCGTTCGACCAGGCTAGGCATGGGCGGTTCCGTGATTCTTCCCGCACTTGGGATGTACATCCATAGGTGCGGCTCAGGGAGTAGCAGCGGGGGTTCCTTGTGGCGCCTTGTTCTTGGCCCGCTGGATCCTCCTTGGTTAAACCGAGGACCGCCCGGCCCTCGTTGTTGGTTGTTGTTGAAGTTCCTCTGACCGTTATGTTGAAAAGATGGTCGTGCTTGAGGTCTAGTCTGCTGAGGGAATGGTGGTCGTTGTTGTTGTTGATGTGTTGGTTGTTGCCTGAATCGGTTGCTCTGGTAGGGGTTGTAGTGGTTCCTTGGTCGACGTGGCTTGAACCTTGGGGCTTGAGGTCCTAGCCCCTTGGCTCGTTCTGCCCTTGAAGCATTGATCTTCTTCCGGCCTTCTTCCATGATGCGACACTTGTTGACTAGGGTTGGAAAGTCCCTAATCTCCATGTGTGCTCTGCGTAATTCAACTCCGTAGTCAACCCCGCCTCGTACTTGGACGCACTTCCATACTTCATCCGATTCCCTTGAAACACTCGCGAGAACTTGATTAGCTCCTCGAACTTTGCCGTGTATTGGGCGACAGAAGACCCACCCTGGGTCAGTTGCATGAATTCGATGTCCTTTGCATTCCTCACACACTCCGGAAAATACTTCTCATAGAAGTAGGTCTTGAAACGATTCGATCAATGACGTTCCCAGCAGCCTTCTAGCGATCTTCGGTGCCGGTCCACCGTAACTTCGGCGTCGATTTCAGCATGAAGGCAAAAAAGTAACCTTTTGTTCCTCCGAGCGAGCAACCACGGAGTAGATCTTCTCCATATCCTTGATCCACTCGTCAGCCTTGTCGGGATCCAGGGCCCCTCTGAACACTGGTGGATTCGCCTTGCGGAACTCACCGAAGCAGGCTTGCTCGATTGCTTCAAAGAACAGGGGAGCAGGAGCAGCAGGCGCTTGTTGATTCATCCTTTTGAACATACGTTCCATGGCTCGGGCCATGTCACGAACAGCAGCAGCAGTCGCATTGTCTTGATTATCTCCGGCCGTAGCCCTAGGTCATCGTCAGCGGTGGCATTGGTTCCTAAACACATCAAACAAAGAAACACTGAGTTGATCAGGCCCAACATTCCATGTGAAATGAGCTAGTTACCATGGCACACGCAGCAACAGCGGTCATGTATGCCTATCCTATAGCTTATCCCTAGCAAGTTTTAACACATGACATAACTATCGTATTATGCTCATAAAGCATAGTCATTCCAATCCTCAGGCTCCATGAGAATCGAACTGCTCTGATACCATAATGTAACACCCTAATTTTTAACCCAACTTTCTAGAACACATTAGGTTAAACATTAGGCTATTACTTCATAGTCTCATCCTTTTCTTAAAATACTTAAGGAAAATTACGAGTAAATTTTTTTTTTTTTTTAACACACAACAAAGTGAGAGCCACGTTCTTAGTCTAATCGAATAATAGGAATATAAAGCACGCTTAACACTCATAGAGAAACACAGAAATGGAAACATATAACAGCTGAGCATAAATCATCACAACAAGAGAAACGTTTCATTAATAACATAACTTAGAATACATAAGTAGTCATACCCTCATTGGGATGGGCAGAGCTTGTAATACAGCAGAAAGGAAGTACAATAGAAACAGGGAAACGTAAAGTAACATAAAGTAAACCATCACTACCCGAGTGCACCTATAGTGAATAACCTCAAAACAAAAGCAGGTTTATCCAGTCTACATGTGAGTGTGTGCACTAAGCCTCCCCTAAAACATCTGCTACTAGAACCCGGGGAAATGGAGTGTAACTGATCCAAGAACACAAGGCGGTAGGAGTGGGCATACAATGTAGACTGAGCGTGAGCTCCTCGTTAGGGGCGCCTCTCGGACTGATGTGTCAATGAAGACCACGAATGTCGCCATCAGTCTCTGAAGATGTGACGGAAGTGAGAAAAGGAAGAGAAAAGAGTGAGAATCTTACTAAAGAATCTCAGTAGGAATCTCCTATTCTAGGGTTACATCGTTCACATCCTCAGGAACCTTGGGTTTATTTATAAAAGGTGTTCATGCATATGAGATTCATTATTAGGGTTTATGAAACTATTTATCCAAGGTCCATTTCTTTTAGTATGCATCTTGATGTCATGAATGCAACATGTTTAAGCATGAATGTATGGCAATACTTGAGCACATAAATCAACAAATCACAACAATCTAGATTCATGCAAGTGGCATAAGGGCATATTACAACTCTTACTTTTCTCATACTTATGTGACTTAAAAGCATCATATCTCTTTTGTTCATTTTCTCAAAAACCACCCTCTTAAAACATATCCACCTATTTCCAACCGATACACCGCTTACGATTTTTATCATAACCTCCTATCTCCGTCTCACCTAATCGCCTAGGAATGAGCTCAATCCTAACTAGTCGTCACTAGATTTAATATGGGGTAAAATGAGGGGGTAACATAAACATATTTCAGTCTTTGAAACGTTCTACTGGCCTCGAGTGCACAATAATTGTCCGCTTTGGTAAGGCTGCATCTGCACATACCCTCACGGATTTGCCTCCTCACCGTAGTAGCAGGAGAAGTACGTCTCAATGCTTGTCACATAAAAATATCCTGGGGGTGCTCGGCCGAACCAGTGTCACCCAGGGTTTTCAACTCATATGGTACTTTAAAACATTTTTCAACCCTTTTAGGTTTGATAGAAATTCGGCAGCATAACGGCTGTTAAACTGAATTTCCTTCAAACCAAAATTCATGCCACAAGCTAATCACACAACTTAACATCTCAATAATCATTTCCTCACGTATCATCAATAAAACATTTTAGGGTTCATGCATCATCAAGCATATTCTTCTAATACATCATTCTCACATAGATAAACATCATAACATATATTTCAAACTCATCATTCTTACATAGATTATAGCATATATTCCAAACTCATCATACTCACATAGATAAAGCTCATGTATCATATATCATACTTGCATAAAATTAAGCATCATAAAAACTCAAGACTTCTTAATGTCTTATGCATCGACCCTTAAGGTCCTTAACTCACAATCTAAGTTATAAATCATCAAAACCTAGTCTCTTGGGAACCTATGAGGTTATAACTAAGTATTTCTCACCTCACACTATGGTCAAGAACATCTCTAGACCTCAAGGATGCAGAATTTAAAATCCCAACTTTACGGGTACCTAGGAGTCACAACAATGACTCTTTCTAAGTCCAGTTTGTTCCTAAAGCATCAAGATTAAGCCCTAAACCAATTATAAGTCATTCCTACACATCTAAACTAATTTAGAACCATGATTATCATTTCTAAACCTTGCTGGATAGAATCCAGAAAATTCCATCATTAAGGGATCTAAAACTCTCAAATTAATTCTTTTCTAGTTCCTAACTTATCCTATCTTTCACATATGAGTCTTAACATTATTTTTACTCAAACATAAGCATCTTATCATTATTAACACAACTCATACAGTGGCCAAACATAGCAAGGCAGAACCGAAACAAACATCTCCATAAAAGACATGAAACACAATTTCTAAAGCACATAAAATACTAGTTTCTCTTGGAACCTTTTTCAACTTTCAAAACTCATTTATGGACACTTTTATCACCTAAAATCATAAAAATACTTAAGAGGGTAATAGCTAAATCATTTTCATCTCAAGAGGTCCTAAATTCATAAAACTTAGTTCTACATATTTCTTATACTTACATAAGCTTAGAAAAATTATAAAACATAGTTTTCAATACTTGGAAACACCAAAGCCTCTTAGGGCCGAAATAGGGACCAAAAGCAATAAATATTTTTAGACCTTTGTTGAGACAACAATGGGCAAGTCTTTGAGCTCTAGGTTCATTAAAGTGATGACATAAAAATAAACATGCTCATGCACTTGTTTTAGTTTTTGCTAGAAAGTAAAGTGAGAGCATAAAATAAATATGTGATGCATTATATTATTATCTTTGATATTTAGGTGAGAACTTGAAACATAAACATGATAATGCATAGCTTGAAATATAAACATGATAATGCAAGCTCCTTTATTACCTTGGTACTTAGTGATAACAAAGAAAGTAAACATGATGTGCAAAGCATAAAATAAATATGGTATGCATTATATTATTATCTTTGATATTTAGGTGAGGACTTGAAACATAAACATGATAATGCATAGCTTGAAATATAAACATGATAATGCAAGCTCCTTTATTACCTTGGTACTTAGTGATAACAAAAAAAGTAAACATGATGTGCAAAGCATAAAATAAATATGGTACAAGGTTCATTTTAAGGTGATCTAAAGCTCATCCAAGACTTTAACAACATAATAACCCAACACATATCTCATTACAAAGAGAGCTTTAGAGTTCTTGAACCAAGTTCTCAAAGGAATTATGAGGTTCTTGAACATCATCATCAAGCTCAAAGAAAGCAAAACTTTTTGAACAAATAAAACTTCAAAGATCAAAAAGGAAAATGGTAACCGAAATGTTAAAGAAAGGAACAAAGAAACCGAAATCATAATAGCAAGAAAAGTAAAGGTATTCTTGAGTAAAAATCATTTTTGAGTTAGAAAATAAAGTTGGAACTCAAAGAAAATAAAACCTCAAGCTCTAGAGTTTCCTTTGAGGTGAACACATAGTCATTATCTAGGAGTCCTCATCATTGAGCTATCATGTACTCATCAAGGCCAAGAGGCCGAAAATACAAGAAAGGGAAACCAAAGAAAGTTTCAAAAAGAAAACCCAAGAGAAAGCTAGAAAGAACTCATTTTCAAGAAGACAAAGTTTAGAAAACACTCCTACCTAGAGTGAAGACAAAAAGCTTGGACTTGAAGATGAAAATGATCTGAGCAACACCTCCTAGGATGGTGATGATGATTCGGCCTTGATGAAAGAAAAAGGAAGGAAATGTGTTCTTGGTGAGCTTGTGTTTGAGAATGGAAGTTTAGGTGTTCGTATGATGATCCAAGGTGGTGGGGTGGTGTTTCAAGGTTGTGTGATGATGTTTCAAAAGGAAAAAGAAGAAGATGAAGAAGAAGAATGCTCTTGAGATTTGAGAGAAAAAGGAAGAACTTAGAGAAAAACTAAAAACTAAACTTAGCAAATGAACAAAGTGTAGCAAAGGTTCATCTAGGCATGGTATTTATAGAGAAGAATAAGAGTGAATGAGTGGAGGAGAATGAATCCTCATGGAACATGAGGTGAGGCATGTGTGGAGGAGAATGAATCCTCATGGAACATGAGGTGAGAGAATTGCACTTTGATGACATGGCTTCAACCATAGTCTTTGGAGTGTGAAATAAAATTAAATTGTGATAAAATGGATGATGAATTTCGTGCAGGTCTGATGCAGCAAGGGAGGAGGGAGTTTTGGTCATGTAATAGTGTGTTAGTGATGTGTTTAGGGGTGTATTAGCTTAGGTGTAAGGTTAGGAGTCATTAAGCATAAGTTTAGGTGACTAAGAATGTGATTAGGAACCTTTATGACATGATTAAGGAGTACTCATACATATTTAGGAGATTTTAAATTCATTTTATGAATAAAACAATGTAGACAAAATTCCATAATTTAAGGAATTGGAGAGAGAAAATACTATTCAAGATTCCATGACTAGAAATCTTGAATTTAAAATAAGATTTTAAGTTGTAATTAAGCACTTTTAGGTTCTAATCAACTTTAATAAATTATTTTGACTCAAGATTAATTATGGAAATTAATTAATCTTCGATTAGAGCCTAATATTGCTTAGGTTTGCTTAATCACGCGATTAAGCGTAAAAACACGAAACTAGGGGTAAAATCGTAATTTTGCACTAATTTTGCTCGGGACCTCCATAATTAAAACTGAGGTCGTAGAATACATAAAAACGCCTTTTAAAACCATCTGGAGAAGTTTCGCGTTCATCTGGCACTTGCAAATAGGTAAAACACCGCAGGGGCATTTTGGTCATTTTGACCCGAAAACTCGAAAAACGAGATTTTCGATTCCGGAAAGGTACACAGGTCATCTAATCCCCTTCCAACATTGAGTTTGCCCTTCGAGTACTACCAGATCGGCTTTCCTCGAATTCTGGGCCGAAAATGACCTCAGGGGCATTTCAGTCATTTTCACTTTATGTTTCTGTCGTTCGACTAGTTAAGTTCGCGGCTCTCACTTTGTTTATGTTTTCAAAAGAAAAATTTACCCGTAATTTTCGCTAAGTATATTATTAAAAAGTTGAAACTAAGAAGTAATAACCTAATGATTAGCCTAATATGTTCTAGAGTATTGGGTTAAAAATTAGGGTGTTACAATTTGTACACCTCGTACCTAGCTACCATTTCTCTTCGACTTCCCCGATACGGCGTTGATATGGTTTTTTGAGTGTGCACATTGTAACACCCCGATTTTTTTTTTGTCTGAGCGAAAATGACCAAAATGCCCCTGAGGTCATTTTCCGCCCGGAATTCAAGAATAGCCAACCCGGCAGTCCTTGAAGGGCCAACTCAATGTTTGAAGGGGATTAGATGACTTTTGAATGGTTTTGGGTCAAAATGACCAAAATACCCCTATAGTCTGTTTACCCGTGTATGAGTGTCGTTTGAGCCCGAAACTTCTCCAAAAGGTTTTAAATGATGTTTATATGTGTTTCATAACATCTGTTTAAGTCTCGGTAGTCCCGAGTAGTTTTGTACAAAATTACGATTTTGTCCCTAGTATAGTGTTTTTGAGCTTAATGATGTAATTAAGTAAACCTAAGTAATATTAGGCTCTAATCGAAGATTAATTAATTTCCATAATTAATCTAGAGTCAAAATAATTTATCAAAGTTAATTAGAATCTAAAATTGCTTAGATTAAACCTAAACCTCTTTTTAAATTCAAGATTCCTAGTCATGGAATTTTGAATAGTGTTTTCTCTCCAATTCCTTAAATTAAGGAATTGTGTCTACAATTGTTTATACCTTAAAATAAGTTTAAATCCCTCTAATGATGCAAGACCACTCCCTAAATCAAGTCTTGACAACCTTAATTACCTATTACCTCACCTAAACACTTACTTAGCAATTCCTAATCTTAAGCTTAATATAAGACACACCTAAACACATCATTAGAACACAATTAGAAGAACAAATCTCCTCCTACATGGCTTGAAGAAACCGGTGCCACTCCCTCCAAAAATATCCATCACATGGTGAATTTTTACACTCAAATAGCCATACCTCACCATGCTTTGAGCCATACTCCACCTTACCTTAAACCATACCTCCAACCATGCCTCACCATGTGTAACATCCTAATTTTTTTCAGAAAATAATTGAGGCTTTAGTAGTAAGAATATCAAAATTTTGGTGTACACAAAAATGATGAGAACAATGTAACGAACGTAAAAAAAAAAAAAGCGTGAATAGTATTTTGCAGGCCCCGTAGACCCACCGGAACAGCTGAAACCTTATATTCAAGACCTGAAGGTGCCCGAAATTTGGAAATTATAGGATTAAGGTTAGAAATAGGTAGGAATAAGTATTTTATACTTAGAATTAATTTTCAGGCAATAGTTGATTACCCGAGTACACTGTTTTACCAGTTCGATAAAATTTCGGTGTGCGATTTTTACACCGAAAGAAAGCTTAATCCATAAGATTTGGATAGTGTCTATCCATTTAAACCAAGTGGATGGCCAAGATTCAATCTAGCTTTCCAAGATCAAATCCTAGCCATCCATCTTATATTTTTTTTTAAAGAACTAGATTTTATATTAAATAACTAGTACAACTTAATTAAATATCATTAAAAAGCCAACCTTATCACTCCATTTTCTTCATCATTCTCGGCCATGCTCTGAACACACACAGCCTCCATTTTTCTTCCATTGAAACATCCATGAGCAAGCTTTAAACCTCCAAATACCTAGCTTAAAATTTCCAAAATCACAAACTCCATTCACTAAACTTATTCCACTCATCAAGATCTTTCAATCTAACCGATTAGAATTTGAATCCATCAACTTTTCCTACTTTGAGAGCTTATTATCAGCTGTGTAAGGAAGGGTTTGGTGTGGGTTAGAAGGCTTGGAAGTAAAGGAAATCAATCTTGGAGCCAAGAGCTTGAAAGCTTCAAAGTGTAGGGTTTTCTTTGGCCTTTTTCTTTCCAAATTATTCTGTAAAATTTTTTGGGTTTTATTCCGAAATTTATGGTTATATTTGATGATAATATGTTGATATTGATGTGTTAATTTTGGTGGAGTGTTTGGATGAGGTTAAATAATGATCTTTGTCAAAATAAGTTTTGGCTAGGCTGCTGAATTTTCGGATTTCAGCAGGACATGATTTATTCATGAATTTTCTGGTTCAATTTTACTCATTTTTATGAGCTATAAAAATTATATGTTGAAGCTAACATAATAAGGAAACTCTGATAATTTTCGTGGTGCATAATAAAGAGTTTTACTGCCTGAGAAAAATCAAGAACCAAGAGTATATCTATGCTGGCTGAAATCTTGGTACTGAAGCTGTGAATTTGTATAAATTTTTATTCATATTAAATGATGGAGTTATCCTTTGAACTTTTTACAGAGTTTTGTAGACATCTTTAAGTATAACTGTGATTTTTATTTTGATTTGTTTCTATCATTTGCTAAAGTTAAAAATTGTGTGAATCCTATTCTGAGCTGTGAAAAAGTGGCCTCTGACCACTAAAATTGTAGAATTTATTTGACATGGTTCTAGTATTCTGTTTGCTATGAAATTTTTACAGGGACTTTTAGACACATTGGGGTGTCATAGAAAATTTTTATGGCCAGTGAATTGCCCATTGGATATGTGAATTAAATGTTGTCACCATAATGGTAAATCTGTCAAGAAGCTGGAATGGTGAAGATGTATTAAGTTAATGATAGAAATCTATTTAATCCAAGTATATATCATATGAATGTATGTTAATTGTTTGAAAGGCTTGTTTATAAAGTATGAATGAGACTCCAATGATACTGAATGCCTATATCTGGGATACAAACCTGACTTTGAAATAGAAAGGTCCATGACATGGTTGTATGACAAAAGAGAATATGTGAAATTTAATGGTGCATGTTTTAACATACGCGGAAAATAGAAACAAGGCTTATGTGTGATAGAGAGGGAAGGCAAAAATAAGAACTTCCCAAGAAATTTTATGAGTCGGTAGACTTATCGACTAGGAAATAGAACTGTGTGTGATTCAGAAATGGCAAAAAATGAAGTCTGATGATCACGAATAGGAATGAGCTCATGTCCTAGCAGTCTATGGTCCTCTGAGGAGTTATCCACTACATATGTTACCTGATGTGAATCTAAGCCTTCCCTATGTTAATAAAAGAACTACTACACTAAGTTGAATTCCATGTGATATAAGAGAAACACTTATGATTAATACCATTTTGCATATAATTTTCTTTGACTCATGTATGCTAAAATTGATATATGTGATCTAACATGATGTTTTTCTTTATTATTATAAATGCATTTACTGTTTATATTCTGTCTGTATGTAAGGGATTACCCTACTGAGAATTTTATAATATTCTCACCCCTATTTGTGTATATGCTGTATTGTGCTCAGACTCTGCAGATGCCTCTGGCTGAGGAGAGGCCATCATACCGATGGCCAATGGGTTCGCGTAGGAGGACATGAGACTTACGTGGGCTTTTGACTTGTATGTAGTGTAATATAGTGCCAGGAACTTACCAGCTTGTAGACTAATTGGTGTTAGATGTCTTAGGTCCATTTCTGTGTGTTTAGTATTTTGTTGGACCTTGATATTTGAGCAAGCTTGGTAGATCTTTTGATAGTAGTTCCTGTGTTGTATTATAAGCGAAGTGACTTAACTTCAAGTATGGTATGTATTAAACAAAGTGGTATGTAAAGTAATAATATATGTACATTTTATAGTAGTTTTCTTTATAACTCTAGAGTTTGATTTATCTTATTTCATTTCATTTGACTAGTGGATATTATAGAAAGGAAGTGATACTCTTCTAATTACAATGTTAATGCTCGAGTAATACATGGTAGTTAGGAGGGTGTTACACCATGCTTCAAAAATCAAACTTCTCACCTCATGTTCCATGAGGAACACCACACGGCTACCTCCTCCATTGAAGCACCCTCATTGTTTTGATTTTCTATAAATAGCTTACTTGGATGAACTTGGATCACTTTTGTTCATTTGCCAAGTTTAAGCTTAAAACATTCTTGCAAGTTCTCTTATTTTCTCTCAAAGTTTTAAGAGTTCTCTTCTTCTTCATCTTCATCACTTTTCTCTTTGAGCCACCATATCACAACCTCAAATCACCACACCACCACCTTGGATCATCATCTAACACCAAACCTTTCACCCTCAAACACATGCTTACACAAAAATCCATCATTTCCCTTTTCTTTCCCTTTTGGCCGAATACTCCCAAGACCTCTAGAGAAGATTTTTGTCTTCTCATTTGCAAGCAAAGATCAAGCTTTCTTTCTTCCTTCAAGACTTCATTTGGCCTTGGAGCCTTGCTTTTCTAGTGAGATTGTGGCTTGATGATGAGGTGTTAAGAGGATGATCATGAGATCACCACTTGTGCAACCTCTAAAGCTTGAAATCTTGGCCTTGGACCAAGAGCATTTTCAGTTTCCTTTTCTTTCCTTAGAGCAAGTTTTCGGTTTTCCTTTCCTTTCCCCCTACATGGTTGTGGTTTTCTTTCCTTTTCTTTTACAAGTTTGTTAAAAATGTAAAGTAGTTCACTAAAGGTTTCATTTAAGAAAATTAATCACATGGTTTCAAAGAGCTTAAAGCTTACCCTTGTCAACCTTAAGTTGGCTGGCACGTTCTAGAGTTTACTCTAGATAGGAGCTTATGAGCATAAAATAAAGAATATGGAGTAGTTCCCTTTATAGTTGTTTTAGTAAATGTTGTTACTTATCTCTTAATCCTTTTTCCTTGAGCTTGATAATGATGTTCAAATCATGAGGTTTCTTTGATACCTTGGTTCTAAGAACTCTAAAGCTCACTTTGTCTTGCTAGATATGTATTTGGTTGAGATTATTTTGTTCTCCTAAAAGTCTTGTATGAGCTCTAGTTAAGTAAAATAAACTTGCATTCATATTTATTTTATGTCAACACTAAGCTACCAAGAATAAATAATAAGCTTGCATTTTCATATTTATATTTCAAGTCATCACCTAAATTCTTATGATAATAAGTTGCATCTCATATTTATTTTATGCTTACACTTTATAATAAAGAATAAAACAAAGAACATTGCATATTTAAGTTTATGTCATCACTTAAGAAACCTAGAGCTCAAAGACTTGCCCACTATTATCTCAAGCAAATTTTGGAAAATGGAAATGTTTCATGGATAGTGATTTTGGCCATGTGATGATGATGAGCTTGGTGTAAGTTTCATCAAGTCACAGGTGCCAATAATCTATGTCTTAGGGTTTTCTTAAGCTTAGATAAACTTAAAGATTGTTTCAAGCATGATTTTATGTTTTAAATGTCAACTTTGAAGAAATTAAAATAGCTACTGCCCTTAGTTATTTTATGATGATTTTAATAAAATAAATTGATTTCCAATGAGTTTTAGAAGTTCTAAAAAGGTTCCAAGGGAAACTAGCAATTTTTGTGTGTTAGAAATGAAATTCTATGCTTGATATGAGGATGATGTGCACGGTTCTGCCTTGATGATTTCTTCACTGTATGATGATGATTTTATGAGTGTATTCATGTATAATTGATGTTAGAATTAATTTGAGAAAGCTAAGATAAGCCAGTAACTAGAAAAGATTTAAAATGAGAATTCTAGAACCCTTAGAAGCAAGAATTATGGATTCTGTTTCAGCATGATTAATAGTAGTAATAAAGGGTTATAATTAGTGTATATGTGTAGAAACCCCTTATAATTGGTTTAGGAATTGCTTTTAGTACCTTAGAAGAAGACAGAACTTAGAAAGGGTCAAAGTTGTGACTCCTAGGTACCCGTAATTGTAAAACACAGATTCTGCACTAATGATGTTTAGAATTGGTTATGATCATGTTAATAAGTGAGAATAATTAGTTATGAACCTATAGGTGCATAAGAGGTTAAAATCGGATGATGAAGAGCTTAGGTTTCAAGTTTGAGACCCTAAGAGTCAAAGCATAAGACACCATAGGTTATTTGATGCAATGAGTTTTGTTAATCCAAGTATGATGTGATGATGCATGTGCTATGATGAGTATGTTTATGTGATTTTAAGTTTATCATGATTATGGAAGTTGAATATGGAAGTACATGCATTATGAGTTATTGTTGCATAAAGCAAATTTGAAAGAAATTTGGTTTATAGCAGTTATGCTGCCGAATTTCCATCAAATTTGAGGACTTGAGAATGTTTTTGAAAACCACATGAGATGAGTCCTGCGTGACACCAGTTCGGCTGAGCACCCCCAGGAAAATGACCATAGGATAAGCAAAGCACATGAGATAAGAGATGACACCAGTTCGGCTGAGCACCCCCAGGAAAATGACACTAGTTCTTTTTGGAATTTAAAATCAAAGTGAGAGCCACGCACGAATTTTTTAAGAGGAAGCATAGCGAAACATATAAGCAAAGCATAAAGAAACACATCATATCATGGAGACATCAACTGAAACATAGTTATATATATATATATATATATATATATATATATATATATGCTGTGCCTACCCAAAGGGCAGGACTATTCAATACATCGAGAAGCGGAGTACAACTGAAATGCAATACAAGGAAATCATAAAAGTAAATACAAGAGAAACAACACCCATACCCATGTGCATCTAGAGTAGACAACCTCATATACAAAAGAAGGTTTGTCCTCAACTATGTGGCGTGTGTGCACTAACTACTACCCCTCCTATGCCTACTCCTGCTGGTCCGAGTACTGTGGGGTCGAGTCGATCCACTGACGAATCTCGGCGGGAGTGGTCGAGCGCATCATCGGGGCATGTCCACCACGGCGAGGGCGCATAGATGGCCGTCGAGCCAACCTCGACTGGACTACCGTCTCCTCACTCCCAGCCCTCATCGGTGGGGGAGCGGGACTGGAGCTCCAACTGTACATGTGGGATGGCGGGTCCTCGGATGGGTCCGTCTCCGAGTACTGGGGACGCGGCACATACTCGGGGTAGTCACGTACTGCTGATGTCTCGGGCTCCATGTGGAGGATCTACTCATCGCGTGGTATCGCTCACTCAAAAATCCCATTATGACGGTAAGGAGCAGTCGGGGTGAAGCGGTAGCTTGGGACGGGGTGCGCGAAGGGTCGTCCCATGAACATGAATACTCTGACAGTGCAGCGACCCTCAAAATGGTATGACCCGAGTGCCGGGTCATGGTGCAGCTCCCATACCGGGGTGTCGATGAAGAGTACGAATGTCGCCATCTGAAGATATGACAGAAGAAAAGAGAGAGGGAATGAGAATCTTTCTAAAAGAATTCTCAGTAGGGTTATCCCTACCTAGGTGACATGTCACATCCTCAGGAACCTTGGGTTTATTGTCTAAAAAGGTGTGCATGCATATAAATTCCTTTTAAGTTTATTTCCAAAGTGTTATTTATCCAAGGTCCGTCTTATTTTACAATGCGTCTTATAACTAATCATGAAATATACTAATGATATGCATGCATCATAAAGATAAACCAAACAATAGAATAACTGAGAAACATTACAACGTTGGCATAGGTATGATATATGTGACATTGTAAACTTTAACTTTTCATCTCATGGGGCCGCCCTAAAACATCTCTAGGTTATGAGCTCATACCTTAACTAGTCGTCACTAGTTCTTACTTATCCTATGATAAGCGTAACATATACATAATCCCGACTTAAAGTACGGGCTAGGGGACAAAATAGGATCACCTCTCTTAGGGTCATTTCCTCTTTGAAACGCTCCACTAGCAACTAGTGCATCGTAGTTTTGTCCGCTTTGGCAAGCTCTATGTCAATACCCTCACGGATTTGTTTTCTTGGGGGTGCTCGGCTAAACCGGTGTCACCCAAGAAAGCGTCTCAGTGTTGTGTCACATTTAAATTCTCATAAAGTGTTAATTCATAGATATATCATTATTCATTACATGAATCTTTTTCATAGCATGTATATCATCACAAGAAACTTCTTCATAGTGTATACGTAAAACCATAACATATACATTATCACATAATCACACCTTAGACAATCATTCATACAAACTCCTAAGCTTATTATGTTATAAACTTATAGTATGTTATGCTTTGGTTCCTTTGAGTCTTAAACTTGTAAACTAATCGTTCTTAGTATTATTCTTAACCTCTTACACACCTATAGGTTCACAAATAATAAGTGTTACTAATTTTTATGCTCAAGGACTTATCCAAACAACACTATGCAGATTTGGACAGCTTATATTTGTGTGATTACGGGGTTCTAGAGATTACGGTTTAGACCCTTAAAGTCCTTAACTCACATTCTAAGTTATTGATCATCAAAACCTAGTCTTTTGGGAACCTATAAGGTTATAACTAAGTATTTCTGACCTCACACTATGGTCAAGAACACCTCTAAACCTCAAGGATGCAGAATTTGAAATCCTAACTTTACGGGTACCTAGAAGTCACAACAATGACCCTTTCTAAGTTTAGTTTGCTCCTAAGGCTTCAAGATTAAGTCCTAAACCAATTATGAGTCATTCCTACATATTTAAACTAATTTATAACCATGATTATTAAATCTAAACCTTGCTGGATAGAATCCAGAAAATTACATAATTAAAGGATCTAAAATTCTTAAATTAATTCTTTTCTACTTCCTAACTTATCCTATCTTTCACATATGAGTCTTAACATTATTTTTACTCAAACATAGGCATATTATCATCATCAAAACAGCACATACAGTGGCAGCAAAGAGCTAGGAAGAACCGAAAATATACTTCTCCATAAAAGGCATAAAACATAATTTCTAAGGCACATAAAATACTAGTTTCTCTTGGAACTCTTTTTAAACTCTCAAAGCTCATTTATAAACAATCTTATCATCTCAAATCATAAGGACATTTAAGAGGGCAGTGACCACTTTATTTTTATCTCAAGAGGTCCTTAATTCATGAAACTTAGTTCTATGCATTCCTTAAACTCATATGAGCTTGGAAAAATTATGAAACATAGTCTCAAATACTTAGAAACTACAAGACCCCTTGGGGGCCGAAATGTGAACCAAGGAAAATACATATTGTTAGACCTTTGTTGAGACAACAATGGGCAAGTCTTTGAGCTCTAGATTTATTTAGGTGATGACATAAAAATAAACATGCTTATGCACTTATTTTAGGTTCCATTAGAAGGTAAAGTGATAGCACGAAGTAAACATGAATGCAACTTATTATTATCTTGGTATTAAGTGAGAACTTGAAATATAAACATGATAATGCATAGCTTGAAATATAAACATGATAATGCAAGTTCATTCATTATCTTGGTATTTAGTGATAGCAAGGAAATAAATATGATATGCAAAGCATAAAGTAAACATGATGCATGTAACATCCCCAAATTTATAACTAAGAATCTTAATTATCGATAGCAAAACCAAGAGAATCTGGACAAATGTTATGAAACACAACAAATAGACTACTTAACTATGTCTAGAGAAAAATGCAAAGAATTACGAAAATGCCATCACTTAGTGGAAATTACGAAAATGCCCTTGCTATGTAAAGGAAATTACCAAACTACCCTTGCCTTATTAAATGACAAAGATACCCTTACTCTATGAATGGAATTACAAGAATACCACTATCATTGTCTAATTACAAAAATATCCTTGTCTTAGTTAAAGAAATTACTACAACGCCATTTACACAAATCCCTAGACTTGTCTTTAGACAAGAATGAATCTAAGCCATTGGATTAAGATGATAACACAATAATTTAACCACATACATCATACACATTTCTGAATCACATACAGGCACTAAAGGTTAGAAAATATCCACTAACATCTTTGCACAAAACATGGAAACGTGTTTGCACAAAACATGGAAACGTGTTTGCATAAAACATGGAAACATGTTTGCATAAAACATGGAGCATTTTCATCCAACATGTTTGCATAAAACATGGAAACATGTTTGCACAAAACATGGAAACGTGTTTGCACAAAACATGGAAACGTGTTTGCACAAAACATGGAAACGTGTTTGCACAAAACATGGAAACGTGTTTGCACAAAACAAGGAGCATTTTCATCCCAAAATTCAGCCAACATGTTTCCATAAATCATGCTCCAAGTGCTTTCCATCTTCTGTTTTTTTTTCTCTAATCTTTCCACTATAAATACTCCTCAAACTCTCTTCAATTCAGAAACTCCCTAAGTGTTCTTTCTTTCTTATTCTATCATTCTTCTTATGTTCTTCAAAAACTTCTCTTGATCCTCTAAACTTCATCCAAACACTTCAATCCTAAGTCCAAACTTTCACTAGCCCTCACAAGAGTTACAATCTTTAACTCTAGTGAGAAATATTTTCTTAAGCATTCAAGTTCTAGAGCCAAGATTCAAGGAGGGTCATCCACTCCAAAGACTCTTGTTCGAAGCTTAAGGAAGAAGAGAAGGACCCTTTTTAGACCCTACACAAGAGGTAGGAGCTTCATCTTTAATTGTTCAAGCATTGTTGGCTTCTAACCTTGATAGAATGCCTCAAGTTTGAGTTATTGTCAAAAGTTTTAAATGATTATTTGAAAAATATATTTTTAGAAATATGACATGTTCTATTTTGTTATGAGTACCTTTATGATGTTATCAAACTCAAATATAACTTGAAAAGATTGTATGTGAAACCTGATTTAATAAAGGTAACTTAAGACATGAAAATGGTAGGTGCTGGAAATTCTAGTTGTTTCTGGCAGCAGGTACTTCGTAAGCTACTGTTCATAAAATATTAAGTATCTCGAAATTAAAATAATTTTACTATAAACTAGACTCATTATAGAACACTCTCCAAAAAGAATCACCTAAAACAGAGTTTTCTAGCTCAAGATATAAATTTTTAAAGTAGAGCCTAAGACTGAAACTTTAAATCTGACCTTGTAGTAGTAAAATAGATGTAACTCACTCTAGAAAAATGCAAATGGACTGATTTCAACTTTGTTGGAGAGCTAACACATATAGGAATACACCCATGTATGTTATGTATAAAGATTTGTACCACGTAAATACAGAATGAGAAATAAATTTCGGGATAGTGTACTGTGAAAGTGCAGTTTGGAAAGGTTCTGGCTAAGGAAAGACTTGGTATTTAAGCATGTCCATTGTGACCCACCTCTCTTTCCTGGGAACCCTCCTATGCATGGTTTACAGTTGATTTACACTATTCCAAAGATGTAAATGCTAAAATTTGATGAGTTAGGAATTTGGAACTACCTTTACTAAGCTGAGATAACAAGTATACAGAGAATTATAAACTTTCTTCTAAAAGATGTCAAAACTATAAATAAAAGAATCAAGTCTTGTAAAGAGAGAATTTTAAGAATTTAAGTAGAATAATAATCTCCAAGAGTTATATGAAAGTCATAATAAAAATATATAAGGAACCTTAATAATATTTTGAAGTGCATTAATGTATTAATGGAATGCTAAGAGTACAAAGAACACTAAGAGAAAAAGATAATACTAAGACATCCATTACCTCTTATGAACACTAGGAACTCAACTTGATAACTTTGGTTAGTTAATATGAATTATCTATGAAAGTGTTTACTATGAGATTTACATGATATTGTCCATGTTTTATGAAGTGATTTATAGTAATGTGAATGTATGGTGATGAATTATGAAATGATGAGGATGAATGATTAATTGCCCAGGGTTTATTGTGATTACATGATAATATGCATACATTCATTTTCCAAAAGAAATAATAAAAGTAAAGTTTGAAAAAGTAGCAATGAAAGTCTGGAAAAGTGGACTTAAGCTAAACTCACGGCTTAACCCCCTAAACCGTTGAGATCACAAGAACGGAATGAAAACCAAAAGGTTATGGCGACGGCCATGGTATGAGCTCATTACCCTTTTAGGGTGGTCTAAGGCATTGATGCATTCATCCCGTGAGTAATTAAGAAATATGTTGATGAAATAAATGAAAGATGATGATCACTAAACAAGTGAATGTTGAGGATGAGTAATCATGAAATGCATGCAGCTCCTAAATGATTACTGCTTATTAGTGGTTTTACATGATATGCTTATATGTATGCTTGATGAAATACTGAATGAATATTTCTGCTAATGTTCAAGATTAGTTTAAAAGTAACTGCACTTCGGCTAATCACGTTTGTGAAAGTTTGATAATTAAATCCTTACCTGTTCACCTTTTTATAATAAACCCGAAGTGACTGGGACGACAACGATGACACTTTTAGTACAAGTAGGAACTCCTCTTGAGAAATCATGTATTTCTCACTCCTATGTTTATTTTCCGTTGTCGTTACCAGAGAGCAGGACGTGTCCACCTAAAGCAACGAGGCCGTAGTGACGAAGGAGGTAGCACGTGAAGATTTCAAACCGTTCAAGTAGGAGCATTCCGAGCTTTAGTTACATTATAGTTTGTGAGAAACAATTAATAATAGTAGAACTTATATTGTTATTTGTAATAACTTATCAGTATGATATATGCACTGTTGTGACTTATGTATTAAGTGATTATATTCCAGTTTATGTGATAATTGTTCTACACTTAGTCTTTTATTCCGCTTATTTAATTAAGTGCGCAATGTAACTTGATTATTATCTATAAAAGCGCTATGTATTTCACTTCTAAATTCTGAGCTTAAGTTTTCAAAAAATTAATTTATTTAAAAAGAAAAAACTTCCATTATTTTTCTAAGTTAATTTCAAAAGAAAATTAATACAAGGCATAAGTGACAACTAATAGAATCCAAATGTGAACTTAAGCACAGTGGGGTTCTATTAGGGTGTTACATTATGGTATCGAGCGATTCATCCTATTTAAGCCTGAGGAATGGACTGACTATGCTTCTGTCTATGATATCATGCTATTAATCTTATCTGTATGATGGGATATAGGATTTAGAAATGCATGATGGTCTTGTGATACTGCCATAGTTGCTACCATGCGTAGCTATAGTATTGAGCCTGATCAACTCGATGGATCGTTGTTTGGTGTGTCTAGGAACTAATGGCAGCAAACAGACGTACACATGGGGCACGCGGTGGAGGTAATCGTGATGAACTGGCAAATGCACTCCAGGAGATGGCTAGGGCTATGCAAGCACAAGCAACAGTGATGATGGAGCAGATGAATAGGATGTCGAGGAATCAGTTGGGAACCAAGAACATGGAAAATTCTCATAATTCAAGAGGGCTGGACCTCCAGAATTCAAAGGGACAACTAACCCCGAAATAGCTGACATATGGATTCAAGAGATGGAGAAGGTTTTCTCAGTGGTAGAATGCTCTGATGAACAAAAGGTGGCATTCTCTACTTATATGCTGAAAGGAGAGGCTGCCGCATGGTGGAAGGGTGCAAAGGGCTTGCTTGAAAGTGCTGACATACAGATTACGTGGGAGGTTTTCTATGCTACATTCCATAAGAAATATTTTCCAGATCCGGTTAAGAAGGCAAAGGAAGTAGAATTTCTGTTGCTGACACAGGGAAATCGAAGTGTGGCTGAGTACACAGCTAAGTTTGAAGAACTGATCAAACACTCAACTAGCTACCAAAGGGATCCCAACGAGGCTTGGAAATGCATGAAATATGAGAGTGGTTTGAGGCCAGACATTTTGGCATCTGTGGCTCCACCGAGGTCACTGACTATGCATCTTTAGTCAGCAAAAGCCAAGTGGCTGAGAGTTGCAATCGCCAGCTAGTTGCCCACCGAGTTGAAGAGAATAGGAAGAGGTCTGCTCAACAAGATCACCGAGGGTTCCCACCCCCTCACAAGAAACCCTTCCAAGGAGATGGATTTAAAGGGAAACAACCCCAACACCCTATGATGAATCAACCTAAGACACAAGCTGTTAATCGACCTAGGATGGCTGCTGTCCCTGAACCTATGAGTAGACCCCCTTGTGCCACTTGTGGAAAGATACATGGAGGGGAATGCAGATTTGGTAAGAATGTTTGTTATCGGTGTGGACAGGCAGGACACTATTCTAGAGAGTGCCTAAAGCTCAATCAGTCCTCTACACTTAAGCCTAAGGCACAGGGACGCGTGTTTGCTATCACTGCTGAGATGCCCTCAGAATCCGATGATCTGATTCAAGGTAAGTGTATAATTAATGGAAAACCCTTAATTGTATTGTTTGATTCTGGCACAACACATTCATTCATTTCATATGATTGTGCTAATAAGTTGAGGTTGTATATATCTGACTTAAAAATCATCTTAGTTGTCTCTACACCCACTATAAATACTCTTAGAACTGATCAAGCCTGCCTAAATTGTGAATTTGAGGTAGCTGATAGGATTTTTCATCATGATTTAGTTTGTCTACCCTTGTCTAGTTTTGATGTAATCTTGGGCATGGATTGGCTTTCGGCTAACCGTGTGTTACTATATTGTGCAAATAAGTCACTAGTATTTCTTCCCAAACCATCTTTACCCAATCCCTCTAAACTTGATAGAAAGGTACGACTATACCTAAACTCCATTATCGTGGGGGATAGTAGGAATGAAGAGCGAGGATATGTTTTCCTGATGACAAGTGAGAGGGAAGTGGAGCAAGCTCTAGAAAAGATCCTTGTAGTAAAGGAATTCTCAGATGTTTTTCCTGATGACATACCTGAATTTCCTCCAAAAAGGGAGATTGAGTTTTCTATAGATTTGGTACCGGGAACGGGACCCATATCTATAGCTCCTTATAGGATGCCACTGGCCGAGTTAACAGAATTGAAGAAGCAATTAGAGGAGCTACTAGAAAAGAAATTCATTAGGCCTAGTGCTTCACCATGGGGAGCTCCAGTGCTATTTGTCAAGAAGAAGGATGGGAGCTTGCGGTTATGTGTGGATTATAGGCAGCTAAACCAAGTGACCATAAAGAATAAATACCCTTTGCCTAGAATAGATGACCTTATGGACCAATTAAGAGGAGCCCAAGTGTTTTCCAAGATAGATCTGCGATCAGGATACCACCAGATTCGAGTGAAGGAAGACGACATACCAAAGACAGCCTTTAGGACTAGATATGGACATTATGAGTTTAATGTGATGTCGTTTGGGTTAACCAATGCACCGGCAGTGTTTATGGACTACATGAATAGGATATTTAGACCATACTTGGACAAGTTTGTAATAGTGTTCATCGATGACATTCTAGTTTACTCTAGAACTGAAGAAGAGCACGAAGAACACTTACGAGTGGTGTTGGAGGTGTTGAGAAACAAGAAACTTTATGCAAAGTTGTCCAAGTGTGAATTTTGGACGAAGGAAGTTAAGTTCTTAGGTCATGTAGTGTCACATGGGGGAATAGCAGTAGACCCAAGTAAGATAGAAGCGGTGCAACAATGGGAAACCCCTACCACTGTGAAGGAAATTAGGAGTTTTCTAGGGCTAGCCGGTTACTACCGAAGGTTCATTAGAGGTTTTTCCCAAATTGCCTTACCCCTCACCAAGCTAACAAGGAAGAATTCAGCTTTTATATGGAGCCCAGAATGTGAAAAGAGTTTCCAAGAACTAAAAAAGAAGTTGACCACTACCCCTGTCCTAATCCTACCTGACCCAAAAGAAAAATTTGAGGTGTATTGTGATGCATCGGGAAGAGGACTAGGATGTGTTTTGATGCAAAATAGGAATGTAGTAGCCTATGCCTCTAGACAGCTCAAACCCCATGAAGTAAATTACCCAACCCATGACTTAGAGCTAGCAGCTATTGTCTTTGCCTTAAAAATCTGGAGACATCATCTTTATGGTGTAAGGTTTGAAGTATTTTCTGACCACAAAAGTCTGAAATACCTCTTCAACCAAAAGGAACTCAATATGAGACAAAGGCGTTGGATGGAGTTTCTCAAGGACTATGACTTTAGGTTGAACTACCACCCAGGAAAGGCAAATGTGGTAGCAGACGCTTTGAGTCGTAAGTCCTTGCATGCTGCTTGGCTCATGGTGAAAGAAAATGAGCTGATAGAAGATTTTAGGAACCTCAACTTAGGATATAGGGGACTTGAGAACAAATTCGGTTAAGCCAACTAAGTGTAACCAGAGCTTTAAGGATCAAATAATTCAAGCCCAAAGGGAAGATGAGGATTTCCTTAGAACCTTAACCCTTGTCAAGTAGGAAAGTTGAAAGAGTTTGTCCAGATAAGGAAGGAGTGTGGAGATACCAAGGGAGAATCTGTGTACCTGCAAAGAAGGATTGAGAGCTAGCATTTTGGAAGAAGCCCACAAGAGTCAATTTAGTGTACACCCGGTATAACCAAGATGTACCATGACCTAAAAAGATGTTCTTGTGGCCAAAGATGAAAGCAGATATAGCAAATATAGTGCAAAAATGTTTGGTATGCCAAAAAGTGAAGATAGAGCATCAAAAACCCTCCGGAGTGCTACAACCTCTCGAAATCCCCGAATGGAAGTGGGAAGGAATATCCATGGATTTCGTGATGGGATTGCCAAGAACGCCTACCTGGGACATGACTCCATATGGGTAATTGTAGATAGATTGACCAAATCTGCTCACTTTTTACCCATTCGAGCAAATTACCCTTTGGAAAAGTTAGCTCAGCTATACATCCAAGAGATAATAAGGCTCCATGGAGTACCCAAAACCATTGTCTCAGATAGGGATCCAAGGTTCACCTCAAGATTTTGGGGAGCTTTGCAAAAGGCGTTTGGTTCAAGGTTGTGTCTAAGCACTGCCTATCACCCTCAAACCGATGGACAATCGTAAAGAACAATTCAAACCCTTGAGGATATGCTAAGAGCATGTGTCTTAGACCAGCCAAAAAGTTGGGACAAACAACTTCCATTGATTGAGTTTGCATATAATAATAGTTACCACACTAGCATTGGGATGGCACCCTATGAGGCTTTGTATGGTAGAAAGTGTCAATCACCACTTTGTTGGTGGGAGAGCAAAGTATTTTGGGCCCTGATTTGGTAGAAGAGACAACCAAACAAATAAGGAGAATTAGGGAAAGAATCCTCACTGCTCAGAGTAGGCAGAAGAGCTATGCTGACAAGAGAAGGAAACCTCTCGAATTTCAAGAAGGAGAACACATATTCTTGCGAATTACTCCTACCACAAGTATAGGTCGTGCAATGAAAGTCAAAAAGCTAAGCCCTAGATTCTTAGGACCCTTCCAAATCCTCAAAAAGGTAGGTCCCTCCGCCTACCAAATTGCATTACCTCTAACTTCGTGCCTCGCACTTAATGTTTTTCATGTGTCCCAATTGAGAAAGTATCAGTCAGACCCCAGTCATGTGTTTGAGCCAGAAACTATACAATTAAAAGATGACTTAACTTTTGAATTACCATCGATGAGGATCGTGGATCATGGCATCAAGCAGCTGAGAAACAAATCTGTATCTCTGGTCCGAGTAGCCTGGGGACAAGATGGAATGGAAGAGCACACATGGGAGCTCGAGGAAGATATGCGAAAAGAATTTCCGAACCTATTCACAGGTATCAAATTTTGAGGGCAAAATTTTTAATAAGAAGGGGAGAAATGTAACATCCCCAAATTTATAACTAAGAATCTTAATTATCGATAGCAAAACCAAGAGAATCTGGACAAATGTTATGAAACACAACAAATAGACTACTTAACTATGTCTAGAGAAAAATGCAAAGAATTACGAAAATGCCATCACTTAGTGGAAATTACGAAAATGCCCTTGCTATGTAAAGGAAATTACCAAACTACCCTTGCCTTATTAAATGACAAAGATACCCTTACTCTATGAATGGAATTACAAGAATACCACTATCATTGTCTAATTACAATAATATCCTTGTCTTAGTTAAAGAAATTACTACAACGCCATTTACACAAATCCCTAGACTTGTCTTTAGACAAGAATGAATCTAAGCCATTGGATTAAGATGATAACACAATAATTTAACCACATACATCATACACATTTCTGAATCACATACAGGCACTAAAGGTTAGAAAATATCCACTAACATCTTTGCACAAAACATGGAAACGTGTTTGCACAAAACATGGAAACGTGTTTGCACAAAACATGGAAACATGTTTGCATAAAACATGGAGCATTTTCATCCAACATGTTTGCATAAAACATGGAAACGTGTTTGCACAAAACATGGAAACGTGTTTGCACAAAACATGGAAACGTGTTTGCACAAAACATGGAAACGTGTTTGCACAAAACAAGGAGCATTTTCATCCCAAAATTCAGCCAACATGTTTCCATAAATCATGCTCCAAGTGCTTTCCATCTTCTGTTTTTTTTTCTCTAATCTTTCCACTATAAATACTCCTCAAACTCTCTTCAATTCAGAAACTCCCTAAGTGTTCTTTCTTTCTTATTCTATCATTCTTCTTATGTTCTTCAAAAACTTCTCTTGATCCTCTAAACTTCATCCAAACACTTCAATCCTAAGTCCAAACTTTCACTAGCCCTCACAAGAGTTACAATCTTTAACTCTAGTGAGAAATATTTTCTTAAGCATTCAAGTTCTAGAGCCAAGATTCAAGGAGGGTCATCCACTCCAAAGACTCTTGTTCGAAGCTTAAGGAAGAAGAGAAGGACCCTTTTAGACCCTACACAAGAGGTAGGAGCTTCATCTTTAATTGTTCAAGCATTGTTGGCTTCTAACCTTGATAGAATGCCTCAAGTTTGAGTTATTGTCAAAAGTTTTAAATGATTATTTGAAAAATATATTTTTAGAAATATGACATGTTCTATTTTGTTATGAGTACCTTTATGATGTTATCAAACTCAAATATAACTTGAAAAGATTGTATGTGAAACCTGATTTAATAAAGGTAACTTAAGACATGAAAATGGTAGGTGCTGGAAATTCTAGTTGTTTCTGGCAGCAGGTACTTCGAAAGCTACTGTTCATAAAATATTAAGTATCTCGAAATTAAAATAATTTTACTATAAACTAGACTCATTATAGAACACTCTCCAAAAAGAATCACCTAAAACGGAGTTTTCTAGCTCAAGATATAAATTTTTAAAGTAGAGCCTAAGACTGAAACTTTAAATCTGACCTTGTAGTAGTAAAATAGATGTAACTCACTCTAGAAAAATGAAAATGGACTGATTTCAACTTTGTTGGAGAGCTAACTCACTCTATAAAGATTTGTACCACGTAAATACAGAATGAGAAATAAATTTCGGGATAGTGTACTGTGAAAGTGCAGTTTGGAAAGGTTCTGGCTAAGGAAAGACTTGGTATTTAAGCATGTCCATTGTGACCCACCTCTCTTTCCTGGGAACCCTCCTATGCATGGTTTACAGTTGATTTACACTATTCCAAAGATGTAAATGCTAAAATTTGATGAGTTAGGAATTTGGAACTACCTTTACTAAGCTGAGATAACAAGTATACAGAGAATTATAAACTTTCTTCTAAAAGATGTCAAAACTATAAATAAAAGAATCAAGTCTTGTAAAGAGAGAATTTTAAGAATTTAAGTAGAATAATAATCTCCAAGAGTTATATGAAAGTCATAATAAAAATATATAAGGAACCTTAATAATATTTTGAAGTGCATTAATGTATTAATGGAATGCTAAGAGTACAAAGAACACTAAGAGAAAAAGATAATACTAAGACATCCATTACCTCTTATGAACACTAGGAACTCAACTTGATAACTTTGGTTAGTTAATATGAATTATCTATGAAAGTGTTTACTATGAGATTTACATGATATTGTCCATGTTTTATGAAGTGATTTATAGTAATGTGAATGTATGGTGATGAATTATGAAATGATGAGGATGAATGATTAATTGCCCAGGGTTTATTGTGATTACATGATAATATGCATACATTCATTTTCCAAAAGAAATAATAAAAGTAAAGTTTGAAAAAGTAGCAATGAAAGTCTGGAAAAGTGGACTTAAGCTAAACTCACGGCTTAACCCCCTAAACCGTTGAGATCACGGCAACGGAATGAAAACCAAAAAGGTTATGGCGACGGCCATGGTATGAGCTCATTACCCTTTTAGGGTGGTCTAAGGCATTGATGCATTCATCCCGTGAGTAATTAAGAAATATGTTGATGAAATAAATGAAAGATGATGATCACTAAACAAGTGAATGTTGAGGATGAGTAATCATGAAATGCATGCAGCTCCTAAATGATTACTGCTTATTAGTGGTTTTACATGATATGCTTATATGTATGCTTGATGAAATACTGAATGAATATTTACGCTAATGTTCAAGATTAGTTTAAAAGTAACTGCACTTCGGCTAATCACGTTTGTGAAAGTTTGATAATTGAATCCTTACCTGTTCACCTTTTTATAATAAACCCGAAGTGACTAGGACGACAACGATGACACTTTTAGTACAAGTAGGAACTCCTACTGAGAAATCATGTATTTCTCACTCCTATGTTTATTTTCCGTTGTCGTTACCAGAGACAGACGTGTCCACCTAAAGCAACGAGGCCGTAGCTGACGAAGGAGGTAGCACGTGAAGATTTCAAACCGTTCAAGTAGGAGCATTCCGAGCTTTAGTTACATTATAGTTTGTGAGAAACAATTAGTAATAGTAGAACTTATATTGTTATTTGTAATAACTTATCAGTATGATATATGCCCTGTTGTGACTTATGTATTAAGTGATTATATTCCAGTTTATGTGATAATTGTTCTACACTTAGTCTTTTATTCCGCTTATTTAATTAAGTGCGCAATGTAACTTGATTATTATCTATAAAAGCGCTATGTATTTCACTTCTCGTTACAGGCTTAAGTTTTCAAAAAAATTAATTTATTTAAAAAAGAAAAAAAAAACTTCCATTATTTTTCTAAGTTAATTTCAAAAGAAAATTAATACAAGGCATAAGTGACAACTAATAGAATCCAAATGTGAACTTAAGCACAGTGGGGTTCTATTAGGGTGTTACAATGCAAGTTTCATTTTATGTTTAACTAGAGCTCATTCAAAACTTTAACAAGATAACAACCCAATACAATATCTCAAATATCACAACACAAAAACCAAAAATCGTATAAAAGAGAAAGAAAGTGAAACTACATCAAGTTCTTTATTAAATACCCAAAACCCTATCTAGAGAAAAATCTCTAGAATGTGCCGGCCAACTTTAAGGTTGACAAGGGTAGGCTTGGGCTTTTAGAAATCCTTAGATTAATTTTCTTAAGTTGAAAACCATGTGAGCTAGATATGATATAGATGAAGTCATAAGGAAAGGAAAACTCAAGCTTTAGAGGTTTCTTTGAGATGAACACAATGTCATCATCTAGAAACTCTCGTAATCAAGCTATCATGCTCATAACAAGGCCTAGAGGCCGAAATGAAAAGAAAAGGAAAAACAAGGAAAAGTTCAAAAAGAATCCAGGAGTAAACTAGAGAAAAATACTTTCTTGAGCAAAACAAAGTTTGAAAACAAATCCCTACCTTGTGATGAAGGTAAAAGCTTGGACTTGAAGATGGAAATGAGATGAGCAACACCTCCTAGGATGGTGATGATGATTCGGCCTTGATGAAAGAAAAAGGAAGGAAATGTGGTTCAAGTGAAGTTGTGTTTGAGGTGTTGTGTTTGAGAGGTTTGATGATGGTTCAAGGCTTTGGGGTGGTGTTTGATGTTTAAGAGATGATTATGAGATGAAGAGATGAAGAAGAAAAAGATGAAAAGAAAGGAAGAACACTCTTGGAACTTTGAGAGAAAAAGAAAGACTAGCAAGACAACTCTAAAACTCTAAACTTAGCAAATGCTTCAAGGTGCAACAAGGCTATCACAAGCATCTTATTTACAGAAAAACAAAACCATGGAGCTCACAATGGGAGGGAGTGGCCGTGTGGTTTGGAGGGAAAAGGAAGAGAAAATATCTCTTACACAAGGTCATTCAAGCATGGTTTGAAGTATGGAAGCTATGCTACAAAGTATGGCTTGATGTGAGTTAATTTCCTATCAAATTTTTATGAAATTAGGCTTCTAGAAACTTGTCATGGCTGGAACTTTTCCAGCCACAAATAAATGGGAAAAATGGGTTGTTTTAATTATTTATTCATGTGGAAATTTAAGCTTGATTGAAAGTTATGACAAGGTATAGTGTATGTGACTTGAGGTATGACCTTGGAGTGTTGAAAAATTGAACATGTGATGCATATGGGGAGAGAAGGCTCACGGCCAGGTCTGGTTCAGCAAGGAGGAGGTGACTTTTGACCATTTAATTGGGTGTTAATGGTAGGTTTAGATGTGTATTAGTTTAGGTACAAGATTAGGAATGATTAAGCTTAAGTTTAGGTAACTAAGAATGTGATTTAGGGAGTTTATGACAAGTTTAGGAGTGCTCATACATCATTAAAGAATTTAAAACTCATTTGTGAATAAACAATGTGTAACACAATTCCATGATTTAAGGAATTGGAAAGAGAAAATATTATTCAAGATTCTATGACTAGGTGTCTTAAAATTAAAATATGTTTTTAGGTTGTGATTAAGTACTTTTTGGTTCTAATCCACTTTAATAAATTATTTTGACTCAAGATTAATTAAGGAAATTAATTAACCTTCGATTAGAGCCTAATATTGCTTAGGTTTGCTTAATCACGTGATTAAGCGTAAAAACACGAAACTAGGGGCAAAACCGTAATTTTACACTAATTTTGCCCGGGACTTCAAAAATTAAAACTGAGGTCATAGAATGCATAAAAACGCCTTTTAAAACCATCTGGAGAAGTTTCGGGGTTCATCCGGCACTTGCAAATGGGTAAAACACCGCAGGGGCGTTTTGGTCATTTTGACTAAAACTTCAAACGAGATTTTCGATCCCGGGAAATACACAAGTTATCTAATCCCCTTCCAACATTGAGTTTGCCCTTCAAGTATTGCCGAACCGGCTTTCCTCGAATTCCGAGCTGAAAATGACCTCAGGGGCATTTTGGTCATTTTCACTCTAACAGAAAAATCGAGGCGTTACATTACTCCCCTCCTTAAAAAGAATTTCGCCCTCGAAATTCGTACCTTTAGAAAAGTTCTGGATATTTGGACTTCATCTCTGATTCTAGTTCCCACGTGTATTCTTCCGACTTGTCTCGTCCCCACGCCACTTTCACCAAAGGAACAGACTTGTTTCTTAACTGCTTGACTCCGTGATCCACTATTCTCGTAGGCGGTACATTGAAAGTGAGGTCCTCCCTCAACTATACATGCTCTGGTTCTAGGACATGACTAGGGTCGGACTCATATTTACGTAACTGGGAGACGTGAAAGACATCATGAAGGTTTGACAGATTGGGTGGTAAGGCTATTTTGTAAGCTACGGATCCGACTCTCTAAAGAATTTCAAAAGGACCGAGAAATCGGGGACTCAACTTTTTAACTTTCATGGCTCTTCCTATTCCTGTAGTGGGGGTGATTCTTTGAAATACATGTTCTCCTTCTTGGAACTCCAAGGGCTTGCGCCTTTTGTCCGCGTAGCTTTTCTGCCGACTCTGAGCGGTTAAGATTCTATCCTTGATTTTCTTGATTTGCTCCGTCGTTTCCCTCACCACCTCAGGTCCTAAGACACTATGTTCTCCGGGCTCATACCAACACAAAGGTGATTGGCACTTCCTTCCATATAATGCCTCGTACGGTGCCATACCGATGCTTGCGTGATAACTGTTGTTATACGCAAACTCGATCAAGGGCATGTACTTATCCCAACTTCCTTTCTGGTCTAAGACACAAGCTCTCAGCATATCTTCCAGGGTTTGGATTGTCCTCTCGGACTGACCATCCGTTTGTGGGTGGTAAGCAGTGCTTAGGCACAACTTAGAACCAAATGCCTTTTGAAAGGCTCCCCAAAAACGTGACGTAAACTGCGGATCTCAATCCGAGATTATCGTCGATGGTACTCCATGCAACCTTACTACTTCTTGGATGTAAAGCTGGGCCAACTTATCCAACGAGTATGTGACTCGAATAGGTAGAAAGTGGGCTGACTTAGTCAGTCGATCCACGATTACCCATACGGCATCGTGGCCAGCTTGGGTCCTTGGCAATCCTGTCACGAAATCCATTGATATACTCTCCCACTTCCACTCGGGGACTGACACGGGTTGCAACATGCCAGACGGCTTTTGGTGTTCGATCTTAACCTTTTGACAGATCAAACACTTACTCACCCAGGTGACCACATCCTTCTTTAATCCGGGCCAGCAAAACATCCTCTTCAAGTCCTGATACATCTTGGTAGTACCAGGATGGATGGGAAAATGGCTCTTGTGAGCCTCCTCCAAGATCTTCTCTCAGAGGTCGCCATCTTGTGGCACACAGATTCGCCCCTCGAACCTCCACAACCAGTCGGGGCCTCGTACAAAACCTTTCAACTTTCCGGCCTTAACTGCCTCGATTGTCTCCATAAAGTCCTCATTTTCTCTTTGGGCAAGCATAATCCTTTGCTTAAACCCACTGGTCACTGTGAGATGACTCATCACGATGCCATTCTCCGTTATAGACATCCCAAGATTCATATCCCTAAACTGCTCTATTAACCCAACTTCATTAACCATCATACTTGACAGACGTAACGAGTTTCGGCTCAAGGCGTCGGCTACTACATTAGCCTTGCCGGGGTGCTAACTTAGGCCAAAATCGTAGTCCTTGAGGAATTCCATCCATCTCCTTTGCCTCATATTCAACTCTTTTTGATCAAAGAGATGCTTGAGACTCTTATGATCGGAGAAAACTTCAAACCTTACACCATACAAATGGTGTCTCCACATCTTTATAGCGAACACGATGGCTGCTAGTTCTAGGTCATAGGTGGGGTAAGTTACCTCATGAGGCTTGAGTTGTCTGGACGCATAGGCTACCACTTGCCTGTTTTGCATTAACACACAACCTAAACCCTTGCCAGAAGCATCGCAATATACCTCGAAGGGTACGTTGGGGTCAGGTAAAACTAAAACTGGGGTTGAGGTGAGCTTTTCCTTAAGCTCTAGGAAACTCTTTTCACATCCGGGGCTCCACTCAAACGGGGCATTCTTCCTAGTGAGCTTGGTTAAAGGTAGGGCTAACTGGGAAAATCCTTTGATAAACCTACGGTAATATCCAGCTAAACCCAAAAAGCTTCTAATTTCAGTTACAGAGGTTGGTCTATCCCAATTCATCACAGCTTCTATCTTACTTGGGTCGACAGCTATGCCACCCTTTGACACAACATGTCCTAAAAATTTTACCTCCTCTAACCAAAATTCACACTTAGAAAGCTTTCCATACAACTTCTTCTCCTTTAGCACCTCTAAAACCAACCTTAAATGACGTTCATGCTCTTCGTGGGTCTTCGAATAGATGAGAATATCATCTATGAACACAACCACGAATTGATCTAAATAGGGTCTAAAGATCCTATTCATGTAATCCATAAAAACTGCGGGTGCATTCGTCAAATCAAACGACATCACATTGAACTCAAAGTGTCCATACCTAGTTCGAAAGGCGGTTTTAGGAATGTCCGAATCTCTAACCCTAATTTGATGGTAACCGGACCTTAAATCAATCTTAGAAAATACTACGGCTCCCTTCAATTGGTCCATGAGATCATCGATCCTAGGCAATGGGTACTTGTTCTTTATGGTCACTTGGTTCAATTGCCTATAGTCTATACACATTCTCATACTTTCGTCTTTCTTTTTCACAAATAAGACCGGAGCGCCCCAAGGTGAAGCACTCGGCCTTATAAAACTCTTCTCCAATAGCTCCTCCAATTGGGTTTTTAGTTCTGCTAGCTCCAAAGGTGACATCCTATACGGGGCTATAGAGATTGGTCCTGTCCTAGGAACTAATTCTATGGAGAATTCAACTTCTCTTTCGGGAGGGAACTCGGGTATTTCATCTGGAAATACCTCAGGATAGTCTCTTACCACAAGTATCTCACCTAGGTCTTGCTCAAAGTCTACATCACCGGCAGCTAGGTGAACATATCCCTTAGCTTTCTCCCCACTACAGAAGACCTCTACGGAATTTAGGTACAGCCTAATGGGTTGAGTGATGTTTTCAGGAGGAGAAGGGAAAACTACAGTTTGGGTTCCACAATCTAACAACACACGATTGGCGTGAAGCCAGTTCATACCTAAGATAATGCCTACGTCTTTTAAGGGTAAGCAAATTAAATCTATGATAAAAGACCTATTCTCTACAATAAGATGACAGTTTAAACAACAACGACAGGTATTAACAGGGCAATTTGTAGGAGTAGAAACAATAAGATCAAAGGGAAGTTTAGAGACTCTTAGATTTAAGGACTCGACACTAGCAAGTGAAATAAAAGAATGGGTAGCACCAGAGTCATATAATACAGTTAAGGGTTTACCATTTACTTCGTATATACCTTCAATGAGATCCTTGGACTTCTTGGCGTCTTCCACATTAAGAGTAAAGACTCTTCCTCGGTATTGTGGTCGGGGGTTCTGGTTCGATGTCCCTTGTCCGGTGCAGTCCTTTGCATAGTGGCCAGGCTTGCCACATTTGAAGCATACATTCTGACCGGCTAAACAAGGGCGATTCCCGTGATTCTTTCCGCATTGTGGGCAGACATCAGCAGACATTGCTCTAGGGTAAGCAGCAGGGGTTTGTGGTGCCTTGTTCTTGGCTCCACTTGGTCCTCCATTGTGATTCCGGGGTCCACCTGGTCCCCGGGGTTGATTGTTGAAATTGCTCGGGCCTTGATATTGAAACGGCGGCCTTTGGTGTTGCTTGGATTGTTGGTGTGTGGGAGCTCTTAGTGATTGTTGTTGTTGTTGTTGGAACTGGTTGGTCTGGTAGGGGTTGTAGTGATTCCTCTAAGGATACTGCGGTTTGAACTTCGGGGCTTGAGGTCCGAGTCCCTTAGCTCGTTCCGCCCTTGTGGCTTGTATTTTCCGTTGCCCTTCTTCGAGAATTCGGCACTTGTTGACTAGAGTCGGGAAGTCTCTAATCTCCATGTGGGCCACGGCGTAGTTCATTTCCGCCTTCAGACCGGCCTCATACTTCACACAATTCCAAACCTCATCGGGGTTCCCTTGGAACACCCGAGAGAACTTGATCAGCTCCTCAAACTTAGCAGTGTATTGGGCTACAGTAGACCCTCCCTGGGTCAACTGCATGAACTCAATGTCTTTTGCATTCCTTACGGACTCTGGGAAATACTTCTCGTAGAAGTAAGTCTTGAACAACTCCCAGTTGATGGGTGTTCCGGAGGCTTCTAGCAGATGCTTTATGCCGTTCCACCAGAATTCGGCGTCGGACTTTAGCATGAAAGTAGCAAATGTGACCTTCTACTCTTCTGAGCAGGTAACGACAGAGTAGATCTTCTCCATGTCTTTGATCCACTCATCAGCCTTGTCGGGGTCCATTACCCCTCGAAACACCGGCGGGTTCGCCTTCCGAAACTCGCCGAAGCGGGCTTGTTCTACCGTCTCAGCAGCAGGGGGAGGAGGGGGAACAGGAGCAGCATTCGCTTGTTGATCCATCCGGTCGAACATTCGTTCCATGGCTTGCGCCATGCGACGGACAGCAGCAGCAGTTGCATTATCTTGGTCAACATCGGGCGTAGTCCTAGGCCGTCGTCGTGATGCCATTGGTCCCTAAACACATGAAACAATGAACATCAAGTTGATCAGGCTCAATATCCATGCAAAATGAGCTAGTTACCATGGCACTTGCAAGCAACAGAAGTCATGCATCTCTAGTCCTACAACTTATCTCTATCAAGCACTACACATGACATAACTATCGCATCATGCTTATAAAGCATAGTCAATCCAATCCTCAGGCTCCATGAGAATCGAACTGCTCTGATACCATAATGTAACACCCTAAATCTTAACCCAAGACTACTAGTATGTACTTAGGTTAATCTTTAGAATATTACCTCTGTAACACCCTAATATTTAACTCAACATGCCTAGGACGCATTTAAGTTAATTATTAGTTATTACTCTTTTATTCCAGTCTTTAACTTAAACCTTGAAAATACTTTAGTAAAAATATGGTAAAATTTTTTTTTTTTTAAATACAAAACGTGAGCCACGCATACTAACTAATTTGTATCAACCACCTTACCTATAAAAGTAAAAAGATGACATCAAGTCACAGATAAATATGAAATACCTCACTCAATTAATATAATAACACCATTATAAATAATGATCATTCCTCATCGAATATCTAAAACTTACAGGAAATAAAACAGCACACCACTGACATAGTCAAAGCAAATACATTAATCCAACAGAATTATCATGCAAATAAAAACTTAGCAAACTAGCATAAAATTTTTCTCCCACGTTTCCTACTCGGAACGCCTAGAATGGATTCTACGAGTCGGCTCATCACAAGAAGCAAGACGTCGAACATGAAGGGCATCAACATAAATCACGAACGTCACCATCTACCTCTGAAGACGAGATGGAAAGAAATAAGTGAGAATCTTATAAAAGAATCTCAGTAGGGCCTTACCTCCTAATATGTGTGTCATCATCATCGTCCCCAGGAACCTCGGGTTTCATTATGAAAATGTGGGCATATATAAGATTCATTCTTTAAGTTCCAAATACCATTAGCCGAGGCCCGTGTCTTTTAGCATGAATCTTGATGTCATGTATGTATCATACTATTATCATGAATGCATGTCAATGCCATATATATTATAACATAAGAGTTCATACATAAATGCATCATGACATAAAGAACATAAATCACTTTGATATAACTTTCCCTTAATATGTTTTTAGGTGACTTAAATTTCTCAATCTTTTTCCTTGGGGAAACCACCCTATAATTTCTCTTCTCTTGAGAGTTCTAGGTTATGAGCTCATACCTCACTAGTCGTCACTAGTATATACTTATCCTCTTGATAAGTTAATTCCCGACTCCCAGAGTGCGGGTTAGGGGTTTAGGAACACCTTTCATAACCATTAATTCCTGGAGTCTAAAGGGTCCTTATTGAATATCCTCTTATAACCTTTAATTCAGGGAGTCTAGAGAATTACCCCATTGGATCACCTCTCATAACCTTTAATTCGGGGAGTCTAGAGGATCATTTCCATATGTCTTATGTCACCTTTTATCTTAGTATGTTATTCATAGATGCAAGCACGAACATATAATCATAACTTATCCTTTAATATATCATGCTTATAGAATTCTTAAATATGCATCTCAATTAATCAATCATATATATAGCATGCTACAATTCATCAAGTAATTGATCATATAAATATGCATATGTACATTTATATAAGCATGCTATTATCAAATATCTCATGAAAGTGAACATACTCAACATAATAGATGCCATATATTAATGATCGCCAATTGCATAAAATAATAATTAAGCATGCATAATCCTTAATTGGTATCATAGCACAAATATCACAAATCATATAAATTTCAACTAAATCACATGAATATGACTTCCATAAGATATCATTCACACTAATCTCCTCAAATTATTAATATTTACACTTAAGCCCAAAAGAGGGTCAAAACTGCAATTTCTCAAAGATTACGGATCAAAACGTAATTTTTCTTTTTAACACATCTCCTCAAACAAATGATAATCAAAATTTCTCTATACTTTTGAGAGACACATAACACTTATAATTCATCTAAGTTCATCATAAAAACCATCTTTGGTCATAGAACAAATTTTGCTACACTTTAGGGGTCAAAGTGCAAAATCACTCATTTTTCACCCTTAACAATTACCGAAACTTCTAAAACTTTTCCTAAACATCATAAATGATATTCTAAACACATGCACACATTTAACATCATTATTAACTCGAATTAAAGTCATTTGGCTGAAATCACATAATTGATAATTCAAAACACAACTTTTGGTAATTTGCAAAACGGCCCAAGTTAACACTTGTAATTATTCTTTTATACATCTAAGACACTAAAAATAATTTTTACAACAATTATTAATTATTATTTTTCATATGAACAGTACCTACAGTGATGAATAGTGCCGAAACAGTAATAGTATCAGAAAGTTTATTTTCTAAAGCTTTATAAGATTACAATTTTGATCATTTCTAGATACTAGTTTTCCTTATTACTTGATTTAAGACTTAGGAAGCACCTAAAATTATTTTTACCACTTAGAATGACCAAAATTTAATACCAAACAGAGAGCAATTTTCAAAGTTCAATAATAAATCTTTTTGCTCATAAAAATGCTACTTTTACTATCCTTTAAGTTTCTAGACTTGTAAAACTTCCAAAGAACAACTTATAAAAATTCCAAAACACAAAATTTAAACCATAAAAATCAAAGAAAAGTTATCGTGATCATATCATGGCCGAAATTACATATTCATTAGGGTAGCCATGAAATAAAATTTCTATTTAAGATCCAAGAACAATTCTTGAGCTTTAAGGTCTTAAGTGATGACTTTGAAAGTAAACATGCTATGCACATCATTTTTATCTTCAAAATTTAAGGTGATGGCTCAAAGATAAACATGCTATGCAAATCATCTCTTTATCGTTAAGATTTAGGTGATAGCATAAAAATAAACATGCTATGCAAATTCATTTTTATCTTTTGAGATTAATGTGATGACATTGAAAGTAAATATACTATGCACTTTATTTTTATCTTCAAGAATTAAGGTGATGGCTCAAAGATAAACATGCTATGCAAATCATCTCTTTATCTTTAAGATTTAGGTGATAGCATAAAAATAAACATGCTATGCAAATTCATTTTTATCTTTTGTTCACTTAAAGCTCAAACTTTACAAGATTAAGTTCTTGTTCCTCATAGATCATAAAGATTAGTGAGTTTTAGAGTCCATTAATACTATGGTTCCAAGAACCTCATCAAAATCGAAAATTCAATGAAAAAGCATAATAAAGAACATGAAATAAAATCCCTACCAAGTTGTTTCTTGATTTTTAAAGAGAGCTTGATCTTCTATGGTCAATCAAGAACAAAAAATATGGTCCTAATGCTTGTGATATTTCGGCCAAGAAGGTTGGAGTGTAGGAAGGATTTTTCTTGTGTTCTAGTGCTTGGAAATGGAAAGTTTAAGTGCTTAGGAGTTGATTTATGATTGGAATATGTATGCTTAAGGTTTAGAGCTTGGTTAGAGGTTGGAAATGGAGTCTCTTGAGTGAGAATAAGGAAGAGAAAGAAAGCTGGAATTCTTGAGAGAATTAGAGAACTTTGAGCACACTTTGAGTAAGAAAACTATCAAGTAAGAAAATGCTAAGGCCAAGAGTGTTTGTGTGTACATTTTAGCAATGGGAGAGCATGTATTTATAGCCTTATGAAGGCTGTTTGGCCGTGGACTCAAGGTTGGAAAAATGAAGGATTTATTTCATGTTTTGGTTAAAGAAAACTTTAGAAAAAGAAAGCTTATGGTATTGTAATGATTTTGCACATATATAATGGATGGAAATTCTAAAATATGATGCTAATGGGAGACATAGTGGCTGATCATATCATGGCTGAAATGGGTGGGTTTTCTTTTGATTAAACAAGAACAAAAACAATGCAAAAGAAAGCTTAAGGTGTGGTGTCTTTGTTGGATGTGTTTTTATGTTGGAAAAGCAAATAAAATATGATGCACATGGTGCATGATGGCCACGGTTTTCTGGTCCATTATGATCAGATTTGTGCTCTTTTATGAGTGGTAAAACATGTATTAGATGTGTAATTACTTAGGTAAAAGATTTGGAATTGATAGATTAGTGAAAATGGTAAAAGGTCAAGTGTTTAGGACAAATTAAAATGAAGTAAAAGAATAATCATACACTAGTAAATGAAGTTAGTTTTCTAATGAGTTAAAAATCAATTTGTAACATAAGTTCTATACTAAATTTTACCTAAACCGTAATTCTTAATTTTAATCTTAGCATCACTAATTTTATGAGCTCTAGGAATCAAGAAAGGAGATTAATTTTCCTAAAAATTTCTTAAACTCTAATTATCCTAGGTAATTATTTTTTAACCTCAAGTAATTATTTTTAACTTTAGGTAATTAATTTTTAACTCAAGGTTAATGAATGAAATCAATTTTGAGTTCAATTAGAGCTTTAACATGTCCTTAATTCCATAAGTGAACTTATTTAGCACAACTAGGGGTAAAAAGGTAATTTCACATAAAAGCTTTATAGAATTACCTGAAAATTTCTAAATATCAAGTCATACTTGAAATAAATCATTTTTGAACTTCTTGGTGATAACTGGGGTTCAAGGATTACTTAATTTCACACTAAATTACCGCAGGGGTAATTTGGTAATTTTACATATAGTAAAATTCGGGGTTGAGATTTTTACCGTGACATCAACATAACACAAATATCCCCTTTAAACATAAAATTAACCCCTTGAGGATAATCGGGATTGGTTATCTTTGATTTTCGGGGCAAAACGACCTCAGGGGCATTTTGGTCATTTGTACACAGAAAAATCGGGATTTGTGATTTTTGGCATAGATTTCTATTCAAGCCTCATATAATGTTGTTCTAATGTTAAAATTCCTTATTAAAGATTTCTCATCCTCAAATCTCGTGTAAAATTTACCTAGGGGTATTTTGGTAATTTTAACACAGCATGAAAAATCAGGACGTTACATTTCTCCCCTCCTTAGAAAGAATTTCGTCCTCGAAATTCGTTACCTGTGAATAGTTCGGGGTACTGATTCTTCATTTCCGATTCCAATTCCCATGTAAAATTTTCCGCTTTACCTTGTCCCCATGCTACTTTGACCAAAGATACATCTTTGTTCCGTAACTGCTTGACTCTTCTGTCCATAACCTTTATAGGCGGTAAATTGAAGGTCAAGTCCTCCCTAATTGTACTTGCTCTGGCTCCAATACATGACTAGGGTCGGATTGATACTTTCTTAACTGAGAGACATGGAAGACATCATGAAGGTTGGATAAGTTTGGTGGTAAGGCTATTCGATATGCTACTGACCCGACTCTATTAAGAATTTGAAAGGGACCAAGAAATCTGGGGCTAAACTTTTTGACTTTCATGGCTCGCCCTATGCCTGTCGTAGGGGTGATCCTAAGGAAAACATGTTCTCCCTCTTGGAATTCCAATGGCTTCCGCCGCTTATCTGCATAGCTCTTTTGTCGACTTTGAGCAGTAAGAATCCTATCCCTAATCCTTTTGATTTGATCAGTGGTTTCCCTAACAATGTCAGGTCCTAACATGCTTTGCTCACCGGGTTCATACCAACACAAAGGGGATTGACACTTCCTTCCATAAAGGGCCTCATATGGTGCCATATCGATACTTGCATGATAACTATTGTTATATGCAAACTCGACCAATGGTAGGTACCTATCCCAACTTCCTTTCTGGTCTAACACACGTGCCCTCAACATATCTTCTAGGGTTTGAATGGTCCTCTCTGATTGGCCATCCGTTTGAGGGTGGTAAGCCATGCTTAGGCACAGCTTTGAACCAAACGCCTTCTGAAAGGCTCCCCAAAAACGAGACGTAAATCGCGGATCTCGGTCCGAGATTATCGTTGATGGCACTCCATGCAATCTCACAATCTCTTGGATATACAACTGGGCCAACTTATCTAGGGAATAAGTCACTCTAATAGGTAAAAAGTGAGTCGACTTAGTTAGTCGATCCACAATCACCCATATGGTGTCAGAGCCAGGTTGGGTCTTGGGTAACCCTGTTACGAAATCCATTGAGATGCTATCCCATTTCCATTCGGGAATTGACAAGGGTTGCAACATTCCAGAAGGTCTTTGGTGCTCAATCTTCACCTTTTGACAAACTAAGCACTTATTCACCCATGTCACCATGTCTCGCTTCAAACCGGGCCACCAAAACATCTTTTTCAGATCCTGATACATCTTGGTGACACCAGGATGAGTGAAATGGCTCTTATAAGCCTCTTGCAAAATTTCCTTTCGTAGATCACCATTCTTCGGCACACAAATTCTACCTTCAAACCTCCACAACTTATCAGTTCCTAAGGCAAATCCCTTCAACTTCCCCTCTTCTATGGCTTCCAAAGTCTCCTTAAAATCCTCATCCTCTTGTTGAGCTCGAGTAATTCTCTCTTTGAAATCACTCGTCATACTGAGATGACACATCAGCATGCTTTCAGTGGTCAACGTCATTCCTAAATTTAGATCTCTAAACTTCTCAATCAATTCTACTTCCTTAACCATCATCTGAGACAAGTGTAATAACTTTCAGCTCAAGGCGTCAGCCACTACATTAGCCTTGCTAGGATGATAGTTCAACTCAAAGTCATAATCCTTCAGAAATTCCATCCACCTCCTCTGCCTCATATTCAATTCCTTCTGATCAAAGAGATACTTGAGACTCTTGTGATCAGAGAACACTTCGAACTTTACCCCATACAAATGATGTCTCCATACCTTTAATGCAAACACAACTGCCGCTAACTCTAGGTCATGGGTGGGATAATTGGCTTCATGTGGTTTGAGTTGCCTGGATGCATAGGCTACCACTTGCCTATTTTGCATCAACACACAGCCCAAACCTTTCCCCGAAGCGTCACAATATACCTCAAAAGGCACACTAGGGTCAGGTAATACTAACACTGGGGTTGTGGTCAATTTTACTTTTAGTTCATGGAAACTCTTTTCACACTCCAGAGTCCAAACAAAAGGGGCATTCTTCCTAGTAAGCTTGGTCAAGGGTAAGGAAATTTGAGAAAATCCCTTAATGAACCTACGATAATAACCAGCAAGTCCTAAAAAGCTTCGTATCTCTGTTACCGTAGTAGGTCTCTCCCAGCTCATCACAGCCTCAATCTTACTAGGGTCTACTGCGATACCTCCTTTTGACACTACATGTCCTAAGAACTTTACTTCCTCCAACCAAAATTCGCATTTAGACAACTTCGCATACAACTTCTTTTCCTTCAGAATCTCCAAAATTATCCTCAAATGATGTTCATGCTCCTTGTGGGTTTTTGAATAAATGAGTATGTCATCTATGAAAACAACCACAAACTGATCCAGATAGGGCCTGAAGATCCTATTCATGTAGTCCATGAATACAGCAGGAGCATTAGTTAACCCAAATGACATAACTGTGAACTCAAAATGGCCATATCGGGTCCTAAAAGCAGTCTTAGGTATGTCTTCGTCCTTTACTCTAATTTGATGGTATCCCGACCTCAAATCAATTTTTGAGAACACTACTGCTCCCCTTAACTGATCCATTAAGTCATCTATCCTAGGTAAAGGGTACTTGTTCTTCACTGTCACTCGATTTAACTGCCGATAGTCTACACATAACCTCATACTTCCATCCTTTTTCTTAACAAACAAAACCGGGGCTCCCCATGGTGATGCACTTGGTCTCACAAACTTCTTTTCCAAAAGCTCCTCCAATTGAGTCTTCAACTCGGTTAATTCTAGGGGTGGCATCTTATAGGGTGCTATGGATATTGGTCCTGTTCCTGGAATCAACTCTATGGAGAACTCTATCTCTCTTATTGGAGGGAATTCAGGTATGTCATCCGAAAACACTTCAGGATAGTCTTTTACTACTGGTACATCATCAATTTTCTGCTCAGAGTCTACTTCACTAGCGGCTAGGAGAACATATCCCTTACTATCCTCCCCATAACAGTTGACTTCTACTTCATTTAAGTAAAGGTTTAGAGGTTTACTAGGCACACTAGGGATTGGAAGAAAGATAACAGACTTTGTATAACAGTTCAACATTACACGGTTAGCATAAAGCCAATCCATGCCAAGAATTATGTCTAGACCATGCATAGGCAGGCAAACTAGATCCAACATAAATAGTCTACCTTCTACAATGATATGGCAATTTAAGCAACATCTACTAGTCCTAACAGGTCTACCAAAGGTGTAGAAACAGTAAGATCAAAAGGAAGTTCTGACACATATAATTGCAATGACTCGACACTAGCATGAGATATGAATGAGTGAGTTGCGCTAGAGTCAAATAGTACAATTAAGGTTCTACCATTCATTTCACACTTACCTTCTATGAGGTTTCTGGACTTTGATGAATCTTCAGCATTAAGAGTGAAGACCCTCCCTTGACGTTGTGGTTTGGGGTCAGGAATCATCGGTTTTCTTTCAGTACATTCCCTAGCATAGTGACCGGGTTTTCCACACTTAAAGCAAACTCCTTGGCCTAACAGGCAAGGATGATTTCCATGTGACTTCTCACATTTAGGGCATATTGCAACAGGTGTAGGCTTGGGGGGTGCAACCGGGGCTCTCTGCGGTGCCCTTTGGGGTGCCTTGCCCTTGAAACCACTTGATCCTCCCTGATGAAAATTCCTTTGAGGTCCTTGTGGTCTGAACTGTGGCTTGAATTGCGGTCTGAACGGCGGCTTAAATCTCGGAGCTTGTGGCGCCAGCTTCTTATTGGAATTTTCAACTCTTGATACGCTCAATTTCTTATGGCCATCTTCAATGATACGACACTTATTGACTAGGGCAGGGAAGTCCCTAATTTCCATATGTGCAACAGCAACATTGATTTCCATCTTAAGCCCAGACTCATATTTTATGCACTTCCATATCTCATCAGGGTTACCTTGAAAGATCCTTGAAAACTTGATTAATTCCTCAAACCTTGCAGTGTATTGTGCAATGCTCATTCCTCCTTGAGTTAACTGCATAAATTCTATGTCTTTGGCATTCTTTACTGATTCAGGAAAGTACTTCTCATAGAAATAATGCTTAAATACCTCCCAATTTATCAAAGTACCAGAAGCCTCCAATAGTCTTCGAGTACCAGTCCACCAAAAGTCGGCATCCGCCTCTAGCATGTATGCAGCAAAAGTCACCTTCTATTCTTCGGTACAAACGATCACTGAAAAGATTTTCTCCATGCTCTTGATCCACTCATCAGCTAGGTTTGGATTTAGAGCTCCTCTAAAAGATGGCGGGTTTGCCCTACAAAATTCCCCAAATCGGGCATGCTCAAGACCTTCAGCATTAATAGGAAAGCGACTAGCTTCGTCTTGACGGTCCATTCGTTCAAACATCCTTTCCAAGGCCCTTGCCATGTCCCTAAGAGCTTCAGCAGTTTCGTTACCTTGCTCATTTCCATTTATAGTCCTATTCTGTCGTGGTCGTGCCATTGGTTTCTAAGCACACAAAACAACAAACACTGAGGTGATCAGGCTCAATACTTTATGTTAAGTGAGCTAGTTACCACGGCACATACACACACAGAAGTCATGCATTTCTATTCTATAGCTTATTCTATTAACAAAGCAACTACACATGACATAACTACCGTATCATGCTTGAGAAGCATAGTTAGTCCAATCCTCAGGCTCCGTGAAGATCAAACTGCTCTGATACCAAAATGTCATGTAACGCCCAGGGACGAGGACGAGGAGTGATCGCCGGTGCAAAGAGGGCATGGACAAGGAGCGGCTCCTTGCAAGGTCCTCTAAGCGGAGGGGTACATGAATGAACCGATTACATACCCGAATAAGAGGGATCCTGAGACTGTATAGGTATGGGACTATACAGTTGAGGAGGGCTTATATGAATTGATTTGTACTACCTATATCAACAAGATGCATCTTCTTTTCGGTAGCCCAAACTGAAAGAACTCCACAGTTAAGCGTGCTTGACCTGGGGTAATTTTGGGATGGGTGACCTCCTGGGAAGTTTTCCTAGGAAGCGAGTGAGTGAGGACAAAGCATGCTGAAAAGACCCGTGTTGGTTTGTGGGGACAGTCGTCAATCCATAAAGCAGCAGGGGATGTTACAACCTCTTGGTCTCATCTTTTACTTAGAAAATACTTAGCGGAAATATGGGTAAAATTTTTCTTTTTGGAATTTAAAATCAAAGTGAGAACCATGCACGAATTTTTTAAGAGGAAGCATAGCGAAACATATAAGCAAAGCATAAAGAAACACATCATATCATGGAGACATCAACTGAAACATAGTTATATATATATATATATATATATATATATATATATATATCTATGCTGTGCCTACCCAAAGGGCAAGACTATTTAATACATCGAGAAGCGGAATACAACTGAAATGCAATACAAGGAAATCATAAAAGTAAATACAAGAGAAACAACACCCATACCCATGTGCATCTAGAGTAGACAACCTCATATACAAAAGAAGGTTTGTCCTCAACTATGTGGCATGTGTGCACTAACTACTACCCCTCCTATGCCTACTCCTGCTGGTCCGAGTACTGTGGGGTCTAGTCGATCCACTGACGAATCTCGGCGGGAGTGGTCGAGCGCATCATCGGGGCATGTCCACCGCGGCGAGGGCGCATAGATGGCCATTGAGCCAACCTCGGCTGGACTACCGTCTCCTCACTCCCAGCCCTCATCGGTGGGGGAGCGGGACTGGAGCTCTAACTGTACATGTGGGATGGTGGGTCCTCGGATGGGTCCGTCTCCAAGTACTGGGGATGCGGCACATACTCGAGGTAGTCACGTACTGCTGATGTCTCGGGCTCCATGCGGAGGATCTAATCATCGTGTGGTCTCGCTCGCTCAAAAATCCCATTATGACGATAAGGAGCAGTCAGGGTGAAGCGGTAGCTTGGGACGAGGTGCGCGAAGGGTCGTCCCATGAACATGAATACTCTGACAGTACAGCGACCCTCAAAATGGTATGACTCGAGTGCCGGGTCATGGTGCAGCTCCTATACCGGGGTGTCGATGAAGAGTATGAATGTTGCCATCTGAAGATATGACGGAAGAAAAGAGAGAGGGAATGCGAATCTTTCTAAAAGAATTCTCAGTAGGGTTATCCCTACCTAGGTGACATCGTCACATCCTCAGGAACCTTGGGTTTATTTTTTAAAAAGATGTGCATGCATATAAATTCCTTTTAAGTTTATTTCCAAAGTGTTATTTATCCAAGGTCCGTCTTATTTTACAATGCGTCTTATAACTAATCATGAAATATACTAATGATATGCATGCATCATAAAGATAAACCAAACAATAGAATAACTGAGAAACATTATAACGTTGGCATAGGTATGATATATGTGACATTGCAAACTTTAACTTTTCATCTCATGGGGCCGCCCTAAAACATCTCTAGGTTATGAGCTCATACCTTAACTAGTCGTCACTAGTTCTTACTTATCCTATGATAAGCGTAACATATACATAATCCCGACTTAAAGTACGGGCTAGGGGGCAAAATAGGATCATCTCTCTTAGGGTCATTTCCTCTTTGAAACGCTCTACTAGCAACTAGTGCATCGTAGTTTTGTCCGCTTTGGCAAGCTCTATGTCAATACCCTCACGGATTTGTTTTCTTGGGGGTGCTCGGCTAAACCGGTGTCACCCAAGAAGGCATCTTAGTGTTGTGTCACATTTAAATTCTCATAAAGTGTTAATTCATAGATATATCATTATTCATTACATGAATCTTTTTCATAGCATGTATATCATCACAAGAAACTTCTTCATAGTGTATACGTAAAACCATAACATATACATTATCACATAATCACACCTTAGACAATCATTCATACAAACTCCCAAGCTTATTATGTTATAAACTTATAGTATGTTATGCTTTGGTTCCTTTGAGTCTTAAACTTGAAAACTAATCGTTCTTAGTATTATTCTTAACCTCTTACACACCTATAGGTTCATAACTAATAAGTGTTACTAATTTTTATGCTCAAGGATTTATCCAAACAACACTATGCAGATTTGGACAGCTTATATTTATGTGATTATGGGGTTCTAGAGATTACGGTTTAGACCCTTAAAGTCCTTAACTCACATTCTAAGTTATTGATCATCAAAACCTAGTCTCTTGGGAACCTATAAGGTTATAACTAAGTATTTCTCACCTCACACTATGGTCAAGAACACCTCTAAACCTCAAGGATGCAGAATTTGAAATCCTAACTTTACGGGTACCTAGAAGTCACAACAATGACCCTTCTAAGTTTAGTTTGCTCCTAAGGCTTCAAGATTAAGTCCTAAACCAATTATGAGTCATTCCTACATATTTAAACTAATTTATAACCATGATTATTAAATCTAAACCTTGCTGGATAGAATCCAGAAAATTACATAATTAAAGGATCTAAAATTCTTAAATTAATTCTTTTCTACTTCCTAACTTATCCTATCTTTCACATATGAGTCTTAACATTATTTTTACTCAAACATAGGCATATTATCATCATCAAAACAGCACATACAGTGGCAGCAAAGAGCTAGGAAGAACCGAAAATATACTTCTCCATAAAAGGCATAAAACATAATTTCTAAGGCACATAAAATACTAGTTTCTCTTGGAACTCTTTTTAAACTCTCAAAGCTCATTTATAAACAATCTTATCATCTCAAATCATAAGGACATTTAAGAGGGCAGTGACCACTTTATTTTTATCTCAAGAGGTCCTTAATTCATGAAACTTAGTTCTATGCATTCCTTAAACTCATATGAGCTTGGAAAAATTATGAAACATAGTCTCAAATACTTAGAAACTACAAGACCCCTTGGGGGCCGAAATGTGAACCAAGGAAAATACATATTGTTAGACCTTTGTTGAGACAACAATGGGCAAGTCTTTGAGCTCTAGATTTATTTAGGTGATGACATAAAAATAAACATGCTTATGCACTTATTTTAGGTTCCATTAGAAGGTAAAGTGATAGCACGAAGTAAACATGAATGCAACTTATTATTATCTTGGTATTAAGTGAGAACTTGAAATATAAACATGATAATGCATAGCTTGAAATATAAACATGATAATGCAAGTTCATTCATTATCTTGGTATTTAGTGATTGCAAGGAAATAAATATGATATGCAAAGCATAAAGTAAACATGATGCAAGTTTCATTTTATGTTTAACTAGAGCTCATTCAAAACTTTAACAAGATAACAACCCAATACAATATCTCAAATATCATAACACAAAAACCAAAAATCGTATAAAAGAGAAAGAAAGTGAAACTAGGCTTCTAGAAACTTGTCATGGCTGGAACTTTTCCAGCCGCAAATAAATGGGAAAAATGGGTTGTTTTAATTATTTATTCATGTGGAAATTTAAGCTTGATTGAAAGTTATGACAAGGTATAGTGTATGTGACTTGAGGTATGGCCTTGGAGTGTTGAAAAATTGAACATGTGATGCATATGGGGAGAGAAGACTCACGGCTAGGTCTGGTTCAGCAAGGAGGAGGTGAGTTTTGACCATTTAATTAGGTGTTAATGGTAGGTTTAGATGTGTATTAGTTTAGGTACAAGGTTAGGAATGATTAAGCTTAAGTTTAGGTAACTAAGAATGTGATTTAGGGAGTTTATGACAAGTTTAGGAGTGCTCATACATCATTAAAGAATTTAAAACTCATTTGTGAATAAACAATATGTAACACAATTCCATGATTTAAGGAATTGGAAAGAGAAAACACTATTCAAGATTCTATGACTAGGTGTCTTAAAATTAAAATATGTTTTTAGGTTGTGATTAAGTACTTTTTGGTTCTAATCTACTTTAATAAATTATTTTGACTCAAGATTAATTAAGGAAATTAATTAACCTTCGATTAGAACCTAATATTGCTTAGGTTTGCTTAATCACGTGATTAAGCGTAAAAACAAGAAACTAGGGGCAAAACCGTAATTTTACATTAATTTTGCCCGGGACTTCAACAATTAAAACTGAGGTAATAGAATACATAAAAACGCCTTTTAAAACCATCTGGAGAAGTTTCGGGTTCATCCGGCACTTGCAAAAGGGTAAAACACCACAGGGGCGTTTTGGTCATTTTGACTCGAAAACTCGAAAAATGAGATTTTCGATCCCGGGAAGGTACACAAGTTATCTAATCCCCTTCCAACATTGAGTTTGCCCTTCGAGTACTACCGAACTGGCTTTCCTCGAATTCCGGGCTGAAAATGACCTCAGGGGCATTTTGGTCATTTTCACTCTAACAAAAAAATCGGGGCGTTACAATAGCCGATCCGGTAGTCCTTGAGGGGCTAACTCAATGTATGAAGGGGATTCTATGTATTAGAATGTTTAATAAAGCAGACGAATCTCATTTCTGAGGTTTCTGCGCTTAAATGACTAAAATACCCTTACAGTAATTTAAGGCAATTTTTTGAGGAAAATTACGATTTTACCCCTAGTATAGTGTTTTGAGCTCAATTGCGTGATTAAGCAAACCTAAGCAATATTAGACTCTAATCAAAGATTAATTAATTTCCATAATTAATCTAGAATCAAAATAATTTATTAGAGTTGATTAGAACCTAAAATTTGCTTAATGAAACCTAAAACCTATTTCTAGTACCTTTTCCTAAAAAGTATCCATGAATAGTGAACTCACTATTCACCTTTTTCTCAAACCAAGAAAAGTTTGTCATGCTTATTTGAAATGAAAATTCCCTCCCTTGACTTTTTCATGACCACCACTTTTTCCCCCCAAAAAGTTAAAAGAATTCAAAAGAATGATTTAATTTCATTATCCATCAAGCTTCCTTTACAAGCCACCTTATGACAACCCTAAGAGATATTTTCTCTCTTCCTTCTCCAAGAAGCCACTCTCCTCTTCATAACTCACCTCTATAAATACACTACATGGGTGAACTTTGCTTCACTTTACATCATTTGCCAAGTTTGAGTTTTTGTGAGAAAGTGTGAGTTCTCGCAAAGTTTCTTCCTCCTCCACATTCAAAGGAGGAAACTGCCACCTCCTCCACCCTCAATCTCCATCTAGCTCTCATCCAAACACATTCCTAAGCTCAAACACAAGCTAATCCACTTCCTCCCTCCTTTTTCTCTTCAAGGCCGAAACATATACCCAAGTTCTAGGAGGATTTCTTCTTCTTGGTGCTCCAAGATCAAACCTTTTCATCACTTCAAAGAACACCAACACTTGGTAGGGAGCTTTTCTAAAAATGTTTTCTTGATTCTTTATGTTTGAATCTTGTTGGAATATGATGAATGGATGAACTTTCTTGTTGTTTCATTTTCGGTTTCTTCATTTTCCTTTCTTCTTATTTTCGGCCTCAAGGCCTTGGATATGATACCTTGATGATGAGTGTTTTCTAGAGGTGACCTTGTGTTCATCTCTCATGGAAACCTCTAAAGCTTAAACCTTTTCTAAAGAAAATTTTTGTCTTTTACAAGTTAAGTTAACAATGAGCTTTATGTTTCTTTTGACCTTTTTGGAACCTTTCTTTCCCTTTGATATTTCGGCCATAGAGCCCTTCTTGATGATGTAGGTTTCATGATGGTGTTTAACACTTGAACGACCTCTAAAGCTTGAAGCTTGCTTTTGATCTTGAAGTATTTTAGTTTTCCTTTCCTTTTTCTTCAAGTTTAGATTTTGGTTCCCTATTTCCTTTTTGTTTTTGGCCTCAAGGCCTATAGCATAATGGCTTGATGATGAGTGTTCTCTAGAGATGACTATGTGTACATCTCTCATGAAAACCTCTAAAGCTTGAGTTTCTCTTTAAGTCTTGCTTATGTTATATAGCTCTTTTATGTTTAAAGCTTAGAAAAGCTTACTTTTTCATGTTGGATGAGTATTGGGTTTAAGCTTGGTTCTTTTAAAAGTCTTGGAGGAGCTCTAGATAAGATAAAGAAGTGAACTTGCATCCATATTTATTTTATGCTACCACTAAATCCCCAAGATAAAGAAATGAACTTGCATTTCATGTTTTTATTTTCAAGTTATCACTTAACTCAAAGATAAAGAAGTGAACTTGCATCTCATATTTATTTTGGATCCTCACTTTACTTTGTAAGAAAATCTAAAATGGAGTGCATATCACGTTTATGTTTATGTTATCACCTAAAACTCCTAGAGCTCAAAGACTTGCCCTCTTCATCCTAAGAAAAATTTAAATATGTAGACATTCCTTGGAATGTACATTTCGGCCATGTGATGATAATGAAGCTAGAATGAGTTTCATTTAGTCACAAGGACCTATAATCTATGTCTTAGGATTTTTCTTAAGCATAGGTGTCAATGACAAATATTTTAAGTATGATTTCATGATTTAACTTCCCTTTGAGGTTTATTTAATATGGTCACTGCCCTCATGTATTTTATGGAGATTTTAAAGAAATAAATTATTTGCAAGTGAGTTTTAAAAGCCCTAAAAAGGTTCCAAGAGAAACTAGCAAGTTATGTGTTTTTAAATGAAAGTTCTAGGCATTATGTGATGAAATAAATTTTGGTTCTGCCTTGTTATTTTCCAGCACCTTAAATTCTGTTTTGGGTAGTCCATATGTGTTGAAATACCTTGCCAATTGTATGATAATTGTTCTAGGCATCTTAGGTATGCTTAGTAACTTTATATGTTTGAAAATGTGATTTCTAGAACTCCTTAGGAGCTGAAAATATTCATTCTGTTCCAGCCTTGTTTGAGTTTGTAAAATCACATTATAACATGTTTAGATGAGTGAGAATGACTCATAATTGGTTTAGGTATTAATTATTGCATCATAGAAAAAGTCGGTAATGAGAAAGGACCTAAAATGCAACTTCTAGAACACCGTAATTCATCAAAATATGTTTACTGCCTATGCTGTCCAGCCATAATTAATTAGGTTCTAGGACTTAATAAATTGTGGTAATGAGGATAATCAATCCCTTAGAGGTACAAGAAAATAATTTGGAAGTTTGAGGTTACCCGATTAAGGGTTTTTGCTTTTAAGGGAATGGTTTGTGTACCCTCTATGATCGATGAATTTATGTGTTATCTCATGACTTATGATGCTATGTGATGATGGAATTGCATGCTATTGTTCTCTTAAGAACTTTAGAGATGCCTATGTTATGATTATATGAAATATGTGGAATGCATGAATTATGTGGCATCTTGTTATAATATGCTAAGACTTAAGGTGACATAAACCATGTGAAAATGATCCTTTGAACCATCAAAAGGGATGGGGATGAGGTGATTCAAACCATGAGAAAATGATCCTTTGAAACCATCAAAAGGGATGGAGGATGAGGTGATTCTAGCCCCCTAGTCCGTACTTTATGTCGGGACCTTAATCTTATCAAAATGGATAAGACCATGTGCTAGTGACGACTAGTGAGGTATGAGCTCATAACCTAGAGGTTTCTCAAAAGGGAGAATAATTAGGGTGGCCCCATGTTCACAGTAAATATCTTAACGTCACCTAAGTAACCAAGATAAGATACCATGTACTATGTTCTATGATTTATGCTTTATGCAATATGATTCCATGTACCATGTACCAAGTTCCATGTTTATGCGTTATGATCTATGATCTATGCACCATGTACTGTGTTCTATGTTTTATGCTTTATGCAATATGATTCATGTACCATGTACCAAGTTTCATGTTTATGCTTTATGATCTATGATCTATGCACCATGTTCTATGTTCTATGTCTTATGTTCTATGCTCTATGCACCATGTACCATGCACCAAGTTTTATGATTATGATTCCATATTCTATGTTTATGCTGTATGTCACATGTGCTATGTTTTATGCTCTATGTTATAAGTTAGTTATGCTCCCGCATTTCATAATGAATTATGATGCATCCATGTAAGTACAAGAGTGTATGATAAAAATAACGGGCCTTGGTAATTAACGTTTTAGAACTTCATAATTGAACTATTATATGCCCACTTTTTAGAAGTAACCCGAGGTTCCTAGAGACGTAGATGATGACACCTAGATAGGAGGAAAACCCTACTGAGTTTCTTTAGTAAAGATTCTCACTCCCCTACCTTGTCTTTCCGTCACGTCTTCAGATTCCGATGGCGACCTTCATCCTGTCCCACATGGGAACTCCACTACGATCTAGAGCGTGGATCGTATTATTTTGAGGAGGCCAGCCATGCGCCCTAGATGTGGAGGTCATATGCAACTATCTGGTGTACCTGTTCCCGCCGAGCTATGGTAGTGGATTGGATGCGTCCCCCCGCTCCTGGACCATTAGCCGTAGATGACTCTTGGAGTTTTAGTGCACACACACTTCACTAGCTATGATGACCTTCTTTTGTTAAGGTTGTCTACCTTAGGTGCACCATGTAGGTTCGTGTTCTACACATTTCGTTTCCCATGTATTTCCCTTTTATCTATTGTATTTCGTTCTTATGTATTCCAACTCAACTCACCTCTAGGTGGGTAGTTTAATATATATGATGTGTTATGTTCATTATGGAGCCTTCTTGATGTTTAAATTTCCGCATTATTTTATATCGATGATATATATGCTATACGCGGCTCTTACATTATCAAGGTTGTAAAAAGAAAAAAATTGGCTCGTATTTTCAATGATAAATGAACTGAAACAAGAGGTAATGACTAATATTTAGCCTTAGTACGTTCTAGGAGTATTGGATTGAATATTAGGGTGTTATATTTTCATGTAATGCCCGGGGACGAGGACGAGGAGTGATCGCCGGTGCAAAGAGGGCACGGACAAGGAACGGCTCATCGCAAGGTCCTCTAAGCGGAGGGGTACATGAATGAATCGATTACACACCTGAATGAGAGGGATCCTGAGACTGTATAGGTATGGGACTATACAGTTGAGGAGGGCTTATATGAATTGATTTGTACTACCTATACCAACAAGATGCATCTTCTTTTCGGTGGCCCAAACTGGAATAACTCCACAGTTAAGCATGCTTGACTTGGAGTAATTTTAGGATGGGTGACCTCCTGGGAAGTTTTCCTAGGAAGCGTGTGAGTGAGGACAAAGCATGCTGAAAAGACCCGTGTTGGTTTGTGGGGACAGCCATCAATCCATAAAGTAGTAGGGGATGTTACAAATGGTATCAGAGCCTACACCTCTCCCAGTACGGTGTGGTTCAGGGACGAACCAAGCGGAAGCTGGTGGGCATGTAACGCCCGGGGACGAGGACGAGAAGTGATCACTGGTGCAAAGAGGGCACGGACAAGGAGCGGCTCCTCGCAAGGTCCTCTAAGCGGAGGGGTACATGAATGAACCGATTACACACCCGAATGAGAGGGATCCTGAGACTGTATAGGTATGGGACTATACAGTTGAGGAGGGCTTATATGAATTAATTTGTACTACCTATACCAACAAGATGCATCTTCTTTTCGGTAGCCCAAACTGAAAGAACTCCATAGTTAAGCGTGCTTGACTTGGAGTAATTTTGGGATGGGTGACCTCCTGGGAAGTTTTCCTAGGAAGCGTGTGAGTGAGGACAAAGCTTGTTGAAAAGATCCGTGTTAGTTTGTGGGGACAGTCGTCAAATCCATAAAGTAGTAGGGGATGTTACAGGCCCCATGATGCTAAGTATAATGTTCTAAAGTCACAAAGTTGAGAAAGGAGGAAAGTTTCACTTGAAAGTTTACATGCCACTTTATGCCACATATATGCTTCTTGATGTTATGTTTTATTGATTTACTTGCATAATGTATTATCATGCACTCATGCTTTGTTATGTTGTATTCATAACATTAAGATTCATTCTAAAAGGAACGAACCTTGGATAATTATGTTTATAAACCTAATAACAAAATTTATACATGCTTACCTTTTTATAACAAACCCAAGGTTCCTGAGGATGTTGACGATGTCACCTTAGATAGGAAGCTCCTTACTAAGATTCTTTAGTAAGATTCTCACTCTCTTTCTTTCCCATCATGTCTTTAAATCACGATGGCGACATTTGTAACGCCCCGATTTTCTGATTGAGCAGAAATGACCAAAATGCCCCTGAGGTCATTTTCGGTCCAGAACTCGAGGATAGCCGACCCGGGAGTCCTTGAGGGGCTAACTCAATATTTGAAGGGGATTAGATAGCTTGTGTATCTTTCCGGGATCGAAAATCTCATTTTCTGAGTTTTCGGGTCAAAATGACCAAAATACCCCTGTGGTGTTTGACTCGGGTATAAGTGCCGAATGAACCCGAAACTTCTCCAGATGTTTTTAAAAGGTTTTTTTTTTTATGTATTCTGTGACCTCAGTTTTAGTCCTGGTTGTCCCAGGCAATTTTTGTACAAAATTATGATTTTGCCCCTAGGTTAGTGTTTTTGAGCTTAATCGCGTGATTAAGCAAACCTAAGCAATATTAGGCTCTAATCAAAGATTAATTAATTTCCATAATTAATCTAGAGTCAAAATAATTTATTAAAGTTTATTAGAACCTAAAATTGCTTAAAGAAACTCAAAATCCTTTTCTAGTTTTAATTCCTTGAGAAAGGAATTTAGGAATAGTATTTTCTCTCTTCAATTCCTTAAATCATGGAATTGTGTTTGCAATTGTTTATTTGTAAAATGAGTTTAAAACCCTCTAATGATGTATGAGCACTCCTTAATTGAGTCTTGAAATTCCTAATTACATCCTTAGTTACCTAAACTCATGCTTAGAAATTCCTAATCTTGCACCTAAACTAAGATGCACCTAAACACACCCCTAAACCACAATTAATTGAGACAAATCTCTCTCCCATGACATGATAAACAACCAGCCACAACTCCCCCATATTCTTCACATGTTAAAATTCCAACACTCCAAGGCCATGCTTTAGGCCATGCCTAACCCATACTTTTGACAATGCTTACCATGCTTTCCTCCATGCCTTGAATGACCACCCAAAAGAAGATATTTTTCTCTTTCAAAGGCTCCAAAATTTCGTGCATATCTCCCCCCCAAAATTCACCTCCACATTTCAAAATTTAACCCATAATATATATAGCAAAGTGTAAAGAAATCTCCCACTTTTACCATTTGCTTTTTTGTTTGAGTTTGTGACCAAAAAAACTTTCTTACTTTCTCTCAACCTCAAGTTCTTCTCCACCACTTAGAAACTCCTTCCACCACCACAAACCACCATAAACCACCTGAAACCATCACACCATCTAAACACCAAAGCTTTCTTCCTAAAAAACAAAGCTCACATAAAACACTTTTCTTTCCTTTTCCTTGTGCTTGGCCGAATCACCACCACCATTTTGGAGGAGCTTTTCATCTCATTCTCACTTCAAAGAACCAAGCTTTCACCTTCACACTTGGTAAGGGTTCTTGTTTCCCAAACCTTTTCTTTTGTTTTTGATGCTTGAGATGAAAAAGTGTTGGTTTTTCTCTTGGAACACATTCTTTTCTTCTTTGTTTTATTTTTATTTTGGAACTTGGTTCTCAAAAGAAAAACTTGAGCTTGATGATGAGGTTTCAAGATAATGATCTTGAGATTCTCATTTGAGAAATCCCTAAAGCTTTAATCTTGTTTTTGATCTTGAAGCATTTTAGCTTCTCTTTTCTTTTCCTTTCTTTTGGTTTTTGGTTTCCTTTTCTTCTCTTATTTCGGTTCTCATTTCCTTTCCTTTACAAGTTTGATGAAATGTTGCTATTTATTTTGGCTTCTTGTTCATCTTCCTTTGAGCTTGATGATGATGTTCAAGAGCTATGTAGTTCCTTTGAGAACTTGGTTCAAGAACTCTAGAGCTCACTTTGTTGATGAGAAAGTGTTGGGTTGAGATTTTTGGTTCTCTTTAAAAGTCTCATATGAGCTCTAAGTTAAGATAAAATATTTGCATCCATATTTACTTTTATGTCATCACTAAATGCTCAAGATTAAATAATGAACTTGCATCTCCATATTTATGTTTATGCTTTCACTAAAACTCTAAGATAATAATGGATTTGCACAGCATATTTATCTTATGTTTTCACCTTTTAATAAAGACTAAAACAAAGTGCATTGCATATTTACTTTTATATCATAACTTAAGAGATTTAGAGCTCATAGACTTACCCATTATTATCTCAAACAAAGCTTGAAATATATGTTTCTTACTCCTTTGTTTTTTGGCTTTATGAGGTTTGTGTAGTTACAAATACTAAAACTTATGTTTCATAATTTTTCTAAGTTTGGATAAGCTTAAGAGATGTTTTGAACAAAGTTTTATGATTTTAAATCCTTTTGAGACTCATTCGAAATAGCTACTGCCCTCGTATGTTTTATATTGGTTTTGATGAAATAAATTATTTCTAAGTGAGTTTTAGAAGTTTTAAAAAAGTTCCAAGAGAAACTAGCAACTTATGTGTCCTTGAAATGAAGTTTTATGCATTATGTGATGGAGATGTTTTTGGTTCTGCCTTGCTTGATTATCCACTGTATTGTGCTGTTTTGATGATGATAATATGAGTATGTTGATGCATATTTGATGCTAAAATTAATATGTGAAAGTTAAGACAAGTTAGTAACTAGAAAAGAATTAATTTGAGACTTTTAGATCCCTTAGAAAATGAATTTTCTGGATTCCGTCCAGCAAGGTTTAAAATTAGAAATTATGGTTTATAATTAGTCTAAATGTATAGGAATTACTCATAATTGGTTTAGGACTTGATCTTGATACCTTAGGAGCAAACCGAACTTAGAAAGGGTCATTGTTGTGACTCCTAGGTACCCGTAAACTACGAATTATAGATTCTGCATTCTTGAGGTTTAGAATTATTTGTGATCATAGAATTGAGTGAGGAATACTTAGATATGAGCCTATAGGTACCCGAGAGCTTAAGTTGTGATGATAGACAGCTTAGATTTCAAGTTAAAGGACCTTAAAGGTCAAAGCATAAGACATTAAGAGATCTCTAAAGCCATGAGTTTATTTATGCAAGTATGATGTTGTGATGCATATGTTTTGATGATACATGAGCTATGATGAAATGTTTTATTGAGATGTTAAGTCTATCATGAGCATGAAAGTTGAATGAGAAATGTGTATGTATTATAAATATCATCGGAGTAGGGTGTATTTGGTTGGATTTTGGTGATGCGAATAAACATCGTCGGATAGGGTGTGTTTGGTGATTTTGGTGATGCGATAAGAAGGTGGTCCTTGGGGAAAAGAATTTAAGAGTTCAAGTATGAGAACAAGTTATAGGAAAATCCTGTGCTATTTATGCCACTTATCCATTACTTGATGTTATAATTTATTGAATTTCTTGCATAATGTGTTGCCATGCATTCATCCAATATCTGTTGCATTCATATAATTAAGACTCATATTAAAAGACACCCACTTCGGATAAATAGATTTGAGAAGTTTAAAACCAAACTTTATGCATGAACACCTCTTTCCTAATTAAAACCGAAGTTGCTGGGGACGATGACGATGACAAGTGTGTTAGAGTCGGAAATCCCTACTGAGAATCTTGAATGAGTTTCTCATCCCTCTCTCTCTTTTCTTCCGTGTCATCTCCAAACAAAGTTAATGATGTGGTTCGTGACTTCTACTGAGGCATAGGCATACGACATACGCTACGGGTCAAATTAGAGGGATACAGTGGAGACACGGAGATGCCGCTTTAGTTTTATATTTATAATCGTGTATTTCTCTTGATGTGACAATGAAGCTATGTTAGTAGTAATGGATGTATTAATGAAGATATGACTAAGTTGTGTTGTTATGTATGATATTTGCATTTTGTGGTTATTAATTATATGCTTTCCTCCTCTCTTATGTCATGTTTGTGACAATCGTTAGATTTATTTTTAGCACGCGACTCTCACTTTGGTTTTATATTTCAAAAAAAATTTATCCGTATTTTCTGCTAAGTATTTTAATAAAAGAATGAGACTAAGAAGTAATAACCTAATGATTAACCTAATGTGTTCTAGAGTATTGGGTTAAAAATTAGGATATTACATTTTGGTATAAGAGCAGTTCGATTCTCACAGAGCCTGAGGATTGGACTGACTATGCTTTGAGAGCATGATGCGATAGTTATGTCATGCGTAGTGCTTTATTAGGATAAGCTATAGGATAGAGATGCATAACCCCTTTATGTGGGTGTGTATCACGGTAACTAGCTCACTTTGCATGGAATATTGAGCCTGATCACCTTGGTATTTCTTATTTTGTGGGCTTAGGGACTGATGGCACCACGACGACAGACTAGGACTCTGAGCGGAGGTGATCAGAACAACGAGACTGTTGAAGCTATAAGAGGCATGGCGAGGGCCATGGAACTGATGTTTGAGAGGATGAACCAACAAGGCAATGTGGGTCGTGGTCCCAATGTTGCTGAAGAACTTGAGCAAACCCGATTTGGAGAGTTTCATAGGGTGAACCCGCTGGAATTTCGAGGAACTATGGATCTCGACAAGGCTGATGAGTAGATTAAGGACATTGAGAAAACCTACTCGGTGATTGCTTGCTCTGAGGAGCAGAAGGTAACTTTTGCTGCCTATATGTTGAAGGCGGATGCCGAGTTTTGGTGGACTGGCACCCGAAGGCTGTTGGAGGCAGCTGGTACCTTGATCAATTAGGAATTGTTCAAAGCTTACTTCTACGAGAAGTACTTCCCGGAATCTGTAAGGAATGCTAAGGACGTAGAATTCATGAAGTTGACCTAAGGCGAGATAAGCGTTGTGCAGTACACCGAAAAGTTCGAGGAGCTGATTAAGTTCTCGAGGGTGTTTCAAGGGAATCCCGATGAAGTCTAGAAATGCATCAAGTACGAAGCCGGGTTGAAAGCAGAGCTCAACATTGCTGTTGCACATATGGAGATTAGGGATTTTCCCACCCTAGTCAACAAGTGTCGCATCTTAGAGGAAGAGCACAAGAAACTGAATGCCGTAAGGGCAGAGCGTCCCTGAGGACTAGGACTTCAAGCCCCAAGGTTCAAGCAATAACTTCAATATCACTCCCGTGCTCACTTCAATCCGCAATACCGCTAACAGTTCAAGTTACAACACGACTAACAACTACCAAGGGCACCATTCAATCAACAACCCCAGCCACAGTTCAGGCTACAGGGCCCCGAGGATAACCTTCAATATGACTAAGTTGTGTTGTTATGTGTGATATTTGTATTTTGTGGTTATTAATGATATGCTTTCCTCCTTTCTCATGTTATGTTTATGACAATCGTTAGATTTATTTTTAGCACGCGGCTCTCACTTTGGTTTTATATTTCAAAAAAAATTTACCTGTATTTTCCGCTAAGTATTTTAATAAAATAATGAGACTAATAAGTAATAACCTAATGATTAACCTAATGTGTTCTAGAGTATTGGGTTAAAAATTAGGATGTTACAACATTCATACTGTTTGTCGACACCTCCACATGGGAGGTCCACTATGACTAGGAGCACCGGTCATATCATTTTGAGGGGTGCTGCACTATTAGAGTCTTCATGTTTATGGGATGATTGTTTACACACCCTGTACATAGTTACTGTTTCTCCTTGATGTCTCCCTATGGCGATGACATGGCTTTTGAGCGTGCCTGGATGCGCAATGAGAGGATTCTCCGAACACACCCGACTGTATCAGCCGTACGAGACTTCCCGGACTATATGCCCCGTTCCCAGCATTCTGAGGACAATCCCTCGAAGGACCCATCGACCCACATGTATAGTGAGAGCTCTACCCCCACTTCCCGGTTCATGAAAGAGGGGAGCGAGGAGACTGTGTCTCAGCCGAGGCTGGCTAGGAGAGCTGAGATGAGCCCCAATCATGGAGCACACGTTCAGCCGCAATGCGTGTCCACTCCTACCGAGTTACGTCGGTGGGTTGATTTCATCCCTCTCTATCCCGGGTCGCAGCAGTAGTGGTCCTTGGGGAGAGTAGTGCACACACACCACATATAGTTTAGGATAAACCTTATTTTGTTATGAGGTTATCCATTTTAGGTGCACTAGGGTAGGGATGTTATTTCTTATGTTTTCCTTGTACTTTTCTATTTCAGTTGTATTTGTATTTATGTTGTATCGAACTAGTCCCCCTTTAGGTGGGCATATTATGTTATTAATGAAATATTACCTTTGGAGTGCTACTGATTGTTCAATGCCATGATATGCTTTTCTATCTTGTGATTTGTTCCTTATGAGTTATGATGTATGTTATTGCATGTTTAAGTTATACGCGGCTCTCACTTTGCTTTTATGTTTCAAAAAATAATTTTACCTGTATTTTCCGCTAAGTATTTAAAGAAAGACTTTTTTTTAAAAAAGAATGAAACTAAGAAGTAATAAACTAATGATTAACCTAAATACATTCTAGGAGTATTGGATTAAAAAATACGATGTTACACGCGTATGCATAATGAAAGGATCCTTTGTATGCACACCACTACACTCGCCGTTCGTGATTTTCTGGATTATATCCCTCGCTCGAGGTTTTCAGAGACCGACCCATCGGAGGACTCACTTACCCACATGTATTCCGAGAGTTCTGCCCCTACTCCCCCGCAGATGACAGAGGGTAGTGAGGAGACGGTCACCCAACCGAGGTTGGCATAGAGGCCAGCCATGCGCCCCCGACGTGGAGGCCATATTTAGCCACTTCATGAGCCCACTGCTGATGAGTTTTGCCTATAGATAGGATATGTTCCACCCTTTCAAGGCCAGCAGCGGTAGATCTTTTAGAGGGTCTTTAGTGCACACAGCACTACTAGCTTAGGATAACCTTGTTTTGCTTTAGAGGTTATCTATCTTAGGTGCACTAGGTAGGCATGTTTTCCTTTGTATTTTCCTTTCTGATGTATTTGTATTTTCATGTTATACTAAACTTAACCTACTTTTCATAGGTGGGTAGGTTATTATATATTTAACTATGGTGTGCTGATGGATGTTCATTTTATGGAGCCTATCTGATGATTCTGTCTTACATTATTCCTTTTACATGTTACGCTTTACATTAATGATTGGTTATGTCATGTGCGGCTCACGTTTTGTTTCATATCTCAGAAAAAAAAATTACTATATTTTCCGCTAAGTATTTTGAGTAAAAGATAAGACAAAAGAGTAATGACTAATAATTAACTGTAATACGTCCTAGGCGTGTTGAGTTAAATGTTAGGGTGTTACATTTTGGTATCAGAGCAGTTCGGTTCTCACGAAGCCTGAGGATTGGACTGGCTATGCTTCTTAAGCATAATACATTACAAATGGCATGAGTAGATGTTTTATCATTAAGATAAGCTTGAGGATTAGAAATGCATGACTACTATATGTTGCACATGCCATGGTAACTTGCTCACTTTACATGGAGTATTGAGCCGATCACCTCAGTGTTGCTGTTTTATGTGTATAGGAACCAATGGCACGTCGACAACAGACTAGGAACTTGACCCCTGGTGATCAGAACCACGAGATTGCCGAAGCACTCGCGACATGGCAAGAACTATGAGAATGATAATGGAAATGATGGATCAAGATCGCCGAGCTGGTGTGAGTCATGGTCCCAATGGCACCGAGGTCCTCGAACATGCTCGTTTTGGGGAGTTCCTCAAGGCAAACCCGACAATCTTTAAAGGGACCATAAACCCAAATCTTGCTGACAAGTGGATTAGGAGCATGGAAAAGATATTTACTGTGGTCCCATGCACGAAAGAGCAGAAAGTAACTTTCGCAACTTATATGCTCGAAGGAGATGCTGGTTTTTGGTGGACCGAAGTCCGAAGACTCTTGGAAGCAACAGGTGCTGCCATCAACTGGGAGCTATTCAAGGCTCATTTCTATGAGAAATATTTTCCCTGTTCGGAATGCCAAAGACATTGAGTTCATGCAACTCATTCAAGGAGGCATGACTATAGCTCAATACACCGCCAAGTTTGAAGAGGTCATCAAGTTCTTAAGGATGTACCAAGGCAACCCAGATGAATACTGGAAGTGTATCAAGTATGAGTCCGAGCTGAAAGCCGAGCTCAATGTCGCGGTCGTACATTTAGAGATTAGGGACTCCCTACCCTAGTCAACAAATGCCATATCATTGAGGATGGGCAAAGGAAGTTGAATGCCAAGAAATTCGACAACATCATGAAGAAGCTGGCACCCCAAGGCTAGAAGTTCAAGAAGCAGAATCGACCCCCATTCCAATCTCAACAGAGATCGTAATCCAGACCTTCACCTAAGTCGCAAGGACCTTAGAAGAATTCCAATCAAGGTGGGCCAAACAACAACAACAACAAAGGAAAGGCACCTCAATAAGCCCTAGGTGCACCTCTAAGATCCTTACCATCCACTGAATGTCCCAAGTGTGGCAAAAACCATGGGGGCATACCATGCCAAGCTGGAATGAGTGTCTATTACCAGTACAAAAAACCTGGACACATATCTCGAGATTGCATGGAGAGGAACCAGTCAACCCCCAATCCTAAACCATAACGCCAAGGAAAGGTTTTCACCCTTAATGCCGAGGAAATAACGGAGTCACGAGATCTTATGGAAGGTAAGTGTGAAATGTATGGTAAAAACTTAATTGTACTATTTGATTATGGTGTCTCCCATTCTTTTATATCTTATTCTTGTGTTGAGACCCTTAAATTGCATATGTCAGAACTTCCTTTTGATCTCACTGTTTCTACCCCTACTGGGAAACCTGTTAGGACTTGTAAATGTTGCTTAGACTGTAGTTTTATTGTTGAAAATAGATCCTTTGTTCTAGATTTCATTTGCTTACCTATGCAAGGCCTAGATGTAATTCTTAGCATAGATTGGCTCAAGGCCAACCGTGTATTATTGAACTGTTATGAGAAAACCATCACCTTTCTTCGTATTCCCTGTGAACCTAGGAAACCTGTAAGTTTGTACATCAATGCTGTAGAAATGAATTATGGTAAGGGTGAGAATAAAGGTTATGGTCTTTTGGCCACTAGTGATGTAGACTTTGAGCAAAGTATTGATGAGATACCTATGGTGAGAAATTATCCTGAAGTGTTTCCAGATGAGATACATAAGCTTCCTCCCAAGAGAGAAATAGAATTTACTATAGAGCTGCTTCCAGGAACAGGACCCATATCCATAGCTCCATATAGAATGCCCTCTTTGGAATTGGCCGGGTTAAAAACTCAGTTGGAAGATCTCTTGGAGAAAAAGTTTGTTAGGTCCAGTGCATCACTGTGGGGAGCCCTGGTTTTGTTTGTAAAGAAAAAGGACGGAAGTATGAGAATGTGCATCGATTATAGGCAGTTGAATAGAGTGTCGGTGAAAAACAAGTACCCTTTGCCTAGGATCGATGACTTGATGGACCAACTGAAAGGTGCGATAGTGTTTTCTAAGATTGATTTGAGGACAGGGTACCATCAGATTAGGGTGAGAGATGAGGACATACCAAAAATAGCCTTTCGCACTCGATACGGTTATTTCAAGTTTGTAGTTATGTCCTTTGGTTTAACCAATGCTCCAGCCATGTTTATGGATTACATGAATAGGATCTTTAGACCTTATTTGGACCAGTTTGTGGTTGTCTTTATAGATGATATACTCATTTATTCAAGGACCCACGAGGAGCATGAACATCACCTAACCATAGTATTGGAGATCTTGAAGGAAAAGAAACTATATGCCAAGCTATCTAAGTGTGAATTTTGGTTGGATGAAGTAAAGTTTTTAGGGCATTTAGTATCCAAAGGAGGAATTCCTGTAGACCCTAGGAAGGTGGGAGCAGTTATGAATTAGGAGAAACTGACCACGACAACCGAGATAAGGAGCTTTTTTCGTTTAGTTGGCTCTGTAGATTTATCAAAGGATTTTCCCAAATTTCCTTACCCCTAACCAAGCTGACTAGGAAAAACACCCCCTTTTTCATGGACCCCAAAGTGCGAGAAGAGCTTTCGGGAGCTAAAACAAAAGCTAACCTCAACTCCCGTCTTGGTTTTACCCGACCCCAATATACCTTTTGAGGTATATTGTGTGCTTTTGGTAAAGGTTTGGGTTGTGTACTGATGCAAAATAGGCAAGTGGTGGCCTATGCATCTAGACAACTCAAGCCACATGAGGCAAACTACCCCACCCACGACCTTGAGTTAGCCGCCGCCGTGTTTGCTCTGAAGGTTTGGAGACACCATTTGTATGGAGTAAAGTTTGAGGTGTTCTCCAATTATAAGAGTTTGAAATTTCTCTTTGATAAAAAAGAGCTAAACATAAGGCAAAGGAGATGGATGGAGTTCTTGAAGGATTATGATTTTGGGTTGAACTACCATCTGGGCAAAGCCAATTTTGTATCAAGACTTAAAGAAGATGTTCTGGTGGCCTAGATTAAAGAATGATATATGCACATGGGTGAGTAAGTGCTTAGTTTGTCAGAAGGTGAAGATTGAGCACCAAAAACCCTCTGGAATGTTGCAACCCTTGTCAATTCCCCCAATGGAAATTGGATAGTATCTCGATGGATTTTGTAATTGGACTACCGAGGACCCAAGCAAATTATAACGCCCCGATTTTCTCTAAACTTATAAATGACCGAAATGCCCTTGAGGTCATTTTTACCTGGAACACGAGGACGGCCAGCGTCGGCCATCCTCATAAGAGCTTTGATTATGTAAGAAGGGGATTTTATGTATATGAATGTTTAATAGAGCAAAAAAATTTCATTTTTGAGGTTTCTGCGCATAAATGACCAAAATACCCTTACAGTAATTTAAGGCAGTTTTGAGTTTTGTTTTGATCCGAACTTGTCCCGGAGGTCTAAAATAATGTTTTTAAGGCATGATTTATATTTGGTTAAGTCCCGGTGGTCCCGGACAGTTTTTGCAAAAAATTACAATTTTACCCTTACTTAAGTGCATTAGGGCTTAATGACGATTTTAAAACAAAACCTAAGCAATATTAGGCTCTAATTAAAGATTAATTAATTTCCATAACTAATCTAGAGCTAAAATAATTATTTGAGATTGATTAGGACCTAAAATTGCTTAAGGAAACTTAAAACGCAATTCTAGTCTTATTTCTTCAAGAAAGCATCTAAGAATAATGTTTTTTCTATTCAATCTCCCTAATTCAAGGTAATGTGTTGTTCTCTAATCTCTAGTCAATGAAGTTTGACTCCACTAATCTAACAAGATCACTCCCAAATTAAGTTGTTCATGGTCCTAATTGCTTGATTAGTTCACCTAAACACTTGGTTATAAAACCTTAATTAGTGGCCTAATCTTGTTTACTCCTAAACACATCATTAACACACATTTAGATGAAACAATCTTCTCTCCCCATGGGCTATCAAGGCTGGCTGAAACCCCTCCCCAACATTCTCCACATGTTTGAAATTCAAACACTCAAAGAACCATATCTTAGACCATGCTTAACACCTTACCTTGCACTATGCTTGATCATATTTCCAACCATGCTTGATATGACTAAATGAATGAGATATTTCCTCCCCTTTGGCTATCCCAAAACCATCAGCCCTCCCTCTCCCTTCTAGATGATTTATTTTCAATTCAAGTCAACAAGAAATCACCTCACTTTGAGCCATGCTTAAGCCCATACCTATCTTACCTTCAACCATGCTTTGAATGACAACATGTATCTCTTCCCCAAGCCATGAAAGGTCACACAGTTACCCCTCCCCATTCACTTCCTCATGATTCAAAACTCTATAAATACCTTGTCTTGGTGAACCTTGCTTCACTTTGAATCATTTGCCAAGTTTGATGTTCTAAGAGAAAGTGCTAGTTTTCTCAAAGTTTTCTTTTCTCCTTGTAACACCCTAATTTTTAACCTAACTTTCTAGAACACATTAGGTTAAACATTAGGCTATTACTTCATTGTCTTATTCTTTCATTAAAATACTTAGCAGAAATTACGGGTAAATTTTTTTTTTTTTTGAAAACATAAAAAAAAGTGAGAGCCGCGAGCTTAACTAATCGAATAACAGAAAAGTAAATCACGCGTAACGATCATAAACAACCATGTAAAATAAATCATACATCAGAAGAACATAGATCATGAAGATGACAGAAACATTATATTAATAATAAAGTAGCTAAAGTACATAACTAGTCATACCCTTATAGAAACGGGTAGAGCTTGGAATACAACGGAAAAAGGAAATACAACAGATAGCAAAGTACATGGTACAACATAAGGATAAAAACCCAAAATACTACCCTCCTACTATGCTACGAGCACTAATCTACATCCCCTCCCAAAAGGTACAGCCGAAGGGAAGATCCCCGCGAAGCTCGGGTACTCGAAAGCTATCCAATGGAGTCTAGTGGCGACGGGAATCCACGGGTGATGGAGGCGGGTAGCCGGGGAAATGTTCTAACTCCTCCTGAGTGGCCCAATGCAACGTGAAAGGCACACGAGGTGGCTGAACGTGGGCTCCTTGATGTGGACGCATCTCGGCTCTCCTTGCCAGGCGCGGCTACACCACAGTCTCCTCACTCCCCATACGTCGAGATCGAGGAAAAGGGACTGAACCCTCCGAAGGAACATGCGTCGGCCAATCCTCGGATGAGTTAGTCTCGGATCTCCTCGAACGAGGTACGTACTCCGGGAAATCTCAGACGACGGAGGCAGAGGTACGGGCACGTCGCAATTGCTCCTCACGCGGGTGGGTGAGCTCAAAGATCACGTCGTCACTACCAAAAGGCACAGTAGGAGTGAACTGGTAGCTCAAAACTGGATAGGCGAAAGGTCGTCCCAAGTACACAAAAACACAAACGGCACATCGACCTTCAAAGTGATATGAACGGTGGTCCGGGTCGAAGTGTATCTCCCATACTGGCATGTCAATGAAAAGCACGAACATCGCCATCGCTCTCTAAAGATGTGACGGAAGGAAAAAGAGAGAGGAGTGATAAATGTTGCTAAAGAAATCTCAGTAGGAGTCTCCTATCCTAGGGTTACATCATACACATCCTCAGGAACCTTGGGCTTATTTATAAAATAATGATCATGCATATAAGGTTTAATTAAGGTTTTCCAAAACTAATTATCCAAGGTCCATTCCTTTTAGCATGCATCTTGATGTTATGAATGCAACATGTTATATGATGGATGCATAGCAATACTTGAGCATATAAGACAACACCTCAAAGCGCATAAACATAATCCATGTGGCATAAGGGCATATAATTTCCAAGTGAATCATTCCTCAACTTCGTGACATCAATCATGGTACTTTAGCATATAAGCCACCCTAAAAAAAATAATAACTAGGTTATGAGCTCATACCTTAGCTAGTCGTCACTAGCTCTTGCTTATTATCTTGAATAAGCGAAACATAAATAATAATCCCGACTCGCAAGTGCGGGTAGGGGGCAGGGATCATCTCTCTCTGGGATTACCCTCTTTGAAACGCTTTGCTAGCCACGCATGGCCTTGCAATTTGTCCGCTTTGGTAGGCTGCATCTACTCATACCCTCACGGATTTGTCTCCTCCCGGGGGTACTCGGCCGAACCGGCACCTCCTCGGGGAAGCGCGTCTTAGTGCTTTGTCATATAAAAATCTCCTGGGGTTCTCGGCCGAACCGGTGTCACCTAGGGTTTTCAACTCATATGGTACTCATAAACATTTCTTTCAACCCTTGAAGGTTTGACGAAAATTCGGCAGCATAGCAGCTGTTAAACCGAATTTCCTTCAAACTGCCACAAGCTAATTCACACAACATGTTCTCATGAAAACTCATGCTATGATAAACTTTAACATTTTCATCAATCATTTTTCTCATGCATCAAGCACATCTCATCATATCATTGCATCAAACAACACATCATAGAATTAACAACCTTTTAGTGTCTTATGCATTGACCCTTAAGGTCCCTAACTCACATTCTAAGTTATAAATCATCAAACCTAATTTCTCGGGAACTTATAAGGTCTTAACTAAGTATTTCTCACCTCACACTATGATCAAGAACATCTCTAAACCTCAAGAGTGCAGAATTCATATTCCTAACTTTACGGGTACCTAGGAGTCACAACAATGACCCTTTCTAAGTCCGGTTTGCTTCTAAGGCATCAAGATCAAGTCCTACACCATTTATGAGTCATTCCTACACATTTAAACTAATTTAAATCCATGATTAGCATTACTAAACCTTGCTGGACAGAATCCAGAAAATTCAAACATTAAAGGATCTAGAACTCTCAATTTAATTCTTTTCTAGTTTCTAACTTCTTTTATCTTTCACATATGAGTCTTAACATTAATTATACTTAAACATAAGCATATTATCATCATTAACACAGCTCATACAGTGGCTAAACATGGCAAGGCAGAACCGAAGCAAACATTGTAACACCCTAAATCTTAACCCAAGACTACTAGTATGTACTTAGGTTAATCTTTAGAATATTACCTCTTGGTCTCATCTTTTACTTAGAAAATACTTAGCGAAAATATGGGTAAAATTTTTCTTTTTGGAATTTAAAATCAAAGTGAGAGCCACGCACGAATTTTTTAAGAGGAAGCATAGCGAAACATATAAGCAAAGCATAAAGATACTCATCATATCATGGAGACATCAACTAAAACATAGTTTTATATATATATATATATATGCTGTGCCTACCCAAAGGGTAGGACTATTCAATACATCGAGAAGCGGAATACAACTGAAATGCAATACAAGGAAATCATAAAAGTAAATGCAAGAGAAACAACACCCATACCCATGTGCATCTAGAGTAGACAACCTCATATACAAAAGAAGGTTTGTCCTCAACTATGTGGCGTGTGTGCACTAACTACTACCCCTCCTATGCCTCCTCCTGCTGGTCCGAGTACTGTGGGGTCTGTAACATCCTAATTTTTTTTTTCAGAAAATAATTGAGGCTTTAGTAGTAAGAATATCAAAATTTTGGTGTACACAAAAATGATGAGAACAATGTAACGAACGTTAAAAAAAAAAAAAATGTGAATAGTGTTTTGCGGGCCCCGTAGACCCACCGGAACAGCTGAAACTTTAGATTCAAGACCTGAAGGTGCCCGAAATTTGGAAATTATAGGATTAAGGTTAGAAATAGGTAGGAATAAATATTTTATACCTAGAATTAATTTTCAGGCAATAGTTGATTACCCGGGTACACTATTTTACCCATTCGGTTAAATTACGGTGTGTAGTTTTTACACAGTATAAAGCTACCAGTGCAAGCATGCCACCTAGGGTGACAAGTGTGTGGCTTGAGATATGCCACACCATTGCACCTTTATGGCTAACCAATAGGAATTGTACAAAATTACCATATTTAACTTTAAGAAAAACCATTTTGTACTTGAAATCATTATCCATTTTGCCCTAAACTCACAAGATCAATATCTTATCACCACCACTCCATCATTTTCGTCCAACACTCCAAAAATACAGCCTCCATGTTTGTTTCCTCTCAAACCTCCATTAACAAGCTTCAACCTCCAAAAACCCTAGCCCAAAGTCACTAAAACACAAAGTTTCCTTCACAAAACTTGTTCTAGACATCAACACCTACAAATCTAACCGATTAGAATTTTAATCAATCACTATTTTTGCACCTTGAGCCATTATACATCACTGTTTAAGGGAAGATTTAGGGGCTGTTTGGAAGGTTGAAGTGAGGAAAAACTTTTCTTGGAAGGACTTTTGGAGTTAGAAGTCTCAAGCATCACATGTAGGGCTTATTTCATCCTATTTTCTTTCTGATTTTGCTCTGGAATATTATGATTGAATAATTTCGAAATTCTGAGTTTTATTGGTTGATATTATGTTGATATTGATGTATTAATTTTGGTGGAGTATTTGGATGTTGTGAGAAATGATTTTTGTCAAAAGAGAATTTGACACATGCTGCTGGATTTTCGGATTTCAACAGAACATAATTTGTTCACGAATTTTTTGGCTTATTACTAGTCATTTTTATTAGCTATAAAAAAATTATATGTTGAAGCTAACATCATAAGGAAACTCTGATAATTTTCGTGGTACATAATAAAGAGTTTTACTGCCTGAGAAAAATCAAGAACCAAGAGTATATCTATGCTGGCTGAAATCTTGGTGCTGAAGCTGTGAATTTGTATAAATTTTTATTCATAGCAAATGATGTATTTATCCTTTGAAATTTTTACAGAGTTTTGTAGACATCTTTAAGTATAACTGTGATTTTTATTTTGAGTTGTTTCTATCATTTGCTAAAGTTAAAAATTATGTGAATCCTATTCTGAGCTGTGAAAAAGTGGCCTCTGACCACTAAAATTGTAGAATTTATTTGACATGGTTCTAGTATTCTGTTTGCTATGAAATTTTTACAGGGACTTTTAGACACATTGAGGTGTCATAGAGAATTTTTATGGCCAGTGAATTGCCCATTGGAGATGTGAATTAAATGTTGTTACCATAATGGTAAATCTGTCAAGAAGCTGGAATGGTGAAGATGTATTAAGTTAATGATAGAAATCTATTTAATCCAAGTATATATCATATGAATGTATGTTAATTGTTTGAAAGGCTTGTTTATAAAGTATGAATGAGACTCCAATGATACTGAATGCCTATATCTGGGATATAAACCTGACTTTGAAATAGAAAGGTCCATGACATGGTTGTATGACAAAAGAGAATATGTGAAATTTAATGGTGCATGTTTTAACATATGGGGAAAATAGAAACAAGGCTTATGTGTGATAGAGAGGGAAGGCAAAAATAAGAACTTCCCAAGAAATTTTATGAGTCGGTAGACTTATCGACTAGGAAATAGAACTGTGTGTGATTCAGAAATGGAAAAAAAAATAGTCTGATGATCACGAATAGGAATGAGCTCATGTCCTAGCAGTCTATGGTCCTCTGAGGAGTTATCCACTACATATGTTACCTGATGTGAATCTAAGCCTTCCCTATGTTAATAAAAAGAACTACTACACTAAGTTGAATTCCATGTGATATAAGAGAAACACTTATGATTACTACCATTTTGCATATAATTTTCTTTGTCTCATGTATGCTAATATTGATATATGTGATCTAACATGATGTTTTTCTTTATTATTATAAATGCATTTACTGTTTATATTATGTCTGTATGTAAGGGGTTACCCTACTGAGAATTTTATAATATTCTCACCCCTATTTGTGTATATGCTGTATTGTGCTCAGACTCTGCAAATGCCTCTGGCTGAGGAGAGGCCATCATACCGATGGCCAATGGTTTCGCGTAGGAGGACATGAGACTTACGTGGGCTTTTGACTTGTATGTAGTGTAGTATAGTGCCAGGAACTTACCAACTTGTAGACTAATTGGTGTTAGATGTCTTAGGTCCATTTCGGTGTGTTTAGTATTTTGTTGGACCTTGATATTTGAGCAAGCTTGGTAGATCTTTTGATAGTAGTTCCTGTGTTGTATTATAAGCGAAGTGACTTAACTTCAAGTATGGTATGTATTAAAGAAAGCGGTATGTAAAGTAATAATATATCTACATTTTATAGTAGTTTTCTTTATAACTCTAGAGTTTGATTTATCTTATTTCATTTCATTTGACTAGTGGATATTACAGAAAGGAAGTGATACTCTTCTAATTACAATGTTAATGCTCGAGTAATACATGGTAGTTAGGAGGGTGTTACAGGTCGAGTCGATCCACTGACGAATCTCGGCGGGAGTGGTTGAGCGCATCATCGAGGCATGTCCACCTCGGCGAGGGCGCATAGATGGCCGTCGAGCCAACCTCGGCTGGACTACCGTCTCCTCACTCCCAGCCCTCATCGGTGGGGGAGTGGGACTGGAGCTCCAACTGTACATGTGGGATGGCGGGTCCTCAGATGTGTCCGTCTCCGAGCACTGGGGACGTGGCACATACTCGGGGTAGTCACGTACTGCTGATGTCTCGGGCTCCATGCAGAGGATCTGCTCATCGCGTGGTCTCGTTCGCTCAAAAATCCCGTTATGATGGTAAGAAGCAGTCGGGGTGAAGCGGTAGCTCAGGACGGGGTGCGCGAAGGGTCGTCCCATGAACACGAATACTCTAACAGTGCAGCGACCCTCAAAATGGTATGACCCGAGTGCCGGGTCATGGTGTAGCTCCCATACCGGGGTGTCGATGAAGAGTACGAATGTCGCCATCTGAAGATATGACGGAAGAAAAGAGAGAGGGAATGAGAATCTTTCTAAAAGAATTCTCAGTAGGGTTATCCCTACCTAGGTGACATCGTCACATCCTCAGGAACCTTGGGTTTATTTTCTAAAAAGGTGTGCATGCATATAAATTCCTTTTAAGTGTATTTCCAAAGTGTTATTTATCCAAGGTCCGTCTTATTTTACAATGCGTCTTATAACTAATCATGAAATATACTAATGATATGCATGCATCATAAAGATAAACCAAACAATAGAATAACTGAGAAACATTATAACGTTGGCATAGATATGATATATGTGACATTGTAAACTTTAACTTTTCATCTCATGGGGCCGCCCTAAAACATCTCTAGGTTATGAGCTCATACCTTAACTAGTCATCACTAGTTCTTACTTATCCTATGATAAGCGTAACATATACATAATCCCGACTTAAAGTACGGGCTAGGGGGCAAAATGGGATCACCTTTCTTAGGGTCATTTCCTCTTTGAAACGCTCTACTAGCAACTAATGCATCGTAGTTTTGTTCGCTTTGGCAAGCTCTATGTCAATACCCTCATGGATTTGTTTTCTTGGGGGTGCTCGGCTAAACCGGTGTCACCCAAGAAGGCGTCTCAGTGTTGTGTCACATTTAAATTCTCATAAAGTGTTAATTCATAGATATATCATTATTCATTACATGAATCTTTTTCATAGCATGTATATCATCACATGAAACTTCTTCATAGTGTATACATAAAACCATAACATATACATTATCACATAATCACACCTTAGACAATCATTCATACAAACTCCCAAGCTTATTATGTTATAAACTTATAGTATGTTATGCTTTGGTTCCTTTGAGTCTTAAACTTGTAAACTAATCGTTCTTAGTATTATTCTTAACCTCTTACACACCTATAGGTTCACAACTAATAAGTGTTACTAATTTTTATGCTCAAGGACTTATCCAAACAACACTATGCAGATTTGGACAGCTTATATTTGTGTGATTACAGGGTTCTAGAGATTACGGTTTAGACCCTTAAAGTCCTTAACTCACATTCTAAGTTATTGATCATCAAAACCTAGTCTCTTGGAAACCTATAAGGTTATAACTAAGTATTTCTCACCTCACACTATGGTCAAGAATATCTCTAAACCTCAAGGATGCAGAATTTGAAATCCTAACTTTACGGGTACCTAGAAGTCACAACAATGACCCTTTCTAAGTTTAATTTGCTCCTAAGGCTTCAAGATTAAGCCCTAAACCAATTATGAGACATTCCTACATACTTAAACTAATTTATAACCATGATTATTAAATCTAAACCTTGCTGGATAGAATCCAGAAAATTACATAATTAAAGGATCTAAAATTCTTAAATTAATTCTTTTCTAGTTCCTAACTTATCCTATCTTTCACATATGGGTCTTAACATTATTTTTACTCAAACATAGGCATATTATCATCATCAAAACAGCACATACAGTGGCAGCAAAGAGCTAGGAAGAACCAAAAATAAACTTCTCCATAAAAGGCATAAAACATAATTTCTAAGGCACATAAAATACTAGTTTCTCTTGGAACTCTTTTTAAACTCTCAAAGCTCATTTATAAACAATCTTATCATCTCAAATCATAAGGACATTTAAGAGGGCAGTGACCACTTTATTTTTATCTCAAGAGGTCCTTAATTCATAAAACTTAGTTCTATGCATTGCTTAAACTCATATCAGCTTGGAAAAATTATGAAACATAGTCTCAAATACTTAGAAACTACAAGACCCCTTGGGGGCCGAAATGTGAACCAAGGAAAATACATATTGTTAGACCTTTGTTGAGACAACAATGGGCAAGTCTTTGAGCTCTAGATTTATTTAGGTGATGACATAAAAATAAACATGCTTATGCACTTATTTTAGGTTCCATTAGAAGGTAAAGTGATAGCACAAAGTAAACATGAATGCAACTTATTATTATCTTGGTATTAAGTGAGAACTTGAAATATAAACATGATAATGCATAGCTTGAAATATAAACATGATAATGCAAGTTCATTCATTATCTTGGTATTTAGTGATAGCAAGGAAATAAACATGATATGCAAAGCATAAAGTAAACATGATGCAAGTTTCATTTTATGTTTAACTAGAGCTAATTCAAAACTTTAACAAGATAACAACCCAATACAATATCTCAAAGATCACAACACAAAAACTGAAAATCGTATAAAAGAGAAAGAAAGTGAAACTACATCAAGTTCTTTATTAAATACCCAAAACCCCTATCTAGAGAAAAATCTCTAGAACGTGCTGGCCAACTTTAAGGTTGATAAGGGTAGGCTTAGGCTTTTAGAAATCCTTAGATTAATTTTCTTAAGTTGAAAAACCATGTGAGTTAGATATCATATAGATGAAGTCATAAGAAAAGGAAAATTCAAGCTTTAGAGGTTTCTTTGAGATGAACACAATGTCATCATCTAGAAACTCTCATCATCAAGCTATCATGCTTATAATCAAGGCCTCATGGCCGAAATGGAAAAGAAAGGAAAAACAAAGGAAGGTTAAAAAAGAATCCAAGAGGAAACTAGAGAAAAACACTTTCTCGAGTAAAACAAAGTTTGAAAACAAATCCCTACCTTGTGATGAAGTTAAAAGCTTGGACTTGAAGATGGAAATGAGATGAGCAACACCTCCTAGGATGGTGATGATGATTCGGCCTTGATGAAAGAAAAAGGAAGGAAATGTGGTTCAAGTGAAGTTGTGTTTGAGGTGTGGTGTTTGAGAGGTTTGATGATGGTTCAAGGCTTTGGGGTGGTGTTTGATGTTTAAGAGATGATGATGAGATGAAGAGATGAAGAAGATAAAGATGAAAAAGAAAGGAAGAACACTCTTGAAACTTTGAGAGAAAAAGGAGGAACTAGCAAGATAACTCTAAAACTCTAAACTTAGCAAATGCTTCAAGGTGCAACAAGGCTATCACAAGCATCCTATTTATAGAAAAACAAAGCCATCGAGCTTACAAAGGGAGGGAGTGGCCGTGTGGTTTGGAGGGAAAAGGGAGAGGAAAATATCTCTTACACAAGGTAATTCAAGCATGGTTGAAGTATGGAAGCTATGCTACAAAGTATGGCTTGATGTGAGTTAATTTCCTATCAAATTTTTATAAAATTAGGCTTCTAGAAACTTGACATGGCTGGAACTTTTCCAGCCACAAATAAATGGGAAAAATGGGTTGTTTTAATTATTTATTCATGTGGAAATTCAAGCTTGATTGAAAGTTATGACAAGGTATAGTGTATGTGACTTGAGGTATGGCCTTGGAGTGTTGAAAAATTGAACATGTGATGCATATGGGGAGGGTGAGGCTTCGGCCAGACCTGGAAGCAGAGTGGGGAGGATGATTTGATCATGTAATTGGGTGTTAATGGTGGGTTTAGATGTGTATTAGCTTAGGTACAAGGTTAGGAATTATTAAGCTTAAGTTTAGGTAACTAAGAATGTGATTTAGGGAGTTTATGACAAGTTTAGGAGTGCTCATACATCATTAAAGAATTTAAAACTCATTTGTGAATAAACAATGTGTAACACAATTCCATGATTTAAGGAATTGGAAAGAGAAAATACTATTCAAGATTCTATGACTAGGTGTCTTAAAATTAAAATATCTTTTTAGGTTGTAATTAAGTACTTTTTGGTTCTAATCCACTTTAATAAATTATTTTGACTCAAGATTAATTAAGGAAATTAATTAACCTTCGATTAGAGCCTAATATTGCTTAGGTTTGCTTAATCACGCGATTAAGCGTAAAAACACGAAACTAGGGGCAAAACCGTAATTTTATACTAATTTTGCCCGGGACTTCAAAAATTAAAACTGAGGTCATAGAATACATAAAAACGCATTTTAAAACCATCTGGAGAAGTTTCGGGTTCATCCGGCACTTGTAAACGAGTAAAACACCGCAGGGGCATTTTGGTCATTTTGACCCGAAAACTCGAAAAACGAGATTTTTGATCCCGGGAAAGTACACAAGTTATCTAATCCCCTTCCAACATTGAGTTTGCCCTTTGAGTACTGTCGAACCGGCTTTCCTCGAATTCCGGGCTGAAAATGACCTCAGGGGCATTTTGGTCATTTTCACTCTAGCAGAAAAAATCGGGGCGTTACAAACATCTCCATTTAAAGGCATCAAACACAATTTCTAAAGCACATAAAATACTAGTCTCTCTTGGAACCCTTTTAAAACTTTCAAAACTCATTTCTAAATTTTTTTTATCATCTAAAATCATAAAATTATGTAAGAGGGCAGTAACTAAATCATTTATACCTCAAGAGGCCCTAAATTCATAAAACTTGGTTCTACAAATTCCTTGTACTCATATAAGCTTAGGAGAATTATAAAACATAATTTTCAACACTTGGAAACTCTAAAACCCCTTAGGGCCAAAATGTGAACCAAAAGAAATAAATATTTTAAACCTTTGTTTGAGACATCAATGGGCAAGTCTTCGAGCTCTAGGTTCATTTAAGTGATGACATAAAAGTAAACATACTCATGCACTCATTTTAGGTTTCATTAGAAAGTAAAGTGATAGCATAAAATAAATATGAGGTGCAACTCATTATTATCTTGATATTAAGTGAGAACTTGAAATATAAACATGATAATGCAAGGTTCACTTATTATCTTGATACTTAGTGATAGCAAGGAAAGTAAACATGATGTGCATAGCATAAAAGTAAACATGATGCAAGGTTCATTTTATGGTTAGCTAGAGCTCATCCAAGACTTTAACAAAATAACAACCCAACATATATCTCATTACAAAGAGAGTTTTAGAGTTCTTGAACCAAGTTCTTAAAGGAACCATGAGGTTCTTGAACATCATCATCAAGCTCAAGATAAATAAACTTTTTTAAACAAACAAAACCTCAAAGATCAAAAAGGAAATGGAAAACCGAAATATTAAAGAAAAGGAAACAAAGAACCGAAATCAAAATAGCAAGAAAAGAAAAGGTGTTCTTGAGTAAAAATCATGTTTGAGTTAGAAAGTGGAGTTGAAACTCAAAGAAAGTAAAACCTTAAGCTCTAGAGGTTCCTTTGAGATGAACACATAGTCATCATCTAGGAGTCCTCATCATTGAGCTATCATGTGCTCATCAAGGCCTCATGGCCGAAATCTCAAGAAAGAAAAGTACCAAAGAAAAGTTTCAAAAGAAATCCAAGAGAAAGCTAGAGAAACTCATTTTTCAAGAAACAAAGTTTAGAAAAACACTCCTACCTATAGTGAAGACACAAAGCTTGAACTTTTGAAAAGAAAAACAAGATGATGAGCTTCTCATGTTCAAAGAAACATGAGATTTCTTTGAAGCCTTGGTTCTTAAAACTCTAGAGCTTGCTTTATGATGATGAGATTGGGATTGAGAATGTGATATTGACTCTTTTAAAGTCTTGTATGAGCTCTAATGACATATAATAATGGACTAGCATTCATGTTTAAATTTATGCCTTGCATGGCATATTTATTTTTATGCTATCACTAAACTCTCAAGAATGAATAAATGAACTTGCATTATCATGTTTAAATTCAAGCTTTGCATTTCATGTTTACTCTTCAAGTCTTCACTAAACTTAAGATAAAAATAAGTTGCATCTCATATTTATTTTGAGCCCTCATTTTACTTTCTAATAAAGATAAAATGAAGTGCATAGCATGTTTATATTCTTGTTATCACTTAAAATATTAGATCTCAAAGACTTGTCCCTTGGTATCTCAAGTAAAGTTTGGAAATAAATATGTTTTACTCTTTTGATTTTCGAGCATGTGATGATGATGAACTTGGTGTGAGTTTCATCTAGTCACAAGTGCCAAAACCTATGTTTTATAATTTCCTTAAGCTTAGATGATCTCAAGAAACGTTTCAAGCATGATTGAAATAGCTACTGTCCTTATATGTTTTATGAGGATTTCTAATGAAATAAATTGTTTTCAAATGAGTTTTAAAAGCTTTGAAAAGGTTCCAAGAAAAACTAGCAATTTATGTGTTTTAGAAATAAGGTTCTATGCATTATATGATGACTTTGTTTTCGGTTCTGCCTTATTTATTCCAACACCTTAAATTCTGTTTTGGGTGGTCTACACGTGTTTAAATACCTTACCAATTGTATGATAATTGTTCTAGGCATCTTAGGCCTGCTTAGTAACTATAATAGTTTGAAAGTGTGATTTCTAGAACTCCTTAGGAACCGAAATTGTATATTCTGTTCCAGCCTTGGTAGAGTTTGTAGAATCATATTATAACATGTTTAGACGGGTAAGAATGACTCATAATTGGTTTAGGTATTAATTATTGCATCATAGAAAAAGTCAGTAATGAGAAAGGACCTAAAACGTAACTTCTAGAATACCGTAATTCATCAAAATAAGCTTACTGCCTATGCTGCCCAGCCATAATTAACTAGGTTCTAAGACTTAATAAATTGTGGTAATCAGTTTAATCAATCCCTTAGAGGTATAAGAAAATAATTTGGAAGTTTGAGTTTACTCGATGTAGGGATTTTTACTTTTAAGGGAATGGTTTATGTGCCCTTTATAAATGATGAATTAATGTGTTGTCTCACGACTTATGTGATGCTATATGATGTTAGAATTATCAATTGCATGTTATTGTTCCCTTAGAACCTTAGAGATGCCTATGTTAAAATTATATGAGATATGTGACATGTATGAATTATGTGGCATCTTGTTATAACATGCTAAGATTTAAGGTGACATAAACTATGAGAAAATGATCCTTCGGAACCATCAAAATAGGGATGGGGATGAGATGATTCAGCCCCCTAGCCCATACTTTAAGTCGGGACCTTAACTTATCAAAAGGGATAACAACATGTTCTAGTGACGACTAGTGAGGTATGAGTTCATAACCTAGAGGTTTCTCAAAAGGGAGAACAATTAGGGTGGCCCCATGTGCAAAGTAAATGTCTTAATGTCACCTAAGTAACCAACAATAAGATACCATGTACCAAATACCAAGTTCTATGTTTTATGCTCTATGTTCTATGATCTATGTACCATGCATTATGTCTATATTTACCATGTATGCTAATAAGTTAGTTAGATCTTGCATATCATAATGAACTATGATGCATCCATGTAAATACAAGCTATGTGTTAAAAAGAATGGGCCTCGTTAATCAATGTTTTAGAACTTCATAATTGAACTATTACTTGCACACTATTTTCATAAGAACCTGAGGTTCCTTGAGACGTAGGCGATGTCACCTAAATAGGAGGAAAACCCTACTGAGTTTCTTTAGCAAAGATTCTCACTCCCCTACCTTTTCTTTCTGTCACGTCTTCAGATTCAGATGGCGACTTTCGTCCTGTTCATTGACATGCCCACATGGGAGTTCCACTTCAATCTAGAGCACGGATCGTATCATTTTGAGAGTTGTTGCATAGTTCGAGTCTTTTTTTGTTGGATGCCCCTTTAGCCATCCAGTACCGAGCTACTGTTTCACCCCTACATCCCCTTACGGAGACGAGATGATTTTTGAACTAGCTCGCCCGTCTTTTGAGCAAAGGCTTTGTATGCCCCCTTTCAGATCGGCTGTTCGAGACTTCCTCGATTACGTCCCCCGTTCGAGGTTTTTTGAGAAGAACCCCTCCAAGGACGAGCCTACACATGTGTATTCTGAGAGTTCAGCACCCACTCCTCTACCTATGGGAGAAGGGAGTGAGGAGACAATTAGGCAGCCATAGTTGGCACAGAGGCCAGCCATACGCCCTGGATGTGGAGGTCATGTGCGACCCTCTGGTGTGCCTGTCCTCGACAAACTACGACCATGGATCGGATACGTCCCCCCATTCCCAGGCTATCAGCCGTAGATGACTCTTGGAGTTTTTAGTGCACACACGTCTCACTAGTCATGATGACTTTCTTTTATTGTAAAGGTTATCTACCTTAGGTGCACCATGTAGGTTTGTGTCTTGTGTATTTCGTTTCCGATGTATTTTTATTTCTCATGTATTCGTATTTTCATCTTCATGTACCTAAACTTAACTCACCTCAAGGTGGGTAGTCTATACATATATATATGTTATGATGTGTTATGTTCTTTGAGGAGCCTTCTTGATGTTAGATTTCCATATTCTTTTATATCGCTTGTATATGCTACACGCGACTCTTACTTTATCAAGGTTTTAAAAAGAAAAATTTGGTTCGTATTTTTAGTAAGTATTTTTTTTATGATAAATGAACTGAAACAAGAATTAATGACTAATATTTAGCCGCAGTATGTTCTAGGAGTATTGGGTTGAATATTAGGGTGTTACACGAACCATGATGTCATATGGGTGATAGTGGATAGGTTGATTAAGTCAGCCCACTTTCTACCTATTAAGGTGACTTATTCCTTGGATAGGTTAGCACAGTTGTATATTCGGGAGATTGTAAGGTTACATAAAGTACCATCGACGATAATCTTGGACCGGGATCCGCGATTTACATCACAATTTTTGGGAGCCCTTCAGCAGGCATGTTGTTCAAAGTCGTGTCTAAGCACGGCTTACCACCCACAAATGGATGGTCAATCCGAAATAACTATCCAAACCTTAGAGGATATGTTAAGGGTGTGTGTTTTGGACCAAAGAGGAAGTTAGGATAAGTACCTGTCGCTAATTGAATTTGCATATAACAATAGTTATCATGCGAGCATTGGCATGGCACTGTATGAGGCCCTTTGTAACATCCTAATTTTTAACTTAATACTCCCAGAACATATTTAGGTTAATCATTAGGTTATTACTTCCTAGTCTCATTCCTTAAAATCTTTCTTGAAAATACATAGCGGAAATTATAGGTAATTTTTTTTTTAAAATATAAAAGCAAAGTGAGAGCCGCATGAAACTTGAACAAGCGTCGATAATGAAACATAACTCAAAAGTAAAGGGAAGCACAAGCAGGAACATCAATTAACTTCACCACAGAAAGCAATAGCATATCAAGATAATACTTCATTAATATCATAATATGCCCACCCGAAGGTGGACTTAGTTTAGTACAGGGGAATGCAAATACAATGGAAAAAGAAATACAACAAAAATTGAAATACATAGAAAGCATAAATAAAAAACTCCTACCCTAGTGCACCTAAAGTGGATACCCTCATGACAAAAGAAGGTTTATCCCTACTACGTGTGGTGTGTGTGCACTAACTTTCCTCATAACGCTCTACTGCTGGCGGCGATGATTCTCGGGTGATGGAGGCAGGTAACCAAGGAACTGCATGAGTCCTCAGAGGTGAACAAGCGGATGGGGGAACGGATGCGGGGCAGCTGAATGTGTGCTCCACGACGAGGGCGCATCTCGGCCCTCCTTGCCAACCTTGGCTGCATCACCGTCTCCTCACTCCCTTCTCACCTGAATGGGGGAGTGAGGGCAAAACTCTCCGAGTATATGTGTGTCGGTGAGTCCTCGGATTGGTTCGTCTTCGACCTCCTCGATTGAGGTATATACTCCTGATAGTCGCGTACAGCTGAAGCAGACAGGCGGGCGCGTCGAATCTACTCTTCACGGGGGTGTGTGCGCTCGAAGATCAAGTCGTTGCTAAAGGGAGACGTCAGGGAGAACCGGTAGCACTGTACAGGGTAAGCGAAGGGACGTCCTACGTACTGAAGACTTGAACAGTGCATCGTCCCTTAAAATGGTATGATCCATGATCTGGATCAAAGTGCACCTCCCACGTCAGAGTGTCGACAAAAACCACGAACGTCGCCATGATCTGAAGATGTGACGGGAGAGAAAGAGAGAGAAAAAAAGGAGTGAAAATCATGCTAAAAAATCTCAGTAGGATATCTTCTATCTAGGGTTACATTGTTCACATCCTCAAAAACCTTGGGTTTATTATAAAGAGGTGAGCATGCATATAAGGTTCATTATTAAGTTCATAAATATAAATATCCAAGGTTCGTTCCTTTTAGTATGAATCTTAATGCATGAATGCATTATAGCAAATCATGGATGCATGAATATACATTATGCAACAAGGCAATCAACATAGCATCAGGAAAACACATAAGTGGCACAAAGTGGCAATATATAAATCCTTCAAGTGGAACTTTTCTCTTTTCTCAACTCGTGACTTAAGAACTCATACTTTACCATCATGGCCCACCCTAAAACATCTAGGTTATAAGCTCATACCTTAACTAGTCATCACTAGTTCTTACTTATCCTTTTGATAAGCGAAATCATAAAAACATAATCCCGACTACTAGAGTACGGGCTAGGGGGCTTAAGGATCACCTCTCTTAGGAATATTTCCTTCTTTGAAATGCTCTACTAGCATCTAGTGCACAGCGAATTGTCCACTTTGGTAAGCTGCATCCACTCATACCCTCACGGTTTTGCCTCCTCCCTACCGGAGCGGGAGAAGTACGTCTTAGTGCTACGTCACATAAGGACTCAGTTCCTAGGAGTGCCCGAACCGATGTCACCTAGGACTTTATCTCGTATACTTTTCAAAAACATTCTCAAGTATTGATTTGATGGAAATTCGACAGCATAATAGCTGTGTACGAATTTCTTTCAAATCTTCTTTATGCTACAAAACTTATGATAAATGTACTTTCTCATTCAACTTATAATCATGGTCAATTAACATCACATATTCATCCCAGCACATGCAATATCACAAACGTACTTGTATTATCAAACTCAAAGCATCAAAGTCTCTTAATGTTTAATGCTTTGACCCTTAGGGTCCTTGAACTCGACATCTAAGTTCTCTATCACCACAACTTAATCTCTTGGGTACCTATAGGTTCATAACTAAGTATTCTTCACTCAAATCTATGATCATAATTAATTCTAAACCTCAAGAGTGCATAATCTATACTTTGCTAATTACGGGTACCTAGGAGTCACAACTTTGACCCTTTCTAAGTTCAGTTTTCTCCTATAGTCTCAAGATCAAATCCTAAACCAATTATGAATGATTCCTACACATTTATACTAATTAAAACCATTATTACTAATTTTTATCCCTGCTGGAACAAAATCCAGAATTTCTAATTCTAAGGGTTCTAAAATTCTTATTTTGATTCTTTTCTAGTTACCAACTTGTCTTAACTTTATCAAACTAGTCTTAACATCAAATTTACATAGTTATACACATTCTAACATAATTAAATCATCATCATACAGTGAGCAACCAAACAAGGCAGAATCGAAATCAATGTCATCATATAATGCATAGAACTTTATTTCTAATACACATAAATTGCTAGTTTCTCTTAGAACCCCTTTTTCTTAAAACTTCTAAAACTCATTTGAAAACATTTTATCTCATTAAAATCATCATAAATAAAGTAAAGGCAGTAGCTGTTCCAAAATAACTTCAAGAGGAATTTAAATCATGAAATCATGCTTGAAACATTTCTTGAGATCATCTAAGTTTACGTAAATTATGAAACAAAGGTTTTTGCACTTGTGACTAGATGAATCTTATTCTAAGTTCATCATCATCTCATGGCCGAAAATCATATCCATATACACTTCCATTTCCAAGCTTTACTTGAGATACCAAGGGACAAGTCTTGAGCTGTAATATTTTAAGTGGTAACAAGGATATAAACATGCTATGCACTTCATTGTATCTTTATTAGAAAGTAAAGTGAGGGCTCAAAATAAATATGAGATGCAACTCATTTTTATCTTAAGATTAGGTGATGACTTGAAAAGTAAACATGAAATGCAAAGCTTGAATTTAAACATGATAATGCACGTTCATTTATTTTATTTATTCTTGAGAGTTTAGTGATAACATAAAAATAAATATGCTATGCAAGGGATAAATTTAAACATGAATGTTAGTCCATTATTATATGTGATTAGAGCTCAAACAAGAGTCTAAAGAATCAATATCACAATCTCAATCCCAATCTCATCATCATAAAGCAAGCTCTAGAGTTCTAAGGACCAAGGTTTCCAATGAAATCTCATGGTTCTTTGAACATCATCATCAAGCTTCAAGGAAATGAACTCAAGAAAACTAAACTTCAAAAGGAAAGGAAGCAAGAAACCAAAACCATGAGGAGAAAGAAAAATACACCATGTTCTTTATCATGTACCCAAAACCCCTATCTAGAGTAAAACTCTAGAACGTGCCGGCCAACTTTAAGGTTGACAAGGGTAGGCCTTGGGCTTATTGAAATCCTTGATTATTTTCTTAAGTTGAAAACATTAGTTAGCTAAATAGTATAGATAGAACTTTAAAGAAAGAAAACCTCAAGCTTTAGAGGTCTCTTTGAGATGAACACAAGGTCATCATCTAGAGACACTCATCATCAAGCTATCATGAAGAATAAACAAGGCCATTGAGGCCGAAAATAAAAAGAAAGGATGAAGAGGAAACCGAAAAGAGAACTAAGAGAAATAGCATTTTCTTTCAAGAACAAAACACTTTTGAGTAAAACAAAAACTTTAAAGCAACTCCCTACCAAGTATGAAGACAAATGTGTTAGATACCTTGCTACTTGATGTGATAATTGTTCTTGGCACTTTAGGCAAGCCTGGTAACAAAAAAGAATTGAAAATGTGAATTTTAGAACTCCTAAGGAAATGAATTTTGCGTTCTGTTCCAGCACCTTTGAAGTTTGTAAAATCATGTTGTACCATGTTTAATTGAGTGAGGATGACTCATAAGTTGTCTAGGAATTAATTTTAGCATTATAGGGAAAGCTGGTAATAAGAAAGGGCGTAAAATGCAACTTCTAGAACATCATAAATCATAGAAATTCATTTACTGCCTATGCTGTCCAACTTTGATTAATGATGTTCTTGAGGTTAATAATTAGTGGTAATGATGATAATTAGTCCCTCAGATGCATAAGAAAATAATTTGATAATTAAAGTTACCTGATTTAGGGGTTTGGCTATTTAAGGGAATAATTATGTGTTGACGATTTGAGATGATGAATTCATGTGAGATATTGATCTTTAGAGATAGAATTCATCATTTGCATGTTATAGTTTTATTTGGAACATTAGAGATGCATATGCTAGAAATATATGAAGAATTATGACATTTATGAGTTATGTATTGCATCTTGTTATAACATGCTAAGACTTAAGGTGACTTAAAACATGAAAAAATGATCCTTTGGACTCATCAAACTATAGGTGATGAAAAGGTGATTCTTGCCCCGTAACCCATACTTATTAAGTCGGGACTTTAACTTATCAAAAGGGATAAGTACATGCTAGTGACGACTAGTGAGGTATGAGCTCATAACCAAGAAGTACTCTCAAAAGGGAAGAGTAATAGGGTGGCCCCAAGAGTGAAAAGAACTAACTTAAGTCACCTAAAGAACCAAGGAATGTCATTCATGAACCATGTTCTATGGATATCATGATTGCTACGAAGTTAGATGTATGCTATAAAGTTAAATGTTGCATAAGGTATTGACATGCATATCATAATGAAGTATAATGCATTCATTACAAGACTCATGACAAAAGGAATGGGCCTTGGTAATTGGTGTTTTAGAACTTAATAAATGAATCTTTGCATGGTCCCTATTTCATAATAAACCCGAGGTTCCTGGGGACGTTGATGATGTCACTTAGATAGGAGGATGCCCCACTGAGATTCTTTAGTAAGATTTGTAACACCCTAATTTTTAACCCAATACTCTAGAACATATTAGGCTAATCATTAGGTTATTACTTCTTAGTCTCAACTTTTTAATAAAATACTTAGCCGAAATTACGGGTAAATTTTTCTTTTTGAAAACATAAACAAAGTGAGAGCCGTTAACTTAACTAGTCGAATGACAGAAACATAAAGCACGCGTAACAATTATCCAAAATCACAGAGTAAGGCATATAACCAAAGAAGCATTCCATTAATAACGTAATTTAAGTACATAAGTAGTCATACCCTCATGGAGACCGGTAGAGCTTATAATACAACGGAAAAGAAAATACAACAGAAAACAAGAAAGCAGAAATAAACCATAACTACCCGAGTGCACCTATGGTGAATAACCTCAAAAACAAAAGAAGGTTTATCCACTCTACATGTGGTGTGTGCACTAAGCCTCCTCTACGACGTCAACTACTAGGATCTGGGAAATGGTGGAGTGTAACCAATCCATGGATGTAGAGCAGTAAAGTAGGAACATGTGAAGACTGAGCGTGGGCTCCTCGGTAGGGGTGCTTCTTGGCTCGCCTCGCCAGCCTCGGCTGCATAACGGTCTCCTTGCTCACATCGCGCACGAACTGAGGCGTAGGAGTAGAACTATCACTATACAGATGCATCGGCGGGTCCTCGGATGGGTCGTCCTCCGAACTCGGGGATCGAGGCATGTAGTCCCGGAAGTCTCGAGGAATCGAACCACCAGTATACGTCCACAGAATCCTCTCGTTTCACGTCCGGGCGGGCTCAAAAACCATTGCGTCGTCATAAGGTGACATCGGGGAGAGATGGTAGCTCTGTACGGGATGTGCAAAGGGGTGTCCAAGGAACATGAAGACTCACATGGTACACTGTCCCTCAAAATGATATGACCCGTGGTCCGGGTCATAGTGGATATCCCATGTAGGCGTATCAATGAAAAGCACGAACGTCGCCATCGATCTCTGAAGATATGACGGAAGAAAGAAGAGAGAGGAGTGAGAATTCTTGCTAAAGAATCTCAGTAGGAGTCTCCTATCCTAGGGTTACATAATACACATCCTCAGGAACCTTGGGTTTAATTATAAAATAGTGATCATGCATATAAGGTTCAATTTAGGGTTTTCCAAACTAATTATCCAGGGTCCATTCTTTTTTAGCATGCATCTTGATGTTATGAATGCAACATGTTATATCATGGATGCATGTCAATACTTGAGCACATAGAACAACACATCAAAGTACACAAACATAAATCATGTGACATAAGGGCATATAACTTTCAAATGGGATTCATTCCTCAACCTTGTGACATCAAACATGGTACTTTAGCATATAAGCCACCCTAAAAATAACTAGGTTATGAGTTCATACCTCAGCTAGTCGTCGTCACTAGCTCTTGCTTATTATCTGAATAAACGAAACATAAATAATAATCCCGACTCACAAGTACGGGTAGGGGGCATGGATCATCTCTCTCTGGGATTACCCTCTTTGAAATGCTTTGCAGGCGCTAAGCCACAGCAATTTGTCCGCTTTGGTAGGCTGCGTCTACTCATACCCTCACGGATTTGTCTCCCCTAGGGGTGCTCGACCGAACCGGTGTCACCTAGGCGAGCACGTCTCAGTGCTTTGTCACATAAAAAATCTCCTGGGGGTGCTCAGCTGAACCGGTGTCACCCAGGGTTTTCAATTCATATGGTACTCATAAACATATCTTTCAACCCTTTAAGGTTTGATGGAAATTCGGCGGCATAACAGCTATTAAACCGAATTTCCTTCAAACTGCCACAAGCTAATTCACACGTCATGTTCTCATGAAATCTCATGCTATGATAAACTTTAACATTTCATCAATCATTTTCTCATGCATCAAGCACATCTCATCATATCATTGCATCATACAACACATCATAGCATTAACAGCTTCTTAGTGTTTTATGCATTGACCCTTAAGGTCCTCAACTCCCATTCTAAGTTATAAATCATCAAACCTAATCTCTCGGGAACTTATAAGGTCTTAACTAAGTATTTATCACCTCACACTATGGTCAAGAACATCTCTTAACCTCACGAATGCAGAATTCATATTCCTAACTTTACAGGTACCTAGGAGTCATAACAATGACCCTTTCTAAGTCTGGTTTGCTCCTAAGGCATCAAGATCAAGTCCTAAACCATTTATGAGGCATTCCTACACATTTAAACTAATTTAAATCCATGATTAGCATCACTAAACCTTGCAGGATAGAATCTAGAAAATTCAAACATTAAAGGATCTAGAACTCTCAAATTAATTCTTTTCTAGTTTCTAACATCTCTTATCTTTCACATATGAGCTTTATCATTAATTATACTTAAACTCAAGCATATTATCATCATTAACATAGCTCATACAGTGGCAAATCATGGCAAGGTAGAACCGAAACAAACATTCTCCATAAAGGCATAAAACACAATTTCTAAAGCACATAAAATACTAGTTTCTCTTGGAACCTTTTTAAAACTTTCAAAACTCATTTATAAACATTTTTAACATCTAAAATCATAAGAATATTTAAGAGGATAGTGACTAAATCAACTTTGTCTCAAGAGGTCCTAAATTCATAAAACTTAGTTCTACATATTCCTTGTACTCATAAAAGCTTAGAAAAAGTATGAAACATAGTTTTCAATATTTAGAAACATCAAAACCCCTTAGGGCCAAAATATGAACCAAAGGAAATAAATATTTTTAGACCTTTGTTTGAGACAACCATGGGCAAGTCTTTGAGCTCTAGGTTCCTTTAAGTGATGACATAAAAATAAACATGCTCATGCACTCATTTTAGGTTCCATTAGAAAGTAAAGTGATAGCATAAAATAAATATGAGGTGCAACCTATTATTATCTTTGATATTTAGTGAGAACTTGAAATATAAACATGATAATACATAGCTTGAAATATAAACATGATAATGCAAGTTTATTCATTATCTTGGTATTTAGTGATAGCAAGGAAGTAAACATGATGTGCAAAGCATAAAATAAACATGATGCAAGGTTCATTTTATAGTTAGCTAGAGCTCATTCAAGACTTTAACAAAGTAACAACCTAACATATATCTCATTACAAAGAGAGCTCTAGAGTTCTTGAACCAAATTCTCAAAGGAACTATGAGGTTCTTGAACATCATCATCAAGCTCAAAGAAACAAACTTTCTAAACAAACAAAACCTCAAAGATAAAAAAGGAAATGGAAAACCAAAATATTAAAGAAAAGGAAACAAAGAACCGAAATCAAAATAGCAAGAAAAGAAAAGGTGTTCTTGAGTAAAAATCATGTTTGAGTTAGAAAGTGAAGTTGAGACTCAAAGAAAGTAAAACCTCAAGCTTTAGAGGTTCTTTTGAGATGAACACATAGTCATCATCATTGAGCTATCATGTGCTCATCAAGGCCTCATGGCCGAAATGAGAAGAAGGAAAAACCAAAGAAAAGTTTCAAAAGAAATCCAAGAGAAAGCTAGAGAAACTCATTTTTCAAGAAACAAAGTTTAGAAAACACTCCTACCTAGAGTGAAAACACAAAGCTTGAACTTTTAAAAAGAAAAACAAGATGATGAGCTCTTCCAAGGGGTTGATGGTTTCAGCCAAAGGGAGATAAGGAGGTTGGAGTTGTGTTTGAGGTGAGGTGTTTGAGAGGTTTGATGATGGTTCAAGGCTATGGGGTGGTGTTTGAAGGTGATGAGATGATTATGAGATGAAGAGAGGATGAAGATGGAGATGAAGAACAAGAGGAAACTCTCTTGAAACATAGAGAGAAAAAGAGAGAATACAAAGAAAGCTTAGAAAACTAAAAGTATACAAATGAGCTGAAGTGTTTGCATGTGTTTCTAGGCAAGGTATTTATAGAGAATGAAAACAAATGAAGGCTCAAAGGGAGGAGGGCTGGTCATGTGGTTTTAGGAGGGAAAGGAAGAGAAAATATCTCTTACACAAGGTCATTCAAGCATGGTTTGAAGTATGGAAGCTATGCTACAAAGTATGGCTTGATGTGAGTTAATTTCCTATCAATTTTGAATGAAATTAGGCTTCTAGAAACTTGACATGGCTGGAAATTTTTCAGCCACAAGTAAATGGGAAAAATGGGTTGTTTAAATTATTTATTCATTTGGAAAATCAAGCTTGATTGAAAGTTATGACAAGGTATGGTATATGTGACTTGAGGTATGGCCTTGGAGTGTTGAAAAATTGAACATGTGATGCATATGGGAGGAGGGAGTGCTTCGGCCAGGTTCAGACAGCATGGGGGAGGTGAGTTTTGATCATCTAATTGGGTGTTAATGGTAGGTTTAAATGTGTATTAGCTTAGGTACAAGGTTAGGAACAATTAAGCTTAAGTTTAGGTAACTAAGTATGAGTATTAGGAATTTTATGACAAGGTTAGGAGTGCTCATACATCATTAAAGAATTAAAAACTCATTTGTGAATAAATAATGTGTAACACAATTCCATGATTTAAGGAATTGGAAAGAGAAAACACTATTCAAGATTCCATGACTAGGAGTCTTGATATTAAAATATGATTTTAAGTTGTAATTAAGCACTTTTAGGTTCTAATCAACCTTAATAAATTATTCTGACTCAAGATTAATTATGGAAATTAATTAACCTGCGATTAGAGCCTAATATTGCTTAGGTTTGCTTAATCATGCGATTAAGTGTAAAAACACGAAACTAGGGGCAAAACCGTAATTTCACACTAATTTTGCCCGGGACCTCCGGGACCAAAACTAATGTCATAGTCTACATAAAAACGCCTTTTAAAACCATCTGGAGAAGTTTCAGGTTCATCCGACACTTGCAAACGGGTAAAACACCGCAGGGGCATTTTGGTCATTTTGACTCGAAAACTCGAAAAATGAGATTTTCGATCCCAGGTAGGTACACAAGATTCCCACTCCCTCTCTCTCTTTCTTTCCGTCACATCTTTAGATTCCGATGGCAACGTTCGTACTCCTCATTAACACCCCCATTTAGGAGATCCATTTCGACCCCGTCCATCAGTCTTACCATTTTGAGGGACGCTGCTCTGTCAAAGTCTTTATGTTTGTAGGACGACCATTTACACACCCCATACCTAGCTACCATTTCTCTTTGACTTCCTTGTATCACAATGATATGGTTTTTGACCGTGCGCGTATGCACAACGAGAGAATCCTTCGTACACACACCACTGCATTCGCCGTTCGTGATTTTCTGGATTATATCCCCCGCTCGAGGTTTTCAGAGACCGACTTATCAGAGGACCTGCCTACCCACATGTATTCCAAGAGTTTTACCTATAACATCCTAACTTTTAACCCAATATTCCTAGAATATATTTAGGTTAATCATTAGGTTATTACTTCTTAGTCTCATTCTTTGTAAAATCTTTTAAAATACTTAGCGGAAATTATGGGTAGATTTTTTTTTTGAAACATAAAGCAAAGTAAGAGCCACATTCATTACAAGACAGAATTATAATTCACAGATTAGCAGAGCATGAAAGAACATGAAACAACCAATAACTCATCAAGAAACATCCCATTCATATCATAATGTGCCCACCCGAAGGCGAGGCTTAGTTTCGTACATGATAATACGAATACAAAGGTAAAGGAAATACATCAGAAACTGAAATACATGAAAGCCTAACTAAATACACCTCCACCTTAGTGCACTTAAGGTGGATAACCTCATAACAAAAGAAGGAATATCCAGCCATGTGATGTGTGTGCACTGTCCCTTCCCAAAAGATCTTACTAACGGCAGCAATCCTCGGACGGCGGGGGTATGTACCCGGCAAACTGCTCAAGCTCCTCCTGTGTAGGCCAGTGAAGAGGAGAACGAATACGTGTCGATTGGACATGAGCTCCATGGCATCTCAGCTCTACTCGCCAGTCACGGCTGCGTCACCGTGGCCTCACTCCCTTCACGTATGAACCGAGGAGTGGGCGCAGAACTCTTACTGTACACATGTATCGAGCAAGGCACGTAGTCGGGGTGACCGCGGGCGACTGATCCGACAGTATAAGTATGCATAACCCTTTCATTATGTGTTCACGGTCTCGAAGACCATGTCGTCGCCATGCGGAGAGGTTGGTGAGAAGCGGTAACTATGGACAGGGTGCGTGAAGGGACGACCAACATACGTGAAGACGCGTACGGCATAGTGTCCCTCAAAATGGTATGATCCATGCTCCGGATCATAGTGCACCTCCCACGTTGGAGTGTCGATAAAAGCCATGAATGTCGCCATCGAGCTCTGAAGATGTGATGGGAAGGAAATGAGAGAAAGAAAGGGTGTGAGAATCTTACTAAAGAAACTCAGTAGGGACCTCCTATCTAGGATTACACCGTTCACATCCTCAGGAACCTTGGGTTTATTTACAAAAGGTGTACATGCATATATAAAGTTCATTATTTAATTTCATAAACATAATTATCCAAGGTTCGTTTCTTTTAACATGGATCTTAATGCATGTATGCAACATAGCAAGGCATGGATGCATGAATATACCTTATGCAATCAAGTAAAGCAATATATCATTAGAAAACATAATCAGTGGCATATTGTGGCATATGAACATTCAAGTAAACTTTTCTCTTTTCTCAACTTGTGACTTAAGGACTTATGCTTAAGCATTAAGGGCCACCCTAAAACATCTAGGTTATGAGCTCATACCTTAACTAGTCGTCACTAGTTCTTGCTTATTATTTGAATAAGCGAAACATAATAATAACATAATCCCGACTGCTTGAGTATGGGTTAGGGGGCTAAGGATCACCTTTCTTAGGATATACCTTCTTTGAAACGCTTTGCGGGCATCTAGCCACAGCAATTTCTCCGCTTGGTAGGCTGTATCTACTCATACTCTCACGGATTTGTCTTTCTTGGGGGTGCTCGGCCGAACCGGTGTCACCCAGGGTTTTCTTTTCTCATACGATTCTCAAAAACATTCTCAAGTTGCTTGGATTTGACAGAAATTCGATAGCATAACGGCTATATACCAAATTTCCTTCAAATCTACTCTATGCCACGAAATTCATATCACATATGCTTTAACTTCTCAATCATAATGCCACATTAAGACACTCATGAAACACATAGGCATCAATACTTCATACTTGCATTATCAAACTCGAAGCATCAAAGTCTCTTAATGTCTTATGCTTTGACCCTTAGGGTCCTTTAACTTTAAGTCTAGGTTGTCTTTCATCACAACTCAACCTCTCGAGTACCTATAGGTTCAAATCTAAGTATTCCTCACTCAATTCTATGGTCATAAACAATTCTAAACCTCAAGAGTGAAAAATCCATAATTTACACTTTACAGGTACCTAGGAGCCACAACTTTGGCCCTTTCTAAGTTCGGTTTATTCCTAAAGTATCAAGATCAATACCTAAGCCAACTATGAGTAGTTCCTACACATTTAAACTAATTATAAACCATAAATTCTAATTTTTAACCTTGCTGGACAGAATCTAGAATATTCATTTTCTAAGGGATCTAGAACTTCCATTTTGATTCCTTTCTAGTTACTAACTTGTCTTAACTTTCACATATTAACTTTAACATCAAATACACATGAACATACTCATTTTATCATCATCAAAACAGCATAAAACAGTGGGCATCCAAGCGAGGCAGAACCGAAAACATTTCCAACATATATTGCATAGAACTTTATTTCTAAAGCATATAAAATTGCTAGTTTCTCTTGGAACCTTTTTAAAACTTCCAAAACTCACTTTGAAACAATTTATCTCATCAAAACCATTATAAAACACATGAAGGTAGTATCTATTTTAAATTAATCTCAAGAGGGTTTTAAAACATGGAACTTTGCTCACAACATCTCTTGAGATCACCTAAACTTAGGAAAATCATGAAACATAAATTTTAGTACTTGTAACTAGATAAACCATCACAAGGCCGAAATTAAAGGAGTAAGAAACATATATTTTCAAACTTTGTTTGAGATAATAATGGGTAAGTCTATGAGCTCTAAATCTCTTAAGTTATGACGTAAACATGAATATGCAATGCATCTCGTTTTACTCTTTATTAAGAGGTGAGAACATAAGATAAATATGCTATGCAAACCCATTATTATCTTAGAGATTTAATGAGAGCATAAACATAAATATGAAGATGCAAGTTCATTCTTTAATCTTGAGCATTTAGTGATGACATAAAAATAAATATGGATGCAAGTCCTTTTTATCTTAACTTAGAGCTCATATGAGACTTTTAGAGAGAACCAAAAATCTCAACCCAACACTTATCTCATCAACAAAGTGAGCTTTAGAGTTCTTGAACCAAGTTCTCAAGGGAACTGCATGGCTCTTGAGCATCATCATCAAGCTCAAAAGAAGTAATCTCAAAATAAATAAAACCATAAGGAAATAAAAATCAAGACCGAAATATAAGGAAAAAGGGAACAAGAAACCGAAAACAACAAGGAAAGGAAAAGAGAATGAAACTATACCTCATTCTTTATTAAGTACCCAAAACCCCTATCTGGAGAAAATCTCTAGAATGTGCCGGCCAACTTTAAGGTTGACAAGGGTAGGCTTGGGCTTCTTGAAAACCTTGAGATTAATTTTTCTTAAGTTGAAAACCATGTGAGCTAAGTATCATAGATAAAGTTCAAAGAAAAGGAAAAACTCAAGCTTTAGAGGTTTCTTTGAGATGAACACAAGTCATCATCCAGAAACACTCATCATCAAGCTATCATGCTCAAAAAGAGACCTTGAGGCCGAAATGGAAAGAAAAGGAAAAGGCAAGGAAAAGCTTAAAAGAAATCAAGAGAAACTTCAAGAAAACATCATTTTTGAGTAAAACAAAAACTAAAGAGCAACTCCTTACCATTTTTTAAACCAAAATCAAGATAAGGAAAAGGAAGAAAATAACCTAAATAAAAAGGAAAAAGAAAGGAAGTCTGAAACCTTGAGCAAGGAAAGACAAAGGAAAAACTAAAATATTTCAAGAGTCAAGAACAAGTTCAAAGCTTTAGAGGTTTCTCAAATAAGAATCACAAGACCATTATCTTGAAACCTCATCATCAAGCTCAAGATTTTTCTTTCAAAAGCCAAGTCTCATGACTAAAAATAAAAAGAAAGAAAAGAGTTGAACCAAGAGAGAACTAGCACTTTTTCATTTCAAGTAAAAGAAAAGCTTTTGAAACAAAACCCCTACCTAGTGGAAATTTCTTTGGAAGGAAAAAGAGCTTGGTTCTTGGAACTAAAATGAGAAGACAAAAACCTCCTCTTTGTGCCTTGGTGATTTCGGCCAAGAGGTAAGAAAAGCAAAAGAGGAGTTTTCCTTGAGAGTTTGAGCTTAGAGGTGGAAAGATTGAGTGTTAGGGAGGTGGTGGGGTGGTGTTTCAAGATGGTTTATGGTGGTTTGTGGTGGTGGGAGGAGTTTCTAAATGGTGGAGAAGAACTTGAGGTTAAGAGAAAGTAAGAGAGCTTTTTTGGTCACAAACTCAACAAAAAAAGCAGGTGGTAAAAGTGTGAGATTTCTTTACACTTTGCTATATATATTATGGGTTGAATTTTGAAATGTGGAGGTGAATTTTGGGGGGAAAAAGTGGCACCATTTTCAGCCTTGAGGGAAGGAAAATATCTTCTTCAATTTGTCCTTCAAGGCATGTGGAAAGCATAGGGAAGCGAAAACACTATTCCTAGATTCCTTTCTCAAAGAATTAAGACTAGAAAAGGATTTTGGGCTTCCCTAAGCAATTTTGGGTTCTAATTAACTTTGATAAATTATTTTGACTCTAGATTAATTATGGAAATTAATTAATCTTTGATTAGAGCCTAATATTGCTTAGGTTTGCTTAATCATGCGATTAAGCTCAAAAACACAAAACTAGGGGTAAAATTATAATTTTGCACAAAAACTGGTCGGGACCACCGGACTAAAACTGAGATCATGGAATATATAAAAACACCTTTTAAAACCATCTGGGAAAGTTTTGGGTTCATCCGGCACTTGTACTCGAGTCAGCCATGCACCCCAGCATATGGCCCATGTTCAACCACTTCGTGAGCCCACTCCTGACGAGTTTCGCCCATGGATCGGATATGTTCCACCCTTTCAGGGCAAGCAGCAGTCAATCTCTTAGAGGGACTTCAGTGCACAGAGCACTACTAGCTTAGGATAACCTTCTTTTGCTTTAGAGGTTATCTATCTTAGGTGCACTAGGTAGGCATGTTGTCTTTTGTATTTTTCTTTCCCAATGTATTTGTATTTTTATGTTATACTAAACTTAACCCTTTTTTCAGAGGTGGGTAGGTTATTATATATTTAACTATGGTGTGCTGATGGATGTTTATTTTATGGAGCTAATCTGATGATTCTGCCTGATGTTATTCTTTTTACATGTTACGCTTTACGTTAACGATTGCTTATGTCATGCGTGGCTCACTTTTTTTTCATATCTAAAAAAAAAAAATACTCTATTTTCCGCTAAGTATTTTGACTAAAAAATGAGACAAAAGAGTAATGACTAATAATTAACTGTAATACGTCCTAGGCATGTTGAGTTAAATGTTAGGGTGTTACAATTTGTACATGAATGCTTTATGCAAATTCAGAAACCTTTAAGTTTAAAAGCTTTTTTAGATATAAAAACTGATCTTCAGCTACTGGTTTTGTGAATATATCTAATACTTAATCTTCAGTATTCACAAACATTAACTCAACATCTCATTTTTAAACATGATTACGAATCAAATGATGTTTTACATCAATGTGCTTGGATTTATAATGTTGGATAGGATTCGTAGCAAGATTAATAACACTAGTATTATCATAGAATATAGAGATTTTGGAATACTACAAGTGATAATCTTCTAGCTGGTTCCTTATCCAGAGAATATAGGTACAATAGTTTGCAACAGCTGCATATTCTGCTTCTGTAGTAGAGAGTGCAATGGTATTCTATTTTTTGCATGACCAAGTGATCAAGATTTTTCTAAAGAAATAACAACATCCACTGGTGCTCTTTTTCTCTACTCTATCTCCTGTGAAGTCAGCATCACAGTACCCTACAATTCCATAAAATGTACCTTTCTCATACCACAAGCTGAGATTAGTAGTACCTGATAAATCTATGAAAAAAATTAGATAGTTTTTATGGTAGTCTTCCCAATGTCTAACCTGTGACTAATGGACAACCCCTAATATCACACATCAAGTAGTTATTCACCAGCCTCTTCAAGCTGAACTGAGTAGACTTTCACTAACTTCTCCAAATTGAACTGAGTAATTTTTCACTAGCCTCTCCAAGCTGAATCGTGATAAGTAGACAACCCCTACTATCATGTTGCAAGTAGTGATTCACCAATGTCTTTAAGCTGAAACTTGATAAGTAGACAACCCCTACTGTCACATTGCAAGTAGTGATTTACCAACCTCTCCAAGCTGAACTGAGATAAGTAGACAGCCCCTACTATCATGTTGCAAGTAGTTATTCATTAGCTTCTCCAACCTGAACCAAGTTGTCTTTGACTAGCCTTTCCAAGCTCAATCATGATTAGTAGCCAATCCCCACTGTCACATTGCAAGTAGTTTTACTTTAGCCTCTCCAAGCTATCTCACACTGGTCACTACTGGATCGAGGATACAAAGGTTAAGCATTTGCATTTCCACTCAAACTAACCTGCACTCAAGTTTTCTTACAAATATACAATGAAGAACTTGGGATAACTTGAATGTCTCTTTTCTAACATTTCTTCCAAGGAAAAGCATAAAAACTATTTAGAAACATAGAAAGAAGATTTGTACTCTCAAAAAAAATGACTACATGAGGTAGTGAACCTTACAAGATGTGAGGAGAAATTTTCACAGAGTTTCTACTTTTATGTCGTCAATCCTATTTTTTCTTTCGAGCACAACATTTCTTTTTATAGAAGTCTTTCTTTATGACTGTTGCCCTTCATCAGTTCTCCAAGTGGCACATGTTGATCATCGACTTGTGTCTTGGAATGCAGTCTTGAAGACTAGATCGATAGTGTAACGCCCCGATTTTTCTCTAAACGTGTAAATGACCGAAATGCACCTGAGGTCTTTTTTACTTGGAACATGAGGATGGCCAGCCTCAGCCTCATAAGAGCTTTGTTTATGTATGAAGGGGAATCTGTGTTTTGGAATGTTTAATATAGCAGAAAAATCTCATTTCTGAGGTTTCTGTGCGTAAATGACCAAAATACCCTTATAGTAATTTAAGGCAGTTTTTAGTTCTGTTTTGAAAGTGGGCAAAAGAGGCTAAATGCAACAAAGTCTGACAACTTCAACAAGAAGCTGGCATCTCAAGGCTAGATGTTCAAGAAGAAGAATCAATAGCAGTTCCAACCTCAGTAGAAGTTTCAATCTGCGACCAAGCCCCAAGGAACTCAGAGGGACTCCAACCCAAGAAACAAAAAAAACAACAAGCACCCGAACAACAATGGAAAAGCACCCTAAGGAGCCCCAGCCGCCCCACATGCTGAGTGTTCTAAGTGCGGCAAACCCCATGGGAGCTTACCGTGTCGAGCCGGTTTGGATGTTCACTACCGGTGCGGAGAACCGGGGCATTATTCTAAGGATTGCCCGAAGAGGAATCAACCAACCCCTAATCCTAAGCCGCAACGACAAGGGAGGGTCTTCACCCTCAATGCTGAAGAGGCGACGGAGTCCCAGGATCTCATTGAAGGTAAGTGTACAATGAACAGTAACAACTTAATTGTACTATTTGATTCGGCGCTTCCCATTCTTTTATATCCTATTCTTGTGTTGAGACTCTTAAATTACATGTGTCAGAACTCCCTTTTAATCTCATTGTCTCTACCCCCACTAGGAAACCAGTTAGAACTTGCAAATGTTGCTTAGAATGTAGCTTTGTTCTTGAAAATAGACCTTTTGTTCTAGATTTCATATGTTTACCCATGCAAGGCCTAGATATAATTCTTGGCATGGATTGGCTTTATGCCAACCGTGTGTCATTGAACTGTTATGAGAAAACCATCACTTTTCTTCCCATTTCCCCTTAACCTACGAAAACCATGAGAGTGTACCTAAATGCTGTAGACCTAGGCTGTGGTAGGGTGAACAAGGTTATATTCTTTTAGCCGTTAGTGATGTTGACTTTGAGCAAAGTATCAAAGAGATACCTATAGTGAGAAATTATCCCGATGTATTTCCACATGAAATACCTGAGTTTCCCCCCAAGTGAGAGATTGAATTCTCAATAGAGCTGCTCCCAGGTACTGGACCCATTCTATAGCCCCGTATAGAATGCCCCCTTTGGAATTGGCCGAGTTGAAAACCCAATTAGGGGACCTTTTGGAGAAGAAGTTCATTAGGCCTAATGCATCACCGTGGGGAGCCCCGGTGCTATTTATGAAAAAGAAAGATGGAAGTATGAGGATGTGTGTTGATTATAAGCAGTTGAACAAGGTAACGATAAAGAATAAGTATCCTTTGCCTAGAATCAATGATCTGATAAACCAACAAAGAGGAGCAGTAGTGTTTTCTAAGATTTACCTAAGGTCAGGTTACCACCAGATTAGGGTTAGAGATGTAGATATACCCAAGACAGCTTTTCGCACCTGATATGGTCATTTCGAGTTTACGGTTATGTCCTTTGGATTAACTAATGCTCCAGCTATTTTTATGGATTACATGAATAAAATCTTTAGACCTTATTTGAATAAGTTCGTGGTTGCCTTTATAGATGATATTCTCATTTATTCAAGGACCCACGAGGAGCATGAACCACATTTAACCCTAGTGCTGGAGATTTTGAAGGAGAAAAAACTATATGCCAAACTATCTAAGTGTGAATTCTGGTTAGAGGAAGTAAAGCTTTTAGGGCATGTAGTGTCTAAAGGAGGAATCGATGTAGATCCCAGTAAGGTGGAAGCTGTGATGAATTAGGAACAACCAACAACTATAACCGAGATAAGGAGCTTTTTGGGTTTAGCTGGCTATTATCGTAGGTTCATTAAAGGATTTTCCCAGATCTCGTTACACTTAACCAAGCTTACTAGGAAAAACACCCTTTTCTTGTGGACCCCAGAGTGTGAAAAGAGATTTCAAGAGTTGAAACATAAGCTGACCTCAACCCCTGTCCTAGTTTTACCTCAACCCCTTTTGAGGTATTTTGTGATGCTTCTGGTAAAGGTTTAGGTTGTGTATTGATGCAAAATAGGCAAGTGGTGGCCTATGTATCAAGGCAACTAAAGCCACATGAAGCAAACTACCCCATTCACAACCTCGAGCTAGCCACTGTCGTGTTTGCTCTAAAGATTTGGAGACACCACTTGTATAGAGTAAAGTTTGAGGTGTTCTCCAATCACAAGAGTTTGAAGTACCTTTTTGACCAAAAAGAGCTAAACATAAGGCAAAGGAAATAGATGGAGTTCTTGAAGGATTATGATTTTGGTTTGAACTACCATCCGGGAAAAGCTAACGTTGTAGCCGATGCCCTAAGTAGGAAAACCTTGCACCTCTCCCATCTTATGGTTAAGGAGGCTCAGTTGATTGAGGAGTTTAGAAACCTAAACCTAGGAATAACCTTAACTGCTAAGGGCATGAGAGCTTGCCATCTTAGTGTGATGAGTGGATTCAAGGAAAGAATCACTTAAGCCCAAAGAGAAGATGTTGAGTTTCAAGAGATTTTAGAGGCGGTAAGAGCTGGAAAATTGAAAGGTTTCACTCAAGGGAGTAATGGTATATGGAAGTTTGAAGGACATATATGTGTACTTGCTAATGGTGATCTCCGAAAAGAGATTCTTGAGGAAGCCCACAAAGGCAATTTTGCAATTCATCCTGGAGCCACCAAGGTGTACCAAGATTTGAAGAAGATGTTCTGGTGGCCCGGTTTGAAGAGGGATGTTTGCACATGGGTGAGTAAGTGCTTAGTTTGTCAGAAGGTGAAGATTGAGCACCAAAAACCCTCTAGAATGTTGCAACCCTTAGCTATTCTCGACTGGAAGTGGGATAGTATCTCAATGGATTTTGTGACTAGACTGCCAAGGACCCAAGCAAATCATGACGCTATATGGGTGATAGTGGATAGGTTGACCAAGTCAGCCCACTTTCTACCCATTAAGGTGACTTATTCCTTGGATAGGCTAGCACAGTTGTATATTCAAGAGGTAGTAAGATTACACGGAGTACCATTGGCAATAATCTTGGATCAAGATCCGTGGTTTATGTCACGGTTTTGGGGAGCCTTTCAAAAGGCTTTTGGTTCAAAGCTATGTTTGAGTATGGCTTACCACCCCCAAATGGATGGCCAATCCAAAGGAACTATCCAAACTGTGGAGGATATGCTTAGGGCGTGTGTTCTAGATCAAAGAGGAAGTTGGGACAAATACTTGCCGCTGATTGAATTTGCATATAACAACAGTTATCATGCAAGCATTAACATGGCACCGTATGAGGCCCTTTATGGATGGAAATGTCAATTGTAACACCCTAATAGAACCCCACTGTGCTTAAGTTCACATTTGGATTCTATTAGTTGTCAGTTATGCCTTGAATTTATTTTCTTTTGAAATTAACTTAGAAAAATAGTGGAAGTTTTTTTTTTTTAAATAAATTAATTTTTTGAAAACTTAAGCCTGTAACGAGAAGTGAAATACATAGCGCTTTTATAGATAATAATCAAGTTACATTGCGCACTTAATTAAATAAGCGGAATAAGAGACTAAGTGTAGAACTATTATCACATAAACTGGAATATAATCACTTAATACATAAGTCATAACAGGGCATATATCATACTAATAAGTTATTACAAATAACAATATAAGTTCTACTATTACTAATTGTTTCTCACAAACTATAATGTAACTAAAGCTCGGAATACTCCTACTTGAAAGGTTTGAAATCTTCACGCGCTACCTCCTTCCTCAGCTACAACTTCGTTGCTTTAGGTGGACACGTCTGTCTCTGGTAACGATAACGGAAAATAAACATACACTACAAGAAATAAGCTCAAAGGCAACGTTTAAAAAACGTTGCCTAAACACTGAAAAAGCGTTGCCTTTTATCATAGGCAACACTTTTCGACCAAAGGCAACGTTTTATGGGGGGTTGCTTATACTGGCGTTACCTTTTCTCTAAGGCAACGGTTGAAAGAGAAAAGGCAACGGTCTATGAAAAAAAGCGTTGCCTTTAATTCATCAAAGGCAACGCTTTTGTTGCCAATCAAAGGCAACGGTTTTTACACACTTTATGCGTTGCATTTTATTCTGACCTAAGACAACACTTATAAACCGTTGCCTTTTCTTAGGTTAAAGGCAACAGTTTATGTCGTTACTTTTTCTTATTATTTAGGCAACACTTTATAAGCATTGTCTTTTCTCTAGTCAAAGGCAACGATTTGTCTTGTTACTTTTTTCTTACTGTTTAGGCAATGGTTTATAAGCGTTGCCTTTTCTCTGATAAAAGACAACTTACAAAAACCGTTGCCTTTTCTCTGGTTAAACTGTTTAGGCAATTAGAAAGAGTTGCCTCTTCTCAGTTCTGATTGTATATTTCTAAAAACATTTTTTTTGTCTCAAATTTGATATTCTTAAGACCAACCCCTTTTAATATCAAATTAAACTATATATATAACCTTTTCAATATAATCTAGAAACCATATTAAATTTCAACCAAAAAAATTACTTAATCGATTGGAATTCATAAATAAAATAAACCATAATTAAATAATACAATCAGCTAAGTAAAGAACTAATTAAACTAAGTCATCTAAAGAATATATGGTAGTCCATAATATTAGTTGATACACATAGCTCTAAATAAAAACAAGTCTAAAATACACAGGTCTAAATAGAAACAATTCTAGCCTTAAACCAAAATATAGATAAAGTGATTATATTTTTCCCTTCTCTTCTTCCATTAATCAACCCATCACTCAACCTTCGTCCCCGCCCTCAACTATCACCATAAAGAGCCAAAAAAATCCAACACATGAAGGACACAAGTAACAAATGGACACAATATCTTTATATTTTTAAATATAAAAAAAGGACTAATTGTCATATCAACAAAACTTATGTCAAAAAGGACAACATAGAACAGAATAATGAATAAAAATGAAAGAAAGATCATATTATCTTACATTGCTGAAATTGTCATCTAGTAAAATTTGATTTTGTTGATCAAAATATGGAACTTTGCCTGCAAAAAGTTAAAGTTATAAACTAATGAGGTGCATTCCAGAAAAGTGATTGGTTGTGCCAAAGCATAATCAATTACTTCCATTAGGCATAATACAGGTGTTAAGATAATTTGCAACCACAAAGTCATCCCATTCAAGTGTATTAATCTCATGAAGCCTTTGTTCATAACTTTTGATGGTTACATTGTCATTAATCTCTTTTTATCACCAAAATGCAAGGGATGAGAATGTCTATCTAATCAAGTAAAGACAATAAGAGTATCTATTTTATTAAAAGTTCTCATAAAAGCAGACATTGACAATCCTTTTTCGAATTTTTCATAAAACAATGGCATTAACAATGTGAGCAGATGCATACATCAACATAAACAAACACACACACACACACAAACTTATATCTTCTGCTTCTGTTGGAAAGATGAGCAGAAGAAAAACATAGTGGGAGGAATTTATGTGCAATGTGTAAAGACACGGGTATGGCACATACTCATTCCTTTTAACTCTTTATTATTTCTCATTGTTTCCAAACAAAACCCCAACATGGTTAAGGGAAACAAATGCCGAACCATTTGAACAATTTCATGGTTTATGAGATGAAACTAAACTTTTGAAAAGAAAAAATTATAAAGAAAACAAATGCTGAAATCTGATGGCAAGATTAAGAGCAGGAACATAATTCATTCCCTTAATATTAACCAAAAAGAATGATAAAATTGTGATTGAATCATTGTGTATAGAAGCACAAGCTGTAAGACATACAAAGCATAGATAAAGCATTATGTATGTATGCTTCAGGATCCAACAGAGGATGATATATAAACCTATGGAATTTGATAGGCACAAAAAAGAATAGTACTTATGGAGAAAGCATATTGAATTGAAGATAGTATCAAGAGAATGCTCATTTATTCCCTTCATATTCAATGTGAACAGAAAATGTCAAATTATCTTATCTAAGAATCTGTTAAAGAAACCAAATTCAGAACATTCCAAATTCAAACAAACATTGTGAAGATAAGGATAAGAACTAAATATATAAGGCAAATATCAATACAAAAATGAAGAGTAAGCAAATTGATAATACTAAAAAATTAAGTGTGACCGGAAAAAGCACATTTATAATGCCTCATGATCCAATGCGAATACCCATCATGATTCTTGTAATAAGCTACTTTATTGAAGATAGTTTTAAACAACTAAGCAACATTGCAATAAAAGCTATTTATGTCTAATTGCACATGAGATTCATTCAATAGCCCTTTCAAACTTCAAACAATATTTGCTAACCACACACACACACACACATACACACATATAAGAATCAGATAGAGGAATCTGTTACTGTAATCCAGCAACAAAAACAAAACCACATTGACAACAAAATTTGTTACTCTAATCCATCAACAAAAACATTATTCCAGTCCAGCATAAAAACAACATAATCTCACTTTATAAGAATCTGTTACTCTAATCCAGCAACAAAAACAAACCCACATTGACAACAAAATGTTTCCTTGCTTTTCAATAACTCTGAGATCAGATAAAGGAATCAACCATAGGTAGACATACCAAAATAGATATCAAATAATCATCTCAAGAACCATTTACCCAAAACAAAACTAAACCAAACATAAAACATACACACACACACATACACATACAAAAAGCTCTGGAAGGAGTAGCTTACCTCGGCAGGAGCAGGAAACGAGCGACGACGAGTGAGAAGCGGGGCTGCCCTTTATTGTCGCCGCACCATTGCAAGCTTTGCCACGAAGCCGCCGTTCACGTCGTCGACCCATTGCACCAGACCTGCATATGCATGTTGATGTTCCTTCTAAACAAAATGATTAGTGCTGGCTTATTTAGTTATTCTGTATGGAAAAAAGTACAGTCAAGCTAGAGGCAATCTGGGCTAGTTCGGCAAAGAAAGCCGAAAGCTTAATGTTTTCTCTTCCCTCTGAAGAAAGAAATTATTGGAATTTATTTGTGTTGCCAATTATGTCATTGCCTTTATTTTTTGGCCAATATTATCTTTCTGTTAGGTATAAACAAGCAGCATTTTGCTATGAGGAGTTAATATTATCTCAACCTACTGTTCCACTCTACCACTGAGCCTATGCTAATGTAAGTAACTTCTTTGTGCATTGTGATTAATTTGTTTCCTTCTTGTCTCTTTGCTATGGTAATAACAAGGCTAAGAAAGTTACATGCAAGATATGTATGTGAATAACTGAGCAAGAGTTGCACTACAAGTCTACAGCATTACCTTAAGATACTTGCAAGTACTCTATACACTTGGTGGATTAGAAAACCTCCAGACTACTAATAAATTATACAAGATATAGATATTTACAAATTATTACAGACCAAAAAATAGCATTGACTATGTTATATATGTTCCCACCCTGACTCGTACTAATGGTATATCATGTATCATTTTAACTGCTCTCTTTGAAAATCATGAAGCAAACAAGAGTTTCCTATGTAATTCGTTGATTATTCAGCATAAAACACAATCACATGTGCATGAGACATGCATCTAGTTAATGTCATGTTAAGATTAGTACCTCCAAATTCAAATGGTTTAGTCTGTTTAGGAATATGAAGACCAAATCACATAGTTGTTTTCCTTTTCTGGTTTTGCCTAGAATTGATTCTTGCATAATAAGATTATATTTGTACCAATCATTCAATCACATAAGAAAGATCTCCACAAATAGCACTATATGTATTATGATCTTAAAATAAAAAAAGACATTTCCTAGCTAAAATACCTATTAGGCCTAGAGCAAAAATAAAGGTGGAGATTTCATTTCAGATTTCTTTATAGTTTGTACATAACTAAAGAAATGAAGATAGCAATTTATAGGGTCAAGCTTTTCTTTGTTGGTACATAAGCATTTGGAAATCTAAAATCATGGTTTAATTTGGACAAGAACTATAAGGAAGAAACTTTGTATGCTATTATACGAGTGTTTGCAGCTTCCAAGGACCAATATATACTTATTTTGTGTTTGGAGATTGAAGCATGTGAAGGATGGATATCAGTGGAGAAAATATAGCTAGAAAGTCACCAGAGATAACCTTTCTCCTAGGGCTTACTTCAAGTGTTCATTTGCCCCAAACTGCCCAATGAAGAAAAAGGTATAATTTAAATTTAACTAGAAGTAATGGTGCAGTACCATTTCTTTGTTTTTCTATTTTGCAATTTAATTAGGCCTCATTAGGAGCAGGCACGCACAAAGATGAAAAAGAAGAAATCAAAAGGTGCAGGTGAGATAACCAACCTCAAATACCGAATTTCAGTGATAAATTAGGCTCCCTAACCCTTTCCAAGCACAAAAGATCTATAACCAGCACAAAAAAAGGATCAGAGCTCTCAACCACAAACCTCATATTATAAGAACTGCAAAACAGAATGACAAAACCCAAAAAACTCCTAGCAAGAATAGCAAAAAAGGAAAAGAGAAAATAAAAAACCATCTTTTTCACAAACCCAAAACTGATAACACACCAATAATTGCAGAAACCAAAATAAAAACATTAGAAAAAGAAAAGCGAAAATACCCATAAAATGCTTACGCCAAAGAAAACCAAAATGGGAATTAGACAACAAAAGTGAAAACTTTAAGAAGCTTCAAAGAGAACCCAGAAGAACAAACTTCAGAAAACTGCCAATCAGACCATAACAAGTTCTGGGTCTTGAAGCTTCTTCCAACACTCCAATCACAGAGTTAAGAAGAAGGAAACAAATCAAAAATTAAATAAAAAACAAAAACTAAAAAATGAAAAACAAATAGTACTTAAATCAATGACTTTGAAAAGGTAAGCTCAGCTTCAAAAGACTTAGAAACTCAACTGGAAGTAACAAAAGGAACAAAGCTCAAAAGAACAAGCTCCCTATTTCCTAGCAATCTCTCGAGATAAGAGAGATCTAAGGTAACAATAATAAGTTGTGAGAAATAATTACGGGGCTTACTAAGTATGATCGTTGAGTTGGCGAGCCCTAGTGCGAGGGTTAATGCCCTTGCGAACGACGTCGTCCAGAAGGAAGAAATGGGAAGCTGTGGCGGTGTGTTAGCGGAGGATCCAACGGAACCTCGGGGGCTGTTCGAACTTCAGAGGAACAAGGTGGTGTCCGCAGTGAAGAGTGAAGTCAGCGTTCGAAGGGAGCGATGAACGGAAGTTGAATGGTGGCCATGAAAACACCTCTTCACGGTGGCAGCGAAGAGTGAGGTCAGCGTTCGAAGGGAGCAATGAACGACGGTGAGGGTGCCCCTTTCTTCAATAGCCTATGGTGGTGGAGGGAAAGTCCACCTAGTACCCGCGGTGGCTGTACTTGGTGGCTGATGTGGTGAAGAAGGTGTGGTGGCTGTCAAGTATTCTCGAGGAAGCTATGGTGTTTAATCAAGAAGAAGAAAAAGAAGGAGTGCGCTGCGAAATTGGGTTACCAGACCAGCCTGTGAAATTGAAAGTTAAGGCTGTAAAATTGGGAACTTGGCTAGGGATTATAGTGAATAAGGCTTAGCAGAAATAAAAGTAATTGCCATTAGTTTTTCATTTGTTATTAGTTTTAGAAAGAGGTTAAATTTTGAGTGGGAAATGAAATTTTAGTGGGAAATCAATTTGGGTCACGCCAATCAACTAGGCAATGGTTTAATTGTGTTGCCTGTTAAAAATTAAAAGGCAACGGTTAAAAAGTGTTATCAACTAACTAAATAATCGTTTCCTTTTCGCAAAAGATACTGCAATGGTTTAAACATGTTCTCTTTTACATCTAAGGCAATGTTTATAAACCGTTGCTTTAAAATCCGTTGCCAAAACCTTGTGCGCAGGAAAACGTTGCCTATACTAACCAAAGGCAACAGTTTTGAGGCGTTGCCTTCAAAAAGTGTTGCCTTAGGCCTAAAATGTTGTAGTGATAGGAGTGAGAAATACATGATTTCTCAGTAGGAGTTCCTACTTGTACTAAAAGTGTCATCGTTGTCGTCCCAGTCACTTCGGGTTTATTATAAAAAGGTGAACAGGTAAGGATTCAATTATCAAACTTTCACAAACGTGATTAGCCGAAGTGTAGTTACTTTTAAACTAATCTTGAACATTAGCAGAAATATCCATTCAGTATTTCATCAAGCATACATATAAGCATATCATGTAAAACCACTAATAAGCAATAATCATTTAGGAGCTGCATGCATTTCATGATTACTCATCCTCAACATTCACTTGTTTAGTGATCATCATCTTTCATTTATTTCATCAACATATTTCTTAATTACTCATGGGATGAATGCATCAATACCTTAGACCACCCTAAAAGGGTAATGAGCTCATACCGTGGCCGTCGCCATAACCTTTTGGTTTTCTTTCTATTGCCATGATCTCAACGGTTTAGGGGGTTTAGCCGTGAGTTTAGCTCAAGTCCACTTTTCCAGACTATCATTACTACTTTTTCAGGTTTTACTTTTATTTTCACTGAGTGAAATCATCAATACCTTAATCCTCAAAGAGGATTAAGCAGTGAGTTGGTCTATTTATTTGAAACATGAATGTATGCACATTAATAAATCATGGCATAGTCAATCATTTTATCATTATCATTTCATATCTCATCAATACATTCACATTTCTGTATATCACTTCATGTAACATAGACAATATCATGTAAATCTCATAGTAAACATTCTCATAGATAATTCATATTAAGCAACCTAAGTTATCAAGTTAGGTCTCTAGTGTTCCTAATAGGTTATGGATATCTTGGTATTATCTTTTTCTCTTAATCTTCTTTGTACTCTTAGTATTTCCATTAATACATTAATACCCTTTAAGATATTTTTAGAGGTTCTTTATACATTTTTATTATGACTTTTATATATATCTCCTGAACATTATTATTCTACTTAAATCCTTAAAATTATCTCTTTACAAGACTTGAATCTTTTATTTAGAGTTCTGACATCTTTTAGAATAAAATTTGTAGCACTAACATCTTAGATTAGTGTAAATCAACTGTAAATTGTGCATGGTAGGATTCCCAAGAAAGAGAGGTGGGTCACAATGGACACACTTAAATAGCAAGTCTTTCCTTAGCCAGAATCTTTCCAAATTGCACTCTCACAGTATCACGCTATCTTCAAGACTTTCTCAGCACACTGTCCCGAAAATATATCTCTCATTATATATTTTTGTGGTGTAAAACTTTATGCATAGCATACATAAGTGTGTTTGTAGATGTGTTAGCTTTTCCACAAAGTTGAAATCAGTCCATTTTCATTTTGCTAGAGTGAGTTACACCTATTTTACTACTGCAAGGTCAGATTAAGAGTTTCAGTCTTAGGCTCTACTTTAAAAATTTATATCTTGGGCTGGGCTGGGAAACTCCGTTTTAGGTGATTCTTTTTGGAGAGTGTTCTACAATGAGTCTAGTTTATAATAAAAATATTTTCATTTCGTGAACCTTCATACTTTATGAACACTAATTTTCGAAGTAACTACTGCCAGAAATAACTAGAAATTCCAGCACCTGCCATGTTCATGTCTTAAGTTATCTTTATTAACTCAAGTTTCACATACAATATTTTAAGTTATGTTTGAGTTTGATAACATCATAAAAGTACTCATAGCAGAATAGAACATGTTGTGTTTTCTAAAAATATAATTATTCAAAACTTTTGACAATAACTCAAGTTTGAGGCATTCTATCCATGAGCAAAGTTAAAAGCCAACAATACTTGAACAAATAAAGAAGAAACTCCTACCTCTTGTGTAGGGTCTAAAAAGGGTCCTTCTCTTCTTCCTTAAGCTTTGAACAAGAGTCTTTGGAGTCGATGACCCTCCTTGAATCTTGGCTCTAGAACTTGAGTGTTTAAGAAAATATTTCTCACTAGAGTTAAAGATTGTAACTCTTGTGAGGGCTAGTGAAAGTTTGGACTTAGGATTTAAGTGTTTGGATGAAGTTTAGAGGATCAAGAGAAGTCTTTAAAGAACATAAGAAGAATGATAGAATAAGAAAGAAAGAACACTTAGGGAGTTTCTGAATTGAAGAGAGTTTGAGGAGTATTTATAGTGGAAAGATTAGAGAAAAAACAGAAGAAGGAAAGCACTTGGAGCATGATTTATGGAAACATGTTGGCTGAATTTTGGGATGAAAATGCTCCTTGTTTTGTGCAAACATGTTTCCATGTTTTATGCAAACATGTTGGATGAAAATGCTCCATGTTTTGTGCAAACATGTTTCCATGTTTTATGCAAACATGTTGGATGAAAATGCTCCATGTTTTGTGCTAACATGTTAGTGGAGATTCTCTAACCTTTAGTGCATGTATGTGATTCAGAAATGTGTATGATGTATGTGGTTAAATTATTGTGTTATCATCTTAATCCAATGGCTTAGATTCATTCTTGTCTAAAGACAAGTCTAAGGATTTGTGCAAATGACATTGTAGTAATTTCTTTAACTAAGACAAGGATATTTTTCTAATTAGATAATGATAGTGGTATTCTTGTAATTTCATTCATAGAGTAAGGGTATCTTCGTCATTTAATAAGGCAAGGGTAGTTTGGTAATTTCCTTTACATAGCAAGGGCATTTTGGTAATTTCCACTAAGTGATGGCATTTTTGTAATTCTTTGCATTTTTCTCTAGACATACTTAAGTAGTCTATTTGTTGTGTTTCATAACATTTGTCCAGATTCTCTTGGTTTTGCTATCGCTAATTAAGATTAATATTTATCTTAGTTATAAATTTGGGGATGTTACATCAATCACCCCTATGATGGTTTGAACTTGGTGAGCAGAGTCTTATTGGACCAAACATTGTGAGGGAAACAACGGAACAGATTAAGAAGATAAGGGATAAAATTCTCACTGCTCAAAGCCGACAGAAAAGCTATGCGAATAAGCAGCATAAGCCGATTGAGTTTCAAGTAGAGGAATGTGTTCCTCAAGATTACCCCCACCACAAGTATAGGTTGAGCGATGAAAGTAAGAAAGTTCAGCCCTAGGTTTCTTGGCCCATTTGAATTTCTCAATAGAGCAGGGTCTGTAGCATACCGCATAGCCCTACCCCCAAATCTATCCAACCTTCATGATGTATTCCATGTATCCCAGTTACAAAAGTATCAATCTGACCCCAGTCATGTACTAGAGCCATAACATGTACAATTAAGGGACAACCTGACATTTAACCTACCTTTTACGAGAATAATGGACCGAAGAGTCAAACAGCTAAGGAACAAGATGGTACGTTTGGTCAAGGTTGCATGGGGACGCGGAAAGACCGAAGCCTTCACATGGGAGATGGAAGCCAACATGCAAGCACAGTTCCCCGAGCTATTCTCAGGTAATGAATTTCAAGGATGAAATTCTTTTTAAGGAAGGGAGCAATACAACACCCCAATTTTTGTCTAAATGTGTAAATGACCGAAATGCCCCTAAGGTCATTTTTACCTGGAACATGAGGATGGCCAGCCCCGGCCATCCTCATAATAGCTTTGTTTATGTATGAAGGGGAATCTATGTTTTGGAATGTTTAATAGAGCAAAAAAATCTCATTCATGAGGTTTCTGCGCATAAATGACCAAAATACCCTTACAGTAATTTAAGGCAGTTTTGAGTTCTGTTTTGACTCGGACTTGCCCCAGAAGTCTAAAACAATGTTTTTAAGGCATGGTTTATGTTTGCTTAGGTCCCGGTGGTCCCGGGCAGTTTTGCAAAAAATTACAATTTTGCTCCTACTTAAATGCATTATGGCTTAACGACATTTTTAAAATAAAACCTAAGCAATATTAGGCTCTAATTAAAGATTAATTAATTCCCATAATTAATCTAGAGCTAAAATAATTATTTGAGGTTGATTAGGACCTAAAATTGCATAAGGAAACTTAAAACCTAATTCTAGTCTTATTTTCTTAAGAAAGCATCTAAAAATAGTGTTTTCACTATTCAATCTCCCTAAATCAAGCAAGTGTGATTGCTCCCTAATTTCTAGTCAATGGAATTTGACTCCATTAATTCAACAAGATTGCTCCTAATCTAAGTTGGTCATGGCCTCAATTACCTAATTAGTTCACCTAAACACTTGATCATAAAACCTAGATTAGTGGCCTAACCTTGCTTACTCCTAAACACCTCACTAATACATGATTACATGGAATGAAAACTGTAACATCCTAATTTTTTTTTTCAGAACATAATTGAGGCTTTAGTAGTAAGAATATCAAAATTTTGGTGTACACAAAAATGATGAGAACAATGTAACGAACGTAAAAAAAAAAAAGGTAAATAGTGTTTTGCAGGCCCCGTAGACCCACCAGAACAGCTGAAACCTTAGATTCAAGACCTGAAGGTGCCCGAAATTTGGAAATTATAGGATTAAGGTTAGAAATAGGTAGGAATAAATATTTTATACTTAGAATTAATTTTCAGGCAATAGTGGATTACCCGGGTACACTGTTTTACCCGTTTGGTAAAATTACGATGTGTAGTTTTTATACCGGATGAAGCTACCAGTGCAAGCTTGCCACCTAGGGTGACAAGTGTATGGTCTAGAGCAACACATATCCTTTCCTTTATCAAGAGCCAATGAGATTGCTACAAAATTTCAAAGAAGATAATTTCATAATTGCTAAATTATATACATTATCTTAATATAAATAAAATCAAAATCCTCATAATTATCATCTTCATTCTCGGCCACAACAAAGAAGACAGCCCAAACTCCATTTTTGCTTCCTCAAAATGCTTGAAACTTAAATTCAAAGCTCCAAAATCCTTGTCTACACTTGATAAAATCACAAACTCCCTTCACTAAACTTATTCCACTCATCAATATCTTTCAATCTAACCGATTAGAATTTGAATCCATCAACTTTTCCTACTTTGAGAGCTTATTATCAGCTGTGTAAGGAAGGGTTTGGTGTGTGTTAGAAGGCTTGGAAGTAAAGGAAATCAATCTTGGAGCCAAGATCTTGAAAGCTTCAAAGTGTAGGGTTTTCTTTGGCCTTTTTCTTTCCAAATTATTCTGTAAATTTTTTTGGGTTTTATTCCGAAATTTATGGTTATATTTGATGATAATATGTTGATATTGATGTGTTAATTTTGGTGGAGTGTTTGGATGAGGTTAAATAATGATTTTTGTTAAAATAAGTTTTGGCTAGGCTGCTGAATTTTCGGATTTCAGCAGGACAGGATTTGTTCATGAATTTTCTGGTTAAATTCTAGTCATATTTATGAGCTATAAAAATTATATGTTGAAGCTAACATCATAAGGAAACTCTGATAATTTTCGTGGTGCATAATAAAGAGTTTTACTGCCTGAGAAAAATCAAGAACCAAGAGTATATCTATGCTGGCTGAAATCTTGGTACTAGAGCTGTGAATTTGTATAAATTTTTATTCATAGCAAATGATGGAGTTATCCTTTGAAATTTTTACAGATCTTTTAGACATCTTTAAGTATAACTGTGATTTTTATTTTGAGTTGTTTCTATCATTTGCTAAAGTTAAAAATTGTGTGAATCCTATTCTGAGCTGTGAAAAAGTGGCCTCTGACCACTAAAATTGTAGAATTTATTTGACATGGTTCTAGTATTCTGTTTGCTATGAAATTTTTACAGGGACTTTTAGACACATTGAGGTGTCATAGAGAATTTTTATGGCCAGTGAATTGCCCATTGGATATGTGAATTAAATGTTATCACCATAATGGTAAATCTGTCAAGAAGCTGGAATGGTGAAGATGTATTAAGTTAATGATAGAAATCTATTTAATCCAAGTATATATCATATGAATGTATGTTAATTGTTTGAAAGGCTTGTTTATAAAGTATGAATGAGACTCCAATGATACTGAATGCCTATATCTGGGATACAAACCTGACTTTGAAATAGAAAGGTCCATGACATGGTTGTATGACAAAAGAGAATATGTGAAATTTAATGGTGCATGTTTTAACATACGAGAAAAATAGAAAGAAGGCTTATGTGTGACAGAGAGGGAAGGAAAAAATAAGAACTTCCCAAGAAATTTTATGAGTCGGTAGACTTATCGACTAGGAAATAGAACTGTGTGATTCAGAAATGGAAAAAAATGAAGTCTGATGATCACGAATAGGAATGAGCTCATGTCCTAGCAGTCTATGGTCCTCTGAGGAGTTATCCACTTCATATGTTACCTGATGTGAATCTAAGCCTTCCCTATGTTAATAAAAAGAACTACTATACTAAGTTGAATTCCATGTGATATAAGAGAAACACTTATGATTACTACCATTTTGCATATAATTTTCTTTGACTCATGTATGCTAATATTGATATATGTGATCTAACATGATGTTTTTCTTTATTATTATAAATGCATTTACTGTTTATATTCTGTCTGTATGTAAGGGGTTACCCTATTGAAAATTTTATAATATTCTCACCCCTATTTGTGTATATGTTGTATTGTGCTTAGACTCTGCAGATGCCCCTGGCTAAGGAGAGGCCATCATACCGATGGCCAATGGTTTCGCATAGGAGGACATGAGATTTACGGGGGCTTTTGACTTGTATGTAGTGTAGTATAGTGTCAGGCACTTACCAGCTTGTAGACTAATTGGTGTTAGATGTCTTAGGTCCATTTCTGTGTGTTTAGTATTTTGTTGGACCTTGATATTTGAGCAAGCTTGGTAGATCTTTTGATAGTAGTTCCTGTGTTGTATTATAAGCGAAGTGACTTAACTTCAAGTATGGTATGTATTAAAGAAAGCGGTATGTAAAGTAATAATATATGTACATTTTATAGTAGTTTTCTTTATAACTCTAGAGTTTGATTTATCTTATTTCATTTCATTTTACTAGTGGATATTATAGAAAGGAAGTGATACTCTTCTAATTACAATGTTAATGCTCGAGTAATACATGGTAGTTAGGAGGGTGTTACAAAAACTCTCTCCCCTTTGCTTCTAAATGATCGCCAGCCACTCCCCCATTCTAGAAGAAATAGTTCATTCAAAAAGAATTGATTTATGTCATTCAAGCTTCCATTCAAGTCTTACATGAGCCATGCCTCCCATACTTCAAACCTTACCATTGAATGACAACATAAGGAGATATTTTCTCTTTTCCTTGACTAAGAAACCTATTCAGCCAAGCCGCTCCCCCTCCACTCCTTCATGATCCAAACCTCTATAAATACCTTGCCTTGGTGAGCTTTACTTCACTTTGAGTCATTTGCTAAGTTTGAAGTTTTAGGAAAGTGTGAGTTCTCTCAAAGTTTTCTTCCTCCTCCTTGTTTCTAAGAGAAACCGCCGCCTCCTCCACCTTCAACCTTCATCTACTCCTCATCGAAACACTCAACCAAGCCCAAACACAAGTCAACAACATCTCCTTCCTCCATTCCTCTTCAAAGCCAAAGCTACCCATCAAGTTATAAGGAGATTTCTTCTTGTTTTCTCTTCAAGATCAAACATTTCTTCATCTTCAAGAACACACACTTGGTAAGGAGTTGTTTTAAAGTTTTTGCTTTACTTTGAAGTGCTTTGTTTGTAGAAGGAAATGATGTTTCTCTTTGTTTCCTTTTTGGTTTCTTTCTCCTCCTTTCTTTTTATTTTCGGGCTCAAGGCCTTGAATATGGTGGTTTGATGATGAGTGTTCTCTAGAGGTGACTATGTGTTCATCTCTCATGAAACCTCTAAAGCTTGATGCTTTTCTTTCTTTAAAGTTCTAGCTATATTACTTATCTCACTAAAGTTTTCAGCTTAAGAAAATAACTCTAAGGATTTCCATAAGTCCAAGGCCTACCCTTGTCAACCTTAAAGTTGGCCGGCACGTTCTAGAACTCTGCTCTAGATAGGGTTTTGGGTACATAATAAAGAATATGGTGTATTTTCCTTCTCTTTATGGATTCGGTTTTCTTGCTCTTTTTCCTCTTTGAAGTTTGTTTCTTGAGTTTATTTCTTTAAAGCTTGATGATGATGTTCAAAGAACCATGAGATTTCTTTATAATCTTGGTTCTTAGAACTCTAGAGCTTGCTTTATGATGATGAGATTGGGATTGAGATTATGATATTGATCTTTTAAAGTTTTGTATGAGCTCTATGACACATAATAATGGACTAGCATTCATGTTTAAATTTATGCCTTGCATAGCATATTTATTTTATACTATCACTAACTCTCAAGAATAAACAAATGAACTTGCATTATCATGTTTAAATTCAAGCTTTGCATTTCATGTTTACTTTTCAAGTCCTCACCTAAACTTAAGATAAAAATGAGTTGCATCTCATATTTATTTTGAGCCCTCACTTTATTTTCTAAGAAAGATAAAATGAAGTGCATAGCATGTTTACATTCTTGTTATCACTTAAAATGTTAGAGCTCAAAGACTTGTCCCTTGGTATCTCAAGTAAAGTTAGGAAATAAATATGTTTTACTCTTTTGATTTCGGCCATGTGAGGATGATGAACTTGGTATGAGTTTCATCTAGTCACAAGTGCCAAGTGTAACATCCTAATTTTTTTCAGAAAATAATTGAGGCTTTAGTAGTAAGAATATCAAAATTTTGGTGTACACAAAAATGATGAGAACAATGTAACGAACGTAAAAAAAAAAAAAAAAGGAAAAAAAAAAGTGAATAGTGTTTTGCAGGCCCCGTAGACCCACCGGAACAGCTGAAACCTTAGATTCAAGACCTGAAGGTGCCCGAAATTTGGAAATTATAGGATTAAGGTTAGAAATAGGTAGGAATAAGTATTTTATACTTAGAATTAATTTTCAGGCAATAGTTAATTACCCGAGTACACTGTTTTACCAGTTCGATAAAATTTCGGTGTGCGATTTTTACACCGAAAGAAAGCTTAATCCATAAGATTTGGATAGTGTCTATCCATTTAAACCAAGTGGATGGCCAAGATTCAATCTAGCTTTCCAAGATCAAATCTAGCCATCCATCTTATATTTTTTTTGAAAGAACTAGATTTTATATTAAATAACTAGTACAACTTAATTAAATATCATTAAAAAGCCAACCTTATCACTCCATTTTCTTCATCATTCTCGGCCATGCTCTGACCACACACAGCCTCCATTTTTCTTCCATTGAAACATCCATGAGCAAGCTTTAAACCTCCAAATACCTAGCTTAAAATTTCCAAAATCACAAACTCCCTTCACTAAACTTATTCCACTCATCAAGATCTTTCAATCTAACCGATTAGAATTTGAATCCATCAACTTTTCCTACTTTGAGAGCTTATTATCAGCTGTGTAAGGAAGGGTTTGGTGTGGGTTAGAAGGCTTGGAAGTAAAGGAAATCAATCTTGGAGCCAAGAGCTTGAAAGCTTCAAAGTGTAGGGTTTTCTTTGGCCTTTTTCTTTCCAAATTGTTCTGTAAATATTTTTTGGGTTTTATTCCGAAATTTATAGTTATATTTTATGATAATATGTTGATATTGATGTGTTAATTTTGGTGGAGTGTTTGGATGAGGTTAAATAATGATTTTTGTCAAAATAAGTTTTGGCTAGGCTGCTGAATTTTCGGATTCCAGCAGGACAGGATTTATTCATGAATTTTCTGGTTCAATTTTAGTCATTTTTATGAGCTATAAAAATTATATGTTGAAGCTAACATCATAAGGAAACTCTGATAATTTTCGTGGTGCATAATAAAGAGTTTTACTGCCTGAGAAAAATCAAGAACCAAGAGTATATCTATGCCGGCTGAAATCTTGGTACTGAAGCTGTGAATTTGTATAAATTTTTATTCATAGTAAATGATGGAGTTATCCTTTGAACTTTTTATAGAGTTTTGTAGACATCTTTAAGTATAACTGTGATTTTTATTTTGATTTGTTTCTATCATTTGCTAAAGTTAAAGATTGTGTGAATCCTATTCTAAGCTGTGAAAAAGTGGCCTCTGACCGCTAAAATTGTAGAATTTATTTGACATGGTTCTAGTATTCTGTTTGCTATGAAATTTTTACAGGGACTTTTAGACACATTGAGGTGTCATAGAGAATTTTTATGGCCAGTGAATTGCCCATTGGAGATGTGAATTAAATGTTGTCACCATAATGGTAAATCTGTCAAGAAGCTGGAATGGTGAAGATGTATTAAGTTAATGATAGAAATCTATTTAATCCAAGTATATATCATATGAATGTATGTTAATTGTTTGAAAGGCTTGTTTATAAAGTATGAATGAGACTCCAATGATACTGAATGCCTATATCTGGGATATAAACTTGACTTTGAAATAGAAAGGTCCATGACATGGTTGTATGACAAAAGAGAATATGTGAAATTTAATGGTGCATGTTTTAACATACGGGAAAATAGAAACAAGGCTTATGTGTGATAGAGAGGGAAGGCAAAAATAAGAACTTCCCAAGAAATTTTATGAGTCGGTAGACTTATCGACTAGGAAATAGAACTGTGTGTGATTCAGAAATGGAAAAAAATGAAGTCTGATGATCACGAATAGGAATGAACTCATGTCCTAGCAGTCTATGGTCCTCTGAGGAGTTATCCACTGCATATGTTACCTGATGTGAATCTAAGCCTTCCCTATGTTAATAAAAAGAACTACTACACTAAGTTGAATTCCATGTGATATAAGAGAAACACTTATGATTAATACCATTTTGCATATAATTTTCTTTGACTTATGTATGCTAATATTGATATATGTGATCTAACATGATGTTTTTCTTTATTATTATAAATGCATTTACTGTTTATATTCTGTCTGTATGTAAGGGGTTACCCTACTGAGAATTTTATAATATTCTCACCCCTATTTATGTATATGCTGTATTGTGCTCAGACTCTGCAGATGCCTCTGGCTGAGGAGAGGCCATCATACCGATGGCCAATGGGTTCGCGTAGGAGGACATGAGACTTACGTGGGCTTTTGACTTGTATGTAGTGTAATATAGTGCCAGGAACTTACCAGCTTGTAGACTAATTGGTGTTAGATATCTTAGGTCCATTTCTGTGTGTTTAGTATTTTGTTGGACCTTGATATTTGAGCAAGCTTGGTAGATCTTTTGATAGTAGTTCCTGTGTTGTATTATAAGCGAAGTGACTTAACTTCAAGTATGGTATGTATTAAAGAAAGTGGTATGTAAAGTAATAATATATGTACATTTTATAGTAGTTTTCTTTATAACTCTAGAGTTTGATTTATCTTATTTCATTTCATTTGACTAGTGGATATTATAGAAAGGAAGTGATACTCTTCTAATTACAATGTTAATGCTCGAGTAATACATGGTAGTTAGGAGGGTGTTACACCAAGACCTATGTTTTATGATTTTCTAAAGTTCAGTTGATCTTAAGAAATGTTTCAAGTATATTCTTATAACTTAAATCCCTCTCAAACTTGCTTTGAAATAGCTACTGCCTTCATATATTTTATGAGGATTTCCAATGAAATAAATTGTTTCCAAGTGAGTTTTAGAAGCTCTAAAAAGGTTCCAAGAGAAACTAGTAATTTATATGTTTTAGAAATAAAGTTCTATGCATTATATGATGATTGTGATTTCGGCTATGCCTTATATATTCCAGCACCTTACCAAGTGTCTGAAAATTGTTCTAGGAATCTTAGGCTTGCTTAGTAACTTTAATAGTTTGAAAATGTGATTTCTAGAACTCCTTAGGAACTGAAATTGTATATTTTGTTCCAGCCTTGATAGAGTTTGTAGATTCATATTATAACATGTTTATATGGGTGAGAATGCCTTATAATTGGTTTAGGTATTAATTATTGCATCATAGAAAAAGTCAGTTGTAACATCCTAATTTTTAACCCAATACTCTAGAACACATTAGGTTAATCATTAGGTTATTACTTCTTAGTCTCATTCTTTTATGAAAATACTTAGCGGAAATACGGGTAAATTTTTTTTTGAAACATAAAATCAAAGTGAGAGTTGCGTATGACGTAACGAAGACTAACATACAGAAAAGGGATATGATATCATTCATGGTCACAAAACACAAACATTGTTCATTATATCACAACATGAACATATTATCATAGATACATAATTTATGACTATCATAGTCCTATTATCACATCAAAAGAAATACACATCTATAGGTATATAAATCTAAAGCAACAACTCCGCCCTTCCGTTCCATCCCACTGATCCAACTCGTAGCGCATGCCCTACGCGCACGCCTTAGTAGAGGTCACGAGATACACCATCATCTTCGTCTGGAGACGACACGGAAGAAAAGAGAGAGAGGGATGAGAAACTTATTCAAGATTCTCAATAAGGATTTCCGACTCTAACACAAGTGTCATCGTCATCGTCCCCAGCCACTTCGATTTTAATTATAAAAAGTTGGTCATGCATAAGGTTTAACTTTTAAACTTCTCAAATCTATTTATCCAAAGTGGGTGTCTTTTAGTATGGATCTTAATGATATGAATTCCATAGATATTGGATGAATGCATGGCAATACATTATGCAAACAATTCAATAAAATCATGACATCAAGTAACAGATAAGTGGCATAAGAAGTACAGAACTTTTCTCATACTTGAACTCTTAAGTTCTTTTCCTCAAGAACCACCTTCTTTTCTCATCACCAAATCCAACCATAAACACCAGTGCCCAGCGATATTTATATGCATCACCAAAACCAACCAAATACACCCTATCGCCTAGGATTGAGCTCAAACCAAATGAGCTCAAACCTAACTAGTCATCACTAGATTTCTAAGAGGGCAAAAGAAGGGGGTAACTTAGGATTAGTTCTTTCTTTACTCATGACAATGTGACTTGAAAAAAGACATCGCATCTCTTTTCTCACGTTCGAACTCTTGAGTTCTTTCTCTCAAAGACCACCTTCTTTTCTTATCACCAAATCCATCCATAAACACCAGTGCCCGGCGATATTTATACGCATCACCAAATCCAACCAAACACACCTTATCGCCTAGGAATGAGCTCAACTATATTTATACTCATCACCAAATTATTCTCATTATCAAGTCCAACCAAATACACCAAAATCCAACCATAAACACCCATGTTACTTAAATGGGCTCAAACCAAACTAGTTTTCACTAGATTTTTAAAAGGGCAAAAGAAGGGGTACATACTCTCTCTCATTCAATTCTCATAAACATGATAGGCATAACATCTCAATAATTCATACAATTCATCGTAACATGCCACACCAACTCACAATGCATGTACTTACACATTCAATTCCATAATTCATAATCAATTTCTACATCATCATAGCATCATCATAAAAGATCACATCATCATAACTCATATAGATAATGCTCGTGTATCAAACATCACACCTCATATATCATCACATCATGCATATCAACATATCATACTTGCATTACCAAACTAAAAGCGATAAAATCTCTTAATGTCTTATGCATTGACCCTTAAGGTCCTTAACTCGCAATCTAAGTTATAAATCATCATATCCTAAACTCTCTGGTACCTATAAGCTCATATCTAAGTATTCCTCACTCAATGCTATGATCACAAACATCTCTAAACCTCAAGAATGCAGAATCTAAAATTCTAACCTTATAGGTACCTAGTAGTCATAACAATGACCCTTTCTAAGTTCCGTTTGCTCCTAAGGCTTCAAGATCAAATCCTAAACCAATTATAAGTCATTCCTACACATTTAAACTAATTTAAAACCATAATTATCATTTCTAAACCATGCTGGACAGAATCCAGAAAAGTCAATTACTAAGGAATCTAGAACTCTCAAATTAATTCTTTTCTAGTTACTAACTTCTCTTAACTTTCACATATAAATTTTAGCATTAAACATACATGAATATAATCATATTATCGTCATCAAAATAGCATATAACAGTGATCATTCATAGCAAGGTAGAACCAAATTCATCTCCAAACAAACAAGGCATAAACTTGATTTCTAGAACACATAAAATACTAGTTTCTCTTGGAACCTTTCTAAAACTTTCAAAACTCATTAGTAAACATTTTTATCATTTAAAATCATCAAAATAATTGTAAAGGAAGTGGCTATTTTAAACTAAACTCAAGAGGTTTTTAATTCATAAAACTTTGTTCTAAATATCTTTTGAACTCATATGAGCTTAGGAAAATTATGAAACATAGATTGAAGTACTTGTGACAAGTCAGACCTTCTAAGGCTGAAACCAAGGAACTAAGAAACATAAAACTTTCAACCTTTGTTTGAGATAATAAAGGGTAAGTCTATGAGCTCTAAATCTCTTAAGTTGTAACATAAAAGTAACTATGCAATGCACTTTATTTTAGTCTTTATTTAGAGGTAAGGACATAAAATAAATATACTATGCAACTCATTATTATCTTAGAGATTTAGTGAAAGCATAAACATAAATATGGAGATTCAAGTTCATTCTTTAATCTTGAGCATTTAGTGATAACATAAAAGTAAACATGGATGCAAAGTCTTTTATCTTAACTTAGAGTTCACATGAGACTTTTTAAAGAGAACTACAAACCTCAACCCAACACTTATCTCATCACAAAGAGAGCTTTAGAGTTCTTGAACCAAGTTCTCAAAGGAGCTACATAGTTCTTGAACATCATCCTCAAGCTCAAAAAGAAGCAAACTTTTAAGAGAAAACAAAATCTCAAGCGAGTAAGAACCAAAACAACAACATTTCTAAAGGCGAAATAAATATAAGAACACTTTGAAAATTTTAAACAAAACTTTTAAAGGAAAGCTCTTGGGGCCGAAATCCTTTAAGAAAAGAAAAACCAAAACAACATTCTTTCTTGACATGAAATGAAAATAGAGATACTTTAAAAATGTTAACAAAATCTTTGAGGTAAAGATTATGGAAACCGAAACTATGTAGGAAAGCAAAGGAAAAAATAACTAAAACTTTGCTAGGTCAAGAACAAAACTCAAGCTTTAGAGGTTTCTTTGAGATGAATATAAGTTCATCATCTAGAAACTCTCATCATCAAGCTATCATGGTCATAAACAAGGCCAAGAGGCCAAAATGAAAAAGAAAGGAAACAAAGGAAAGCTAAAAAAAGAAACCAAAAGAAAACTAGAGAGGCTTGATCTTTGAGGTGAGAATGAGATGAAAAGTTCCTCCAAAGTGATGGTGATGATTCGGCCAAGCACAAGGAAAAAGGAAGGAAATGTGTTTTATATGAGCTTGTGTTTGAGAGTGAAAGCTTTGGTGTTTGGATGATGGTTTATGATTATTGTGTGGTGGTTTGAGGATGTAAAGTGTGGCTTTTGTTGAAGATGAAGAAGAAGAGGAGATGAGAGAACTCTTGAGTTCTTGGAAGAAAAGAAAGGAAACTCAAGATAATTCTTGAAGCTAGTTTGCAAGAATGAACAAAAATGGCCAAGTTATTCTAAGTGTGGTATTTATAAAGAAACAAAATGTGAAGGAATGTGTGGAGGAGGAGAGGCCATGGTTTTCAAGGCTTTGGAGGGAAGAAAAATATCTCCTTTGGGTGGTCATTCAAGGCATGGAGGAAAGCATGGTAAGTGTAACACCCTAAATCTTAACCCAAGACTACTAGTATGTACTTAGGTTAATCTTTAGAATATTACCTCTTGGTCTCATCTTTTACTTAGAAAATACTTAGCGGAAATATGGGTAAAATTTTTCTTTTTGGAATTTAAAATCAAAGTGAGAGCCATGCACGAATCTTTAAGAGGAAGCATAGTGAAACATATAGGCAAAGCATAAAGAAACACATCATATCATGGAGACATCAACTGAAACATAGATATATATATATATATATATATACTGTGCCTACCCAAAGGGCAGGACTATTCAATACATCGGAATACAACTGAAATGCAATACAAGGAAATCATAAAAAGCAAATACAAGAAAAGCAACACCCATACCCATGTGCACCTAGAGTAGACAACCTCATATACAAAAGAAGGTTTGTCCTCAACTATGTGGCGTGTGTGCACTAACTGCTACCCCCTATGTCTACTCCTGCTGGTCCGAGTACAGTGGGGTCGAATCGATCCACTGGCGAATCTCGGCGGGCGTGGTTGAGCGCATCATCGGGGCATGTCCACCACGGCGAGGGCGCATAGATGGCCGACGAGCCAACCTCGGCTGGACCACCGTCTCTTCACTCCCAGCCCTCATCGGTGGGGGAGCAGGACTGGAGCTCCAACTGTACATGTGTGATGGCGAGTCCTCGGATGGGTCCGTCTCCGAGTACTGGGTACGAGGCACATACTCTGGGTAGTCGCGTGCCACTGATGTCTCGGGCTCCATGCGGAGAATCTGCTCATCGCGTGGTCTAGCTCACTCAAAAATCCCGTTATGACGGTAAGGAGCAGTCGGGGTAAAACGGTAACTCAGGACTGGGTGCACGAAGTGTAACATCCCCAAATTTATAACTAAGATAAATATTAATTAGCGATAGCAAAACCAAGAGAATCGGGACAAATGTTATGAAACACAACAAATAGTCTACTTAAGTATGTCTAGAGAAAAATGCAAAGAATTACGAAAATGCCATCACTTAGTGGAAATTACGAAAATGCCCTTGCTGTGTAAAGGAAATTACCAAACTACCCTTGCCTTATTAAATGACAAAGATACCCTTACTCTATTAATGGAATTACAAGAATACCACTATCATTGTCTAATTACAAAAATATCCACTAACATCTTTGCACAAAACATGGAAACGTGTTTGCACAAAACATGGAAACGTGTTTGCACAAAACATGGAAACGTGTTCGCACAAAACATGAAAACCTGTTTGCACAAAATATGGAAACGTGTTTGCACAAAACATGGAAACATGTTTGCACAAAACAAGGAGCATTTTCATCCCAAAATTCAGCCAACATGTTTCCATAAATCATGCTCCAAGTGCTTTCCTTCTTCTGTTTTTTTCTCTAATCTTTCCACTATAAATACTCCTCAAACTCTCTTCAATTCTGAAACTCCCTAAGTGTTCTTTCTTTCTTATTCTATCATTCTTCTTATGTTCTTCAAAGACTTCTCTTGATCCTCTAAACTTCATCCAAACACTTAAATCCTAAGTCCAAACTTTCACTAGCCCTCACAAGAGTTACAATCTTTAACTCTAGTGAGAAATATTTTCTTAAGCATTCAAGTTCTAGAGCCAAGATTCAAGGAGGGTCATCCACTCCAAAGACTCTTGTTCAAAGCTTAAGGAAGAAGAGAATGACCCTTTTTAGACCCTACACAAGAGGTAGGAGCTTCATCTTTAATTGTTCAAGTATTGTTGGCTTCTAACCTTGATAGAATGCCTCAAGTTTGAGTTATTGTCAAAAGTTTTAAATGATTATTTGAAAAATATATTTGTAGAAATATGACATGTTCTATTTTGTTATGAGTACCCTTATGATGTTATCAAACTCAAATATAACTTGAAAAGATTGTATGTGAAACCTGATTTAATAAAGGTAACTTGAGACATGAAAATGGTAGGTGCTGGAATTTCTAGTTGTTTCTGGCAGCAGGTACTTCGAAGCTACTGTTCATAAAATATCATGTATCTCGTAATTAAAATAATTTTACTATAAACTAGACTCATTATAGAACACTCTCCAAAATGAATCACCCAAAACGGAGTTTTGTAGCTCAAGATATAAATTTTTAAAGTAGAGCCTAAGACTGAAACTTTAAATCTGACCTTGTAGTAGTAAAATAGGTGTAACTCACTCTAGAAAAATGCAAATGGACTGATTTCAACTTTGTTGGAGAGCTAACACATATAGGAATACACCCATGTATGTTATGTATAAAGCTTTGTACCACGTAAATACAGAATGAGAAATAAATTTCGGGATAGTGTACTGTGAAAGTGCAGTTTGGAAAGGTTCTGGCTAAGGAAAGACTTGGTATTTAAGCATGTCCATTGTGACCCACCTCTCTTTCCTGGGAACCCTCCTATGCATGGTTTACAATGGATTTACACTATTCCAAAGATGTAAATGCTAAAATTTGATGAGTTAGGAATTTGGAACTACCTTTACTAAGCTGAGATAATAAGTATACAGAGAATTATAAACTTTCTTCTAAAAGATGTCAAAACTATAAATAAAAGAATCAAGTCTTGTAAAAAGATAATTTTAAGAATTTAAGTAGAATAATAATCTTCAAGAGTTATACGAAAACCATAATAAGAATATATAAAGAACCTATAATAATATTTTGAAATGCATTAATGTATTAATGGAATTCTAAGAGTACAAAGAACACTAAGAGAAAAAGATAATACTAAGACATCCATTACCTCTTAGGAACACTAGGAACTCAACTTGATAACTTTGGTTGCTTAAAATGAATCATTTATGAAAATGTTTACTATGAGATTTACATGATATTATCTATGTTTCATGAAGTGAATTATAGTAAAGTGAATGTATGGTGATGAGTTATGAAATGATGAAGATGAATGATTGATTGCCCATGATTTATTGTGATTACATGATGATATGCATACATTCATTTTCAAAGGAAATAATAAAAGTAAAGTTTGAAAAAGTAGCAATGAAAGTCTGGAAAAGTGGACTTGAGCTAAACTCACGGCTTAACCCCCTAACTGTTGAGATCACTAAGAACGGAATGAAAACCAATGAGGTTATGGCGACGGCCATGGTATGAGCTCATTACCCTTTTAGGGTGGTCTAAGGCATTGATGCATTCATCCCGTGAGTAATTAAGAAATATGTTGATGAAATAAATGAAAGATGATGATCACTAAACAAGTGAATGTTGAGGATGAGTAGTCATGAAATGCATGCAGCTCCTAAATGATTACTGCTTATTAGTGGTTTTACATGATATGCTTATATGTATGCTTGATGAAATACTGAATGAATATTTCTGCTAATGTTCAAGATTAGTTTAAAAGTAACTGCACTTCGGCTAATCACGTTTGTTAAAGTTTGATAATTGAATCCTTACCTGTTCACCTTTTTATAATAAACCCGAAGTGACTGGGACGACAACGACGACACTTTTAGTACAAGTAGGAACTCCTACTAAGAAATCATGTATTTCTCACTCCTATGTTTATTTTCCGTTGTCGTTACCAGAGACAGACGTGTCCACCTAAAGCAACGAGGCCGTAGCGGAGGAAGGAGGTAGCACGTGAAGATTTCAAACCGTTCAAGTAGGAGCATTCCGAGCTTTAGTTACATTATAGTTTGTGAGAAACAATTAGTAATAGTAGAACTTATATTGTTATTTGTAATAACTTATCAGTATGATATATGCCCTGTTGTGACTTATGTATTAAGTGATTATATTCCAGTTTATGTGATAATTGTTCTACACTTAGTCTTTTATTCCGCTTTATTTAATTAAGTGCGCAATGTAACTTGATTATTATCTATAAAAGCGCTATGTATTTCACTTCTCGTTCTGAGCTTAAGTTTTCAAAAAAATTAATTTATTTAAATAAAAAACTTCCATTATTTTTCTAAGTTAATTTCAAAAGAAAATTAATACAAGGCATAAGTGACAACTAATAGAATCCAAATGTGAACTTAAGCACAGTGGGGTTCTATTAGGGTGTTACATTATGGTATCGAGCGATTCATCCTATTTAAGCCTGAGGAATGGACTGACTATGCTTCGCCTATGATATCATGCTATTAATCTTATCTGTATGATGGGATATAGGATTTAGAAATGCATGATCGCCTTGTGATACGCCATAGTTGCTACCATGCTTAGCTATAGTATTGAGCCCGATCAACTCGGTGATCGTTGTTTGGTGTGTCTAGGAACTAATGGCAAGAAAGCGACGTGCGCATGGGGCACGGTGGAGGTAATCGTGATGAACCGCAAATGCACTCCAGGAGATGGCTAGGGCTATGCAAGCACAAGCAACTTGATGATGGAGCGGATGAATAGGATGTCGAGGAATCAGCTTGGGAACCAAGAACATGGAAAATTCTCGAGAATTCAAGAGGGTGGACCTCCGTAATTCAAAGGGACAACTAACCCTGAAATAGCTGACATATGGATTCAAGAGATGGAGAAGGTTTTCTCAGTGGTAGAATGCTCTGATGAACAAAAGGTGGCATTCTCTTCTTATATGCTGAAAGGGAGGCAGCCGCGTGGTGGAAGGGTGCAAAGGGCTTGCTTGAAAGTGCTGACATACAGATTACGTTGGAGGTTTTCTATGCTACATTCCATAAGAAATATTTTCCAGATCCGGTTAAGAAGGCAAAGGAAGTAGAATTTACATTTGACACAGTGAAATCGAAGTGTGGCCGAGTACACTAAGTTTGCAGAACTGATCAAACACTCAACTAGCTACCAAAGGGATCCCAACGAGGCTTGGAAATGCATGAAATATGAGAGTGGTTTGAGGCCAGACATTTTGGCATCTGTGGCTCCACTGGAGGTCACTAACTATGCATCTTTAGTCAGCAAAAGCCAAGTGGCTGAGAGTTGCAATCGCCAGCTAGTTGCCCACCGAGTTGAAGAGAATAGGAAGAGGTCTGCTCAACAAGATCACCGAGGGTTCCCACCCCCTCACAAGAAACCCTTCCAAGGAGGTGGATTTAAAGGGAAACAACCCCAACACCCTATGATGAATCAACCTAAGACACAAGCTGTTAATCGACCTAGGATGGCAGCTATCCCTGAACCTATGAGTAGAACCCCTTGTGCCACTTGTGGAAAGATACATGGAGGGGAATGCAGATTTGGTAAGAATGTTTGTTATCGGTGTGGACAGGCAAGACACTATTCTAGAGAGTGCCTAAAGTTCAATCAGTCCTCTACACTCAAGCCTAAGGCACAGGGACGCGTGTTTGCTATCACTGTTGAGATGCCCTCAGAATCCGATGATCTGATTCAAGGTAAGTGTATAATTAATGGAAAATCCTTAATTGTATTGTTTGATTCTGGCGCAACACATTCATTCATTTCATATGATTATGCTAATAAGTTGAGGTTGTATATATCTGACTTAAAAATCATCTTAGTTGTCTCTACACCCACTATAAATACTGTTAGAACTGATCAAGCCTGCCTAAATTGTGAATTTGAGGTAGCTGATAGGATTTTTCATCATGATTTAGTTTGTCTACCCTTGTCTAGTTTTGATGTAATCTTGGGCATGGATTGGCTTTCGGCTAACCGTGTGTTACTACATTGTGCAAATAAGTCACTAGTATTTCTTCCGAAACCATCTTTACCCAATCCCTCTAAACTTGATAGAAAGGTACGACTATACCTAAACTCCATTATCATGGGGGATAGTAGGAATGAAGAGCGAGGATATGTTTTCCTGATGACAAGTGAGAGGGAAGTGGAGCAAGCTCTAGAAAAGATCCTTGTAGTAAAGGAATTCTCAGATGTTTTTCCTGATGACATACCTGAATTTCCTCCAAAAGGGAGATTGAGTTTTCTATAGATTTGGTACCGGGAACGGGACCCATATCTATAGCTCCTTATAGGATGCCACTGGCCGAGTTAACAGAATTGAAGAGGCAATTAGAGGAGCTACTAGAGAAGAAATTCATTAGGCCTAGTGCTTCACCATGGGGAGCTCCAGTGCTATTTGTCAAGAAGAAGGATGGGAGCTTGCGGTTATGTGTGGATTATAGGCAGCTAAACCAAGTGACCATAAAGAATAAATACCCTTTGCCTAGAATAGATGACCTTATGGACCAATTAAGAGGAGCCCAAGTGTTTTCCAAGATAGATCTGCGATCAGGATACCACCAGATTCGAGTGAAGGAGGAGGACATACCAAAGACAGCCTTTAGGACTAGATATGGACATTATGAGTTTAATGTGATGTCGTTTGGGTTAACCAATGCACCGGCAGTGTTTATGGACTACATGAATAGGATATTTAGACCATACTTGGACAAGTTTGTAATAGTGTTCATCGATGACATTCTAGTTTACTCTAGAACTGAAGAAGAGCACGAAGAACACTTACGAGTGGTGTTGGAGGTGTTGAGGAACAAGAAACTTTATGCAAAGTTGTCCAAGTGTGAATTTTGGACGAAGGAAGTTAAGTTCTTAGGTCATGTAGTGTCACATGGGGAATAGCAGAGACCCAAGTAAGATAGAAGCGGTGCAACAATGGGAAACCCCTACCACTGTGAAGGAGATTAGGAGTTTTCTAGGGCTAGGCGGTTACTACCGAAGGTTCATTAGAGGTTTTTCCCAAATTGCCTTACCCCTCACCAAGCTAACAAGGAAGAATTCAGCTTTTATATGGAGCCCAGAATGTGAAGAGAGTTTCCAAGAACTAAAAAAGAAGTTGATCACTACCCCTTTCCTAATCCTACCTGACCCAAAAGAAAAATTTGAGGTGTATTGTGATGCCTTGGGAAGAGGACTAGGATGTGTTTTGATGCAAAATAGGAATGTAGTAGCCTATGCCTCTAGACAGCTCAAACCCCATGAAGTAAATTACCCAACCCATGACTTAGAGCTAGCAGCTATTGTCTTTGCCTTAAAAATCTGGAGACATCATCTTTATGGTGTAAGGTTTGAAGTATTTTCTGACCACAAAAGTCTGAAATACCTCTTCAACCAAAAGGAACTCAATATGAGACAAAGGCGTTGGATGGAGTTTCTCAAGGACTATGACTTTGGGTTGAACTACCACCCAGGAAAGGCAAATGTGGTAGCAGACGCTTTGAGTCGTAAGTCCTTGCATGCTGCTTGGCTCATGGTGAAAGAAAATGAGCTGATAGAAGATTTTAGGAACCTCAACTTAGGATATAGGGGGCCAAATTCGGTTAAGCCAACTAAGTGTAACCAGTAGCTTTAAGGATCAAATAATTCAAGCCCAAAGGGAAGATGAGGATTTCCTTAGAACCTTAACCCTTGTCGAAGCAGGAAAGTTGAAAGAGTTTGTCCAGTATAAGGAAGGAGTGTGGAGATACCAAGGGAGAATCTGTGTACCTGCAAAAGAAGGATTGAGAGCTAGCATTTTGGAAGAAGCCCACAAGAGTCAATTTAGTGTACACCCCGGTATAACCAAGATGTACCATGACCTAAAAAAAGATGTTCTGGTGGCCAAAGATGAAAGCAGATATAGCAAATATAGTGCAAAAATGTTTGGTATGCCAAAAAGTGAAGATAGAGCATCAAAAACCCTCCGGAGTGCTACAACCTCTCAAAATCCCCGAATGGAAGTGGGAAGGAATATCCATGGATTTCGTGATGGGATTGCCAAGAACGCCTACCGGACATGACTCCATATGGGTAATTGTAGATAGATTGACCAAATCTGCTCACTTTTTACCCATTCGAGCAAATTACCCTATGGAAAAGTTAGCTCAGCTATACATCCAAGAGATAATAAGGCTCCACGGAGTACCCAAAACCATTGTCTCAGATAGGGATCCAAGGTTCACCTCAAGATTTTTGGGAGCTTTGCAAAAGGCATTTGGTTCAAAGTTGTGTCTAAGCACTGCCTATCACCCTCAGACTGATGGACAATCAGAAAGAACAATTCAAACCCTTGAGGATATGCTAAGAGCATGTGTCTTAGACCAGCCAAAAAGTTGGGACAAACAGCTTCCATTGATTGAGTTTGCACATAATAATAGTTACCACACTAGTATTGGGATGGCACCTTATGAGGCTTTGTATGGTAGAAAGTGTCAATCACCACTTTGTTGGTGTGACCCGGGAGAGCAAAGTATTTTGGGCCCTGATTTGGTAGAAGAGACAACCAAACAAATAAGGAAAATTAGGGAAAGAATCCTCACTGCTCAGAGTAGGCAGAAGAGCTATGCTGACAAGAGAAGGAAACCTCTCGAATTTCAAGAAGAAGAACACATATTCTTGCGAATTACTCCTACCACAGGTATAGGTCGTGCAATGAAAGTCAAAAAGCTAAGCCCTAGATTCTTAGGACCCTTCCAAATCCTCAAAAAGGTAGGTCCCTCCGCCTACCAAATTGCATTACCTCCAAATTTGTCTAACCTACACAATGTTTTTCATGTGTCCCAATTGAGAAAGTATCAGTCAGACCCCAGTCATGTGTTTGAGCCAGAAACTATACAATTAAAAGATGACTTAACTTTTGAATTACCACCGATCAGGATCGTGGATCATGGCATCAAGCAGCTGAGAAACAAATCTGTATCTCTGGTCCGAGTAGCCTGGGGACAAGATGGAATGGAAGAGCACACATGGGAGCTCGAGGAAGATATGCGAAAAGAATTTCCGAACCTATTCATGTGTATCAAATTTTGAGGGCAAAATTTTTAATAAGGAGGGGAGAAATGTAACATCCCCAAATTTATAACTAAGATAAATATTAATTAGCGATAGCAAAACCAAGAGAATCGGGACAAATGTTATGAAACACAACAAATAGTCTACTTAAGTATGTCTAGAGAAAAATGCAAAGAATTACGAAAATGCCATCACTTAGTGGAAATTACGAAAATGCCCTTGCTGTGTAAAGGAAATTACCAAACTACCCTTGCCTTATTAAATGACAAAGATACCCTTACTCTATTAATGGAATTACAAGAATACCACTATCATTGTCTAATTACAAAAATATCCACTAACATCTTTGCACAAAACATGGAAACATGTTTGCATAAAACATGGAAACGTGTTTGCACAAAACATGGAAACGTGTTTGCACAAAACATGAAAACCTGTTTGCACAAAATATGGAAACGTGTTTGCACAAAACATGGAAACATGTTTGCACAAAACAAGGAGCATTTTCATCCCAAAATTCAGCCAACATGTTTCCATAAATCATGCTCCAAGTGCTTTCCTTCTTCTGTTTTTTTCTCTAATCTTTCCACTATAAATACTCCTCAAACTCTCTTCAATTCTGAAACTCCCTAAGTGTTCTTTCTTTCTTATTCTATCATTCTTCTTATGTTCTTCAAAGACTTCTCTTGATCCTCTAAACTTCATCCAAACACTTAAATCCTAAGTCCAAACTTTCACTAGCCCTCACAAGAGTTACAATCTTTAACTCTAGTGAGAAATATTTTCTTAAGCATTCAAGTTCTAGAGCCAAAATTCAAGGAGGGTCATCCACTCCAAAGACTCTTGTTCAAAGCTTAAGGAAGAAGAGAATGACCCTTTTTAGACCCTATACAAGAGGTAGGAGCTTCATCTTTAATTGTTCAAGTATTGTTGGCTTCTAACCTTGATAGAATGCCTCAAGTTTGAGTTATTGTCAAAAGTTTTAAATGATTATTTGAAAAATATATTTGTAGAAATATGACATGTTCTATTTTGTTATGAGTACCCTTATGATGTTATCAAACTCAAATATAACTTGAAAAGATTGTATGTGAAACCTGATTTAATAAAGGTAACTTGAGACATGAAAATGGTAGGTGCTGGAATTTCTAGTTGTTTCTGGCAGCAGGTACTTCGAAAGCTACTGTTCATAAAATATCAAGTATCTCGAAATTAAAATAATTTTACTATAAACTAGACTCATTATAGAACACTCTCCAAAAGAATCACCCAAAACGGAGTTTTGTAGCTCAAGATATAAATTTTTAAAGTAGAACCTAAGACTGAAACTTTAAATCTGACCTTGTAGTAGTAAAATAGGTGTAACTCACTCTAGAAAAATGCAAATGGACTGATTTCAACTTTGTTGGAGAGCTAACACATATAGGAATACACCCATGTATGTTATGTATAAAGCTTTGTACCACGTAAATACAGAATGAGAAATAAATTTCGGGATAGTGTACTGTGAAAGTGCAGTTTGGAAAGGTTCTGCTAAGGAAAGACTTGGTATTTAAGCATGTCCATTGTGACCCACCTCTCTTTCCTGGGAACCCTCCTATGCATGGTTTACAATGGATTTACACTATTCCAAAGATGTAAATGCTAAAATTTGATGAGTTAGGAATTTGGAACTACCTTTACTAAGCTGAGATAACAAGTATACAGAGAATTATAAACTTTCTTCTAAAAGATGTCAAAACTATAAATAAAAGAATCAAGTCTTGTAAAAAGATAATTTTAAGAATTTAAGTAGAATAATAATCTTCAAGAGTTATACGAAAACCATAATAAGAATATATAAAGAACCTATAATAATATTTTGAAATGCATTAATGTATTAATGGAATTCTAAGAGTACAAAGAACACTAAGAGAAAAAGATAATACTAAGACATCCATTACCTCTTAGGAACACTAGGAACTCAACTTGATAACTTTGGTTGCTTAAAATGAATCATTTATGAAAATGTTTACTATGAGATTTACATGATATTATCTATGTTTCATGAAGTGAATTATAGTAAAGTGAATGTATGGTGATGAGTTATGAAATGATGAAGATGAATGATTGATTGCCCATGATTTATTGTGATTACATGATGATATGCATACATTCATTTTCAAAGGAAATAATAAAAGTAAAGTTTGAAAAAGTAGCAATGAAAGTCTGGAAAAGTGGACTTGAGCTAAACTCACGGCTTAACCCCCTAAACCGTTGAGATCACGGCAACGGAATGAAAACCAAAAAGGTTATGGCGACGGCCATGGTATGAGCTCATTACCCTTTTAGGGTGGTCTAAGGCATTGATGCATTCATCCCGTGAGTAATTAAGAAATATGTTGATGAAATAGATGAAAGATGATGATCACTAAACAAGTGAATGTTGAGGATGAGTAGTCATGAAATGCATGCAGCTCCTAAATGATTACTGCTTATTAGTGGTTTTACATGATATGCTTATATGTATGCTTGATGAAATACTGAATGGATATTTCGCTAATGTTCAAGATTAGTTTAAAAGTAACTGCACTTCGCTAATCACGCTTGTTAAAGTTTGATAATTGAATCCTTACTGCTCACCTTTTATAATAAACCCGAAGTGACTGGGACGACAACGATGACACTTTTAGTACAAGTAGGAACTCCTACTAAGAAATCATGTATTTCTCACTCCTATGTTTATTTTCCGTTGTCGTTACCAGAGACAGACGTGTCCACCTAAGGCAACGAGGCCGTAGTCGAGGAAGGAGGTAGCACGTGAAGATTTCAAACCGTTCAAGTAGGAGCATTCCGAGCTTTAGTTACATTATAGTTTGTGAGAAACAATTAGTAATAGTAGAACTTATATTGTTATTTGTAATAACTTATCAGTATGATATATGCCCTGTTGTGACTTATGTATTAAGTGATTATATTCCAGTTTATGTGATAATTGTTCTACACTTAGTCTTTTATTCCGCTTATTTAATTAAGTGCGCAATGTAACTTGATTATTATCTATAAAAGCGCTATGTATTTCACTTCTCGTTATAGGCTTAAGTTTTCAAAAAAATTAATTTATTTAAAGAAAAAAAAAAACTTCCATTATTTTTCTAAGTTAATTTCAAAAGAAAATTAATACAAGGCATAAGTGACAACTAATAGAATCCAAATGTGAACTTAAACACAGTGGGGTTCTATTAGGGTGTTACACGAAGGGTCGTCCCATAAACATGAACACTCTCACTGTGCAGCGACCCTCAAAATGGTATGACCCGAGTGCCGGGTCATGGTGTAGCTCCCATACTGGGGTGTCGATGAAGAGTACAAATGTTGCCATCTGAAGATATGACGGGAGAAAAGAGAGAGGAAATGAGAATCTTTCTAAAAGAATTCTCAGTAGGGTTATCCCTACCTAGGTGACATCATCATATCCTCAAGAACCTTGGGTTTATTTCTAAAAGGTGTGCATGCATATAAATTCCTTTTAAGTTAGTTTTCTAAAGTGTTATTTATCCAAGGTCCGTTATATTTTATAATGCGTCTTTAAGCAGAAAATATACTAATGATATGAATGCATCATAAAGGTAAACCACACAATAGAATAGCTAAGAAACATTATAACATTTGGCATAAGTATAGTATATGTGACATTGTTAACTTTAACTTTCATCTCATGGGGCCGCCCTAAAACATCTCTAGGTTATGAGCTCATACCTTAACTAGTCGTCACTAGTTCTTACTTATCCTATGATAAGCGTAACATACATAATTCCCGACTTAAAGTACGGGCTAGGGGGCAAATTAGGATCACCTCTCTTAGGGTCATTTCCTCTTTGAAATGTAACGCCCGGGGACGAGGACAAGGAGTGATCGCCGGTGCAAAGAGGGCACGGACAAGGAGCGGCTCCTCGCAAGGTCCTCTAAGCGGAGGGGTACATGAATGAACCGATTACACACTCGAATGAGAGGGATCCTAAGACTGTATAGGTATGGGACTATACAATTGAGGAGGGCTTATATGAATTGATTTGCACTACCTATACCAACAAGATGCATCTTCTTTTCGGTAGCCCAAACTGAAAGAACTCCACAGTTAAGCGTGCTTGACCTGGGGTAATTTTGGGATGGGTGACCTCCTGGGAAGTTTTCCTAGGAAGCATGTGAGTGAAGACAAAGCATACTGAAAAGACCCATGTTGATTTGTGGGGACAGTCGTCAATCCATAAAGCAGTAGGGGATGTTACAAATGGTATCATAGCTTGCACCTCTCCCAGTATGGTGTGGTTCGGGGATGAACCAGGCGGAAGCTGGTGGGCATGTAACGCCCGGGGATGAGGACAAGGAGTGATCGCCGATGCAAAGAGGGCACGGACAAGGAGCGGCTCCTCGCAAGGTCCTCTAAGCGGAGGGGTACATGAATGAACCGATTACACACCCGAATGAGAGGGATCCTAAGACTGTATAGGTATGGGACTATACAGTTGAGGAGGGCTTATATGAATTGATTTGCACTACCTATACCAACAAGATGCATCTTCTTTTCGGTAGCCCAAACTGAAAGAACTCCACAGTTAAGCGTGCTTAACCTGGGGTAATTTTGGGATGGGTGACCTCCTGGGAAGTTTTCCTAGGAAGCATGTGAGTGAGGACAAAGCATACTGAAAAGACCCGTGTTGATTTGTGGGGACAGTCGTCAATCCATAAAGCAGCAGGGGATGTTACATGAAATGCTCTACTAGCAACTAGTGCATCGTAGTTTTGTCTGCTTTGGCAAGCTCTATGTCAATACCCTCACGGATTTCTTTTCTTGGGGGTGCTCGGCTAAACCGGTGTCACCCAAGAAGGCGTCTCAGTGTTGTGTCACATTTAAATTCTCATAAAGTGTTACTTCATAGATACATCATTATTCATTACATAAATCTTTTTCATAGCATATATATCATCACAAGAAACTTCTTCATAGTGTATACATAAAACCATAGCATATACATTATCACATAATCACACCTTAGACAATCATTCAGACAAACTTCCAAGCTCATTATGTCATAAACCTATAGTATGTTATGCTTTGGTTCCTTTGAGTCTTAAACTTGTAAACTAATGGTTCTAGTGTTATTCTTAACCGCTTACACACCTATAGGTTCACCACTAATAAGTTTTACTAATTTTTATGCTCAAGGACCTATCCAAACAGCACTTATGCAGATTTTAGACAACTTTATGTTTGTGTGATTACGGGGTTCTAGAAATTACGGTTTAGACCCTTAAAGTCTTTAACTCACATTCTAAGTTATTGATCATCAAAACCTAGTCTCTTGGGAACCTATGAGGTTATAACTAAACATCTCTAGACCTCAAGGATGCAGAATTTGAAATTCTAACTTTACGGGTACCTAGAAGTCACAACAATGACCCTTTCTAAGTTTAGTTTGCTCCTAAGGCTTCAAGATTAAGTCCTAAACCAATTTTGAGTCATTCCTACACATTTAAACTAATTTAAAACCATGATTATTAAATCTAAACCTTGCTGGACAGAATCCAGAAAATTACATAATTAAAGGATCTAGAACTCTCAAATTAATTCTTTTCTAGTTCCTAACTTATCCTATCTTTCGCATATGAGTCTTAACATTATTTTTACTCAAACATAGGCACATTATCATCATCAAAACAGCACATACAGTGGCAGCAAAGAGCAAGGAAGAACCGAAAATATACTTCTCCATAAAAGGCATAAAACATAATTTCTAAAGCACATAAAATACTAGTTTCTCTTGGAACCATTCTAGAACTTTCAAAGCTTGTTTATGAACACTTATATCCTTTTAAAATCATAAGAATACTTAAGAGGGCAGTGGCTAAATTTTTTTTATCTCAAGAGGTCCTTAATTTATGGAACTTAGTTCTATGCATTCATTAAACTCATATAAGGTTGGAAAAATTATAAAACATAGTCTCAAATACTTAGAAACTTCAGACCTCTTAGGGCCGAAATGTAACGCCCCGATTTTCTGCTAGAGTGAAAATGACCGAAATGCCCCTGAGGTCATTTTCGGCCCAGAATTCGAGGAAAGCCGATCTGCCAGTACTTGAAGGCCAAACTCAATGTTGGAAGGGGATTAGATGACCTGTGTACCTTTCCGGAATCGAAAATCTCGTTTTTCGAGTTTTCGGGTCAAAATGACCAAAACGCCCCTGCGGTGTTTTACCTATTTGCAAGTGCCGGATGAACCCGAAACTTCTCCAGATGGTTTTAAAAGGTGTTTTTATATATTCTACGACCTCAGTTTTAATTATGGAGGTCCCGGGCAAAATTAGTGCAAAATTACGATTTTACCCCTAGTTTCGTGTTTTTACGCTTAATCGCGTGATTAAGCAAACCTAAGCAATATTAGGCTCTAATCGAAGATTAATTAATTTCCATAATTAATCTTGAGTCAAAATAATTTATTAAAGTTGATTAGAACCTAAAAGTGCTTAATTACCACTTAAAATCTTATTTTAAATTCAAGATTTCTAGTCATGGAATCTTGAATAGTGTTTTCTCTCTCCAATTCCTTAAATTATGGAATTTTGTCTACATTGTTTTATTCATAAAATGAATTTAAAATCTCCTAAATATGTATGAGTACTCCTTAATCATGTCATAAAGGTTCCTAATCACATTCTTAGTCACCTAAACTTATGCTTAATGACTCCTAACCTTACACCTAAGCTAATACACCCCTAAACACATCACTAACACACTATTACATGACCAAAACTCTCTCCTCCCTTGCTGCATCAGACCTGCACGAAATTCAACATCCATTTTATCACAATTTAATTTTATTTCACACTCCAAAGACTATGGTTGAAGCCATGTCATCAAAGTGCAATTCTCTCACCTCATGTTCCATGAGGATTCATTCTCCTCCACACATGCCTCACCTCATGTTCCATGAGGAGACCTCATGTTCCATGAGGATTCATTCTCCTCCACACATGCCTCACCTCATGTTCCATGAGGATTCATTCTCCTCCACTCATTCACTCTTATTCTTCTCTATAAATACCATGCCTAGATGAACCTTTGCTACACTTTGTTCATTTGCTAAGTTTAGTTTTTTAGTTTTTCTCTAAGTTCTTCCTTTTTCTCTCAAATCTCAAGAGCATTCTTCTTCTTCATCTTCTTCTTTTCCTTTTGAAACTTCATCACACAACCTTGAAACACCACCCCACCACCTTGGATCATCATACAAACACCTAAACTTCCATTCTCAAACACAAGCTCACCAAGAACACATTTCCTTCCTTTTTCTTTCATCAAGGCCGAATCATCATCACCATCCTAGGAGGTGTTGCTCAGATCATTTTCATCTTCAAGTCCAAGCTTTTTGTCTTCACTCTAGGTAGGAGTGTTTTCTAAACTTTGTCTTCTTGAAAATGAGTTCTTTCTAGCTTTCTCTTGGGTTTTCTTTTTGAAACTTTCTTTGGTTTCCTTTTCTTGTATTTTCAGCCTCTTGGCCTTGATGAGTACATGATAGCTCAATGATGAGGATTCCTAGATAATGACTATGTGTTCATCTCAAAGGAAACTCTAGAGCTTGAGGTTTTATTTTCTTTGAGTTCCAACATTATTTTCTAACTCAAAAATGATTTTTACTCAAGAATACCTTTACTTTTCTTGCTATTATGATTTCGGTTTCTTTGTTCCTTTCTTTAACATTTCGGTTACCATTTTCCTTTTTGATCTTTGAAGTTTTATTTGTTCAAAAAGTTTTGCTTTCTTTGAGCTTGATGATGATGTTCAAGAACCTCATAATTTCTTTGAGAACTTAGTTCAAGAACTCTAAAGCTCTCTTTGTAATGAGATATGTGTTGGGTTATTATGTTGTTAAAGTCTTGGATGAGCTTTAGATCACCTTAAAATGAACCTTGCATCATGTTTATTTTATGCTTTGCACATCATGTTTACTTTCTTTGCTATCACTAAGTACCAAGGTAATAAAGGAACTTGCATTATCATGTTTATATTTCAAGTTCTCACCTAAATATCAAAGATAATAATATAATGCATACCATATTTATTTTATGCTTTGCACATCATGTTTACTTTCTTTGTTATCACTAAGTATCAAGGTAATAAAGGAGCTTGCATTATCATGTTTATATTTCAAGCTATGCATTATCATGTTTATGTTTCAAGTTCTCACCTAAATATCAAAGATAATAATATAATGCATACCATATTTATTTTATGCTTTGCACATCATGTTTACTTTCTTTGTTATCACTAAGTATCAAGGTAATAAAGGAGCTTGCATTATCATGTTTATATTTCAAGCTATGCATTATCATGTTTATGTTTCAAGTTCTCACCTAAATATCAAAGATAATAATATAATGCATCACATATTTATTTTATGCTCTCACTTTACTTTCTAGCAAAAACTAAAACAAGTGCATGAGCATGTTTATTTTTATGTCATCACTTTAATGAACCTAGAGCTCAAAGACTTGCCCATTGTTGTCTCAACAAAGGTCTAAAAATATTTATTGCTTTTGGTCCCTATTTCGGCCCTAAGAGGCTTTGGTGTTTCCAAGTATTGAAAACTATGTTTTATAATTTTTCTAAGCTTATGTAAGTATAAGAAATATGTAGAACTAAGTTTTATGAATTTAGGACCTCTTGAGATAAAAATGATTTAGCTATTACCCTCTTAAGTATTTTTATGATTATAGGTGATAAAAGTGTCCATAAATGAGTTTTGAAAGTTGAAAAAGGTTCCAAGAGAAACTAGTATTGTATGTGCTTTAGAAATTGTGTTTCATGTCTTTTATGGAGATGTTTGTTTCGGTTCTGCCTTGCTATGTTTGGCCACTGTATGAGCTGTGTTAATAATGATAAGATGCTTATGTTTGAGTAAAAATAATGTTAAGACTCATATGTGAAAGATAGGATAAGTTAAGAACTAGAAAAGAATTAATTTGAGAATTTTAGATCCCTTAATGATGGAATTTTCTGGATTCTGTCCAGCAAGGTTTAGAAATGATAATCATGGTTCTAAATTAGTTTAAATGTGTAGGAATGACTCATAATTGGTTTAGGGCTTAATCTTGATGCTTTAGGAACAAACTGGACTTAGAAAGAGTCATTGTTGTGACTCCTAGGTACCCGTAAAGTTGGGATTTTAAATTCTGCATCCTTGAGGTCTAGAGATGTTCTTGACCATAGTGTGAGGTGAGAAATACTTAGTTATAACCTCATAGGTTCCCAAGAGACTAGGTTTTGATGATTTATAACTTAGATTGTGAGTTAAGGACCTTAAGGGTCGATGCATAAGACATTAAGAAGTCTTGAGTTTTTATGATGCTTAATTTTATGCAAGTATGATATATGATACATGAGCTTTATCTATATGAGTATGATGTGTTTAAAATATATGCTATGATGAGTTTGGAATATATGCTATAATCTATGTAAGAATGATGAGTTTGAAATATATGTTATGATGTTTATCTATGTGAGAATGATGTATTAGAAGAATATGCTTGATGATGCATGAACCCTAAAATGTTTTATTGATGATACGTGAGGAAATTATTATTGAGATGTTAAGTTGTGTGATTAGCTTGTGGTATGAATTTTGGTTTGAAGGAAATTCAGTTTAACAATGTTATGCTGCCAAATTTCTATCAAACCTAAAAGGGTTGAAAAATGTTTTAAAGTACCATATGAGTTGAAAACCCTGGGTGACACTGGTTCAATTTAACATCCCTGTGATATTTTTATGTGACAAGCATTGAGGCGCATTTCTCACTACGGTGAGGAGGAGGCAAATCCGTGAGGGTATGTGCAGATGCAGCTTTACCAAAGCTTAACAATTCGTGCACTCGAGGCCAGTAGAACGTTTCAAAGAATGAAATATGTTTATGTTACCCCCTCATTTTACCCCATATTAAATCTAGTGACGACTAGTTAGGATTGAGCTCATTCCTAGGCGATTAGGTGAGACAGAGATAGGAGGTTATCATAAAAATCGCTGGGGCGGTGTATCGGTTGGAAATAGGTGGATATGTTTTAAGAGGGTGGTTTTTGAGAAAAAGAACAAAAGAGATATGATGCTTTTAAGTCACATAAGTATGAGAAAAGTAAGAGTTGTAATATGCCCTTATGCCACTTGCATGAATCTAGATTGTTGTGATTTGTTGATTTATGTGCTCAAGTATTGCCATACATTCATGCTTAAACATGTTGCATTCATGACATCAAGATGCATACTAAAAGAAATGGACCTTGGATAAATAGTTTCATAAACCCTAATAATGAATCTCATATGCATGAACACCTTTTATAAATAAACCCAAGGTTCCTGAGGATGTGAACGATGTAACCCTAGAATAGGAGATTCCTACTGAGATTCTTTAGTAAGATTCTCACTCTTTTCTCTTCTTTTTCTCGCTTCCGACACATCTTCAGAGACTGATGGCGACATTCGTGGTCTTCATTGACACATCCGTCCGAGAGGCGCCCCTAACGAGGAGCTCACGCTCAGTCTACACGTATGCCCACTCCTGCCGCCTTGTGTTCTTGGATCAAGAACACTCCATTTCCTGGATCTAGTAGCAGATGTTTTAGGGGAGGCTTAGTGCACACACTCACATGTAGACTGGATAAACTTGCTTTTGTTTTGAGGTTATTCACTATAGGTGCACTCGGGTAGTGATGGTTTACTTTATGTTACTTTATGTTTCTCTGTTTCTATTGTACTTCCTTTCTGCTGTATTACAAGCTCTGCCCGTCCCAATGAGGGTATGACTACTTATGTATTCTAAGTTATGTTATTAATGAAACGTTTCTCTTGTTGTGATGATTTATGCTCAGCTGTTATATGTTTCCATTTCTGTGTTTCTCTATGAGTGTTAAGCGTGCTTTATATTCCTATTATTCGATTAGACTAAGAACGTGGCTCTCACTTTGTTTTATGTTTTCAAAAAAGAAAAATTTACCCGTAATTTCCGCTAAGTATTTCAATGAAAGAATGAGACTATGAAGTAATAGCCTAATGTTTAACCTAATGTGTTCTAGAAAGTTGGGTTAAAAATTAGGGTGTTACACGAAATATGAACCCAAGAAAAACACATATTGTTAGACCTTTGTTGAGACAACAATGGGCAAGTCTTTGAGCTCTAGGTTCATTTAGGTGATGACATAAAAATAAACATGCTCATGCACTTATTTTAGGTTCCATTAGAAAGTAAAGTGATAGCACAAAGTAAACATGAATGCAACTTATTATTATCTTGGTATTAAGTGAGAACTTGAAATATAAACATGATAATGCATAGCTTGAAATATAAACATGATAATCCAAGTTTATTCATTATCTTGGTATTTAGTGATAGCAAGGAAATAAACATGATGTGCAAAGCATAAAGTAAACATGATGCAAGGTTCATTTTACGATTAACTAGAGCTCATTCAAGACTTTAACAAGATAACAACCCAATACAATATCTCAAAGATCACAACACAAAAACCGAAAGTCATATAAAAGAGAAAGAAAGTGAAACTACATCAAGTTCTTTATTAAATACCCAAAACCCCTATCTAGAAAAAAATCTCTAGAACATGCCGGCCAACTTTAAGGTTGACAAGGGTAGGCTTGGGCTTTTAGAAATCCTTGGATTAATTTTCTTAAGTTGAAAAACCATGTGGCTAGATATCATATAGATGAAGTCATAAGAAAAGGAAAACTCAAGCTTTAGAGGTTTCTTTGAGATGAACACAATGTCATCATCTAGAAACTCTCATCATCAAGCTATCATGCTCAAAATCAAGGCCTAGAGGCCGAAATGAAAAGAAAGGAAAAACAAAGGAAAGTTCAAAAAGAATCCAAGAGGAAACTAGAGAAAAACACTTTTTTCAGTAAAACAAAGTTTGAAAACAAATCCCTACCTTGTGATGAAGGTAAAATCTTGGACTTGAAGATGGAAATGAGATAAGCAACACCTCCTAGGATGGTGGTGATGATTCGGCCAAAGTGGAAGGAAAAGAAAGGAAATGTGTTTTGGGTGGAGTTGTGTTTGAGGTGTGGTGTTTGAGACGTTTGATGATGGTTCAAGGCTTTGGGGTGGTGTTTGATGGTTGAGAGATGATGATGAGATGAAGAGATGAAGAAGATAAAGATGAAAAGAAAGGAAGAACACTCTTGGAACTTTGAGAGAAAAAGGAAGAACTAGCAAGACAACTCTAAAACTCTAAACTTAGCAAATGCTTCAAGGTGCAACAAGGCTATCACAAGCATCCTATTTATAGAAAAACAAAGCCATGGAGCTTACAAAGGGAGGGAGTGGCCGTGTGGTCTTGGAGGGAAAAGGGAGAGGAAAATATCTCTTACACAAGGTCATTCAAGCATGGTTTGAAGTATGGAAGCTATGCTATAAAGTATGGCTTGATGTGAGTTAATTTCCTATCAAATTTTTATGAAATTAGGCTTCTAGAAACTTGACATGGCTGGAACTTTTCCAGCCACAAATAAATGGGAAAAATGGGTTGTTTTAATTATTTATTCATGTGGAAATTCAAGCTTGATTGAAAGTTATGACAATGTATAGCGTATGTGACTTGAGGTATGGCCTTGGAGTGTTGAAAAATTGAACATATGATGCACAATGGGGATGGGCAGCTTCGGCCAGACCTGGCAGCTGAGTGGGGAGGATGATTTGATCATGTAATTGGGTGTTAATGGTAAGTTTAAGTGTATATTAGTTTAGGTACAAGGTTAGGAATGATTAAACTTAAGTTTAGGTAACTACGAATGTGATTTAGGGAGTTTATGACAAGTTTAGGAGTGCTCATACATCATTAAAGAATTTAAAACTCATTTGTGAATAAACAATGTGTAACAAAATTCCATGATTTAAGGAATTGGAAAGAGAAAACACTATTCAAGATTCTATGACTAGGTGTCTTAAAATTAAAATATGATTTTAGGTTGTAATTAAGTACTTTTTGGTTCTAATCAACTTTAATAAATTATTTTGACTCAAGATTAATTAAGAAAATTAATTAACCTTCGATTAGAGCCTAATATTGCTTAGGTTTGTTTAATCACGCGATTAAGCGTAAAAACACGAAACTAGGGGCAAAACCGTAATTTTGCACTAATTTTTCCCGGGACTTCTAAAATTAAAACTGAGGTCATAGAATACATAAAAACTCCTTTTAAAACCATCTGGAGAAGTTTCGGGTTCATCCGGCACTTGCAAACGGGTAAAACACTGCAGGGGCGTTTTGGTCATTTTGACCCGAAAACTCGAAAAACGAGATTTTCGATCCCGAGAAGGTACACAAGTTATCTAATCCCCTTCCAACATTGAGTTTGCCCTTCGAGGACTGCCGAACCAGCTTTCCTCGAATTCCGGGCTGAAAATGACCTCAGGGGCATTTTGGTCATTTTCACTCTAATAGAAAAATCGGGGCGTTACAGTAAGCATGGTCAAAAGTATGAGCTAAGTAAGGCTTGTCATGGACTTGAAATTGCATTTCAATTTCAAATATTAGAGGCATGGGAGGAGGAGTGGCCATGAGCTTCTAGAAGAGAGGAGGTGAGGTGTCTTTTGTTTTATGATGGTTTAGAGGTGTGTTTAGATGTGTATTAGTTTAGGTGCAAGATTATGAATTGCTAAATATGTGTTTAGGTAACTAAGGATGTGATTAGGAATTTTATGACAAGGTTAAGGAGTGCTCATACACAATTAGAGGATTTAAAATTCATTTTATGAATAAACAATTGAAATCACAATTCCATGATTTAAGGAATTGGAGAGAGAACACACTATTCAAGATTCCATGACTAGAAATCTTGAATTTAAAATAAGATTTCAAGTTGTAATTAAGCATTCTTAGGTTCTAATCAACTTTAATAAATTATTTTGACTCTAGATTAATTATGAAAATTAATTAATCTTCGATTAGAGCCTAATATTGCTTAGATTTGCTTAATCACATGATTAAGCTCAAAAACACAAAGCTAGGGGCAAAATCATAATTTTGCACTAATTTTGCCCGGGACCACTGGGATTAAAACTGAAGCCACAGAATACATAAAAACACCTTTTAAAACCATCTGGAGAAGTTTTGGGTTCATCCGACACTTGCAAATAGATCAAACACCACAGGGGTATTTTGGTCATTTTGACCCGAAAACTCAAAAAACAAGATTTTTTATCCTGGAAAGGCACACAAGTCAACTAATCCCCTTCCAACATTGAGTTTGCCCTTCGAGTATTGCCAGATCAGCTTTCCTCGAATTCCTGGCCGAAAATGACCTCAGGGGCATTTTGGTCATTTTATCTCTAACAGAAAATTAGGGCATTACATCGGTAATGAGAAAGGACCTAAAATGTAACTTCTAGAATATCGTAATTCATCAAAATATGCTTACTGCCTATGCTGCCCAGCCATAATTAATTAGGTTCTAGGACTTAATAAATTGTGGTATTGAGGTTAATCAATCCCTTAGAGGTATAAGAAAATAATATAGAAGTTTGAGGTTACCCGATTTAGGGGTTGTCACTTTTAAGGGGATGATTTATGTGTTCTCTATGAATGATGAATTAATGTGTTGTCTCATGACTTATGTGATGCTATATGGTGATAGAACTATCAATTGCATGTTTTTGTTTTTTTAGAACCTTAGAGATGCCTATGTTAAATTACATGAGATATGTGACATGCATGAATTATGTGGCATCTTGCTATAACATGCTAATACTCAAGGTGACATAAACTATGATAAAATGATCCTTGGAACCATCAAATTAGGGATGGGGATGAGGTGATTCTAGCCCCCTAGCCCATACTTTAAGTCGGGACCTTAAACTTATCAAAAGGGATAAGAACCATGTGCTAGTGACGACTAGTGAGGTATGAGCTCATAACCTAGAGGTTTCTCAAAAGGGAAAACAATTAGGGTGGCCCCATGTGCTAAGTAAATGTCTTAATGTCACCTAAGTAACCAAGATAAAATACCATGTACCAAGTTCTATGTTTTATGCTTTATGCTTTATGATCTATGTACCATGTACCCAGTTCTATGTTTTATGCCTTATGCTTTATGATTTATATGCCATGCATCATGTCTACAATTACCATGTTTGCTAATAAGTTAGCTAGATCTTGCATAGCATAATGAAGTATGATGCATCCATGTAAATACAAGCTATGTGTTAAAAAGAATGGGCCTCAGTAATCAATGTTTTAGAAATTGATAATTGAACTAATACATGCCCACTATTTTATAAGAACCTGAGGTTCCTTGAGACGTAGATGATGTCACCTAGATAGGAGGAAAACCCTACTGAGTTTCTATAGTAAAGATTCTCACTCCCCCTACCTTTTCTTTCCGTCATGTCTTCAGATTCCGATGGCAACCTTTGTCCTATTCGTTGACACGCCCACATGGGAGTTCCACTACGATCCAGAGCACAGATCGTATCATTTTAAGGGACATTGCGCGATCTGAGTTTTTGTTTTTGTTGGACGCCCCTTCAGCCATCTAGTACCGAGCTATCGTTTCACCCCCATTTCCCTCTATGAAGACGAGATGATTTTTGAGCGAGCTCACCCATCTTTCGAGCAGAGGCTTTGCACGCCTGCTTCCAGATCGGCCATTCTAGATTTCCCCGACTACATTCCACGTTCAAGGTTTTCCGAGACGGACCCCTCCGAGGATGAGCCTACACATGTGTATTCTAAGAGTTCAGCCTCGAGACAGTCACACAGCCACCGTTGGCACAGAGACAGGCCATGCACCCTAGACGTGGAGGTCATGTGCGACCATCTAGTGTACTTGTCCCCGAGGTGCTATGACCATGGATTGGATACGTTCCCCCATTCCTAGGCCACCAGCCGTAGACCACTCTTGGAGTTTTAGTGAACACACGCCTCACTAGTTATGATGACCTTCTTTTGTTGTAAAGGTTGTCTACCTTAAGTGCACCATGTAGGTTTGTGTTCCATGCATTTCATTTCCGATGTCTTTCATTTCCTATGTATTTCTCTTTTATGTATTTGTATTTTGTTCTTATGTATTCCAACTTAACTTACCTCTAGGTGGATAGTTCAAATATATGATATGATGTGTTATGTGCATTATGGAGCCTTCTTGATGTTTAAATTTCCACATTATTTTATATCGATGATATATATGCTACACGCGGCTCTTACTTTATCGAGGTTTTAAAAAGAAAAATTTGGTTCGTATTTTTAGTATGTATTTTCAAATGACAAAATGAACTGAAACAAGAAGTAATGACTAATATTTAACATCAGTACATTCTAGGAGTATTAGGTTGAATATTAGGGTGTTATAGATAGCTTGTCAGATTTGCTACAGAAGCCGTTATGAAATTAAGGTTTATGATGTCCTTTCAAAAACTACTTTTCTTCTTTCTGAACATGTTTTCTGAACTCTTCCTTCTAGAAGCTAGAGTGGTTGACTAAACAGCCAAAAGAAATGACACACTAGTTTAAAACTGGGTTTGACTTGAAATTTGGATTTCAAAAATTCAAATTTCCATCCTTTTTCCAGTAAAGTTTAGCGTTCCACTGTGAAGTGAGCCTTTTGATATGCAATATCCATTTCTTAATGATTCTTTGGTCTTTTAGTCATTAATCAAAGCTTTATTGATGTTGAAATTGTTGCGATCATGATGATTGAAGGTTGTGTAACACATTATTATCAGAGTTTGCTAGATATCTTCATTCTGAGTATACTTTATTATGTCTAGTGCTACTTTCTGAAGACTCGTGCCTTGGTTTCTTGTTCTTGACTTGATCTACTTCAATCCATAATGCATGTATACGTACTTTATATGATATAATGTTCACTTCTTTTAGGTTCAATATCTTAACATGAGATAAATCACGTTTGTACATGTAAAGCGAAATTATTCTCGCTTCAAGTTCGTGTTAAGCAATTTGAAAATTCATGTGTGCCGTGTCAAGAAACTCAAGGTAGGTATTAGTCATTCTTCAAAGTATTTTCTTTAAATTGGTTTTGTTGTCATTCAAAACATATAACTCTAATGCTTTCTAAAGAGTTATGGGGCTTACATTTCATGCCAAGCTCGAGGAGCTTGTTTCAGGCCACAAAGAGCCTTTGTTAGCTTGAAGACATGGTTAGGAAGGTCTTCACTCTCAAAACTAGGAGGTTGTTTCAAATATACTTCCTCAAAGAGGAAACCATTTAGAAAGGCAGACTTAATATCTATTTGGTAATGAGTGAATCCCTTGAAGGTAGCAAAAGCAAGTAGCATTCTAATAGCTTCTAGCCTAGTTCCTAGTGCCAAGTTTTCATCATAATCAATTCCTTCTTGTTGATTATAACCTTGTGTAACCAACTTGCTTTATTCCTGATGACTTTTCCAGGTTCATCTAGCTTATTTTTGAACATCTATTTTGTCTCAATGATGGTCTTTCCCTTGGGTTTTTCAATAAGAGCCCAAACTTTGGCTTTTCTCGAAGTGGTTCAGTTCTTCTTGTATAGCATCCACCCACCTTTGATCGCTCAAAGCTTCTTCAATACATTTAGGTCCAATAGTGGAGATGAAAGCACAGTTTGACATATTTCTAAGGAATGATCTAGTTCTTGCACCCTTGGAAATGTCTCCAAGAACTCTGTTATGAGAAACTGCCTTTAAATTAAAACCTCTTTTGTAGTTTTTGTACTTTTGAGATTCTTTAGCTACTCCTTCATTTTCAGAATGCTTTTTGTAATATCCTAATTTTTAACCCAATACTCCTAGAACGTATTTAGGTTAACCATTAGTTTGTTACTCCTTAGTTTCATTCTTTCTTTAAAATACTTAGCAGAAAATACGGGTAAATTTTTCTTTTTGAAACTTGAAAACAAACATGAGCCCGCTTGCTAAAATAAAATCTAACGTTCGCCGCAAACATAACATATAAGAAAGTGAAATCCTATCATTCATAGCCACAAAATACAATTGTTATACATAACATCACAACATAGTCATATCATCATAGATACATCAATTACTACTAACATAGTTTCATTGTCACATAAAAAAGAAATACACACATATATATAAGGCGGTATCTACATGCGTCCGTTGCATCCCTCTAAACCGACTCGTAGCTTGTGCCCCATGCCCATGCCTTAGTAGAAGTCACGAACCACATCATTATCTTCGTCTGGAGACGATATGGAAGAAAAGAGAGGGATGAGAAACTCATTCAAGGTTCTCAGTAGGGATTTTCAACTCTAACACACGTGTCATCGTCATCGTCCCCAGCCACTTCGGTTTTAATTACAAAAAAGGTGTTAATGCATAGGATTTGGTTTTAAACTTCTTAATTCTATTTATCTGAAGTGGGTGTCTTTTAGTATAAGTCTTAATGACATGAATGCAATGGATATTGGATGAATGCATGACAATACTTTATGCAAGTAATTAATAGAACACATTATCAAGAAACATCAACATATAAGTGGCATAAAGTGGCATATAACTTCTCATGTAAAACTTTTCCTCTTTTCTAAACTGTGTGACATTAAAATATCATACTTGAACTCTTAAATTCTTTTTCTTAAAGACCACCCTCTTAACATAGCCACCAAAAACCAACCAACATACCGGCCCCGGTGATTTTATCATGGTTACCAAAACTTCGTCTCACCTATCGCCAAGGAATGAGCTCAATCCTAACTAGTCATCACTAGATTTCATATAGGGTAATAGAGGGGGTAACTTATCATCTCTTAGGATCACCTAATACACCGACTCCTGGAGTGCAAGTTAGGGTTATTTCCTTCTTTGAAACGCTTTACTGGCATCTACAAGCTGCATCTACCATACCCTCACAGATTTGCCTCCTCCCCACTGGAGCGGGAAAAGTACCTCTCAGTGCTATGTCACATTTAAAAACTCATTTCTTAGGGGTGCTCGGCCAAACTGGTGTCACCGATGACTCATCTCATGTGGTTTTCAAAAACATTCTCAAGTCCTTTAAATTTGATGGAAATTCGGCAGCATAACTGTTGTATACCAAATTTCTTTCAAATTTACTTTATGCCACAAGAATCTAAAGTTCATGAACTCTCATATTCAATTTCTATGATCATGATAAACTTAAATCACATAAGCATACTCATCGTAGCACATGCATTATCTCATCATACTTGAATTAACAATCATCATTACATCAAAGAACCTATAGTGTTCTATGCTTTGACCCTTAAGGCCTTAAACTTGAAATCCAAGTTCTCTAGCATCCGATCTTACCCTCTTGTGCATCTATAGGTTCACAATTAATAATCCTTACTAATTATCATGATCCTAACCTATTCTAAATATCATTAATGCAGAATCTATGTTTTACAATTTACAGGTACCAAGGAGTCACAACTTTGACCCTTTCTAAGTTCGGTCTTCTCCTAAACTACTAAGATCAATTCCTAAACCAATTATGAGGGATTCCTACACATTTACACTAATTATACAACATGATTACTGCCTCTAAAGGTCGCTGGATAGAAACAGTATTATTTGTGTTCTAAGTGTTCTAGAATTCTTATTTTAAATCTTTTCTAGCTTCTAGTTTTTCTTAACTGTCTCAAATTAATTCTAACATCAATTATACATGAAACGACTCATTTTAACATAATAAAATCATCATCATACAGTGAATAACATAGCAAGGCAGAACTGGGAACATCATCGTCATATCATGCATAGAATTACATAAAATTTCATTTCAAGTGCGCATGAATTACTAGTTTTCTCTTGGAATCCTTTTAAAACCTCAAACTCTTTTTAGAAACCATTTTATCTCATTAAAGTCATAAAAACATGAACAAGGGAAGTAGCTAATTTATTTTGCTCATAGATGAGATTGAAAACATAAAAACATATTTATATCATATGCTAAGTTCATCTAAGCTTAAGAAAATCCTTAAAACATATTTTGTTGGTCCTTGTGACTAGATGAAACTCATACTAAGTCCGTCCTCATCACATGGCCGAAAATACATCTATAAAATACTTCCATTTTCCAAACTTTACTTGAGATAAAGAAAAGGCAAGTCTTTGAGCTCTAGATTCCTTAGTTGATAACATAAACTTAAACATGAAATGCACTTTGTTTTATTCTTCATTATAAATAAAGTGAGAGCATAAAGTAATCATGAGATGCAACTCATTATTATCTTTGAGTTTAGTGATGACTTGAAATATGAACATGAGAATACAAGTTCATTCTTTACTCTTGAGAGTTAGTGTTGACATGAAAATAAATATGAGTGCAAGCTTATTTTAACTTTACTAGAGCTCATACAAGACTTTTATAAGGATCAATATTATCCTAAACCCATACTTTATCTAGCAAGACAAAGTGAGCTTTAGAGTTCTTGTACCAAGGTTACAAACGAACTTCATGGTTTGAATATCATCATCAAGCTCAAAGAAAATGAACAAATAACTCAAAATAAATCACAACACTTCTTGAAACAATGTAAAAAGAACTACTTTATATTTTTAACAAACTTTTTGAAAATAAATAAAAAGGAAACCGACCCATCAAAAAGGAAAAAGAAAAGAAAAACCAAAGAGTTTCAAGATCTAGAACAAGTCTTAAGCTTTAGAGGTTTCTCAAATGTAAATCTCAAGATCATTATCTTGAAACCTCATCATCAAGCTCAAGTTTTTCTTTTAACAACCAAGTTTCAAAATAAAAATAAAACAAAGAGGAAAAAGAGTTGAAACCAAGAGAAAACCAACACTTTTTCATTTCAAACATCAAAACAAAAGAAAAGCTTTTGAAAGCAAGAACCCCTACCAAGTGTGAAGATGAAAACTTGGTTCTTAAAGTGAGGATAAAAAGAAAATCTGCTTCCAAAGTGAAGAAGAAGATTCGGCCAAGCACAAAGGAAAAGGAAGGAGTTGTGTTTTATGTGAGCTTTGTGTTAGAGAAAGGAAGCTTTGGTGTTTAGATAATGATCTATGGTGGTGGTGTGGTGGTTTGAGGTTGAGATATGGTGGCTTAAAGAGGAGAATGAAGAAGATGAAGATGAAGAGAAAATGAGAGAACTTTTGAACTCTTGGAAGAAAAGAAAGGAAACTCAAGACAACTCTTGAAGCTAGTTTTCAAGAATGAGCAAAATAGACCAAGTTCTTCTAATACATGTATTTATAGAAAATCAAAATGTGAAGGAGTGAATAGAGGAACCGAAATTCTTCAAGGAGGGAGGAGGACAAAATATCTCCTTCATGTGGTCATTCAAAGGCATGGTGTGAAGTATGGTGAGTTATGGTTCAAGGCATAGTCTAAGTATGGTGCAAGCATGGCTCAAAGTATAGTGTAAGGTATGGCCTAAGGCATGGTTCTTTGAGTGTTTGAATTTCAACATGTGAAGTGTAACGCCCCGATTGTCTTAAAAAAGTGAAAATGACCAAAATGCTCATGAGGTCATTTTCGGCCCGGAATTCGAGGAGAGCCAATCTGGTAGTCCTCGAAGGGCAAACTCAATATTGGAAGGGGATCAGTTGACCTATATACCTTTCCGGGATCGAAAATCTCATTTTTCAAGTTTTCGGGTCAAAATGACCAAAATACCGGATGAACCCGAAACTTCTCCAGATAGTTTTAAAAGACGTTTTTATGTATTCTGTGACCTCAGTTTTAGTCTCGGTGGTCCCGGGCAAAATTAGTGCAAAATTACGATTTTGCCCCTAGCTTTGTGTTTTCAAGCTTAATTGTGTGATTAAGCAAACCTAAGCAATATTAGGCTCTAATCGAAGATTAATTAATTTTTATAATTAATATAAAGTCAAAATAATTTATTAAAGTTGATTAGAACCTAAGAATGCTTAATTTCAACTTAAAACTTTATTTTAAATTCAAGATTCCTAGTCAAGGAATCTTTAATAGTTTTTTCTCTCTCCAATTCCTTGAATCATGGAATTGTGTTTTCAATTGTTCATTCTTAAATGGATTTTAAATCCTCAAAATGTGTATGAGCACTCCTAATCTAGTCATAAAAATTCCTAATCACTTTCTTAGTCACCTAAACTTGTACTTAATGATTCCTAACCTTGTACCTAAACTAATACACACCTAAACCTAGCATTAACACACAATTACATGAACAATTTTCCTTCCCCCTTGGCTGTAGCAATCTGACCAAAACCCATACCCCTCATTTCCATCACATGTGTGAATTTCTACACTCAAAAAACCATGCTTCCACTTCATCATAAACCATGCTTTGAGTCATAAACTCCATACTTTCATCCATGCTTCATAGGACAACTTCTAGAAGATATTTTTCCTCATTTTACTATCCCAAAAATCGCCAGCTTTTCTTTCCCCTTTGATGAATTATTTCATTTCAAAATATGAAGGAAAATCACTTCAAACATCATGCTTGAACCCATGCTTGAAGCCATACCTCCCATACTTTCAACTTTACTCCTCCATGCTTCAAAATTCAATCTCACACCTCATGAAACATTAGGCAAGCCCACGGTTTCATCTTTCCCTCCATAAGACTTCATTTGTTTCATTCTTCTATAAATACCTTGCTTAGAAGCACTTGAAAACACTTTAGATCATTTGCTAAGTTTTAGTTTCTAAGCTTTATTGAGTTCTTTTCTTTTCTCTCAAAGAGTTCTTAGAGTTCTTCTTGTTCATCTTCATCTTCTTCATCCTCTCTTCATATCATCATCACATAATCTCAAACCACCACCTCACAACCTCAAATCACCTCCTAAACACTCAAACACTTAACCTCAAACACTAAACCACCAAGAACACATCTCCTTTCCTTTCTCTCCCTCAAGGCTGAAGCCATCATAGCATCCTAGGAGGAGTTGCTCTTCTCATTTCTTTTCAAAAGTTCAAGCTTTCATCTTCACCACTTGGTAGGAGTTACTTTCAAAACTTTTTTTTGCTTGAAAATGTGTTTTTCTCTAGTTTTCTCTTGGTTTCTTTTTGAACTTTCCCTTGGTTTATTTTTTCTTTATTTCGGCCATGAGGCCTTGATGTTAGCATGATGGCTTGATGATGAGTGCCTCTAGAGAATGACCATGTGTTCATCTCTAAGAGACCTCTAAAGCTTGAGTTTTGTTCTTACTTTAGTGAAGTTTTGGTTTTTCGTTCTCTTTCTTTCTCCTATATGTTTCGGCCTCCATAGTTTTCCTTCAAATGTTTTTGTTAAAAATTTTAAAGTACCTCTATACCTATTTTGTATCATGCAAGAATGTTGTCTTGGTTTTTACTTTCTTAAAGTTTTGTTTCTTTTAAAGTTTACTTCTTTGAGCTTGATGATGATGTTCAAGAACCATGTAGTTCCTTTGAGAACTTGGTTCAAGAACTCTAAAGCTCTCTTTGTTGATGAGATAAGTGTTGGGTTATGATGGATTTTAAAGCCTTGTAAGAGCTCTAGCTAAGATTAAAATAAAGCTTGCATTCATGTTTATGTTTATGCTTTGCCATCATGTTTATTTTCCTTGCTATCACTAAATATCAAGAATAATAAATGAACTTGCATTATCATATTTATATTTCAAGTTTTGCATTATCATATTTATATTTTCAAGTCCTCACTTAAATACTAAAGATAATAACAAGTTGCATCTCATATTTATTTTGTGCTCTCACTTTATTTTCTAATGAAAGATAAAATAAGTGCATAAGCATGTTTAAGTTTATGTCATCACCTAAGAGAACCTAGAGCTCAAAGACTTGTCCATTATTATCCCAAACAGAGGCTTGAAATAATATGTTTCTCAGCTCCTATGATTTTGGCCTTGAGTGGTTGAGTAGTTTGAGTAGTTTCAAATATTAAAATCTATGTTTCATAATTTTTCTAAGTTCATATGAGCTTAAGAGATGTTTTGAACAAAGTTTTATGATTTTAAAACCTTTATGATTCATTCGAAAATAGCTACTGCCTTGGGAAACATTTTGATGATTTTAATGAGATAAAAATGTTTACTAATGAGTTTTGAAAGTTTTAAAAAGGTTCCAAGAGAAACTAGCAATTTATGTGTCTTGAAAATCAAGTTTCATGTCTTGTTTATTGGAGATGATTTTGGTTCTGCCTTGCTTGATATGCTCACTATTTTATGTTGTTTTAATGATGTTAATATGAGCATGTTCATGTATAATCAATGCTAAAATTAATATGTGAAATCTAAGAGAAGTTAGTAACTAGAAAAGAATTAATTTGAGACTTTTAGATCCCTTAGTAATGGATTTTTCTGGATTCTGTCCAGCAAGGTTTAGAATTGAAAATCATGGTTTATAATTAGTCTAAATATGTAGGAATTTCTCATAATTGGTTTAGGACTTGATCTTGATACCTTAGGAGCAAACTGAACTTAGAAAGGGTCAATGTTGTGACTCCTAGGTACTCGTAAAGTAAGAATTATGGATTCTGCCTTATTGAGGTTTAGAAATATTTATGAGTAGAGAATTGAGTGAGGAATACTTAGATATGAGCCTATAGGTACCCGAGAGCTTTAAGTTTTGATTTGATATAACTTAGATTTTAAGTTAAGGGACCTTAAGGGTCAAAACATAAGACATTAAGAAATCTTTAATGCTATGAGTTATTTATGCAAGTATGATGTTGTGATGCATGAGCTATGATGGAATGAATTATTGACATGTTAAGTGTATTATGAGTATGAGAACTTGAATGAGAAATATGTTTGTGTTATGAGCTTGTGGCATAAGGACGGTTTGAAGGAAATTCAGTTCATAGTCGTTATGCTGCCAAATTCCCATCAAACCTAAAGGACTTGAGAATATTTTTGAAGTATGATATGAGATTTAAAACCCTGGTTGACACCGATTCAGCCGAGCACCCCCAGGAGATTTTTATGTGACAAAGCATAAGACGTGCTTTCCTGGGTGACACCGATTCGGCCGAGCACCCCCAGGAGATTTTTATGTGACAAAGCATGAGACGTGCTTTCCTGGGTGACACCGATTCAGCCGAGCACCCACAGGGGAGACAAATCCGTGAGGGTATGAGTAGATGCAGCCTACCAAAGCGGACAAATTGCTATGGCTTAATGCCCGCAAAGCGTTTCAAAAAGGGTATATCCTAATAGAGGTGATCCCTAGCCCCTTAGCCTGTACTCTTAAGTAGTCGGGATTATTACTTTTATTATTCGCTTATTCAGATAATAAGCAAGAGCTAGTGATGACTAGCTGAGGTATGAGCTCATAGCCTAGATTTTTAGGGTGGCCTTACATTGCTAAAGTACCATGATTGATGTCACACAAGTTGAGGAAAGTTCCACTTGAAAGTTATCGTCCTTTATGCCACATAGATGTTTCTTGATGTTATGAGTTGTCTGATTTATATTCTCAAGTATTGCCATTCATTCATACTTTAATATGTTGTATTCATGACATTAAGACGCATGTTAAAAGGAATGAACCATGGATAATTAGTTTTATAAACCCTAATAATGAATCTTATATGCATGCACACCTTTTACAAAGAAACCCAAGGTTCCTGAGGATGTGAATGATGTAACCCTAGATAAGAGGTCCCTACTGATATTCTTTAGTAAGATTCTCACTCCTTTCTCTTCCTTCTCTTTCTTCCGTCACATTTTCAGAGCTTGATGGCGACGTTCGTGGTCTTTATCGACACTCCGACGTAGGAGGTGCATTTTGATCCGGACTACAGATCCTATCATTTTGAGGGACAGTGTACAGTTCGAATCTTCATATTTGTTGGATGTCCCTTCGCACACCCTGTACAGAGTTATCGCGTCTCCCCGATGTCACCCTATGACGACACTATGGTTTTTGAGCGCATCGGACCCGCGACGAGAGACTTTTGTGGACGTATACCGGAGGATTGATGCCTCGAGACTTCCAGGACTACGTACCTCGGTCTCCCAGTTCGGAAGACGACCCTTTTGAGGACCCATCGATGCATATGTACAGTGTGAGCTCTGCTCCCACTCCTCAGTTCGTGCGAGGCGAGAGTGAGAAGATCATCATCCAGCCAAGATTGGCTAGACGAGCCGAGAGGCACCCCTACCGAGGAGCTCATGCTCAGTCATCACGTGTGCCTACTCCTGACGTGCTGCGTCTGTGGATCGGTTATATTCTGCCTTATCCCAGGTTCCAGTAGTCGACATCGTAGGATACTCTTCTAATTACAATGTTAATGCTCGAGTAATACATGGTAGTTAGGAGGGTGTTACATTATGGTATCAGAGCCGGACTATCCTATAAGCCTGAGGATTGGACCGGCTATGCTTTCTTAGAAATTGTCATGCATTATGACTTTATATATATGTGTATGACTGCTGATTGGAAATGTTGTGGGTTGCTGTACACTTTGCTTGGTATTGAGACTGATCAACTCAATATTTTCGTTTGGTGTGATAGGAACCAATGACTTCGAATCCGCAAACTAGGAGTGGAGCTGGAAACAATGCCGACATGATGAATACTTTTCGTGAGATGGCAGCTGCCATGAGGGAACAAGCTACAGCTACTACCCGAATGATGGAGCAACTGAACCGCAATGAAAGGCAAAACCCAGCTGATAATCCGGTAGTGAACGAAGTCGATGTAGAATATCAGAAATTTGCCGAGTTCAGAAAGGCAAATCCCCCTCCATTTCGAGGAGTTTTTAATCCCTGTAAAGCAGAAGAATGGATAAAGGCCATGGAAAAGATTTTCTCTATTCTTCCTTGCACAGAGATCCAGAAGGTGGCCTTTGCCACCTATATGCTAGAAGCAGATGCAGATTTTTGGTGGGTTGGCACCAGGGGATTATTTTTGGTTACCTGGACTATTTTTAAGGAAGCTTTTTACCATAAGTACTTCCCTATTTCTGTGAGAAATGCGAAGGAATTGGAGTTCATGGCTCTCAAACAAGGACCAATGAGTGTAGCAGAGTATACTACCAAATTTGAAGAGCTCTGCAAGTTTTCTACAATTTATCAACGTGACCCGGATGAAGTTTGGAAATGCATGAAATATGAAGGAGGTCTACGAGAAGATATAGAATCAGCTGTAAGTCTCTTGGAGATTAGGGACTATCCTACCTTGGTAAATAAATGTCGACGTGCAGAGGAGTCCAACAGGAAGCTAACAAATTTCAAGTATGCCCAAAACAATGCTAGAAGGGGATTAGCACCTCAAGGTCCCCGATTCAAGCCTGTTAACCAACCTCGGAAAAGGTTTCCACCCAACAATAACAACAACAACAACAAAGGAAAACAACTTCAACCTCTAAGACCCGAGACAGGGAGAGATTGCCCTAAGTGTGGGAAAAATCATGGGAATCGACCTTGCTGGACAACGCAAATCATTTGCTTTGGCTGTGGGAAACCAAGACATAAGATATTTGAGTGCCCTAACAAGAAAGGTCATCAGCCCGCCTCCAGGTCACAACAACATGGGCGCGTTTTTACTATAAGTGCCAAGGAAGCTTCTCAATCTGCCGATCTGATCCGAGGTAAGTGTGAAATAAATGGTAATGTCCTAGATATACTGTATGATACGGGTGCCACTCATTCTTTCATATCCCATGACTGCAGAAGTTGCAATTATCCTGTGTCCAACTACCTTATGATCTTCTTGTATCCACTCCTACTGCTGGTCCTATTAGGACTTGTTATACCTGTGTAAATATTCCTTTTCAAATAGGTGCTAGAGACTTTACTGCCAATTTAGTTTGTCTTCCTTTATCTGGTCTAGATGTAATTTTAGGTATAGATTGGCTAGTACCCAATTATGTCCTTTTACACTGTCCAGATCGAGCTGCCATATTTCTTTCCACTCTACCCTCCATTCCTGTGGTTCCTTTTTCTTTTTACTTGAACCTTGTAACATCCAACCCTAGTAAGACAGATCGTCAGGAATATGTTCTCCTTTCTACTAGTGAAACTGAATGTGACTACGAGTTGAGCAAGATTCCAGTGGTGAGGGAATATCCAGATGTTTTTCCAGAGGATATTCCAGAATTTCCTCCTGAAAGAGAGATTGAATTTTCCATCGAGTTGGTTCTAGGAACGGGTCCTATTTCAATTGCTCCTTATAGGATGTCCCCTTTGGAGTTGAAAGAATTAAAGTCCCAAATTGAAGAACTGTTAGGGAAGCATTAAGTGCCTCTCCATGGGGAGCCCCTGTTCTTCTGGTGAAGAAAAAGGATGGGGGTATGAGGCTTTGTGTAGACTATAGGCAATTGAACAAAGTGACAATAAAAAATAAGTACCCCTTGCCAAGAATTGACGATCTCATGGATCAATTATGAGATGCAACTGTATTCTCAAAGATTGATCTTAGATCAGGGTACCATCAGATTCGGGTTCGGAATGAGGATATACCTAAAACTGCTTTTAGAACTCGATATGGGCATTACGAGTATAGGGTGATGTCTTTTGGATTGACTAAAGCTCCAGCTGTATTCATGGATTATATGAATCGAATCTTCCGCCCTTACTTGGATAAATTTGTAGTTGTCTTCATAGATGACATACTTATATATTCAAGGACTGAGGAAGAACATATGGAGCACCTTAGGGTTGTGTTACAAATCCTAAGAGAGAGAAAGTTGTATGCTAAGTTGTCGAAATGTGAATTCTGGATGGGAGAGGTTAGATTCCTAGGTCATGTAGTATCACGAGGAGGAATCTCTGTAGATCCCAGTAAGGTAGAATTAGTACTCCATTGGGAATGACCAACAATGGTGACGGAGATTCGGAGTTTCCTAGGGTTAGCTGGATATTATAGGTGTTTTATCATGAGTTTTTCTCAGATAGCATTACCTTTGACTAAATTAACCCGAAAGAATGCTCCATTCAATTGGACACCAGAGTATGAAAATAGTTTCCAGGAGTTGAAACAAAAGTTAACCACGGCTCCAGTCCTAGTATTACCTGATCCTTATAGACCCTATGAGGTTTATTGTGATGCTTCTAGTAAGGGTTTAGGATGTGTGTTGATGCAAAATCATAACGTGGTTGCCTATGCTTCTCAACAGTTGAAACCCCATGAAGTAAACTATCCAACCCAGGACCTTGAACTTGCAGCTGTGGTTTTTGCCCTAAAGATCTGGCGACATCATTTGTATGGTATGCAGTTTAATGTTTTCTCTGATCATAAAAGTTTAAAGTATCTTTTTGATAAAAAAGAGTTGAATATGCGGCAAAGAAGGTGGATGGAATTCCTCAAGGACTATGAGTTTAGTCTGAATTACCATCCAGGCAAGGCAAATGTTGTTGCCGATGCTCTGAGTAGAAAATCCCTAAGTGTAGCATGCTTGATGCTTAAAGAGACGGAGCTAGTTGAAAGTTTCAAGGAACTTAGTTTAGACATGTCTGTGAACCCTCAGGGTGTAGTGCTAGGGCAAATAAAGGTAACAAGTGAGTTCAAAGGACAAATTTTAGCTGCACAACGTGAAAACCCAGAATTTCAGGAGATATTAAGATCAATTCATGCAAAGAAGTTGCCAGGATTCACTCAAGACCAACAAGGTATATGGAGATACAAGGATAGGGTATGTGTACCCACAAGTGGCGATCTTAGAAAAAAGATCTTAGAGGAAGCTCATAGGGGCGAACTTACTATACATCCAGGCATTAGTAAAATGTATACGGATCTCAATAAAATGTTCTGGTGGTCAGGAATGAAAAAAGATATAGAAGAGTGTGTCAGGAAGTGTTTAACTTGCCAAAAAGTTAAAATAGAACATCAAAAACCAGCTGGGACCCTGTAACCCTTAGAAATCCCGGAATGGAAATGGGAAAGTATTTCTATGGACTTTGTAATAGGTTTGCCAAGGACATCGTCAGCTCATGATACTATATGGGTTATAGTAGATAGATTGACCAAGTCTGCTCATTTCTTACCCATTAAGGCTAATTTTCCTTTGGATAAGTTAGCTTACTTGTACATCCAAGAAATAGTAAGACTACACGGTGTTCCTTCCTCGATAGTTTCTGACAGAGATCCAAGGTTTACTTCGAGATTTTGGGGAACGTTCCAAAAAGCCTTTGGTACCAAACTTTGTTTGAGCACTGCCTATCACCCCCAAACTGACGGGCAAACAGAACGAACCATACAAACCCTGGAAGATATGCTAAGGGCATGCGTGATTGAGCAGAAGGGAAGTTGGGACAAGTTACTCCCATTGGTTGAGTTTGCTTATAATAACAGCCATCACGCTAGTATTGGCATGGCCCCGTATGAAGCTCTATATGGAAGAAAATGTCAATCCCCATTGTGTTGGTATGATTCGGGAGAAGCGAGACTATTGGGACCCGATCTTGTTAATCAAACAACGGAGCAAATCCAGAAGATCAAGAGCAAGATTCTCACCACACAGAGTCGTCAAAAGAGCTATGCTGATACTCGAAGGAAACCTTTAGAATTTCAAGAGGGAGAACATGTATTCCTGAAGGTCACGCCCACTACTGGAGTAGGTAGGGCCCTTAGAGTTAAAAAGTTGTCACCTAGGTTTATAGGTCCTTTTCAAATTCTTCAACGAATTGGGTCAGCTGCTTACCAGATAGCCTTACCCCCACATTTATCCAACCTTTATAATGTCTTCCATGTATCTCAACTTCGAATGTACCACTCAGATCAAAACCATATCATTGAGCCCGAGTCTATACAGTTAAGGGATGACTTGACGTTTCAAGCCCCTCCTATTCAGATCGTTGATAGAGAAGTCAGGCAACTTAGAAATAAATTTGTGCAACTTGTAAAAGTGGCTTAGGGTGGACCTGGAAATGAAGAGTATACATGGGAACTAGAATCAAGTATGAAGACAGATCATCCGGAATTATTTCCAGGTATGAAATTTTGAGGGCAAAATTTTTTTTTAAGGTGGGGGAGTAATGTAACATCCTAATTTTTTTTTCCAGAAAATAATTGAGGCTTTAGTAGTAAGAATATCAAAATTTTGGTGTACACAAAAATGATGAGAACAATCTAACGAATGTAAAAAAAAAAAAAAACGTGAATAGTATTTTGCAGGCCCCGTAGACCCACCGGAACAGCTGAAACCTTAGATTCAAGACCTGAAGGTGCCCGAAATTTGGAAATTATAGGATTAAGGTTAGAAATAGGTAGGAATAAATATTTTATACTTAGAATTAATTTTCAGGCAATAGTGGATTACCCGGGTACACTGTTTTACCCGTTTGGTAAAATTACGGTGTGTAGTTTTTATACCGGATGAAGCTACCAGTGCAAGCTTGCCACCTAGGGTGACAAGTGGATGGTCTAGAGCAATACATATCCTTTCCTTTTTCAAGAGCCAATGAGAATGCTACAAAATTTCAAAGAAGATAATTTCATAATTGCTAAATTATATACATTATCTTAATATAAATAAAATCAAAATCCTCATAATTATCATCTTCATTCTCGGCCATAACAAAGGAGACAGCCCAAACTCCATTTTTGCTTCCTCAAAATGCTTGAAACTTAAATTCAAAGCTCCAAAATCCTTGTCTACACTTGATAAAATCACAAACTCCCTTCACTAAACTTATTCCACTCATCAAGATCTTTCAATCTAACCGATTAGAATTTGAATCCATCAACTTTTCCTACTTTGAGAGCTTATTATCAGCTGTGTAAGGAAGGGTTTGGTGTGGGTTAGAAGGCTTGGAAGTAAAGGAAATCAATCTTGGAGCCAAGATCTTGAAAGCTTCAAAGTGTAGGGTTTTCTTTAGCCTTTTTCTTTCCAAATTATTCTGTAAATTTTTTTGGGTTTTATTCCAAACTTTATGGTTATATTTGATGATAATATGTTGATATTGATGTGTTAATTTTGGTGGAGTGTTTGGATGAGGTTAAATAATGATTTTTGTCAAAATAAGTTTTGGCTAGGCTGCTGAATTTTCGGATTTTAGCAGGACAGGATTTGTTCATGAATTTTCTAGTTCCATTCTAGTCATTTTTATGAGCTATAAAAATTATATGTTGAAACTAACATCATAAGGAAACTCTGATAATTTTCGTGGTGCATAATAAAGAGTTTTACTGCCTGAGAAAAATCAAGAACCAAGAGTATATCTATGCTGGCTGAAATCTTGGTACTAGAGCTGTGAATTTGTATATATTTTTATTCATAGCAAATGATGGAGTTATCCTTTGAAATTTTTATAGAGTTTTGTAGACATCTTAAGTATAATTGTGATTTTTATTTTGAGTTGTTTCTATCATTTGCTAAAGTTAAAAATTGTGTGAATCCTATTCTGAGCTATGAAAAAGTGGCCTCTGACCACTAAAATTGTAGAATTTATTTGACATGGTTCTAGTATTCTGTTTGCTATGAAATTTTTACAGGGACTTTTAGACACATTGAGGTGTCATGGAGAATTTTTATGGCTAGTGAATTGCCCATTGGAGATGTGAATTAAATGTTGTCACCATAATGGTAAATCTGTCAAGAAGCTAGAATGGTGAAGATGTATTAAGTTAATGATAGAAATCTATTTAATCCAAGTATATATCATATGAATGTATGTTAATTGTTTGAAAGGCTTGTTTATAAAGTATGAATGAGACTCCAATGATACTGAATGCCTATATCTGTGATATAAACCTGACTTTGAAATAGAAAGGTCCATGACATGGTTATATGACAAAAGAGAATATGTGAAATTTAATGGTGCATGTTTTAACATACGGGAAAAATAGAAACAAGGCTTATGTGTGATAGAGAGGGAAGGCAAAAATAAGAACTTCCCAAGAAATTTTATGAGTCGGTAGACTTATCGACTAGGAAATAGAACTGTGTGTAATTCAGAAATGGAAAAAAATGAAGTCTGATGATCACGAATAGGAATGAGCTCATGTCCTAGCAGTCTATGGTCCTCTGAGGAGTTATCCACTACATATGTTACCTGATGTGAATCTAAGTCTTCCCTATGTTAATAAAAAGAACTACTACACTAAGTTGAATTCCATGTGATATAAGAGAAACACTTATGATTACTACCATTTTGCATATAATTTTCTTTGACTCATGTATGCTAATATTGATATATGTGATCTAATATTATTTTTTTCTTTATTATTATAAATGCATTTACTGTTTATATTCTGTCTGTATGTAAGGGGTTACCCTACTGAGAATTTTATAATATTCTCACCCCTATTTGTGTATATGCTGTATTATGCTCAGACTCTGCAGATGCCCCTGGTTGAGGAGAGGCCATCATACCGATGGCCAATGGTTTCGCGTAGGAGGACATGAGACTTACGTGGGCTTTTGACTTGTATGTAGTGTAGTATAGTGCCAGGAACTTACCAGCTTGTAGACTAATTGGTGTTAGATGTCTTAGGTCCATTTCTGTGTGTTTAGTATTTTGTTGGACCTTGATATTTGAGCAAGCTTGGTAGATCTTTTGATAGTAGTTCCTGTGTTGTATTATAAGCAAAGTAACTTAACTTCAAGTATGGTATGTATTAAAGAAAGCGGTATGTAAAGTAATAATTTATGTACATTTTATAGTAGTTTTCTTTATAACTCTAGAGTTTGATTTATCTTATTTCATTTCATTTGACTAGTGGATATTATAGAAAGGAAGTGATACTCTTCTAATTACAATGTTAATGCTCGAGTAATACATGGTAGTTAGGAGGGCGTTACATCTAACTTCTCTTATCCTTCACATATGAGTTTTAACATTAATTATACTTGAACATAGGCATATTATCACCATTAAAATAGTTCATACAGTGGCAAATACTAGCAAGGCAGAACCGAAACAAACATCTCCATTTAAAGGCATCAAACACAATTTCTAAAGCACATAAAATACTAGTTTCTCTTGGAACCTTTTTAAAACTTTCAAAACTCATTTCTAACATTTTTATCATCTAAAATCATAAAGATATTTATGAGGGCAGTGACTAAATCAACTTTGTCTCAAGAGGTCCTAAATTCATAAAACTTAGTTCTACATATTCCTTGTACTCATAAAAGCTTAGAAAATTTATAAAACATAGTTTTCAATACTTAGAAGCATCAAAACCTCTTAGGGCCGAAACATGAACCAAAGGAAATAAATATTTTTAGACCTTTGTTTGAGACAACAATGGGCAAGTCTTTGAGCTCTAGGTTCATTTAAGTGATGACATAAAAATAAACATGCTCATGCACTCATTTTAGGTTCCATTAGAAAGTAAAGTAATAGCATAAATAAATATGAGATGCAACATATTATTATCTTTGATATTTAGTGAGAACTTGAATTATAAACATGATAATGCATAGCTTGAAATATAAATATGATAATGCAAGTTCATTCATTATCTTGATACTTAGTGATAGCAAAGAAAGTAAATATGATGTGCAAAGCATAAAATAAACATGATGCAAGGTTCATTTTATGGTTAGCTAGAGCTCATCCAAGACTTTAACAAAATAACAACCCAATATATATCTCATTACAAAGAGAGCTCTAGAGTTCTTGAACCGAGTTCTCAAAGGAACTATGAGGTTCTTGAACATCATCATCAAGCTCAAAGAAAACAAACTTTCTAAACAAACAAAACCTCAAAGATCAAAAAGGAAATGGAAAACCGAAATATTAAAGAAAAGGAAACAAAAAACCGAAATCAAAATAGCAAGAAAAGAAAAGGTGTTCTTGAGTAAAAATCATGTTTGAGTTACAAAATGAAATTGAAACTCAAAGAAAGTAAAACCTCAAGCTCTAGAGGTTCCTTTGAGATGAACACATAGTCATCATCTAGGAGTCCTTATCATTGAGCTATCATGTGCTCATCAAGGCCTCATGGCCGAAATCTCAAGAAAGAACAACAAAGGAAGTTCCAAAAAGAAAATCCAAGAGAAAGCTAGAAAGAACTCATTTTCAAGAAAACAAAGTTTAGAAAACACTCCTACCTAGAATGAATTTAAAAATCTTGAACTTTGAGAAAAGAAAACAAGATGATGAGCTCCTCTAAGGGCTTGATGGTTTCGGCCAAGGGGAGATAAGGAGGTTGGAGTTGTGTTTGAGATGAGGTTGTGTTTGAGGTGAGGTGTTTGAGAGATTTGATGGTGGTTTAAGGCTTTAGGAAAGTGTTTAAGGGCTAAGAGATGATGATAAGATGAAGAGATGAAGAGAGGATGAAGATGAAGAGCAAGAGGGAACTCTCTTGAGACTTAGAGAGAAAAGGAAAAGAACTCACAAATGCTTAAAGTGCTCAAACTTACCAAATGGACCAAAAGTGACACAAGTTCATCTAAGGCACCTATTTATAGGAAAACAAAACAATGAGGCTCACCAAGGGGGGGAGTGGCCGTAGCTTTTGAGGGGGAAAGGAAGAGAAAATATCTCTTTGATTGTGTCATACAAGCATGGTTTGAAGTATGGAGTTCATGACACAAAGCATGGGTTCAAGCATGGGTTTTTGAGTGAGCTTTTCTTTTAATTGTGAATGAAATTAGGCTTCTAGAAATGAGACATGGCTGGAAGATTTTCAGCCACAAATAAATGGAGGAATTGATTTATTTCAATTGGTTATTCATTAGGAAAAGCAAGCTTGATTGAAATTGTGACAAGGTATGACAAGTATGGTGATTTGAGGTGATTTTTCCTTCAAGTTTTGAAATGAAATAATTCATGAAAATGGGGGTGACGGCTGGTGCAAATCTGACCAGAAAATGGGGGAAAGAAAGGCTTCTAGATGTTGTCCTTGGAAGTATGGATGAAAGCATGGTTTGTATGACTCAAAGTATGGTTTGTGTAAGGTCAAAGCATGGCTCTTTGTGTAAGAAAAATTCACACATGTGATGGATAAATGGGAGGCATGGCTTCTGCCAGATTGGGCAGAAAAGAGAGAAGAAAAATCTTCCATGTAATTGGGTGTTAATGATAGGATTAAGTATAGGTTAGCTTAGGTACAAGGTTAGGAGTAATTAAGCTTAAGTTTAGGTAACTAAGTATAAGTATGAGTATTAGGAATTTTATTACAAGGTTAGGAGTGCTCATACATCATTAAAGAATTTAAAACTCATTTGTGAATAAACAATGTGTAACACAATTCCATAATTTAAGGAATTGGAGAGAGAAAACATTATTTAAGATTCCACGACTAGGAGTCTTGAAATTAAAATAAGATTTTAAGTTGTAATTAAGCACTTTTAGGTTCTAATCAACTTTAATAAATTATTTTGACTCAAGATTAATTATGGAAATTAATTAACCTTCTATTAGAGCATAATATTGCTTAGGTTTGCTTAATCACACGATTAAGCATAAAAACACGAAACTAGGGGCAAAACCGTAATTTCGCACTAATTTCACCCGGGACCTCCGGGACCAAAACTTAAGTCATAGTCTACATACAAATGCCTTTTAAAACCATCAGGAGAAGTTTCGGGGTTCATCCGGCACTTGCAAACGGGTAAAACACCGCATGGCGTTTTGGTCATTTTGACCCGAATACTCAGAAAATGAGATTTTCGATCCCGGGAAGGTACACAAGTCATCTAATCCCCTTCCAACATTGAGTTTGCCCTTCGAGTACTACCAGATCAAATTTCCTTGAATTCCGAGCCGAAAATGACCTTAGGGGCATTTTGTTCATTTTCATTCTAACAGAAAATCGGGACGTTACATTTCAGGCTTAGACGGCACTTATACCCACGTAGAAATGTAACATCCTAATTTTTTTCAGAAAATAACTGAGGCTTTAGTAGTAAGAATATCAAATTTTGGTGTACACAAAAATGATGAGAACAATGTAACGAACGTAAAAAAAAAAAAAAAAATGTGAATAGTATTTTGCAGGCCCCGTAGACCCACCGGAACAGCTGAAACCTTATATTCAAGACCTGAAGGTGCCCGAAATTTGGATATTATAGGATTAAGGTTAGAAATAGGTAGGAATAAATATTTTATACTTAGAATTAATTTTCAAGCAATAGTGGATTACCCGGGTACACTGTTTTACCCGTTTAGTAAAATTACGGTGTGTAGTTTTTATACCGGATGAAGCTACCAGTGCAAGCTTGCCACCTAGGGTGACAAGTGTATGGTCTAGAGCAATACATATCCTTTCCTTTTTCAAGAGCCAATGAGAATGCTACAAAATTTCAAAGAAGATAATTTCATAATTGCTAAATTATATACATTATCTTAATATAAATAAAATCAAAATCCTCATAATTATCATCTTCATTCTCGGCCAGCAATCATAAGTGCAGAAACTCCATTGTTGTCTCCATAAAAACCTTGAGAACTTAATTTCCAACCTCAAAATCATAAGCCTAAACTTGTCAAAACCAAAATCTTCCTTCACAAAACTTGTTCCACTCCTCAATATCTACCAAACTAACCGATTAGAATTTGAATCCATCAACTTTTGATACCTTAAGACCCCATTATCAGCTGTTCAAGGAAGGGTTTGGTGTGGGTTTGAAGGCTTGGAAGTGAAGGGAATCAATATTGGAGCTAAGATCTTGAAAGCTTCAAAGTGTAGGGTTTTCTTTGGCCTTTTTCTTTCCAAATTATTCTGTAAAATTTTTTTAGGTTTTATTCCGAAATTTATGGTTATATTTGATGATAAAATGTTGATATTGATGTGTTAATTTTGGTGGAGTGTTTGGATGAGGTTAAATAATGATTTTGTCAAAATAAGTTTTGGCTAGGCTGCTGAATTTTCGGATTTCAGCAGGACAGGATTTGTTCATGAATTTTCTGGTTCAATTCTACTCGTTTTTATGAGATATAAAAATTATATGTTGAAGCTAACATCGTAAGGAAACTCTGATAATTTTCGTGGTGCATAATAAAGAGTTTTATTGCCTGAGAAAAATCAAGAACCAAGAGTATATCTATGCTGGCTGAAATCTTGGTACTGGAGCTGTGAATTTGTATAAATTTTTATTCATAGCAAATGATGGAGTTATCCTTTGAAATTTTTACAGAGTTTTGTAGACATCTTTAAGTATAACCTTGATTTTTATTTTAAGTTTTTTCTATCATTTGCTAAATTTAAAAATTTTGTGAATCCTATTCTGAGCTGTGAAAAGTGGCCTCTGACCACTAAAATTGTAGAATTTATTTGACATGGTTCTAGTATTCTGTTTGCTATGAAATTTTTACAGGGACTTTTAGACACATTGAGGTATCATAGAGAATTTTTATGGCCAGTAAATCGCCCATTGGATATGTGAATTAAATGTTGTCACCATAATGGTAAATCTGTCAAGAAGCAGGAATGGTGAAGATGTATTAAGTTAATGATAGAAATCTATTTAATCCAAGTTTATATCATATGAATGTATGTTAATTGTTTGAAAGGCTTGTTTATAAAGTATGAATGAGACTCCAATGATACTGAATGCCTATATCTGGGATATAAACCTGACTTTGAAATAGAAAGGTCCATGACATGGTTGTATGACAAAAGAGAATATGTGAAATTTAATGGTGCATGTTTTAACATACGGGGAAAATAGAAACAAGGCTTATGTGTGATAGAGAGGGAAGGCAAAAATAAGAACTTCCCAAGAAATTTTATGAGTCGGTAGACTTATCGACTAGGAACTAGAACTTTGTGTGATTCAGAAATGGAAAAAAATGAAGTCTGATGATCACGAATAGGAATGAGCTCATGTCCTAGCAGTCTATGGTCCTCTGAGGAGTTATCCACTACATATGTTACCTGATGTGAATCTAAGCCTTCCCTATGTTAATAAAAAGAACTACTACACTAAGTTGAATTCCATGTGATATAAGAGAAACACTTATGATTAATACCATTTTGCATATAATTTTCTTTGACTCATGTATGCTAATATTGATATATGTGATCTAACATGATGTTTTTCTTTATTATTATAAATGCATTTACTATTTATATTCTGTCTGTATGTAAGGGGTTACCCTACTGAGAATTTTATAATATTCTCACCCCTATTTGTGTATATGCTGTATTGTGCTCAGACTCTGCAGATGCCTCTGGCTGAGGAGAGGCCATCATACCGATGGCCAATGGTTTCAATGAGGAGGACATGTGACTTACGTGGGCTTTTGACTTGTATGTAGTGTAGTATAGTGCCGGGATCTTACCAGCTTGTAGACTAATTGGTGTTAGATGTCTTAGGTCCATTTCTGTGTGTTTAGTATTTTGTTGGACCTTGATATTTGAGCAAGCTTGGTAGATCTTTTGATAGTAGTTCCTGTGTTGTATTATAAGTGAAGTGACTTAACTTCAAATATGGTATGTATTATAGAAAGCGGTATGTAAAGTAATAATATATGTACATTTTATAGTAGTTTTCTTTATAACTCTAGAGTTTGATTTATCTTATTTCATTTCATTTGACTAGTGGATATTATAGAAAGGAAGTGATACTCTTCTAATTACAATGTTAATGCTCGAGTAATACATGGTAGTTAGGAGGGTGTTACATTATGGTATCAGAGCCGGACTATCCTATAAGCCTGAGGATTGGACCGGCTATGCTTTCTTAGAAATTGTCATGCATTATGACTTTATATATATGTGGATGACTGCTGATTGGAAATGTTGTGGGTTGCTGTACACTTTGCTTGGTATTGAGACTGATCAACTCAATATTTTCGTTTGGTGTGATAGGAACCAATGACTTCGAATCGGCGAACTAGGAGTGGAGCTGGAAACAATGCCGACATGATGAATACTTTTCGTGAGATGGCGGCTGCCATGAGGGAACAAGCTACAGCTACTACCCGAATGATGGAGCAACTGAACCGCAATGAAAGGCAAAACCCAGCTGATAATCCTATAGTGAACGAAGTCGATGTAGAATATCAGAAATTTGCCGAGTTTAGAAAGGCAAATCCCCCTCCATTTCGAGGAGCTTTTAATCCCTGTAAAGCAGAAGAATGGATAAAGGCTATGGAAAAGATTTCTCCGTTCTTCCTTGCACAGAGATCCAGAAGGTGGCCTTTTCCACCTATATGCTAGAAGCAGATGCAGATTTTTGGTGGGTTGGCACCAAGGGATTATTTGAAGCTTCCCATACTGTAGTTACCTGGACTATTTTTAAGGAAGCTTTTTACCATAAGTACTTCCCTATTTCTGTGAGAAATGCGAAGGAATTGGAGTTCATGGCTCTCAAACAAGGACCTATGAGTGTAGCAGAGTATACTGCCAAATTTGAAGAGCTCTGCAAGTTTTCTACAATTTATCAACGTGACCCGGATGAAGTTTGGAAATGCATGAAATATGAAGGAGGTCTACGAGAAGATATAGAAGCAGCTGTAAGTCTCTTGGAGATTAGGGACTATCCTACCTTGGTAAATAAATGTCGACGTGCAGGAGTCCAACAGAAGCTAACAAATTTCAAGTATGCCCAAAACAATGCTAGAAGGGGATTAGCACCTCAAGGTCCCCGATTCAAGCCTGTTAACCAACCTCGGAGAAGGTTTCCACCCAACAATAACAACAACAACAACAAAGGAAAACAACTTCAACCTCTAAGACCCGAGACAGGGAGAGATTACCCTAAGTGTGGGAAAAATCATGGGAATCGACCTTGCTGGACAACGCAAATCATTTGCTTTGGCTGTAGGAAACCAGGACATAAGATATTTGAGTGCCCTAACAAGAAAGGTCATCAGCCCGCCTCCAGGCGACGACAACATGGGCGCATTTTTACTATAAGTGCCAAGGAAGCTTCTCAATCTGCCGATCTGATCCGAGGTAAGTGTGAAATAAATGGTAATGTCCTAGATATATTGTATGATACGGGTGCCACTCATTCTTTCATATCCCATGACTGTACGTAAGTTGTAATTATCTGTGTCTGAACTACCTTATGATCTTCTTGTATCCACTCCTACTGCTGGTCCTATTAGGACTTGTTATACCTGTGTAAATATTCCTCTTCAAATAGGTGCTAGAGACTTTACTGCCAATTTAGTTTGTCTTCCTTTATCTGGTCTAGATGTAATTTTAGGTATGGATTGGCTAGTACCCAATTATGTCCTTTTACACTGTCCAGATCGAGCTGCCATATTTCTTTCCACTCTACCCTCCATTCCTGTGGTTCCTTTTTCTTTTTATTTGAACCTTGTAACATCCAACCCTGGTAAGACAGATCGTCAGGAATATGTTCTCCTTTCTACTAGTGAAACTGAATGTGACTACGAGTTGAGCAAGATTCCAGTGGTGAGAGAATATCCAGATTTTTTTCCAGAGGATATTCCAGAATTTCCTCCTGAAAGAGATATTGAATTTTCCATCGAGTTGGTTCCAGGAACGGGTCCTATTTCAATTGCTCCTTATAGGATGTCCCCTTTGGAGTTGAAAGAATTAAAGTCCCAAATTGAAGAACTGTTAGGGAAGCATTTTATTAGACCAAGTGCCTCTCCATGGGGAGCCCCTGTTCTTCTGGTGAAGAAAAAGGATGGGGGTATGAGGCTTTGTGTAGACTATAGGCAATTGAACAAAGTGACAATAAAAAATAAGTACCCCTTGCCAAGAATTGACGATTTCATGGATCAATTACGAGGTGCAACTGTATTCTCAAAGAATGATCTTAGATCAGGGTACCATCAGATTCGGGTTCGGAATGAGGATATACCTAAAACTGCTTTTAGAACTCGATATGGGCATTACGAGTATAGGGTGATGTCTTTTGGATTGACTAATGCTCCGGCTGTATTCATGGATTATATGAATCGAATCTTCCGCCCTTACTTGGATAAATTTGTAGTTGTCTTCATAGATGACATACTTATATATTCAAGGACTGAGGAAGAACATATGGAGCACCTTGGGGTTGTGTTACAAATCCTAAGAGAGAGAAAGTTGTATGCTAAGTTGTCGAAATGTGAATTCTGGATGGGAGAGGTTAGATTCCTAGGTCATGTAGTATCACAAGGAGGAATCTCTGTAGATCCCAGTAAGGTAGAATCAGTACTCCATTGGGAACGACCAACAACGGTGACTGAGATTCGGAGTTTCCTAGGGTTAACTGGATATTATAGGCGTCTTATCATGAGTTTTTCTCAGATAGCATTACCTTTGACTAAATTAACCCGAAAGAATGCTCCATTCAATTGGACACCAGAGTGTGAAAATAGTTTCCAGGAGTTGAAACAAAAGTTAACCACGGCTCCAATCCTAGTATTACCTGATCCTTATATACCCTATGAGGTTTATTGTGATGCTTCTAGTAAGGGTTTAGGATGTGTGTTGATGCAAAATCATAATGTGGTTGCCTATGCTTCTCGACAGTTGAAACCTCATGAAGTAAACTATCCAACCCATGACCTTGAACTTGCAGCTGTGGTTTTTGCCCTAAAGATCTGGCGACATCATTTGTATGGTGTGCGCTTAATGTTTTCTCCGATCATAAAGTTTAAAGTATCTTTTTGATCAAAAAGAGTTGAATATGCGGCAAAGAAGGTGGATGGAATTCCTCAAGGACTATGAGTTTAGTCTGAATTACCATCCAGGCAAGGCAAATGTTGTTGCCGATGCTCTGAGTAGAAAATCCCTAAGTGTAGCATGCTTGATGATTAAAGAGACGGAGCTAGTTGAAAGTTTCAAGGAACTTAGTTTAGACATGTCTGTGAACCCTCAGGGTGTGGTGCTAGGGCAAATAAAAGTAACAAGTGAGTTCAAAGGACAAATTTTAGCTGCACAACGTGAAAACCCAGAATTTCAGGAGATATTAAGATCAATTCATGCAAAGAAGTTGCCAAGATTCACTCAAGACCAACAAGGTATATGGAGATACAAGGATAGGGTATGTGTACCCACAAGTGGCAATCTTAGAAAGAAGATCTTAGAGGAAGCTCATAGGGGCGAACTTACTATACATCCAGGCATTAGTAAAATGTATGCGGATCTCAAGAAAATGTTCTGGTGGTCAGGAATGAAAAAAGATATAGAAGAGTGTGTCAGGAAGTGTTTAACTTGCCAAAAAGTTAAAATAGAACATCAAAAACCAGCTGGGACCCTGCAACCCTTAGAAATCCCGGAATGGAAGTGGGAAAGTATTTCTATGGACTTTGTAATGGGTTTGCCAAGGACATCGTCAGGTCATGATGCTATATGGGTTATAGTAGATAGATTGACCAAGTCTGCTCATTTCTTACCCATTAAGGCTAATTTTCCTTTAGATAAGTTAGCTTCCTTGTACATCCAAGAAATAGTAAGACTACACGGTGTTCCTTCCTCGATAGTTTCTGACAGAGATCCAAGGTTTACTTCGAGATTTTGGGGAACGTTCCAAAAAGCCTTTGGTACCAAACTTTGTTTGAGCACTGCCTATCACCCCCAAACTGACGGGCAAACAGAACGAACCATACAAACCCTGGAAGATATGCTAAGGGCATGCGTGATTGAGCAGAAGGGAAGTTGGGACAAGTTACTCCCATTGGTTGAGTTTGCTTATAATAACAGCCATCACGCTAGTATTGGCATGGCCCCGTATGAAGCTCTATATGGAAGAAAATGTCAATCCCCATTGTGTTGGTATGATTCGGGTGAAGTGAGACTACTGGGACCCGATCTTGTTAATCAAACAACAGAGCAAATCCAGAAGATCAGGAGCAAGATTCTCACCGCACAGAGTCGTCAAAAGAGCTATGCTGATACTCGAAGGAAACCTTTAGAATTTCAAGAGGGAGAACATATATTCCTGAAGGTCACGCCCACTACTGGAGTAGGTAGGGCCCTTAGAGTTAAAAAGTTGTCACCTAGGTTTATAGGTCCTTTTTAAATTCTTCAACGAACTGGGTCAGCTGCTTACCAGATAGCCTTACCCCCACATTTATCCAACCTTCATAATGTCTTCCATGTATCTCAACTTCGAATGTACCACCCAGATCAAAACCATATCATTGAGCCCGAGTCTATACAGTTAAGGGATGACTTGACGTTTCAAGCCCCTCCTATTCAGATCGTTGATAGAGAAGTCAGGCAACTTAGAAATAAATCTGTGCAACTTGTAAAAGTGGCTTGGGGTGGACCTGCAAATGAAGAGTATACATGGGAACTAGAATCAAGTATGAAGACAGATCATCCGGAATTATTTCCAGGTATGAAATTTTGAGGGCAAAATTTTTTTTAAGGTGGGGAGTAATGTAACATCCTAATTTTTTCAGAAAATAACTGAGGCTTTAGTAGTAAGAATATCAAATTTTGGTGTACACAAAAATGATGAGAACAATGTAACGAACGTAAAAAAAAAAAAAAAAAAACGTGAATAGTATTTTGCAGGCCCCGTAGACCCACCGGAACAGCTGAAACCTTATATTCAAGACCTGAAGGTGCCCGAAATTTGGATATTATAGGATTAAGGTTAGAAATAGGTAGGAATATTAATTTTCAAGCAATAGTGGATTACCCGGGTACACTGTTTTACCCGTTTAGTAAAATTACGGTGTGTAGTTTTTATACCGGATGAAGCTACCAGTGCAAGCTTGCCACCTAGGGTGACAAGTGTATGGTCTAGAGCAATACATATCCTTTCCTTTTTCAAGAGCCAATGAGAATGCTACAAAATTTCAAAGAAGATAATTTCATAATTGCTAAATTATATACATTATCTTAATATAAATAAAATCAAAATCCTCATAATTATCATCTTCATTCTCGGCCAGCAATCATAAGTGCATAAACTCCATTGTTGTCTCCACAAAAACCTTGAGAACTTGATTTCCAACCTCAAAATCATAAGCCTAAACTTGTCAAAACCAAAATCTTCCTTCACAAAACTTGTTCCACTCCTCAATATCTACCAAACTAACCGATTAGAATTTGAATCCATCAACTTTTGATACCTTAAGAGCCCATTATCAGCTGTTCAAGGAAGGGTTTGGTGTGGGTTTGAAGGCTTGGAAGTGAAGGGAATCAATCTTGGAGCTAAGATCTTGAAAGCTTCAAAGTGTAGGGTTTTCTTTGGCCTTTTTCTTTCCAAATTATTCTGTAAAATTTTTTTGGGTTTTATTCTGAAATTTATGGTTATATTTGATGATAAAATGTTGATATTGATGTGTTAATTTTGGTGGAGTGTTTGGATGAGGTTAAATAATGATTTTGTCAAAATAAGTTTTGGCTAGGCTGCTGAATTTTCGGATTTCAGCAGGACAGGATTTGTTCATGAATTTTCTGGTTCAATTCTACTCGTTTTTATGAGCTATAAAAATTATATGTTGAAGCTAACATCGTAAGGAAACTCTGATAATTTTCGTGGTGCATAATAAAGAGTTTTATTGCCTGAGAAAAATCAAGAACCAAGAGTATATCTATGCTGGCTGAAATCTTGGTACTGGAGCTGTGAATTTGTATAAATTTGTATTCATAGCAAATGATGTAGTTATCCTTTGAAATTTTTACAGAGTTTTGTAGACATCTTTAAGTATAACCGTGATTTTTATTTTAAGTTTTTTCTATCATTTGCTAAATTTAAAAATTTTGTGAATCCTATTCTGAGCTGTGAAAAGTGGCCTCTGACCACTAAAATTGTAGAATTTATTTGACATGGTTCTAGTATTCTGTTTGCTATGAAATTTTTACAGGGACTTTTAGACACATTGAGGTGTCATAGAGAATTTTTATGGCCAGTGAATCGCCATTGGATATGTGAATTAAATGTTGTCACCATAATGGTAAATCTGTCAAGAAGCAGGAATGGTGAAGATGTATTAAGTTAATGATAGAAATCTATTTAATCCAAGTTTATATCATATGAATGTATGTTAATTGTTTGAAAGGCTTGTTTATAAAGTATGAATGAGACTCCAATGATACTGAATGCCTATATCTGGGATATAAACCTGACTTTGAAATAGAAAGGTCCATGACATGGTTGTATGACAAAAGAGAATATGTGAAATTTAATGGTGCATGTTTTAACATACGGGGAAAATAGAAACAAGGCTTATGTGTGATAGAGAGGGAAGGCAAAAATAAGAACTTCCCAAGAAATTTTATGAGTCGGTAGACTTATCGACTAGGAACTAGAACTTTGTGTGATTCAGAAATGGAAAAAAATGAAGTCTGATGATCACGAATAGGAATGAGCTCATGTCCTAGCAGTCTATGGTCCTCTGAGGAGTTATCCACTACATATGTTACCTGATGTGAATCTAAGCCTTCCCTATGTTAATAAAAAGAACTACTACACTAAGTTGAATTCCATGTGATATAAGAGAAACACTTATGATTAATACCATTTTGCATATAATTTTCTTTGACTCATGTATGCTAATATTGATATATGTGATCTAACATGATGTTTTTCTTTATTATTATAAATGCATTTACTGTTTATATTCTGTCTGTATGTAAGGGGTTACCCTACTGAGAATTTTATAATATTCTCATCCCTATTTGTGTATATGCTGTATTGTGCTCAGACTCTGCAGATGCCTCTGGCTGAGGAGAGGCCATCATACCGATGGCCAATGGTTTCGCGTAGGAGGACATGAGACTTACGTGGGCTTTTGACTTGTATGTAGTGTAGTATAGTGCCAGGAACTTACCAGCTTGTAGACTAATTGGTGTTAGATGTCTTAGGTCCATTTCTGTGTGTTTAGTATTTTGTTGGACCTTGATATTTGAGCAAGCTTGGTAGATCTTTTGATAGTAGTTCCTGTGTTGTATTATAAGTGAAGTGACTTAACTTCAAATATGGTATGTATTATAGAAAGCGGTATGTAAAGTAATAATATATGTACATTTTATAGTAGTTTTCTTTATAACTCTAGAGTTTGATTTATCTTATTTCATTTCATTTGACTAGTGGATATTATAGAAAGGAAGTGATACTCTTCTAATTACAATGTTAATGCTCGAGTAATACATGGTAGTTAGGAGGGTGTTACAAGAAACGCTCTAGGGGTATTTTAGTCATTTTGACCCGAAACCTTAGGAAATGAGATTTTCATTCCCGAAACCACTTGAAAGCCATCTAATCCCCTTCAAACATTGAGTTTGCCCTTCGAGGACTACCGGGTCGGCTATCCTTGAATTCTGGGTGGAAATTGACCTAATGGGTATTTTAGTCATTCTCGCTCAGACAGAAAAATCAGGGTGTTACACTTTTCCTCATGTTCAATCATGCTACTTTCTGATTGCTTTGGTTTTCAAAGTAGGTTTTCTAAAGAGTTAACATTCTAGAGCATACTTTCTGAAGGTGTGGCTTTCATCTACCTGCTTTCTAGGGCTTCCTTGAGACTTATTTTCTCAAGACTTTCTTCTAGTCATCAAGATCATAAGGAAAGTCTTTTTTGAACTCCTTGAACTTGGTGTGAATTTTCTCTTGAACGCATAGCATTTTTTTTTGTATACTCTGGAAGCTTTAGAGACAAAAGAGTAACCTAGGAAAATGCCATCATTAGACTTAGGATTAAACTTTGCAAGTTTGTCCTTAGTGCTAATGATAAAACATGATGAGCCAAAGATATGAAAATATGAAATATTGGGTTTTCTACCCTTCCAAAGCTCATAGGGAGGCTTCTTGAGGATTAGAGTTAGAAAGATTCTGTTTTGTATATAGCAAGAGGTGTTCATAGCCTCTGCCCAAAACCTTTTAATAAATTGCTTTCTAAAAGCATTGTCCTGGCTATTTCCTGTAAGTTTCTATTTTTCCTTTTAGTAATCCTATTTTGTTAGGGTGTTCTAGCTACAGAAAACTCATGAAGGATGCTATATTTTTCACAAAACTCTTCCAAAATATGATTTTGAAATTTTCTCCCCAATCATATCTAATGGAGATTATTTGAGAATCTTTTTCTGTATAAATGCGTTTTGCAACAAATTTGAACCTTTTAACCACTTCATCCTAAGAAGCTAGAAGGATAACTCATGTAAATCTAGTGTAGTCTTCCACTATGACAACGCAATATCTTTTCCCAGCAAGGCTTGTAGTCTTGGTTGGTCCAAATAGATCCATATGAAGAAAGCTCTAATGGTTTAGTTGTTGAGACCACAAGTTTGTTTTGGAAATAAGCTTTGATTTTCTTACTGTTCTCACAAAAATCACAAGTTGAATCCTTGTCAAATCTGATCTTTGGTAGGCCTTTAATTAGCTCTTTCTAAGATAGCTCAGAAACAAGCTTCAAATGAGCATGCCCAAGCTTTTTATGCTATAACCACTTTTCATCCGTGAAGGATGCAAGACATTTTACATCTTGATCTCATAGGTCATCTAAGAATAAGACATACGTGTTATCATGCCTCTTACCAAACAAAATGACTTGTCTTAAGGTGGGACTAACTATCTTGCATACATGTGCATTAAAAACAACATTAAAATTTTGGTCACAAAACTAGCTGATGCCTAGCAAGTTGGGAGCCAGACCATCAACAAATAACAAATAAAAAATTTGGTGGGAATAATCCTTACCAACGTTTCTAATACTTGTGACCTTAGCCTTACCTCCATTGACAAACTTTACTAATCCAAAGTTTTTGGATCACAGATCTCTTAACCATATTCTGGATCCAGACATGTGTTTAGAGCAGCCATTATCCATATACCACTTGTTGTTAGGTTTCACATGCGTTCTCAGGCACATCTACAACAAACACATTTTTCAATTCAGGTACCCAGACTTTCTTAGGTCCTCTAAGGTTAGTCTTGTAAGAAGAAGTTTTCCAACCCTTTTGACAAACTTCTTTCTCATGAAGCACTTGTTATGTGGATGTTCCTTTTGTGACATAAAGTGCAAGAGAATTTGTTTTTCACCCTTTTTGGCTAGGTTGCTCTCCCTCCCTTTCTCATCCATTTTTCCTTCATACCCCAACCCAGTTTTTTGAAAGTATAGCCTTTGACTGACAAGCATTAGTTCAAGAGTTTTTGAACCATTTACCATTTTTTCAAGGTTAGATTTTAGAAGGTTTGAAGTTTTCTCCGATTTAGAAATAATTTTTTGATTTTTCTTTCTTTTTGGAGACTTCAATTTCTAAGGCATTGATCTTGATATTTGAAACTATATTTTCTTTTTTCAATTCTTCTTTCCCAAGCCTTAGTTTCTCAGCTTCTGACTTGGCCATTTGAAGTTCTAAAACAACCTTTTGGTGTTTCCTTTTTAGGTAGAGATAGTGAGAAGAAAGTGCTTGAGAATTTTCAAGTAACTCTTCATATAAAGCTAAAAGTTCATCATAAGAGACATTAGAGTCAAAGATACTTATCTCAGGTTCACCTTCTAAAGTATAATTAGCTATAAAGCATAGGTTGGCAATATCTTCTTGCTAATCTTGGCTTTCTAATCCTTCCTTCTCTTCATCAAAGTTACTCCATGTCCCCACTATTCCTTTGTTTTAAGTGGAGAACTTCCTCTATGGACCCTTAACCTTGGGACATTCTGGTTTGAAGAGTCTCTCTTTTCACCACGGTTATAGCAAATGAAGCTTTCTAGCTTCACTCTGCCTTTCTTTTCCTTTTTCAAGTTGATGTCTATTCTTCTCTTTAATTTGCCTTTCCAAGCTCTTGACATCTTTGTTATTAACATGGAGATCTCATCTCCATCATCAACTTCAGAGTCATTATCAAATTTGTCCTCATCATCAAAGGCTTCAACAACTTTCATTAGTTTTCTTTTACTTAGCTTTTGATGAGATGACTTCAAGGCCATAGACTTGTTCTTCCTCATGTTTTTACCATGCATTTTTGCGAGCACTAACTCATGGATTTTGAGTAACCCAATGAGTGCATCCAAACCGAGAGTTTTGAGGTATTTGGCATCAGTGATGGCTGTAGCTTTTAGCAGCCATTTGACCAGAAGGCTTCTTAAGCTTTTTGTAACTCTACATGTGGAATGGACCCCTTTTCGCCATGTTGTGGTCAAGTTGCTTTCCTTCTGCCATTGGTGATGTGGTTTGAGAGGATAGAGTGGAAAGAGATTGAGTGTTTGAGGATTTGTGAAAGGCTACTATAAGAGGGTTCGTAGAAGATGAAATGGTTTCAAGGTTAAGGAAAAAGTTTTTGAGGTTGAAGGTGAACGGCTTTTATGTGGTGTGTCAGCAGTAGGAAGTTATTAATGTGATGTGACACAAAGTCTAGAAGTTGAGGTGACATGGGAGAGAGAAACTCAAAAGGGCAAAGGAAGTTGGAGTTGGGTAGCCCTACTAAGAATCTTGAATAAGTTTCTCATCCCTCTCTTTTATTATGTGTCATCTCCAGATGAGGATAATGGCATTGTTCATGACTTCGCTTGAGATACGGGCATGGGAACTACGCTATGAACTGGATCAAAGGGACATAGCGGAAGCATGGAGATAGCTTTCTTTTGGGCATTAGCTTTAGGGTTACCACATACCATACACCCATGCTTAGCCTAGTCCTTCGGCAGCTACACACTGGGAACTAGTTTAGTTTTGTTGCAAACATACTTAGCTTTTGATCTACTATATACGAACCCCTATTGGTGAACTTATTATCTTTGAATGTCTTTTATGTACACAAGACGTCACTGCTATGTTATGGATATGATATGTTAATTGGGTATATGTCATGTTTTGCTATGGCTTGTATATATATTATAATGAGGTTTATGTGATTGCTACTATTATGCATGTATTGATTGATATCTACGTACACACATGGCTCGTATTTGATTTTAAAGTTAAAAAAAAATTAATTAGTCATTTTTTTAAATTATTATTCATATTTTAAAGAAGAGTAAGTTAACTTCTAAAACAAAGGCATAACAACTAATAGTTAACTGGAATGTGACTCGAGCGTATTAGGTTAAAAGTTAGGGTGTTACAATATAAAACATCACTTTATTAAATATCATGTTTAGAAGGGGGATGTTGAGCTAAAGTTTGTGAATACTAAAGATCAAGTATCTAATATATTCATCAAACCATTTATTGGGGATTGTTTTTGCTGTCTAAAAAGGCTTTTGAGCACAAATTTTTTTGAAAAACTTATATTTCATGGATACATTTCACTTTTGGACTCCCCTAGACTTTAAATTGAGGCTTCTCGAATAAGTTTTCCAAATTAAGTTTAGAGACTAGTTTGTGACATGAATTCTATTCTAACTTGGTCAAAATTGAAACAAGGAGAAACAATAATCACAAAAAAAAAAAAGATGGAAGAGATGGGGAATGGAAATGGTTGGAGGGCGCCACAATCAAGGATGAATGATAAGCCAAGGGGGATCTCCACAAGAGCTATTGGAAACTCTTGATAAGACCTAGGGTTCCAAGCAAGAACCAGAGAAAGAATTCTCACCAAAAGCTTTATGATTTCATTAGCAAAAAGTCCCCCTCCAAAGGTGTTTACAAGGTTTATAAACTAAAGTAAGTTCAGTAAGTGGGCTTTAATACTCTTTAATACTTAGCCCAAAGATAAAACCTACACTTAAAAAAAATGTGAAATTAACAAGTAATGGGCTGTACAAAATTAACAAGCCCAGTTACATTATTATTAGCTAAAAAATTAACAAGCCCAAATTAAGCTTGATCAGCCATGTGGACACAATGGACTAGTATTGGATCTTTATCTTGTTGAATGGACTTTGCCTCAAACAAACTTGAAATCATTTGGCCCAAAGCTTCCTTAGCTCTCTTTGTCTGGGATTTAGCCATTGGTCCACCAAGTCCTTCAAAAGGATCTCCTCCTTGTCTTTTCTTGCATGAGTCTAGTCTATTTTCCATGATCACATCATCCCCTCCTTCTTCAAGAGAATTCTTCCTTGAATTTAGCTCCTCATTACCTACATCAAATAAGGACAAGTCATCGACATTAAAAGTAGCACTTACCCCATACTCACCAGGCAAGTCGATCTTGAAGGTTTTGTCATTTCTTTTCTCTAAGACTTGGAAGGGTCCATCACCCCTAGGTTAGAGCTTGGATTTCTTTTGAGATGGAAATCGCTCTTTTCTCATGTGTACCTTAACCCAATCACCAGGTTCAAATAGAACTTTCTTTCTTCCCTTATTGGCTTGATTTGCATAACTGTCCATTTTTTTTTCAATTTGAGCTTTGACTTACTCATGCAGCTTCATTACAAAGTCAGCCTTAGACTGTGCATCTCTGTGCTTAAAAATAGAAATGTTAGGCCTAGGTAGTAAATCAAGAGGAGTCAAGGGATTAAATCCATACACTATCTCAAAAGGAGAACAATTAGTAGTGCTATGGACAACCCTATTATATGCAAAGTTGACGTGAGGAAACACTCTTCCCATGACTTAATATTCTTCTTTATAACAGCCTTAAGGAGAATAGAAAGAGTCCTATTTAACTACCTCAGTTTACCCATCAGTTTGTTGGTGGTAAGTAGTTGAGAAAAGAAATTTAGTACCAATCTTACCCCATAGTGTCTTCCAAAAGTGACTTAGGAACTTGGTTTCCGTATCACTTACAATGCTCTTAGGTAAGCTATAAAGCCTGATTGCCTCTTTGAAAAACAAGTCAACCATGTGACATGCATCATCTACTTTCTTGCAAGGTATGAAATGAGCCATCTTGGAGAACCTATCCATAACCATAAAAATGGAATCACTGCCATTCTTTGTGCGCGGTAATTGTAACATCCTCCCAAGTACAATCTCATCCTTAGGTCATGACATCGTACTCGAGAGTTGTTACTTTTTAATTAGCGGTCCTTTCTTAAATAACTATAGCAAATTCGATGGGTTCGGGTACTAACTAGCGTAATTTAATCAACATATATAGCAAGATACAAAACATTTATTTAATATAAGTCGATTACATAGGGAAACTCTTCTATGAGCTCTAATACACATATGTTCTTTGTTAAGTTTACATATCTATACATGCATCTAAGTACATCTGATACAATCTCAACACCCGACTGCTGCTAATCCGACCTCTTTTGGTGTAGCATCCCATAGTTCTCTGGTTCAACTTGGAGACGACTCGGGAACACAAAAACACATAGAGGTGAGAATTACACAATTCTCAGTAGGGCATTCCCCAAAACATGCATTGACAATTAATGTCATCGTCATCATCATAGCCACTTCGGTTTATTAAAAACTGCGAGCACACAACCTAGATCAATGGTTTATTTTTAAAGTTCTAAATCTTACTTCCGAAGTGGGTCGCTTTTATTATTTAATTACTTGATATACACATAGTGTACTACTTAACATTATAGTGCTTTATTTACAACTTTACACACTCTAGGTACATCAAAGAGATATTATCCTGTCTTTCCGTGCCCTTGATGTAACGCCACGATTTTCTGTTAGAGTGAAAATGACCAAAATGCCCTTGAGGTCATTTTCGGCCCGAAATTTGAGGAAAGCCGGTCTGGCAGTACATGAAGGGCAAACTCAATGTTGGAAGGGGATTAGATGACTTGTGCACCTTCCCGGGATCGAAAATCTCGTTTTCCGAGTTTTGGGGTCAAAATGACCAAAATGCCCCTGCAGTGTTTTACCCGTTTGCAAGTGCCGGATGAACCCGAAACTTCTCCAGATGGTTTTAAAAGGTGTTTTTATGTAAACTATGACTTTAGTTTTGGTCCCGGAGGTCCGGGGTGAAATTAGTGCAAAATTATGGTTTTGCCCCTAGTTTCGTGTTTTTACGCTTAATCGCGTGAATAAGCAAACCTAAGCAATATTAGGCTCTAATCGAAGGTTAATTAATTTCCATAATTAATCTTGAGTCAAAATAATTTATTAAAGTTGATTAGAACCTAAAAGTGCTTAATTACAACTTAAAATCTTATTTTAAATTCAAGACTCCTAGTCATGGAATTTTGAATAGTGTTTTCTCTCTCCAATTCCTTAAATCATGGAATTGTGTTACACATTGTTTATTCACAAATGAGTTTTAAATTCTTTAATGATGTATGAGCACTTCTAACCTTGTCATAAAATTCCTAATACTCATACTTAGTTACCTAAACTTAAGCTTAATTACTCCTAACCTTGTACCCAATTACATAGAAGATTTTTCTTCTCTCTTTTCTGCCCAACCTGGCCGAAGCCATGCCTCCCATTTATCCATCACATGTGTGAATTTTTCTTACACAAAGAGCCATGCTTTGACCTTACACAAACCATACTTTGAGTCATACAAACCATGCTTTCATCCATACTTCCAAGGACAACATCTAGAAGCCTTTCTTTCCCCCATTTTCTGGTTGGATTTGCACCAGCCTTCACCCCCATTTTCATGAATTATTTTATTTCAAAACTTGAAGAAAAATCACCTTAAATCACCATACTTGTCATACCTTGTCACAATTTCAATCAAGCTTGCTTTTCCTAATGAATAACCAATTGAAATAAAACAATTCCTCCATTTATTTGTGGCTGAAAATCTTCCAGCCATGTCTCACTTCTAGAAGCCTAATTTCATTCACAATTAAAAGAAAAGCTCACTCAAAAATCCATGCTTGAACCCATGCTTTGTGTCATGAACTCCATACTTCAAACCATGCTTGTATGACACAATCAAAGAGATATTTTCTCTTCCTTTCCCCCTCAAAAGCTACGGCCACTTCCCCCCCCTTGGTGAGCCTCATTGTTTTGTTTTCCTATAAATAGGTGCCTTAGATGAACTTGTGTCACTTTTGGTCCATTTGGTAAGTTTGAGCACTTTAAGCATTTGTGAGTTCTTTTCCTTTTCTCTCTAAGTCTCAAGAGAGTTCCCTCTTGCTCTTCATCTTCATCCTTTCTTCATCTCTTCATCTTATCATTATCTCTTAGCCTTTAAACACTTTCCTAAAGCCTTAAACTACCATCAAATCTCTCAAACACCTCACCTCAAACACAACCTCATCTCAAACATAACTCCAACCTCCTTATCTCCCCCTGGCTGAAACCATCAAGCCCTTGGAGGAGCTCATCATCTTGTTTTCTTTTCTCAAAGTTCAAGCTTTTTAACTTCACTCTAGGTAGGAGTGTTTTCTAAACTTTTTTTTCTTGAAAATGATTTCTTTCTAGCTTTCTTTTGGATTTTCTTTTTGGAACTTCCTTTGCTGTTCTTTCTTTGAGATTTCGGCCATGAGGCCTTGATGAGCACATGATAGCTCAATGATGAGGACCCCTAGATGATGACTATGTGTTCATCTCAAAGGAACCTCTAGAGCTTGAGGTTTTACTTTCTTTGAGTTTCAACTTCACTTTCTAACTCAAACATGATTTTTACTCAAGAACACCTTTTCTTTTCTTGCTATTTTGATTTTAGTTCTTTGTTTCCTTTTCTTTAATATTTTGGTTTTCCATTTCCTTTTTTATCTTTGAGGTTTTGTTTGTTTAGAAAGTTTGTTTTCTTTGAGCTTGATGATGATGTTCAAGAACCTCATAGTTCCTTTGAGAACTTGGTTCAAGAACTCTAGAGCTCTCTTTGTAATGAGATATATGTTGGGTTGTTATTTAGTTAAAGTCTTGGATAAGCTCTAGCAAACCATAAAATGAACCTTGCATCATGTTTATTTTATACCTTGCACATTATGTTTACTTCCTTGCTATCACTAAGTACCAAGATAATGAATGAACTTGCATTATCATGTTTATATTTCAAGTTCTCACTAAATATCAAAGATAATAATAGGTTGCACCTCATATTTATTTTATGCTATCACTTTACTTTCTAATGGAACCTAAAATGAATGCATGAGCATGTTTACTTTTATGTCATCACTTAAATGAACCTAGAGCTCAAAGACTTGCCCATTGTTGTCTCAAACAAAGGTCTAAAAATATTTATTTCCTTTGGTTCATATTTCGGCCCTAAGAGGTTTTGATGCTTCTAAGTATTGAAAACTATGTTTTATAAATTTTCTAAGCTTTTATGAGTACAAGGAATATGTAGAACTAAGTTTTATGAATTTAGGACCTCTTGAGACAAAGTTGATTTAGTCACTGCCTTCTTAAATATTTTTATGGTTTTAGATGTTAAAAATGTTTATAAATGGGTTTTGAAAGTTTTAAAAAGATTTCAAGAGAAACTAGTATTTTATGTGCTTTAGAAATTGTGTTTGATGCCTTTAAATGGAGATGTTTGTTTCGGTTCTGCCTTACTATTATTTGCCACTGTATGAGCTGTGTTAATGATGATAATATGCTTAAGTTTGAGTATAATTAATGTTAAAACTCATATGTGAAAGATAAGAGAAGTTAGAAACTAGAAAGGAATTAATTTGAGAGTTTTAGAACCCTTAATGTTTGAATTTTCTAGATTCTGTCCAGCAAGATTTAGTAATGCTAATCATGGATTTAAATTAGTTTAAATGTGTAGGAATGACTCATAAATGGCTTAGGACTTGATCTTGATGCCTTAGGAGCAAATCGGACTTAGAAAGGGTCATTGTTATGACTCCTAGGTACTCATAAAGTTATGATTATGAATTCTACATTCTGAAGGTTTAGAGATGTTCTTGACCATAGTGTGAGGTGAGAAATACTTAGTTATAACCTTATAAGTTCCCGAGAGATTAGGTTTGATGATTTATAACTTAGATTGTGAGTTGAGGACCTTAAGGGTCAATGCATAAGACACCAAGAAGTTTTTAATGCTATGATGTGCTGTATGATTGAATGATATGATAAGATGTGCTTGATGCATGAGAAAATGATTGATGAAATGTTAAAGTTTATCATAGCATGAGGTTTCATTCGGTTTAACAGCTGTTATGCTGCCGAATTTCCATCAAACCTTAAAGGGTTGAAAGAAATGTTTATAAGTAAACAATATGAGTTGAAAACCCTGAGTGACACCGGTTCAGCCGAGCACCCCCAGGAGATTTTTATGTGACAAAGCACTGAGACGCGCTCGCCTGGGTGACACCGGTTCGGCCGAGCACCCCCAGGGGAGACAAATCCGTGAGGGTATGAGTAGATGCAACCTACCAAAGCGGACAAATTGCTATGGCTTAATGCCTACAAAGCATTTCATAGAGGGTAATCCCAAAGAGAAATGATCCCTGCCCCCTACCCGTACTTGTGAGTCGGGATTATTATTTATGTTTCGCATATTCAGATAATAAGCAAGAGGTAGTGACGAAGACATCTGACCATCCTAGGAGGAGTTGCACTTCTCATTTTCCTTTCCAAGTTCAAGCTTTTTATCTTCACTCTTGGTAGGAGTTACTTTCAAACTTTGTTTTTACTCAAAAATGTGTTTTTTCTAGTTTTCTCTTAGTTTCTTTTTGAGCTTTCCTTTGTTTTCCTTCTGTTTTTCATTTCGGCCACTTGGCCTTATTTATGAGCATGATAGCTTGATGATGAGAGTTTCTAGATGATGACCTTGTGTTCATCTCAAATATACCTCTAAAGCTTGAGTTTTGTTCTTGATCTAGCAAAATTTTGATTTTTTTTTCTTTCCTTTTTCTCTCCAACATGATTTCGGCCTTCATATGCTTTCCTTCAAAGGTTTGTTAAACATTTTAAAGTATATCTATATTTATTTTATATCAAGAAAGAATGTTATTTTGGTTCTCGCTTCCTTGAGGTTTTGTTTTCTTGAGTTTGCTTCTTTTGAGCTTGATGATGATGTTCAAGAACCATGTAGTTCCTTTGAAAACGTGGTTCAAGAACTCTAAAGCTCACTTTGTTGATGAGATAGATGTTGGGTTGAGATTTTTAGTTCTCTTTAAAAGTCTCATAAGAGCTCTAAGTTTAAGAGAAAAAACTTGCATCCATATTTACTTTTATGTCATCACTAAATGCTCAAGATTAAAGAATGAACTTGCATTTCCATATTTATGTTTATGCTCTCACTAAATCTCTAAGATAATAATGAGTTTGCATAGCATATTTATTTTATGTTCTCACCTCTAAATAAAGACTAAAATAAAGTGCATTGCATATTTATTTTATGTCATAACTTAAGAGATTTAGAGCTCATAGACTTACCCATTATTATCTCAAACAAAGACTTGAAAATATATGTTTCCTTGCTCCTTTGATTTCAGCCTTATGGGGTTTATGTAGTTACAAATACTAAAACTTATGTTTCATAATTTTTCTAAGTTTAGATAAGCTTAAGAGTTGTTTTGAACAAAGTTTTATGATTTTAAACCCTTTTATGTAACACCCTAATTTTCAACCTAATACTCTAGAACACATTAGGTTAATCATTAGGTTATTACCTTTTAGTCTTATCCTTTTAATAAAATACTTAGCGGAAATTATGGGTAAATTTTTTTTTTTGAAAACACAAAACCAAAGTGAGAGTCGCGTTTATCAGGAGATAGAAATGTAAGGCACAAGTAGCAAACATAAAGAACATAGTAAGTAAAGCACATAACAATGAAACAATGATTAACACAACAAAGGATACACTTCATTAATATCATATTTAGGATACATACATAGTCACGCCCTTATAGAACCGAGCTGAGCTTGCAATACACAGAAAAGGAAAATACAGTGGAGATATAAATGCAACATAAATAAACCACAACTACCCGAGTGAACCTAAGGTGGATAACCTCAAGACAAAAGGAGGTTCATCCTAACTATGAGTGAGTGTGTGCACTAATCCTCCCCTATAACGTCTACTACTGGAACCTGGGATATGGCAGAGTATAACCGATCCACTGACGTAGTGCGATAGGAGTAGGCATGCGCGGTGGCAGAACATGAGCTCCTCAGCTAGGGCGCATCTCGACTCACCTAGCTAACCTCAGCTGCATAACAGTCTCCTCACTCCCTCCTCTCACGAACTGAGGAGTAGGGGCAGAGCTCTCGCTTTACATGTGCATCGGTGGGTCCTCAGAAAGGTCATCGTCTGGACCAGGAGATGGGGGCACATAGTCCTAGAAGTCACGGGGCATCGATCCTCCGGTATACGTCTGAAGATTCCTCTCATCATACGTCCGAGCACGCTTAAAAACCATAGCGTCATCGTAGGAGGACACCGGGGAGAAGCGATAACTCTGTACAGGGTGAGCGAAGGGAAGTCCAATAAACATGAAAACTCGAACCGTTCACTGTCCCTCAAAATGATAAGATCCGTGGTCCAGATCAAAGTGCACCTCCCATGCAGGGTGTCGATAAAGACCACAAATGTTGCCATCGAGCTCTGAAGATGTGACGGAAGAAAGAGAAAGGAGTGAGAATAAAGAATCTCAGTAGGAATCTCCTATCTAGGGTTACATCGTTCACATCCTGAAGAACCTTGGGTTTCTTTATAAAAGGTGTGCATGCATATGAGATTCATTATTAGCTTTTATAAAACTAGGTTATCCAATCATTCCTTTTAGTATGCATCTTAATGTCATGAATGCAACATATCAAAACATGAATGCATGGCAATGCTTAGGCAAATAATGTAACGCCCCGATTTTCTGTTAGAGTGAAAATGACCAAAATGCCCCTGAGGTCATTTTCAGCCCGGAATTCGAGGAAAGCCAGTGGCAAGTACTAAGGGCAAACTCAATGTTGGAAGGGGATTAGAAAACTTATGTACCTTCCCGGGATCGAAAATCTCGTTTTTCGAATTTTCGGGTCAAAATGACCAAAACGCCCCTGTGGTGTTTTACCCGTTTGCAAGTGCCGGATGAACCCGAAACTTCTCCAGATGGTTTTAAAAGGCATTTTTATGTATTCTATGACCTCAGTTTTAATTTTTGAAGTCCCGGGCAAAATTAGTGCAAAATTACGGTTTTGCCCCTAGTTTCGTACTTTTACGCTTAATCACACGATTAAGCAAACCTAAGCAATATTAGGCTCTAATCGAAGGTTAATTAATTTCCTTAATTAATCTAGAGTCAAAATAATTTATTAAAGTTGATTAGAACCAAAAAGTACTTAATTACAACCTAAAATCATATTTTAATTTTATGACACCTAGTCATAGAATCTTGAATAGTGTTTTCTCTTTCCAATTCCTTAAATCATGGAATTGTGTTACACATTGTTTATTCATAAATGAGTTTTAAACTCTTTAATGATGTATGAGCACTCCTAAACTTGTCATAAACTCTCTAAATCACATTCTTAGTTACCTAAACTTAAGCTTAATCATTCCTAACCTTGTACCTAAGCTAATACACATCTAAACCTACCATTAACACACAATTAAATGGTCAAATCATCCTCCCACTCTGCTGTCCAGCCTTGGCCGAAGCTGCCCTCCCTCCATATGCATCACATGTTCAATTTTTCAACACTCCAAGGCCATACCTCAAGTCACATACACTATACCTTGTCATAACTTTCAATCAAGCTTGAATTTCCACATGAATAAATAATTAAAACAACCCATTTTCCCCATTTATTTGTGGCTGGAAAAGTTCCAGCCATGTTAAGGTTCTAGAAGCCTAATTTCATAAAAATTTGATAGGAAATTAACTCACATCAAGCCATACTTTGTAGCATAGCTTCCATACTTCAAACCATGCTTGAATGACCTTGTGTAAGAGATATTTTTCTCTCCTTTGCCCTTCAAAGCTACGGCCAGCACCCTCCCCATTCACTCCTCCATGGTTTTGTTTTTCTATAAATAGGATGCTTGTGTTAGCCTTGTTGCACCTTGAAGCATTTGCAAAGTTTAGAGTTTTAGAGTTGTCTTGCTAGTCTTTCCTTTTTCTCTCAAAGTTCCAAGAGTGTTCTTCCTTTCTTTTCATCTTTATCTTCTTCATCTCTTCATCTCATCATCACCTCTCAACCATCAAACACCACCCCAAAACCTTGAACCATCATCAAACCTCTCAAACACCACACCTCAAACACAACTCCACTTGAAACACATTTTCTTCTTTTTCTCTCATCAAGGCCGAATCATCATCACCAACCTAGGAGGAGTTGCTCATCTCATTTCCATCTTCAAGATCAAGCTTTTATCTTCATCACTAGGTAGGGATTTGTTTTCAAACTTTATTTTGCTCAAGAAAGTGTTTTTCTCTAGTTTTCTCTTGGATTCTTTTTGAACTTTCCTTTGTCTTTCCTTTCCTTTCATTTTCGGCCATGAGGCCTTGATTTGAGCATGATAGCTTGATGATGAGAGTTTCTAGATGATGACATTGTGTTCATCTCAAAGAAACCTCTAAAGCTTGAGTTTTCCTTTTCTTACAACTTCATCTATATGTTATCTAGCTCACATGGTTTTCCAACTTAAGAAAATTAATCTAAGGATTTCTAAAAGCCCAAGCCTACCCTTGTCAACCTTAAAGTTGGCCGGCACGTTCTAGAGATTTGTCTCTAGATAGGGGTTTTGGGTATTTAATAAAGAACTTGATGTAGCTTCACTTTCTTTCTCTTTTATATGATTTTCGATTCTTGTGTTGTGATCTTGGAGATATTGTATGGGGTTATTATCTTGTTAAAGTCTTAAATGAGCTCTAGTTAAACATAAAAATGAAACTTGCATCATGTTTACTTTAAGCTTTGCATATCATGTTTATTTCCTTGCTATCACTAAATCCCAAGATAATGAATAAACTTGCATTATCATGTTTATGTTTCAAGCTTTGCATTATCATATTTATATTTCAAGTCTTCACCTAAATATCAAAGATAATAATATATTGCACCACATATTTATTTTATGCTCTCACTTTACTTTCTAGCAATAACTAAAATAAGTGCATGAGCATGTTTATTTTTATGTCATCACTTTAATGATTCTAGAGCTCAAAGACTTGCCCAAGGATATCTCAAACAAATGTCTAAAACATTTATCTCCTATGGCTCATATTTCGGCCCTATGAGGCCTTAATGTCTTCAAGTATTGAAAACTATGTTTTATAATTTTTCTAAACTTATATGAGTATAAGGAATGTGTAGAACTAAGTATTATGAATTTAGGACCTCTTGAGATGAAAATAACATAGCCACTGCCCTATTAAGTATTTCCATGAGTTTAGATGATAAAAGTATTCATAAAAGAGTTTTGAAGGTTTTAATAAGGTTCCAAGAGAAACTAGTATTTTATGTGCTTTAGAAACTATGATTCAATGCCTTTCAATGGAGTTTCTGTTTCGGTTCTGCCTTGCTATGTTTGGCCACTGCATGAGCTGTGTTAATGATGTTAATATGCTTATGTTTGGGTAATAATTATGTTAAGACTCATATGTGAAAGATAGGATAAGTTAGGAACTAGAAAAGAATTAATTTGAGAGTTCTAGATCCCTTAAAGATTTATTTTTCTGGATTCTGTCCAGCAAGGTTTAGATTCAATAATCATGGTTTTAAATTAGTTTATATGTGTAGGAATGACTCATAATTGGTTTAGGACTTAATCTTGAAACCTTAGGAGCAAACCGAACTTAGAAAGGGTCATTATTGTGACTTCTAGGTACCCGTAAAGTTAGTATTTAGATTTCTGCACTCTTGAGGTTTAGAGATGTTCTTGACCATAGGGTGAGGTGAGAAATACTTAGTTATAACCTTATAGGTTCCCAAAGAGACTAGGTGTTGATGATCAATAACTTAGAAAGTGAGATAAAGATCTAAACCGTAATTTCTAGAACTCCGTAATCACATGAAAGCTGTCCAAATTCTGCTTAGTGCTATTTGGATTAGTTCTTAAGCATAAAATTTGTATGACTCATAAATTGTCAAACTATAGGTGTATAAAGAAGTTAAGAATAATTAATTTGCAAGTTTAAGACTCATAATAATCGAAGTTTAGAGCACTATGAGTTATAACATAACATGTCTATGAGCTTATGGGGATGATTGTTAAATATGGCTATGTGATGATGTTTGTGTGAAAGTTTTATGTGACGAATGTTATGAGAAAGTTTCATGTGATGATATATATGTTATGAAAAAGCTATATGAGAATGCATATGATAAATGATGAGGTAATTGTGATTTAATATTTATGAAAATATAAATGTGACACAACACTGAGACGCGCTTCTCCTGGGTGACACCGGTTCGGCCGAGCACCCCCAGGAGGAGACAAATCCGTGAGGGTATGTGTAGATGCAGCCTGCCAAAGCGGACAAATTGCGAGGCCCACGTGGCTAGCAAAGCGTTTCAAAGAGGAAATGATCCTAGAAAGGAGATCCTTAAATTGCCCCCTAGCCCGTACTTTAAGTCGGGATTATGTTACGCTTATCATAGGATAAGTAAGAGCTAGTGACGACTAGTTAAAGTTGACAATGTCACATAAACTTTACTTATGCCAATGTTATAATGTTTCCTAGTTATTCTATTGTTTGGTTTACCTTATGATGCATTCATATCATTAGTATATTTCTGCTTAAGTTATAAAGACGCATTATAAAATATGATGGACCTTGGATAAAATACCTCTTTGGGAAACCCACTTAAAAGGAACTTATATGCATGCACACCTTTTAGAAATAAACCCAAGGTTCCTGAGGATGTGACGATGACACCTAGGTAGGGATAACCCTACTGAGAATTCTTTTAGAAAGATTCTCATTCCCTCTCTCTTTTCTTCCGTCATATCTTCAGATGGCGACGTTTGTACTCTTCATCGACACCCCGGTATGGGAGCTGCACCATGACCCGGCACTCGGGTCATACCATTTTGAGGGTCGCTGCACTGTCAGAGTATTCATGTTCATGGGACGACCCTTCGTGCACCCCGTCCCGAGCTACCGCTTCACCCCGACTGCTCCTTACCGTCATAACGGGATTTTTGAGCGAGCGAGACCACGCGATGAGCAGATCCTCCGCATGGAGCCCGAGACATCAGCGGTACGCGAGTACCCCGAGTATGTGCCGCGTCCCCAGTACTCGGAGACGGACCCATCCGAGGACCCGCCATCCCACATGTACAGTTTGAGCTCCAGTCCCGCTCCTCCACCGATGAGGGCTGGGAGTGAGGAGACGGTGGTCCAGCCGAGGTTGGCTCGACGGCCATCTATGCGCCCTCACCGCGGTGGACATGCCCCGATGATGCACTCGACCACTCCCGCCGAGATTCGCCAGTGGATCGACTCGACCCCGCAGTACTCGGACCCGCAGGAGTAGTCATAGGAGGGGTAGTAGTTAGTGCACACACACGCCACATAGTAGAGGACAAACCTTCTTTTGTATATGAGGTTGTCTCCTTTAGGTGCACATGGGTATGGGGGTAGTTTCTCTTGTAGTTGCTTTTTATGATTTCCTTGTATTGCATTTCAGTTGTATTTTGCTTCATGATGTATCAAATAGTCCTGCCTCTTTGGGTAGGCACGTTATATATATATGATTCAGTTGATGTTTCCATGACATGATGTGTTTCTTATGCTTTGCTTATATGTTTCGCTATGTTGCCCCTTAAAGTTTCGCGCGTGGCTCTCACTTTGATTTTAAAAAGAAAAATTTTACCCGTATTTCCGCTAAGTATTTTCTAAAGGATGAGACCAAGAGGTAATATTCTAAAGATTAACCTAAGGACATACTAGTAGTCTTGGGTTAAGATTTAGGGTGTTACAAATAACTTCAACAAATCACAACATCAAGAGGCATACAAGTGGCATAAAGGGCATAAAACTTTCAAGTGGAACTTTCCTCAACTTTGTGACATCAATCATGGTACTTTTAGCATAACAAGGCCACCCTAAAAACATCTAGGCTATGAGCTCATACCTCAGCTAGTCGTCACTAGCTCTTGCTTATTATCTGAATAAGCGAAACATAATAAAAATAAATCCTGACTACTCGAGAATGGGTTAGGGGGGCTAGGGATCACCTCTCTTAGGATATACCTTCTTTGAAATGCTTTTCGGGCATCAAGCCACATCAATTTGCCTGCTTTGGTAGGCTACATCTACTCACACCCTCACGAATTTGTCTCCCCTGGGGGTGCTCGGCCGAACCGGTGTCACCCAGGGTTTTAAATATCATCTCATACTTCAAAAACATTCTCAAGTCTTTTAGATTTAAGGGAAATTCGACAACATAACGGCTGTAAACCGAATTTCCTTCAAACCGACTTTATGCCACAAGCTTATAACACATACTCATTTCTCACTCAACTTTCATGCTCATAATACACTTAACATATCAATAGTTCATTCCATCATAGCTCATGCATCACAACATCATACTTGCATAAATAACTCATAGCATTAAAGATTTCTTAATGTCTTATGCTTTGACCCTCAAGATCCTTTAACTTGAAATCTAAGTTGTACATCATCACAACTTAAGCTCTCGGGTACCTATAGGCTCATATCTAAGTATTCCTCACTCAAAACTATGATCATAACTATTTCTAAACCTCAAGAGTGCAGAACCTATAATTCATACTTTACGGGTACCTATGAGTCACAACATTGACCCTTTCTAACTTCGGTTTACTCCGAAGGCATCAAGATCAAGTCCTAAACCAATTATGAGTAGTTCCTACACATTTAGACTAATTATAAATCATGATTTTCAATTCTAAACCTTACTGGACAGAATCCAAAAAATTTCATCTTTAAGGGATCTAAAAAGTCTCAAATTAATTCTTTTCTAGTTACTAGTTTCTCTTAACTTTCACATATGAATTTTGTCATCAAGAATACATGAACATACTCATGTTATCATCATCAAAATAGCATAAAACAATGAGCATAGCAAGCAAGGTAGAACCAAAATCATCTCCAATAAACAAAGCATAAAACTTGATTTTCAAGACACATAAATTGCTAGTTTCTCTTGGAACCTTTCTAAAACTTTCAAAACTCATTAGTAAACATTTTTATCTCATTAAAATCATCAAAATGCCTTCAAGGGCAGTAGCTATTTCGAATGAGTCTTAAAAGGGTCTAAAATCATAAAATTTGTTTAAGATATTTCTTGTGCTTGTCTAGACTTTAGAAAAATTGTGAAACACAAGTTTTAGTATTTGTAACTACATATACCTCATAGGGCCGAAATCATAGGGGTTAAGAAACATATATTTTCAAACCTTTGTTTGAGATAATAATGAGCAAGTCTTTGAGCTCTAGGTTCTCTTAGGTGATGACATAAACTTAAATATGTTTATGCACTTATTTTACCTTTCATTAGAAAATAAAGTGAGAGCACAAAAATAAATATGAGATGCAACTTGTTATTATCTTTAGTATTTAGGTGAGGACTTGAAAATATAAACATGATTATGCAAAAATTGAAATATAAATATGATAATGCAAGTTTATTATTCTTGATATTTAGTGATAGCAAGGAAAATAAACATGGTGTGCAAGGCATAAACTTAAACATGAATGCAAGGTTCATTTTATTCTTTCCTAGAGCTCTTACAAGACTTTAGAGACCAACATAACCCAACATTTATCTCATCCACAAAGTGAGCTTTAGAGTTCTTGAACCAAGTTCTCAAAGAAACTACATGGTTCTTGAACATCATCATCAAGCTCAAAAGAAGTAAACTTTTTAAAAAAAAACAAAACTTTAAGGAGGTAATAACCAAAACAACATTATCTCTAGAGATGAAATAATTATAAGAACATTCTAAAATTTTCAACAAAACCTTTAAAGGAAAGCACATGAAGGTTGAATCATATAGGAAAAGAAAAGGAAATAAAAACTGAAACTTTGCTAGATAAGGAACAAAGCTCAAGCTCTAGAGGTTTCCTTGAGATGAACACAAGGTCATCATCCAGAAACTCTCATCATCAAGCTATCATGTTCAAGAACAAGGCCAAAAGGCCGAAATGAAAAAGAAAAGGAAAACAAAGAAAAGTTCAAAAAGGAACCAAGAGAAAACTTAAGCAAAAACACATTTTGAGTAAAAACAAAGTTTGAAAGACAACTCCTACCAAGGGGTGAAGATGAAAGCTTGAACTTTTGAAAAGAAATGAGAAGAGCAACTCCTTCTAGGATGCTATGTTGGCTTCGGCCTTGAGGGAGTGGAGGGGAAGGAGATGTATTCTTGGTGGTTTAGTGTTTGAGGTTGAGTGTTTAGGTGCTTAGGAGGTGATTTAAGGTTGTGAGGAGGTGGATTGAGGTTGTGAGGTGATGATGTGAAGAGAGGATAAAGAAGATGAAGATGGAAAAGATGAAGAGGAAAAGAAAAGCTCATAGAATGCTTGAGAGAAAAAGAAAGAACTCAAGAGAAAGCTAAAAAACTAAACTTAGCAAATGTTCCAAAGGTTCACACAAGTTCTTCAACACATGTATTTATAGAAAACAAAAACAATGAAGAGGTAATATGGGGGGAGGCTAGCCATAGCTTTTGGGTCAATGGGGGAGAGAAAATATCTCTTACACAATGTCATTCAAGCATGGTTTCAAGCATGGTGTTTGAAGTGATTTTCCTTCAAATTTTGAAATAAAATAACTCATCAAAGGGAAGGAAAGGCTGATGGTTTTGGCAACAAGAAAAATGGGGAAAAAGTCTTCTAGAAGTTGTCCTATGAAGCATGGATGAAAGTATGACAAAGTATGGTGTATGCAAGGTGAAAGCATGGTCTTTGGAGTGTAACAATTTGAGCATGTGATGGATAATTTAGGGTATGGGTTCGGCCAGCTGATAGCCAAGGGGAGGAAGGAAAATTGTTTCATGAAATTGTGTGTTAATGATAGGTTTAGATTTGTATTAGTTTAGGTACAAGGTTAGGAATCATTAAGCACAAGTTTAGGTAATTAAGAATGAGGTTTAGGAATTTTATGACAAGGTTAAGGAGTGCTCATACACATTTAGAGAGTTTAAAATTCATTTTATGAGTAAACAAGGTAGACAAATTTCCATGATTTAAGGAATTGGAAAGAGAAAACACTATTCAAGATTCCATAATTAGGAATCTTGAATTTAAAATAAAATTTGAGTTTAAATTAAGCATTCTTAGGTTCTAATCAACTTTAATAAATTATTTTGACTCTAGATTAATTATGGAAATTAATGAATCTTTGATTAGAGCCTAATATTGCTTAGGTTTGCTTAATCGCACGATTAAGCTTAAAAACACGAAATTAGGGGCAAAATTATAATTTTGCACAAATTTCGCCCGAGACCACCGGGACTAAAATTGAAGTCACATAATACATAAAAACACCTTTTAAAACCATCTGGAGAAGTTTCAGGTTCATCCGGCACTTGCAATTGGGTCAAACACCACAGGGGTATTTTGGTCATTTTGACCCGAAAACTCGAGAAACAAGATTTTCAATCCCGAAAAGGTACACAAGTCAACTAATCCCCTTCCAACATTGAGTTTGCCCCTCGAGGACTGTCGGGCAGGCTTCCCTCGAGTTCCGGACTGAAAATGACCTTAGTGGCATTTTGGTTATTTTCGCTCTAACAGAAAATTGGGGCGTTACATTTTAAGACTCATTCGAAATAGCTACTGCCCTTGAAAGTATTTTGATGATTTTAGCAAGATAAAAATGTCTACTAATGAGTTTTGAAAGTTTTAAAAAGGTTCCAAGAGAAACTAGCAACTTATGTGTCTTTGAAATGAAGTTTTATGCATTTTATGATGGAGACAATTTCAGTTCTGCCTTGCTTGCTATGCTCACTGCTTTATGCTATTTTGATGATGAAAGTATGAGTATGTTTATGTATTTTTTATGCTAAAATTCATATGTGAAAGTTAAGAGAAGCTAGTAACCAGAAAAGAATTGATTTGAGACTTTTAGATCCCTTAGTAATGGATTTTTTTGGATTTTGTCCAGCAGGGTTAATAATTAGAAATCATGGTTTATAATTAGTCTAAATGTGTAGGAATTACTCAGAATTGATTTAGGACTAAATCTTGATGCCTTAGGAGTAAACCGAACTTAGAAAGGGTAAATGTTATGACTCCTAGGTACCTACAAAGTAAGAATTTTAGATTCTGCACTCTTGAGGTTTAGAAATGTTTATGATCATAGAATTGAGTGAGGAATACTTGGATATGAGCCTATAGGTACCTGAGAGTTTAAGTCATGATGATATATGTAACACCCTAATTTTTAACCCAATACTCTAGAACATATTAGGCTAATCATTAGGTTATTACTTCTTAGTCTCATCATTTTATTGAAATACTTAGCGAAAATTACGGGTAAATTTTTCTTTTTGAAAACATAAAACAAAGTGAGAGCCGCGAACTTAACTAATTGAGTAATAGAGATGTAAAGCACACGTAACACTCATTATAAATCATAAAGTTGAGCATGTAGTCAAAGGGCAGCAATCATGACAACAAAGAGAAACATTTCATTAATAACTAAATTAAAGTACATAAGTAGTCATACCCTCATGGAAACAGGCAGAGCTTGTAGTACAATGGAAATAAAATACAAGGAAATGTAAAGTACATGGTTCAACATGAAGATGAGAACCCAAAACTCTACCCTCCCACTAGACTACGAGTACAAACTACAACCCTTCCCAAAAGGCACTACCAAAGGGAAGATCTCTATAAAAGCTCGGGTACTCGCAAAGCTCTCCATCGGAATCTAGTGATGACGGGGATCCTCGGGTGATGGAGGCAGGTAATCGGTGAACCGCTCTATCTCCTCCTGTGTGGGCCAATGGAGTGTGAAGGGAACTCGTGCCGGCTGAAAGTGAGCTCCTCGACGCGGGCGCATCTCGGCTCTCCTCGCCAAGTGTGGCTGCCTCACGGTCTCCTTCCTCCCCTTGCACAGGAACTGGGGAAAGGGAGCAGAGCCCTCCAAAAGGACATGCATCAGCGAATCCTCAGATGGATCAGTCTCGGACCTCCTCGAGCGAGGCACATACTCTAGGTAGTCACGGACAGCTGAGGCAGAGGTACGGGCATGGCGTAGCTGCTCGTCACGCGGGCGAGTGCGCTCGAAGATCATGTCATCACCACCAAAAGGTGCAGTAGGAGTGAACTGGTAGCTCGAAACCGGGTAAGCAAAGGGTCGTCCCATGTTCAAAAAAATGCAGACAACACAACGACCCTCAAAGTGATACGAATGGTGGTCCAGGTCGTAGTGCACCTCCCAAACAGGCATGTCAATGAAAACCACGAATGTCGCCATCGATCTCTGAAGATGTGACAGAAGAAAGAAGAGAGAGGAGTTTACTCAAAAATCTCAATAGGAGTCTCCTATCCTAGGGTTACATCGTACACATCCTCAGGAACCTTGGGTTAAGTTATAAAATAGTGATCATGCATATAAGGTTCAATTTAGGGTTTTCCAAAACTAATTATCCAAGGTCCATTCCTTTTAGCATGCATCTTGATGTTATGAGTGCAACATATTATATCATGGATGCATGTCAATACTTGAGCATATAAAACAACACATCAAAGCACATAAACATAAATCATGTGGCATAAGGGCATATAACTTTCAAATGAGATCATTCCTCAACCTCATGACATCAATCATGGTACTTTAGCATATAAGGCCACCCTAAAAATAACTAGGTTATGAGCTCATACCTCAGCTAGTCGTCACTAGCTCTTGCTTATTATCTTGAATAAGCGAAGCATAAATAATAATCCTGACTCGCAAGTATGGGTAGGGGGTAGGGATCACCTCTCTCTGGGGTATACCCTCTTTGAAAAGCTTTGCGGGCATTAAGCCACAGTAATTTGTCCGCTTTGGTAGGCTGCATCTACTTATACCCTCACGGATTTGTCTCCCCTGGGGGTGCTCGGCCGAACCGGTGTCACCCAGGCAAGCGAATCTTAGTGCTTTGTCACATAAAAATCTCCTGGGGGTGCTCAGCTGAACCGGTGTCACCCAGGGTTTTCCATTCATATGGTACTCATAAACATTTCTTTAACCCTTTTACGTTTGATGGAAATTCGGCAGCATAACAGCTGTTAAACCGAATTTCCTTCAAACTTGCCACAAGCTAATTCACACAACATATTCTCATGAAATCTCATGCTATGATAAACTTTAACATTTTCATTAATCATTTTCTCATGCATCAAGCACATCTCATCACATCATTGCATCATGTAACACATCATAGCATTAACAACTTCCTTAGTGTCTTATGCATTGACCCTTAAGGTCCTCAACTCACATTCTAAGTCATAAATCATCAAACCTAATCTCTCAGGAACTTATAAGGTCTTAACTAAGTATTTCTCACCTCACACTATGGTCAAGAACATCTCTAAACCTCAAGGATGCAGAATTCATAATCCTAACTTTACGGGTACCTAGGAGTCTCGACAATGACCCTTTCTAAGTCCGGTTTGCTCCTAAGGCATCAAGATCAAGTCCTAAACCATTTATGAGTCATTCCTACACATTTAGACTAATTTAAATCCATGATTAGCATTACTAAACCTTGCTGGACAGAATCCAGAAAATTCAAACATTAAATGATCTAGAACTCTCAAATTAATTCCTTTATAGTTTCTAACTTCTCTTATCTTTCACATATGAGTTTTAACATTAATTATACTCAAACATAAGCATATTATCATCATTAACACAGCTCATACAGTGGCTAAACATAGCAAGGCAGAACCGAAACAACATCTCCATTTAAAGGTATCAAACACAATTTCTAAAGCACATAAAATACTAGTTTCTCTTGGAACCTTTCTCAAACTTTCAAAATTCATTTATAAACATTTTTATCCTCTAAAATCATAAAAATATTTAAGAGGGCAGTGACTAAATCAACTTTGTCTCAAGAGGTCCTAAATTCATAAAACTTAGTTCTATGCATTCCTTAAACTCATAAAAGCTTAGAAAAATTATAAACATAGTTTTCAATACTTGTAACCCAACAAACCCCTAGAGGCCGATTGCTCAAGCCAAGGAAATAAATATTTTCAAGCCTTTGTTTGAGACAACAATAGGCAAGTCTTTGAGCTCTAGGTTCATTTAAGTGAGGACATAAAAATAAACATGCTCATGCACTTATTTTAGGTTCCATTAGAAAGTAAAGTGATAGCATAAAATAAACATGAGATACAACTCATTATTATCTTGATATTAAGTGAGAACTTGAAATATAAACATGATAATGCATAGCTTGAAATATAAACATGATAATGCAAGGTTCACTTATTATCTTGATACTTAGTGATAGCAAGGAAAGTAAACATGATGTGCATAGCATAAAGGTAAACATGGATGCAAGGTTTATTTTAAAGTTATCTAGAGCTCACACAAGACTTTAACATATAATAACCTAACACTCATCTCATCACAAAGAGAGCTTTAGAGTTCTTGAACCAAGTTCTCAAAGGAACTATGAGGTTCTTGAACAACATTATCAAGCTCAAGGTAAATAAACTTTCAAAACAAAATAAAACCGCAAAGATCAAAGGACCAAAACCGAAATATTGTAGAAAAGGAAACAAGAAAACCAAAACCAAAATAGTAAGGAAAGTAAAGGTGTTCTTGAACAAAAATCCTTTTGAGTTAGATAATAAAGATGAAACTTAGAGAAAACAAAAACTCAAGTTCTAGAGGTTCCTTTGAGATGAACACAAAGTCATCATCTAGGAGCTCTCATCATTGAGCTATCATGTAGCCAAGAGGACCAAGAGGCCAAAAATACAAGAAGAAGAAACAAAGAAAGTTTCAAAAAGAAAATCCAAGAGAAAGTTAGAAAAGCTCATTTTCATGAAAAACAAAGTTTAGAAAACACTCCTACCTAGAGTGAAGATAAAAACTTGAACTCTTTGAAAAGGAAAACAAGATGATGAGCTCCTCCTTGGGGCTAGATGGCTTTGGCCTTGTGGGGAGGAAAAGAAAGGAAATGTGTTCTTGGTGGGCTTGTGTTTGAGAATGGAAGTTTAGGTGTTTGTATGATGATCTAAGGTGGTGGGGTGATGTTTCAAGGTTACGTGATGATTATGTGATGAGAGGATGAAGAAGATGAAGATGAAAAGAAAGGAATAACTCTCTTGAAACTTAAGAGAAAAAGAAAGAACTCAAGAAAGCTTAGGAAAACTAAAAGTGTGCAAATGAACTAAAGTGTTTGCATGTGTTTCTAGGCAAGGTATTTATAGAGAATGAAAACAAATGAAGGCTCAAAAGGGAAGGAGGGTGACCGTGTGGCTTTGGAGGGAAAAGGAAGAGAAAATATCTCTTACATAAGGTCATTCAAGCATGGTTTGAAGTATGGAGTGTATGATACAAAGTATAGCTTGATGTGAGTGAATTTCCTATCAATTTTTGAATGAAATTAGGCTTCTAGAAACTTGACATGGCTGGAACTTTTCCAGCCACAAATAAATGGAGAAAATGGGCTATTTTAATTAGTTATTCATTTGCAAAATCAAGGTTGATTGAAAGTTATGACAAGGTATGGTATATGTGACTTGAGGTATGGCCTTGGAGTGTTGAAAAATGAACATGTGATGCATATGGAGGTCTCGGCTAGACCTGGTACAGCAAGCGGGAGGTGAGGTTTGATCATCTAATTGGGTGTTAATGGTAGGTTTAGATGTGTATTAGCTTAGGTATAAGGTTAGGAATAATTAAGCTTAAGTTTAGGTGACTAAGAATGTGATTTAAGGATTTTATGACAAGATTATGAGTGCTCATACATCATTAGAGAATTAAAAACTCATTTGTGAATAAACAATGTGCAACACAATTCCATGATTTAAGGAATTGGAAAGAGAAAATACTATTCAAGATTCCATGACTAGGAGTCTTGAATTTAAAATAAGATTTTAAGTTGTAATTAAGAACTTTTAGGTTCTAATCAACTTTAATAAATTATTTTGACTCAAGATTAATTAAGAAAATTAATTAACCTTCGATTAGAGCCTAATATTGCTTAGGTTTGCTTAATCATGCGATTAAGCGTAAAAATACGAAACTAGGGGCAAAACCATAATTTTGCACTAATTTTGCCTGGGACCTCCGGGACCAAAACTAAAGTCATAATCTACATAAAAAAGCCTTTTAAAACCATCTGGAGAAGTTTCGGGTTCATCCGACACTTGTAAACGGGTAAAACACCACAGGGGCATTTTGGTCATTTTCACCCGAAAACTCGAAAAACGAGATTTTCGATCCCGAAAAGATACACAAGTCATTTAATCCCCTTCCAACATTGAGTTTGCCCTTCGAGTACTGCCGGACCAGCTTTCCTCGAATTTCGGGCCGAAAATGACCTCAGGGGCATTTTGGTCATTTCCACTCTAACAGAGAAATCGGGGCGTTACAATATACAACTTAGATTCCAAGTTAAAGGACCTTAAGGGTCAAAGCATAAGACATTAAGAGATCTTTAATGCTATGAGTTTATTTTATGAGAGTGTGATGTTGTGATGTATATGTTTAATGATGCATGAGCTAGGATGAAATGAATTATTCAGATGTTAAGTTTATTATGAGCATGAGAATTGAATGAGAAATATGAATGTGTTATAAGCTTGTGGCATAAAGACAGTTTGAAGGAAATTTGGTTTAACAGCCGTTATGCTGCCGAATTTTCATCAAACCTATAACACCTTAATATTCAACCTAATACTCCTAAAACGTACTGAGGCTAAATATTAGTCATTACCTCTTATTTCAGTTCATTTATCATTGAAAATACTTACTTAAAATACAAGCCAAATTTTTCCTTTTTTTTTTTTTTTAAACCTCGGTAAAGTAAGTGCCGCGTGTAGCATATATATCATCAATATAAAATAATGCGGAAATCTAAACATCAAGAAGGCTCCACAAAGAACATAACACCACATATATATATAACTACCCACCTAAAGGTGAGTTAAGTTTGGGTACATGAAGATAAAATGCTAATGCATAAGAAACAAAATACAGAGGAAACAAACCTACATGGTGCACCTAAGGTAGATAGCCTTTTCAACAAAAGAAGGTTATCATAACTAGTGAGATGTGTGTGCACTAAAACTCCAAAAGTCATCTATGGCTGGTGGTCTGGGAGCTGGGGGGGAGGGGGCGCATCCAATCCACTGTTGTAGCTCGGCGGGAACAGGTACACCAGATAGTCATATATGACCTCCACATCTAGGGTGTAACGCCCCGATTTTCTATTAGAGTGAAAGTGACAAAAATGCCCCTAAGGTCATTTTCGGCCCGGAATTCGAGGAAAGCCGGTCTGGCAGTACTCGAAGGGCAAACTCAATGTTGGAAGGGGATTGGATGACTTGAGTACCCTCTCGGGATCGAAAATCTCGTTTTTCGAGTTTTCGGGTCAAAATGACCAAAACGCCCCTGCGGTAGTTTACCCATTTGCAAGTGCCGGATGAACCCGAAACTTCTCCAGATGATTTTAAAAGGCATTTTTATGTAGACTGTGACTTTAGTTTTGGCCCCGGAGGTCCCGGGCTAAATTAGTATAAAATTACAGTTTTGCCCCTAGCTTCGTGTTTTTACGCTTAATTGCGTGATTAAGCAAACCTAAGCAATATTAGGCTCTAATCGAAGGTTAATTAATTTCCTTAATTAATCTTGAGTTAAAATAATTTATTAAAGTTGATTAGGACCTAAAAGTGCTTAATTACAACTTAAAATCATATTTTAATTTCAAGACTCCTAGTCATGGAATCTTGAATAGTGTTTTCTCTTTCCAATTCCTTAAATCATGGAATTGTGTTACACATTGTTTATTCATAAATGAGTTTTTAATTCTCTAATGATGTATGAGCACTCCTAATCTTGTCATAAAATCCTTAAAACACCTTACTAGTTACCTAAACTTAAGCTTAATTATTCCTAACCTTGTACCTAAGCTAATACACATTTAAACCTACCATTAACACCCAATTAAATGATCACAACTCACCTCCTCTCTGCTGCCTAAGGTCTGGCCGAAGCTGTCTTCCTCCCATATGCATCACATGTTCAATTTTTCAACACTCCAAGGCCATACCTCAAGTCACATACACTATACCTTGTCATAACTTTCAATCAAACTTGAATTTCCACATGAATAAATAATTAAAACAACCCATTTTTCCCATTTATTTGTGGCTGGAAAAGTTCCAAGCATGTCAAGTTTCTAGAAGCCTAATTTCATAAAAAATTGATAGGAAATCAACTCACATCAAGCCATACTTTGTAGCATAGCTTCCATACTTCAAACCATGCTTGAATGACCTTGTGTAAGATATTTTTCTCTCCCTTTTCCCCCTCAAAAGCCACGGCCACTTCTCCCCTTGGTGAGCCCCATGGTTTTGTTTTTCTATAAATAGGATGCTTGTGATAGCTTAGTTGCACTTTGAAGCATTTGCTAAGTTTAGAATTCTAGAGTTGTCTTGCTAGTTCTTTTCTTTTTCTCTCAAGTTTCAAGAGAGTTCTTCCTTTCTTTCCATCTTCATCTTCTTCATCTCTTCATCTCATCATCATCTCAACCTTGAAACACCACCCCATAGCCTTGAACCATCATCAAACCTCTCAAACATCACACCTCAAACACAACCTCACTTGAAACACAACTCCAACCTTCTTGTTTCCTCTTGGCCGAAACCATCAAGCCCCAAGGAGGAGCTCATCATCTTGTTTTTCTTTTCAAAAGTTCAAGCTTTGTGTCTTCACTCTAGGTAGGAGTGTTTTCTAAACTTTTTTTTCTTGAAAATAAGTTTCTTCCTAGCTTTCTCTTGGATTTTCTTTTGAAACTTTCTTGTTTTTCCTTCCTTGTGATTTCGGCCATGAGGCCTTGAGGAGCACATGATAGCTCAATGATGAGGACTCCTAGAGAATGACTATGTGTTCATCTCGAAGGAACCTCTAGAGCTTGAGTTTTTATTTTCCTTTAACTTCATCTATACTATACTTAGCTCACATGGTTTTTCAACTTAAGAAAATTAATCTAAGGATTTCTAAAAGCCCAAGCCTACCCTTCTCAACCTTAAAGTTGGCCGGCACGTTCTAGAGATTTTTCTCTAGATAGGGGTTTTGGGTATTTAATAAAGAACTTGGCTTAGTTTCACTTTCTTGTTCTTTTGTAAGGTTTTTGGGTTGGTATTTTGATCCTTGAGATTTTGTTTGGTTTTGTTTAGAAAGTTTGTTTTCTTTGAGCTTGATGATGATGTTCATGAACCTCATAGTTCCTTTGAGAACTTGGTTCAAGAACTCTAGAGCTCTCTTTGTAATGAGATATATGTTGGGTTGTGACTTTGTTAAAGTCTTGAATGAGCTCTAGCTAAACATAAAATGAACTTTGCATCATGTTTATTTTATGTTTTGCATATCATGTTTACTTCCTTGCTATCATTAAATACCAAGATAATGAATGAACTTGCATTATCATGTTTAAATTTTAAGCTATGCATTATCATGTTTATATTTCAAGTTCTCACTAAATATCAAAGATAATAATATGTTGCACCTCATATTTATTTTATACTATCACTTTACTTTCTAATGGAACCTAAAATGAGTGCATGAGCATGTTTACTTTTATGTCATCACCTAAATGAACCTAGAGCTCAAAGACTTGCCCATTGTTGTCTCAAACAAAGATTTAAAATATTTATTTCTTTTGGCTCACATTTCAGCCCTAAGGGGTTTTGGAGTTTCCAAGTGTTGAAAATTATGTTTTATAATTTTTCTCAACTTATGTGAGTACAAGGAATTTGTAGAACCAAGTTTTATGAATTTAGGGCCTCTTGAGGTATAAATGATTTAGCTACTGCCCCCTTACATAATTTTATGATTTTAGATGATAAAAATGTTTATAAATCGGTTTTGAAAGTTTTAAAAAGGTTCCAAGAGAAACTAGTATTTTATATGCTTTAGAAAATGTGTTTGATGCCTTTAAATGGAGATGTTTGTTTCGGTTCTACCTTGCTATGTTTTGCCACTGTATGAGCTGTTTTAATGGTGATAATATGCTTATGTTTGAGTATAATTAATGTTAAGGCTCATATGTTAAAGATAAGAGAACTTAGTAACTAGAAAAGAATTAATTTGAGAGTTCTAGATCCCTTAATGATTGAATTTTCTGGATTCTGTCCAGCAAGGTTTAGTAATGCTAATCATGGGTTTAAATTAGTTTAAATGTGTAGGGATGACTCATAAATGGTTTGGGACTTGATCTTGATGCCTTAGGAGCAAACTGGACTTAGAAAGGGTCATTGTTGTGACTCCTAGGTACCCGTAAAGTTAGGATTATGATTTATGCATTCTTGAGGTTTAGAGATGTTCTTGATCATAGTGTGAAGTGAGGAATACTTAGTTATAACCTTATAGGTACCCGAGAGTCTAAGTTTGATGATTTTTAACTTAGGATGAGAGTTAAGGACCTTAAGGGTCGATGCATAAGACATTAAGAAGTTGTTAATGCTATGGTGTTCATATGATGCAATGATGAGTTGAGATGTTTGTGATGCATGAAAAATTGATTGTTTGAGTTATGAGCTTTTCATAGCATGAGGTTTAAATGAGAAATATGTATGTGTGTAAGCTTGTGGCGTAAAGAGAATTTGAAGGAAATCCGGTATACAGCTATTATTCTATCGAATTTCCGTCAAATCAAAAAGAGACTTGAGAATGTTTTTGAAAGAATTATATGAGTTTAAAACCCTGGATGACACCCATTCGGCCGAGCACCTCCAGGAGATTTTTATGTGACAAAGCACTGAGACACGCTTCCCCCAAGGAGGTGCCGGTTCGGCCGAGTACCCCCGGGAGGAGACAAATTCGTGAGGGTATGAGTAGATGCAGCCTACCAAAGCGGACAAATTGTGAGGCCATGGGTGGCTAGCAAAGCGTTTCAAAGAGGGTAATCCCAGAGAGAGATGATCCCTGCCCCCTCCCCGTACTTGTGAGTCGGGACTATTATTTATGTTTCGCTTATTCAGATAATAATCAAGAGCTAGTGACGACTAGCTGAGGTATGAGCTCATAGCCTAGTTATATTTTAGGGTGGCCATATTATGCTAAAGCACCATGATTAATGTCACAAGTTGAGGAAAGATTCACTTGAAAGATTTACGTTCTTTTATGCCACTTGTATGATTTCTTAATGCTATGACCTATTGACTTATATGCTTGAGTATTGCCATGCATCCATACTTATTATGATGCATTCATAACATCAAGATGCATGCTAAAAGGAATGGACCTTGGATAATTAGTTTGGAAAACCCTAAATTGAACCATATATGCATGATCATTATTTTATAATTAAACCCAAGGTTCCTGAGGATGTGTACGATGTAACCCTAGGATAGGAGACTCCTACTGAGATTCTTTAGCAAGAATTCTCACTTCTCTCTCTTCTTTTCTTCCATCACATCTTCAGAGACCAATGGCGACGTTCGTGCTTTTCATTGACACGCCTACATGGGAGGTCCACTATGACCCGGACCACGGGTCATATCATTTTGAGGGGCAGTGTACCATGCGAGTCTTCATGTTCATTGGACGCCCCTTTGCACATCCTGTACAGAGCTACCGTTTCTCCCCAACGTCACCTTACGACGACGCGATGGTTTTTAAGCGCACCCGGACGCCAGTGAGAGGATTCTACAGACGTATACTGGTGGTTCAATGCCTCGAGACTTCCAGGACTACGTGCCTCGATCCCCGAGTTCAGAGAACGACCCATCCGAGGACCCGCCGACGCACATGTATAGTGAGAGTTCTGCTCCTACACCTCAGTTCATGCGAGATGTGAGTGAGGAGACCATTATGCAGCCGAGGCTAGCGAGGCGAGCCGAGAGGCGCCCCCACCGAGGAGCTCACGCTCTGTCTTCACGTGTTTCCACTCCTGCTGCTCTGCGTCCATGGATCGGTTACACTCTGCCGTTTCCTGGATTCCAGTAGCTGGCGTCGTAGGGGAGGCTTAGTGCACACACCACATGTAGAGTGGATAAACCTTCTTTTGTTTTTGAGGTTATTCACCATAGGTGCACTCGGGTAGTTACAGTTTACTTCTGCTTTCTTATTTTATGTTGTATTTTATCTCCGCTATATTACAAGCTCTGCCCATCCTTAGGGTATGATAGCTATGTACCTCAACTATGCTATTATTAATGAAATGCCTCTTTGTTTACCTTAACCCTTATTTCTTGACTATATGCTTTACTTTATGATTTTTGATAATTGTTACGTATGCTTTATGTTTCTGTCATTCGACTAGTTAAGCTCGTGGCTCTCACTTTTTTTATGTTTTCAAAAAGAAAAATTTACTCGTAAATTCCGCTAAGTATTTTATTAAAAAGTTGAGACTAAGAAGTAATAACCTAATGATTAGCCTAATATGTTCTAGAGTATTGGGTTAAAAGTTAGGATGTTACATAGGGCATATGGCTGGCCTCCTCAAAATAATACGATCCACGCTCCGGATCGTAGTGGAGCTCCCATGTGGGCGTGTCCACGAGCAAGACGAAGGTCGCCATCAAAATCTGAAGACGTGACGGAAGAAAAGGTAAGGGGAGTGAGAATCTTTAATAAAGAAACTCAGTAGGGTTTTCCTCCTATCTAGGTGTCATCATATATGTCTCTAGGGACCTCGGGGTCTTATAAAATAGTGGGCATGTAATAGTTCAATTATGAAGTTCTAAAACATTAATTATCGAGGCCCGTTCTTTTTAGCATATAACTTGTAATTACATGGATGCATCATAATTCATTATGATATGCAAAACATAACTGGCTTATAACATACAAGACAGTTGTATTCCTAGTTCATGGTGCATAGATCATAAAACATAGAGCATATATCATAGAACATAGAACTTGGTACATGATGCATGGTACATAGATCATAAATCATGGAGCATAAAACATAGAACATAGGGCATAAACATAGAACATAGTTCATAAACATGGGACATAGAGCATAAGCATAGAACATGGTACATGGTACATGGTACATGGTACATAGAGCATAGAGCATAGAACTTGGAATTGGATGAATGCATGACAATTCAAGCACATAACATAGGAGCTTATAGAGATATTGTGATCTTTGAATACAAATGTCTAGTCATATCTGGGCGTTACGTGTAACGCCCGGGGACGAGGACGAGGAGTGATCGCCGGTGCAAAGAGGGCACGGCCAAGGAGCAGCTCCTCGCAAGGTCCTCTAAGCGGAGGGGTACATGAATGAACCGATTACACACCCGAATGAGAGGGATCCTAAGACTGTATAGGTATGGGACTATACAGTTGAGGAGGGCTTATATGAATTGATTCGTACTACCTATACCAACAAGATGCATCTTCTTTTCGGTAGCCTAAACTGAAAGAACTCCACAGTTAAGCGTGCTTGACTTGGGGTAATTTTGGGATGGGTAATGTAACGCCCCGATTTTCTGCTAGAGTGAAAAAGACCGAAATGCCCCTGAGGTCATTTTCGGCCCAGAATTTGAGGAAAGCCGATCTGGCAGTACTCGAAGGGCAAACTCAATGTTGGAAGGGGATTAGATGACCTGTGTATCTTTCCGGAATCGAAAATCTCGTTTTTCGAGTTTTCGGGTCAAAATGACCAAAACGCCCCTGCGGTGTTTTACCTATTTGCAAGTGCCGGATGAACCCAAAACTTCTCTAGATGGTTTTAAAAGGCATTTTTATGTATTCTACGACCTCAGTTTTAATTATGGAGGTCCCGGGCAAAATTAGTGTAAAATTACGATTTTACCCCTAGTTTCGTGTTTTTACGCTTAATCGCGTGATTAAGCAAACCTAAGCAATATTAGGCTCTAATCGAAGATTAATTAATTTCCATAATTAATCTTGAGTCAAAATAATTTATTAAAGTTGATTAGAACCTAAAAGTGCTTAATTACAACTTAAAATCTTATTTAAAATTCAAGATTTCTAGTCATGGAATCTTGAATAGTGTTTTCTCTCTCCAATTCCTTAAATTATGGAATTTTGTCTACATTGTTTTATTCATAAAATGAATTTAAAATCTCCTAAATATGTATGAGTACTCCTTAATCATGTCATAAAGGTTCCTAATCACATTCTTAGTCACCTAAACTTTTGCTTAATGACTTCTAACCTTACACCTAAGCTAATACACCCCTAAACACATCACTAACACACTATTACATGACCAAAACTCCCTCCTCCCTTGCTGCATCAGACCTGCACGAAATTCATCATCCATTTTATCACAATTTAATTTTATTTCACACTCCAAAGACTATGGTTGAAGCTATGTCATCAAAGTGCAATTCTCTCACCTCATGTTCCATGAGGATTCATTCTCCTCCACACATGCCTCACCTCATGTTCCATGAGGATTCACACATGCCTCACCTCATGTTCCATGAGGATTCATTCTCCTCCACTCATTCACTCTTATTCTTCTCTATAAATACCATGCCTAGATGAACCTTTGCTACACTTTGTTCATTTGCTAAGTTTAGTTTTTTAGTTTTTCTCTAAGTTCTTCCTTTTTCTCTCAAATCTCAAGAGCATTCTTCTTCTTCATCTTCTTCTTTTTCCTTTTGAAACATCATCACACAACCTTGAAACACCACCCCACCACCTTGGATCATCATACAAACACCTAAACTTCCATTCTCAAACACAAGCTCACCAAGAACACATTTCCTTCCTTTTTCTTTCATCAAGGCCGAATCATCATCACCATCCTAGGAGGTGTTGCTCGGATCATTTTCATCTTCAAGTCCAAGCTTTTTGTCTTCACTCTAGGTAGGAGTGTTTTCTAAACTTTGTCTTCTTGAAAATGAGTTCTTTCTAGCTTTCTCTTGGGTTTTCTTTTTGAAACTTTCTTTGGTTTCCCTTTCTTGTATTTTCGGCCTCTTGGCCTTGATGAGTACATGATAGCTCAATGATGAGGACTCCTAGATAATGACTATGTGTTCATCTCAAAGGAAACTCTAGAGCTTGAGGTTTTATTTTCTTTGAGTTCCAACTTTATTTTCTAACTCAAAAATGATTTTTACTCAAGAATACCTTTACTTTTCTTGCTATTATGATTTCGGTTTCTTTGTTCCTTTCTTTAACATTTCGGTTACCATTTTCCTTTTTGATCTTTGAAGTTTTATTTGTTCAAAAAGTTTTGCTTTCTTTGAGCTTGATGATGATGTTCAAGAACCTCATAATTCCTTTGAGAACTTGGTTCAAGAACTCTAAAGCTCTCTTTGTAATGAGATATGTGTTGGGTTATTATGTTGTTAAAGTCTTGGATGAGCTTTAGATCACCTTAAAATGAACCTTGCATCATGTTTATATTTCAAGTTCTCACCTAAATATCAAAGATAATAATATAATGCATACCATATTTATTTTATGCTTTGCACATCATGTTTACTTTCTTTGTTATCACTAAGTACCAAGGTAATAAAGGAGCTTGCATTATCATGTTTATATTTCAAGCTATGCATTATCATGTTTATATTTCAAGTTCTCACCTAAATATCAAAGATAATAATATAATGCATCACATATTTATTTTATGCTCTCACTTTACTTTCTAGCAAAAACTAAAACAAGTGCATGAGCATGTTTATTTTTATGTCATCACTTTAATGAACCTAGAGCTCAAAGACTTGCCCATTGTTGTCTCAACAAAGGTCTAAAAATATTTATTGCTTTTGGTCCCTATTTCAGCCCTAAGAGGCTTTGGTGTTTCCAAGTATTGAAAACTATGTTTTATAATTTTTCTAAGCTTATGTAAGTATAAGAAATATGTAGAACTAAGTTTTATGAATTTAGGACCTCTTGAGATAAAAATGATTTAGCTATTACCCTCTTAAGTATTTTTATGATTTTAGGTGATAAAAGTGTCCATAAATGAGTTTTGAAAGTTGAAAAAGGTTCCAAGAGAAACTAGTATTGTATGTGCAAAGTAAATGGTAAACCCTTAACTGTACTATATGACTCTGGTGCTACTCATTCTTTTATATCACTTGCTAGTGTCGAGTCCTTAAATCTGAGAGTCTCTAAACTTCCTTTTGATCTTATTGTTTCTACTCCTACCAATCGTCCTATTAATACTTGTCATTGTTGTTTAAACTGTCATCTTGTTGTAAAAAATAGGTCCTTTAACATAGATTTAATTTGTTTACCCTTGAAAGACATAGGAATTATCTTAGGCATGGATTGGCTTCACGCCAACAGTGTGTTACTAGACTGTGGAACCCAAACCGTAGTTTTTCCTTCTCCTCCTGAAAACATCACTCGACCCATTAGGTTGTACCTAAACTCTGTAGTGGTCTTCTGTAGTGGGGAGAAAATGATGGGATATGTTCTCCTAGCCGCTTGCGATGTAGACTTTGAGCAAAACCTAGGTGAGATACCTGTGGTGAGAGACTATCCCGAAGTATTCCCGGATGAGATACCCGAATTCCCTCCCGAAAGAGAAGTTGAGTTCTCCATAGAATTGGTTCCTGGAATAGGACCAATCTCTATTGCCCCATATAGGATGTCACCCATGGAGCTAGCAGAACTAAAAACCCAGTTGGAGGAACTATTGGAGAAAAGTTTTATAAGGCCGAGTGCTTCACCTTGGGCGCTCCGGTCTTATTTGTGAAGAAGAAGGATGGAAGTATGAGGATGTATATAGATTATAGGCAGTTGAACCAAGTGACCATAAAGAATAAGTACCCATTGCCTAGGATTGATGATCTTATGGACCAGTTGAAAGGAGCAGTAGTGTTTTCTAAGATCGATTTGAGGTCTGGTTACCATCAGATTAGGGTTAGAGATTCGGACATTCCTAAAACCGCCTTTCGAACTCGGTATGGACACTTTGAGTTCAATGTGATGTCTTTCGGTTTGACGAATGCTCCCGCAGTTTTTATGGATTACATGAATAGGATCTTTCGACCCTATTTAGATCAATTCGTGGTTGTGTTCATAGATGATATTCTCATCTATTCGAAAACCCACGAGGAGCATGAGCGTCATTTGAGGCTGGTTTTAGAGGTACTAAAAGTGAAGAAGTTGTATGCAAAGCTTTCTAAGTGTGGATTTTGGTTAGAGGAAGTAAAGTTCTTAGGACATGTTGTGTCAAAAGGTGGCATAGCTGTCGACCCAAGTAAGATAGAAGCTGTGATGAATTGGGATAGACCAACCTCTGTAACCGAGATTAGAAGCTTTTTGGGTTTAGCTGGTTATTACCGTAGGTTTATCAAAGGATTTTCCCAGTTAGCCCTACCCTTAACCAAGCTCACTAGGAAGAATACCCCGTTTGAGTAGAACACCGAATGTGAAAAGTGTAACACCCTAATAGAACCCCACTGTGCTTAAGTTCACATTTGGATTCTATTAGTTGTCACTTATGCCTTGTATTAATTTTCTTTTGAAATTAACTTAGAAAAATAATGGAAGTTTTTTTTTTCTTTAAATAAATTAATTTTTTTGAAAACTTAAGCCTGTAACGAGAAGTGAAATACATAGCGCTTTTATAGATAATAATCAAGTTACATTGCACACTTAATTAAATAAGCGGAATAAAAGACTAAGTGTAGAACAATTATCACATAAACTGGAATATAATCACTTAATACATAAGTCACAACAGGGCATATATCATAATGATAAGTTATTACAAATAACAATATAAGTTCTACTATTACTAATTGTTTCTCACAAACTATAATGTAACTAAAGCTCGGAATGCTCCTACTTGAACGGTTTGAAATCTTCACGTGCTACCTCCTTCCTCAGCTACGGCCTCGTTGCTTTAGGTGGACACGTCTGTCTCTGGTAACGACAACGGAAAATAAACATAGGAGTGAGAAATACATGATTTCTCAGTAGGAGTTCCTACTTGTACTAAAAGTGTCATCGTTGTCGTCCCAGTCACTTCGGGTTTATTATAAAAAGGTGAACAGATAAGGATTCAATTATCAAACTTTCACAAACGTGATTAGCCGAAGTGCAGTTACTTTTAAACTAATCTTGAACATTAGCAGAAATATCCATTCAGTATTTCATCAAGCATACATATAAGCATATCATGAAAAACCACTAATAAGCAATAATCATTTAGGAGCTGCATGCATTTCATGATTATTCATCCTCAACATTCACTTGTTTAGTGATCATCATCTTTCATTTATTTCATCAACATATTTCTTAATTACTCACGGGATGAATGCATCAATGCCTTAGACCACCCTAAAAGGGTAATGAGCTCATACCATGGCCGTCGCCATAACCTTTTTGGTTTTCATTCCGTTGCCGTGATCTCAACGGTTTAGGGGGTTAAGCCGTGAGTTTAGCTCAAGTCCACTTTTCCAGACTTTCATTGCTACTTTTTCAAACTTTACTTTTATTATTTCCTTTGAAAATGAATGTATGCATATCATCATGTAATCACAATAAATCATGGGCAATCAATCATTCATCTTCATCATTTCATAACTCATCACCATATATTCACTTTACTATAATTCACTTCATGAAACATGGATAATATCATGTAAATCCAATAGTAAACATTTTCATAAATGATTCATTTTAAGCAACCAAAGTTATCAAGTTGAGTTCCTAGTGTTCCTAAGAGGTAATGGATGTCTTAGTATTATCTTTTTCTCTTAGTGTTCTTTGTACTCTTAGAATTCCATTAATACATTAATGCATTTCAAAATATTATTATAGGTTCTTTATATATTCTTATTATGGTTTTCGTATAACTCTTGAAGATTATTACTCTACTTAAATTCTTAAAATTATCTTTTTACAAGACTTGATTCTTTTATTTATAGTTTTGACATCTTTTAGAAGAAAGTTTATAATTCTCTGTATACTTGTTATCTCAGCTTAGTAAAGGTAGTTCCAAATTCCTAACTCATCAAATTTTAGCATTTACATCTTTGGAATAGTGTAAATCCATTGTAAACCATGCATAGGAGGGTTCCCAGGAAAGAGAGGTGGGTCACAATGGACATGCTTAAATACCAAGTCTTTCCTTAGCCAGAACCTTTCCAAACTGCACTTTCACAGTACACTATCCTGAAATTTATTTCTCATTCTGTATTTACGTGGTACAAAGCTTTATACATAACATACATGGGTGTATTCCTATATGTGTTAGCTCTCCAACAAAGTTGAAATCAGTCCATTTGCATTTTTCTAGAGTGAGTTACACCTATTTTACTACTACAAGGTCAGATTTAAAGTTTCAGTCTTAGGCTCTACTTTAAAAATTTATATCTTGAGCTACAAAACTCCGTTTTGGGTGATTCTTTTTGGAGAGTGTTCTATAATGAGTCTAGTTTATAGTAAAATTATTTTAATTTCGAGATACTTGATATTTTATGAACAGTAGCTTTCGAAGTACCTGCTGCCAGAAACAACTAGAAATTCCAGCACCTACCATTTTCATGTCTCAAGTTACCTTTATTAAATCAGGTTTCACATACAATCTTTTCAATTTATATTTGAGTTTGATAACATCATAAGGGTACTCATAACAAAATAGAACATGTCATATTTCTACAAATATATTTTTCAAATAATCATTTAAAACTTTTGACAATAACTCAAACTTGAGGCATTCTATCAAGGTTAGAAGCCAACAATACTTGAACAATTAAAAATGAAGCTCCTACCTCTTGTGTAGGGTCTAAAAAGGGTCCTTCTCTTCTTCCTTAAGCTTTGAACAAGAGTCTTTGGAGTGGATGACCCTCCTTGAATCTTGGCTCTAGAACTTGAATGCTTAAGAAAATATTTCTCACTAGAGTTAAAGATTGTAACTCTTGTGAGGGCTAGTGAAAGTTTGGACTTAGGATTTAAGTGTGTGGATGAAGTTTAGAGGATCAAGAGAAGTCTTTGAAGAACATAAGAAGAATGATAGAATAAGAAAGAAAGAACACTTAGGGAGTTTCTGAATTGAAGAGAGTTTGAGGAGTATTTATAGTGGAAAGATTAGAGAAAAAAACAGAAGAAGGAAAGCACTTGGAGCATGATTTATGGAAACATGTTGGCTGAATTTTGGGATGAAAATGCTCCTTGTTTTGTGCAAACATGTTTCCATGTTTTGTGCAAACACGTTTCCATATTTTGTGCAAACAGGTTTTCATGTTTTGTGCAAACACGTTTCCATGTTTTATGCAAACATGTTTCCATGTTTTGTGCAAAGATGTTAGTGGATTATTTTGTAATTAGACAATGATAGTGGTATTCTTGTAATTCCATTCATAGAGTAAGGTTATCTTTGTCATTTAATAAGGCAAGGGTAGTTTGGTAATTTCCTTTACATAGCAAGGGCATTTTCGTAATTTCCACTAAGTGATGGCATTTTCGTAATTTTTTGCATTTTTCTCTAGACATACTTAAGTAGACTATTTGTTGTGTTTCATAACATTTGTCCCGATTCTCTTGGTTTTGCTATCGCTAATTAATATTTATCTTAGTTATAAATTTGGGGATGTTACAAAAAGAGTTTCCTAGAGCTTAAGGAAAAGCTCACCTCAACCCCGGTTTTGGTTTTACCCGACCCCAATGTACCCTTTGAGGTATATTGTGATGCTTCTGGCAAGGGTTTAGGTTGTGTGTTGATGCAGAATAGGCAAGTGGTAGCCTATGCATCCAGACAACTTAAGCTCCACGAGGTAACCTACCCCACCCATGACCTAGAGTTAGCAGCCATCTTGTTTGCCCTCAAGATGTGGAGACACCATTTGTATGGTGTAAGGTTTGAAGTGTTCTCCGATCATAAGAGTCTCAAGCATCTCTTTGATCAAAAGGAGTTAAACATGAGGCAGAGGAGATGGATGGAATTCCTCAAGGACTATGATTTCGGCTTAAGTTACCACCCCGGCAAGGCTAATGTAGTCGCCGACGCCTTAAGTCGAAAATCGTTATGTTTGTCAAGTATGATGGTTAATGAAGTTGGGTTAATAGAACAGTTTAGGAATATGAATCTGGGGATGTATGTGACTGAGAATGGCATCGTGATGAGTCATCTCACGGTGACCAGTGGGTTTAAGCAAAGGATCATGCTTGCCCAAAGATAAAATGAGGACTTTATGGAGACAATAGAGGCAGTTAAGGCCGGTAAATTGAAGGGTTTTGAGCAAGGCCCTGACTGGTTGTGGAGGTTTGAGGCGAATCTGCGTGCCCCAAGATGGCGACCTCCGAGAGAAAATCTTGGAGGAGGCTCATAAGAGTCACTTTGCCATTCATCCTGGTGCTACCAAGATGTATCAGGACTTAAAGAGGATGTTTTGGTGGCCCGGACTAAAGAAGGATGTGGTCGCCTGGGTAAGTAAGTGTTTGGTCTGCCAAAAGGTTAAGATCGAACACCAAAAACCTTTTGGCATGTTGCAACCCTGTCAATCCTCGAGTGGAACCGGGAGAGTATATCGATGGACTTCGTGACAGGATTGCCAAAGACCCAAGCTGGCCATGATGCTGTATGGGTGATAGTGGATCGACTGACCAAGTCGGCTCACTTTCTACCTATTCGAGTCACGTACTCATTGGATAAATTGGCTCAGCTTTACATCCAAGAGATAGTAAGGTTGCATGGAGTGCCATCGACGATAATCTCGGATAGAGATCCGCGGTTTACGTCACGTTTTTGGGGAGCCTTTCAAAAGGCATTTGGTTCAAAGCTGTGCTTCAAAGATCGCTACCACCCTCGCACGGATGGCCAATCGGAAAGAACCATCCAAACCCTGGAGGATATGCTGAGAGCCTGTGTCTTAGACCAGAAAGGAAGTTGGGATAAGTACATGCCATTAATCGAATTTGCGTATAACAACAGTTATCACGCAAGTATCGGTATGGCACCGTACGAAGCATTGTATGGAAGAAAGTGCCAATCACCCTTGTGTTGGTATGAACCCGGAGAACAAAGTGTCTTTGGACCTGATATAGTGAGGGAAATGACGGAGCAAATCAAAAGGATTAAGGATAGAATCCTAACCGCTCAAAGTCGGCAAAAAAGCTATGCGGACAAAAGGCATAAGCCCTTGGAGTTCCAAGAAGGAGAACATGTATTTCTAAGAATCACTCCCACTACAGGAATAGGAAGAGCCATGAAAGTCAAAAAGTTGAGTCCCCGATTTCTCGGCCCTTTTGAAATTCTTCAGAGAATCGGATCTGTAGCCTACAAAATAGCCCTGCCACCCAATCTGTCAAATCTTCATGATGTCTTTCACGTCTCTCAGTTGCGTAAATATGAGTCCAACCCTAGTCATGTCCTAGAACCAGAGCATGTACAGTTAAGAGAGGACCTCACTTTCAATGTACCTCCTACGAGGATCGTGGATCACGGGGTCAAGCAGTTAAGGAACAAGTCTGTTCCTTTGGTGAAAGTGGTGTGGGGACGAGACAAGACAGAAGAGTATACATGGGAGCTGGAGTCAGAAATGAGGACAAATGGTATCAGAGCCTGCACCTCTCCCAGTACGGTGTGGTTCAGGGATGAACCAGGCGGAAGCTGGTGGGCATGTAACGCCCGGGGACGAGGACGAGGAGTGATCGCCGGTGCAAAGAGGGCACGGCCAAGGAGCGGCTCCTCGCAAGGTCCTCTAAGCGGAGGGGTACATGAATGAACCGATTACACACCCGAATGAGAGGGATCCTAAGACTTTATAGGTATGGGACTATACAGTTGAGGAGGGCTTATATGAATTGATTCGTACTACCTATACCAACAAGATGCATCTTCTTTTCGGTAGCCCAAACTGAAAGAACTCCATAGTTAAGCGTGCTTGACCTGGGGTAATTTTGGGATGGGTGACCTCTTGGGAAGTTTTCCTAGGAAGCATGTGAGTGAGGACAAAGCATGCTGAAAGACCCATGTTGGTTTGTGGGGACAGTCATCAATCCATAAAGTAGTAGGGGATGTTACATTACGTATCGCTGTCTCCAGTATAACAATAACTCTTAGAATAACTCTAGTCACATCTAGGCGTTACATGTCGCTGTCCCCAGTATGACAATAAATCTTATCTTGGTTACTTAGGTGACATTAAGACATTTACTTTGAACATGGGGCCACCCTAATTGTTCTCCCTTTTGAGAAACCTCTAGGTTATGAGCTCATACCTCACTAGTCATCATTAGCACATGGTCTTATCCTTTTTGATAAGTTAAGGTCCCGACATAAAGTATGGGCTAGGGGCCTAGAATCACCTCATCCTCCATCCCTTTTGATGGTTTCAATGGATCATTTTCTCATAGTTTTATGTCACCTTGAGTCTTAGCATGTTATAACAAGATGCCACATATGCATCTTACATATTTCATATAACTTTAACATAGGCATCTCTAGGGTTCTTAAGAGAACAATATCATGCAATTCCATCATCACATAGCATCATATAAGTCATGAGATAACACATAAATTCATCAATCATATAGGGCACACAACCATTCCCTTAAAAGTAAACCCCTAATCGGGTAACCTAAAACTTCCAAATTATTTTCTTGTGCATCTAAGGGATTGATTAGCCTTATTACCACAATTTATTAAGTCCTAGAACCTAATTAATTATGGCTGGACAGCATAGGCAGTAAACATGTTTTGATGAATTACGGTGTTCTAGAAGTTGCATTTTAGGTCCTTTCTCATTACTGACTTTTTCTATGATGCAATAATTAATACCTAAACCAATTATGAGTCATCTCACTCATCTAACCATGATATAATATGATTCTACAAACTCTATCAAGGCTGGAATAGAATGCATATTCCAAGTTCCCAAGGGCTCTATGGCCGAAATCTCAAAGGAAAAAGAAAGGTTCCAAAAAGGTCAAGAGAAACATAAAGCTCATCATTAACTTAACTTACAAAAGACAAAACTTTTCTTTAGAAAGGTTCAAGCTTTAGAGGTTTTCTTAAGAGATGAACACAAGGTCACCTCTAGAAAACACGCATCATCAAGCTATCATATTTAAGGCCTTGAGGCCGAAAACAAAAGGAAAGGAAAAGGAAGAAACCGAAAAGAAAAACTCAAACAAGGTTCATCCAATCATCATTTTCCAATAAGATTCAAACATAAAGAACAAGAAAACATTTTTAGAAAAGCTCCCTACCAAGTGTTGGTGTTCTTTGAAGTGAATAAAAGGTTGGATCTTGAAGAGGAAATGAAGAAGAAAATCTTCTTACAGTCTTGTATATAGCTTCAGCCAAGGAGAGAAATGGAGGAAGAAAATGTGTAGGCTTGTGTATGGGCTTAAACAAGTGTTTGTAAGAGAACAAGATGAAGATTAGAGGTGGAGAAGGTGGCGGTTTCTCCTTAGAGAAAAGAGAAAGAAAGGAAAACTTAGAGAACTTTGAAGAGAACTCTTACTTTCTCAAAAACTCAAACTTGGCAAATGGTGTAAAGTGGAGCAAAGCAAGGCAATGTATTTATAGAGTTGAATCATGAAGAGGAGTGTGGCTTCTTGGAGAAGGAAGAGAGAAAATATCTCTTTGAGTTGTCATTCATGGTAAAGTGTGAAGCATGGGAGACATGATGCATGAAAGACTTGAGTGAAAGCTTGATTGACATAAAGCAACTCTTTTTGGAGGGAAATAAACCTTCTAGAAAGTGAGGGAGAAAAAGCATCTCATTTATTTGGTCATATTAAGCATGGTTGGAAGTGTGATCAAACATAGTGCAAGGTAAGGTGTAGTCATGGTGAAGGATGGTGTGGTGTGACTTGAGGTATGGTATTGAAATAACCTTTGAATGACTTAAAAAAATAAATAAAACAATTCTTTGAATGTTTGAATTTCAAGCATGTGGAGAATGTGGAGTCAAATTCCAATGACTCAAAACCTAGGGAATGACACATTTTCTTGGAAATAGGGAAGTGAATAGTGAAAACACTATTCCTATATGCTTTCTTAAATAAATGTGACTAGAAATGGGTTTTAAGTTTCCTTAAGCAATTTTAGGTTCTAATCCACCTCAAATAATTATTTTAGCTCTAGATTAATTATGGAAATTAATTAACCTTTAATTAGAGCCTAATATTGCTTAGGTTTTGTTTTAAAAAATGTCATTAAGCCTAAATGCACTTAAGCAGGGGTAAAATCGTAATTTTTCTCAAAAACTGCCCGAGACCACCAGGACTTAAGCAAACATAAATCAAACCTTAAAAACATTGTGTTAGACCTCCGGGACAAGTCCGGGTCAAAACAAAACTCAAAACTACCTTAAATTACTGTAAAGGTATTTTAGTCATTTACGCGCAGAAACCTCAGAAATGAGATTCTTCTGCTCTATTAAACATTCTAATACATAGAATCCCCTTCATACATTGAGTTAGCCCCTCGAGGACTACCAGATCGGCTATCCTCGAGTTCCGAGCAGAAAATGACCTTAGGGGCATTTTGGTCATTTTCACTCTAACAGAAAATCGAGGTGTTACAAAACCTAAGGGATTTGAGAAATATTTTGAAGTACCATATGAGATTGAAAACCCTACGTGACACCGGTTCAGCCAAGCACTCCCAGGAGATTTTTTATGTAACAAGCACTAAGACGTGCTTCTCCTACTACGGTAAGGAGAAGGCAAATCCGTGAGGGTATGTGTAGATGCAGCCTTACCAAAGCAGACAATTCGTTGTGCACTAGATGCTAGTAGAGGTTTCAAAGAGGGTATATCTTAAGAAAGGCGATCCCTAGCCCCCTAGCCCGTACTCTTAAGTAGTCAGGTTTATATTATTTTTATGATTCGCTTATTCAGATAATAAGCAAGAGCTAGCGACGATTAGCTGAGGTATGAGCTCAAGCCTAGATGATTTTAGGGTGGCCTTATTATGCCAAAGTACCATGATTGATGTCACAAATGAGAAAAGTTCCACTTGAAAGTTTTATGCCCTTTATGCCACTTGTATGCTTCTTGATGTTGTGATTTGTTGAGTTATTTAATTGAAGCATTACTATGCATTCATGTTCTGATATGTTGCATTCATGACATTAAGATGCATACTAAAAGGAATGAACCTTGGATAATTAGTTTTGTAAGCCCCAATAATGAACTTTATATGCATGCTCACCCTTTTAAACAATAAACCCAAGGTTCTTAAGGATATGAATGATGTAACCCTAGATAGGAGGTCCCTACTGAGATTCTTTAGTAAGATTCTCATTCCTTTCTCTTCTCTCTTTCTTCCGTCACATCTTCAGAGCTCGATGGTGACATTCGTGGTCTTTATCGACACTCCGATGTGGGAGGTGCATTTTTATCCGGACCACAGATCTTATCATTTTGAGGGACAGTACATAGTTCGAGTATTTATGTTCGTAGGACGTCCTTTCACTCACCATGTACAGAGTTACCGCTTCTCCCCGATGTCTCCCTATGATGACACTATGGTTTTTGAGCACGCCCGGACGTGTAATGAGAGGCTTCTCTAGACGTATACCTGTGGATTGATGCCCTATGATTTCCAGGACTACGTGTCCCGGCCTCTTGGTTCGAAGGATGATCCTTTTGAGGTCCCACAGACGCACATGTACAGCGAGATCTCTGCTCCCAGTCCTCAGTTCGTGAGAGGAGGGAGCGAGGAGACCATTGTACAACCGAGGTTAGCTAGGCGAGCCGAGGTTAGCTAAGCGAGCCGAGATGTGCCCCAGCCGAGGAGCTCATGTGCTGCCACCGCGTGTACCTACTCCCGCCGCACTACACTAGTGGATCGATTATACTCCGCCATATCCCAAGTTCCAATAGTAGACATCTTAGGGGAGGTTCAGTGCACACACTCACTCACAGATAGGATAAACCTTCTTTTGTCTTGAGGTTATCCACCTTAGGTGCACTCGGGTAGTAGTTCTATGTTTTTCATGCTTTTATATTTCTATTGTATTTCTTTCTCTATGTATTGTAAGCTCAGCCCGATTCTATAAAGGCGTGACTATATATGTATCCTAAATATGATATTGATGAAGTGTACCCTTTGTTGTGTTAATCATTTGGCCCAAAGCTTCCTTAACTCTCTTTGTTTTGGATCTAGTCATTGGTCCACCAAGTCCTTCCAAAGGTCTCCTCTTTGCCTTTTCTTGCTTAAGTCTAATTTATCTTCAATGATCACATATGTTTGCAAGATCAAAAAATAGGTCAAAAGTCTACTATTTGGGGTTCAAAAAGTGGAAAATCACTTAGAAAATAAAGTTCATAAGATAGTTGTTATCAGAAGATGTTCAAAAAGTGGGTTGAAGGTTCTGAAATAAGTTCAAGTTCAGAGAAAATGATTTAGAAACTATTCCATGTTTAGATACGACCTTAGTTTCTGAAGTATAATTATGGTGGGATAATTCCCCCGTTTTGAGTTTCTCTCTCCCACGTCTTGTTAGTTACCAAACCCTTCATCTCACAAATCTCATAACTCCCAAACACAATAATATCCTCTTACACATCAACCCTTTTAAATTCTCTACAACCATTATACAATGTTACCATAACTGTTTCATCTTCATCCTCAAAGCTCTCTGTTGTTTGTCAATCTTCTTTCTATCTTCTTCCAACCTTATTCTGCCTTAATCTTCTTTTTCAAACCAAAACACTATGCCCAATCTTCCTCTTGACTCTGAATCCATGGCTGAAGGAAAGCAACTCAAACTCACGAGCAAACATGCGGAGCTCTACATGTACAAGAGTTCTACACTATACAAGAGTTCTACACTGAAAACTTTTCTCTCAGAAAAATGGCTTCGGGGAAAATGATAAGGAAGGAGCTTCTTGAGGAAGTTCCAATCTTGAATAAGGTCTTCTCATTCCAAGGATGGGAGGATTTCCTAGAAATCTCTATAAGGGTATTTTTTGTAATGGTGACCATATTCTGCTCTCAACTTGAAGGGGCCTTAGAAACTCCTTTCAAGACCATGATTAGAGACCATGCTATGGATGTAGAGCCTTCATGATTAACAAAGATAATCAAAGCTCCCTTTGAGGGATCGTCTGTAGGGCCCCACAGCAAGTAGACTCGCTCCTTAGGAATGAACAAAGGTGATGTTTCAAGGTATCTTGTAACACCCTAAAAATTATATAAAAATTTATTTGAGCTTTTCTAGTCATAATTTAAAAAATCCAACTGACATAGAAATAATAGGAACGATCCAATGAATCTATTAAAAAAAATATATGAATAGTAACTTGCGGGCCCCATAGGTCTACAGGGACAGTCGAAACCCTAGAATTGGGGCCGAAAATGTCCAAAATTGAGAAATTATTAGATTAAGGTTAGAAATGGGTATGAATAAATATTTTATATCTAGAATTCATTTTTGAGCAATATTTGATTTCCCAGGTATACTGTTTTACGCATTCGATAAAATTTCGATGTGCGGTTTTTAACACCGTAAAACCTACTTGGTGGCCAAGTAAAGGTGACCCAATTATCTTGAGCTAATTGGATGGCCAAGATTCATTCTTTGACTTCCAAAACAAATCCTAGCCAACCATTTATTTTTCTTTTCTTAAAATAATTATGCATTTATGTTTTGTAATATCTTAGTTAAGATAAATACAAAATCAACCTTATCACTCCAAAACTTTTCATTCACGGTTATGAACAAAAGAAACACAGCCTCTATTTCCTTGCTTCATGTAACGCCCCGATTTTCTGTTAGACTGAAAATGACCAAAATGCCTCTAAGGACATTTTCGGCCCGAAATTCGAGGGAAGCCGATCCAGTAGTACCCGAAGGGCAAACTCAATGTTGGAAGGGGATTAGTTGACTTGTATGCCTTTCCGGGATTGAAAATCTCGTTTTTCGAGTTTTCGGGTAAAAATTACCAAAATGCCCCTGTGGTGTTTTACCCGTTTGCAAGTGCCGGATGTAACATCCCCTGCTGCTTTATGGATTGACGACTGTCCCCACAAACCAACACGGGTCTTTTCAGCATGCTTTGTCCTCACTCACATGTTTCCTAGGAAAACTTCCCAGGAGGTCACCCATCCCAAAATTACCCCAGGTCAAGCACGCTTAACTATGGAGTTCTTTCAGTTTAGGATATCGAAAAGAAGATGCATCTTGTTGGTATAGGTAGTGCAAATCAATTCATATAAGCCATCCTCAACTGTATAGTCCCATACCTATACAGTCTCAGGATCCCTCTCATTCGGGTGTGTAATCAGTTCATTCATGTACCCTTCCACTTAGAGGACCTTCGCGAGGAGCCGCTCCTTGTCCGTGCCCTCTTTGCACCGGCGATCACTCCTCGTCCTCGTCCCCGGGCGTTACATGCCCACCAGCTTCTGCCTGGTTCGTCCCCGAACCACACCGTACTGGGAGAGGTGCAGCCTCTGATACCATTTGTAACATCCCCTGCTGCTTTATGGATTGACGACTGTCCCCACAAACCAACACGGTTCTTTTCAGCATGCTTTGTCCTCACTCACACGCTTCCTAGGAAAACTTCCGAGGAGGTCACCCATCCCAAAATTACCCCATGTCAAGCACGCTTAACTATGGAGTTCTTTCAGTTTAGGCTACCGAAAAGAAGATGCATCTCCCCTGCTGCTTTATGGATTGACGACTGTCCCCACAAACCAACAAGGGTCTTTTCAGCATGCTTTGTGTAACACCCTAATTTTTAACCCAACTTTCTAGAACACATTAGGTTAAACATTAGGCTATTACTTCATAGTCTCATCCTTTTCTTAAAATACTAAAGGAAAATTACGAGTAAATTTTTTTTCTTTTTCTTTTTTTTTTTTTTTTTTTTTAAAACACACAACAAAGTGAGAGCCACGTTCTTAGTCTAATCGAATAATAGGAATATAAAGCACGCTTAACACACATAGAGAAACATAGAAATGGAAACATATAACAACTGAGCATAACTCATCACAACAAGAGAAACGTTTCATTAATAACATAACTTAGAATACATAAGTAGTCATACCCTCATTGGGACGGGCAGAGCTTGTAATACAGCAGAAAGGAAGTACAATAGAAACAGAGAAACATAAAGTAAACCATCACTACCCGAGTGCACCTATAGTGAATAACCTCAAAACAAAAGCAGGTTTATCCAGTCTACATGTGAGTGTGTGCACTAAGCCTCCCCTAAAACATCTGCTACTAGAACCCGGGGAAATGGAGTGTAACTGATCCAAGAACGCAAGGCGGTAGGAGTGGGTATATGTGTAGACTGAGCGTGAGCTCCTCGTTAGGGGCGCCTCTCGGACGGATGTGTTAATGAAGACCACGAATGTCGCCATCAGCCTCTGAAGATGTGACGGAAGCGAGAAAAAGAAGAGAAAAGAGTGAGAATCTTACTAAAGAATCTCAGTAGGAATCTCCTATTCTAGGGTTACATCGTTCACATCCTCAGGAACCTTGGGTTTATTTATAAAAGGTGTTCATGCATATGAGATTCATTATTAGGGTTTATGAAACTATTTATCCAAGGTCCATTTCTTTTAGTATGCATCTTGATGTCATGAATGCAACATGTTTAAGCATGAATGTATGGCAATACTTGAGCACATAAATCAACAAATCACAACAATCTAGATTCATGCAAGTGGCATAAGGGCATATTACAACTCTTACTTTTCTCATACTTATGTGACTTAAAAGCATCATATCTCTTTTGTTCTTTTTCTCAAAAACCACCCTCTTAAAACATATCCACCTATTTCCAACCGATACACCACCCCGGCGATTTTTATCATAACCTCCTATCTCCTTCTCACCTAATCGCCTAGGAATGAGCTCAATCCTAACTAGTCGTCACTAGATTTAATATGGGGTAAAATGAGGGGGTAACATAAACATATTTCATTCTTTGTAACGTTCTCATCGCCTCGAGTGCACAAATAATTGTCCGCTTTGGTAAGGCTGCATCTGCACATACCCTCACGGATTTGCCTCCTCCTCACCGTAGCAGGAGAAGTACGTCTCAATGCTTGTCACATAAAAATATCCTGGGGATGCTCGGCCGAACCAGTGTCACCCAGGGTTTTCAACTCATATGGTACTTTAAAACATTTTTCAACCCTTTTAGGTTTGATAGAAATTGGCAAAGCATCACGGCTGTTAAACTGAATTTCCTTCAAACCAAAATTCATGCCACAAGCTAATCACACAACTTAACATCTCAATAATCATTTCCTCACGTATCATCAATAAAACATTTTAGGGTTCATGCATCATCAAGCATATTCTTCTAATACATCATTCTCACATAGATAAACATCATAACATATATTTCAAACTCATCATTCTTACATAGATTATAGCATATAGTCCAAACTCATCATAGCATATATTTTAAACACATCATACTCATATAGATAAAGCTCATGTATCATATATCATACTTGCATAAAATTAAGCATCATAAAAACTCAAGACTTCTTAATGTCTTATGCATCGACCCTTAAGGTCCTTAACTCACAATCTAAGTTATAAATCATCAAAACCTAGTCTCTTGGGAACCTATGAGGTTATAACGAAGTATTTCTCACCTCACACTATGGTCAAGAACATCTCTAGACCTCAAGGATGCAGAATTTAAAATCCCAACTTTACGGGTACCTAGGAGTCACAACAATGACTCTTTCTAAGTCCAGTTTGTTCCTAAAGCATCAAGATTAAGCCCTAAACCAATTATGAGTCATTCCTACACATTTAAACTAATTTAGAACCATGATTATCATTTCTAAACCTTGCTGGACAGAATCCAGAAAATTCCATCATTAAGGGATCTAAAACTCTCAAATTAATTCTTTTCTAGTTCCTAACTTATCCTATCTTTCACATATGAGTCTTAACATTATTTTTACTCAAACATAAGCATCTTATCATTATTAACACAGCTCATACAGTGGCCAAACATAGCAAGGCAGAACCAAAACAAACATCTCCATAAAAGACATGAAACACAATTTTTAAAGCACATAAAATACTAGTTTCTCTTGGAACCTTTTTCAACTTTCAAAACTCATTTATGGACATTTTTATCACCTAAAATCATAAAAATACTTAAGAGGGTAATAGCTAAATCATTTTTATCTCAAGAGGTCCTAAATTCATAAAACTTAGTTCTACATATTTCTTATACTTACATAAGCTTAGAAAAATTATAAAGCATAGTTTTCAATACTTGGAAACACCAAAGCTTCTTAGGGCCGAAATAGGGACCAAAAGTAATAAATATTTTTAGACCTTTATTGAGACAACAATGGGCAAGTCTTTGAGCTCTAGGTTCATTAAAGTGATGACATAAAAATAAACATGCTCATGCACTTGTTTTAGTTTTTGCTAGAAAGTAAAGTGAGAGCATAAAATAAATATGTGATGCATTATATTATTATCTTTGATATTTAGGTGAGAACTTGAAACATAAACATGATAATGCATAGCTTGAAATATAAACATGATAATGCAAGCTCCTTTATTACCTTGGTACTTAGTGATAACAAAGAAAGTAAACATGATGTGCAAAGCATAAAATAAATATGGTATGCATTATATTATTATCTTTGATATTTAGGTGAGAACTTGAAATATAAACATGATAATGCAAGTTCCTTTATTACCTTGGTACTTAGTGATAACAAAGAAAGTAAACATGATGTGCGAAGCATAAAATAAATATGGTATGCATTATATTATTATCTTTGATATTTAGGTGAGAACTTGAAATATAAACATGATAATGCAAGTTCCTTTATTACCTTGGTACTTAGTGATAACAAAGAAAGTAAACATGATGTGAAGCATAAAATAAATATGGTATGCATTATATTATTATCTTTGATATTTAGGTGAGAACTTGAAATATAAACGTGATAATGCAAGTTCCTTTATTACCTTGGTACTTAGTGATAGCAAAGAAAGTAAACATGATGTGCAAAGCATAAAATAAACATGATGCAAGGTTCATTTTAAGGTGATCTAAAGCTCATCCAAGACTTTAACAACATAATAACCCAACACATATCTCATTACAAAGAGAGCTTTAGAGTTCTTGAACCAAGTTCTCAAAGGAATTATGAGGTTCTTGAACATCATCATCAAGCTCAAACAAAGCAAAACTTTTTGAACAAATAAAACTTCAAATATCAAAAAGGAAAATGGTAACCGAAATGTTAAAGAAAGGAACAAAGAAACCGAAATCATAATAGCAAGAAAAGTAAAGGTATTCTTGAGTAAAAATCATTTTTGAGTTAGAAAATAAAGTTGAAACTCAAAGAAAATAAAACCTCAAGCTCTAGAGTTTCCTTTGAGATCAACACATAGTCATTATCTAGGAGTCCTCATCATTGAGCTATCATGTACTCATCAAGGCCAAGAGGCCGAAAATACAAGAAAGGGAAACCAAAGAAAGTTTCAAAAAGAAAACCCAAGAGAAAGCTAGAAAGAACTCATTTTCAAGAAGACAAGGTTTAGAAAACACTCCTACCTAGAGTGAAGACAAAAAGCTTGGACTTGAAGATGAAAATGATACGAGCAACACCTCCTAGGATGGTGATGATGATTCGGCCTTGATGAAAGAAAAAGGAAGGAAATGTGTTCTTGGTGAGCTTGTGTTTGAGAATGGAAGTTTAGGTGTTTGTATGATGATCCAAGGTGGTGGGGTGGTGTTTCAAGGTTGTGTGATGATGTTTCAAAAGGAAAAAGAAGAAGATGAAGAAGAATAATGCTCTTGAGATTTGAGAGAAAAAGGAAGAACTTAGAGAAAAACTAAAAAACTAAACTTAGCAAATGAACAAAGTGTAGCAAAGGTTCATCTAGGCATGGTATTTATAGAGAAGAATAAGAGTGAATGAGTGGAGGAGAATGAATCCTCATGGAACATGAGGTGAGGCATGTGTGGAGGAGAATGAATCCTCATGGAACATGAGGTCTCCTCATGGAACATGAGGTGAGAGAATTGCACTTTGATGACATGGCTTCAACCATAGTCTTTGGAGTGTGAAATAAAATTAAATTGTGATAAAATGGATGGTGAATTTCGTGCAGGTCTGATGCAGCAAGGGAGGAGGGAGTTTTGGTCATGTAATAGTGTGTTAGTGATGTGTTTAGGGGTGTATTAGCTTAGGTGTAAGGTTAGGAGTCATTAAGCATAAGTTTAGGTGACTAAGAATGTGATTAGGAACCTTTATGACATGATTAAGGAGTACTCATACATATTTAGGAGATTTTAAATTCATTTTATGAATAAAACAATGTAGACAAAATTCCATAATTTAAGGAATTGGAGAGAGAAACACTATTCAAGATTCCATGACTAGAAATCTTGAATTTAAAATAAGATTTTAAGTGGTAATTAAGTACTTTTAGGTTCTAATCAACTTTAATAAATTATTTTGACTCAAGATTAATTATGGAAATTAATTAATCTTCGATTAGAGCCTAATATTGCTTAGGTTTGCTTAATCACGCGATTAAGCGTAAAAACACGAAACTAGGGGTAAAATCGTAATTTTGCACTAATTTTGCCCGGGACCTCCATAATTAAAACTGAGGTCGTAGAATACATAAAAACACCTTTTAAAACCATCTGGAGAAGTTTCGGGTTCATCCGGCACTTGCAAATAGGTAAAACACCGCAGGGGCGTTTTGGTCATTTTGACCCGAAAACTCAAAAAACGAGATTTTCGATTCCGAAAAGGTACACAGGTCATCTAATCCCCTTCCAACATTGAGTTTGCCCTTCGAGTACTGGCAGATCGGCTTTCCTCGAATTCTGGGCCGAAAATGACCTCAGGGGCATTTCGGTCATTTTCACTCTAGCAGAAAATCGGGGCGTTACACTTTGTCCTCACTCGCACGCTTCCTAGGAAAACTTCCTAGGAGGTCACCCATCCCAAAATTACCCCAGGTCAAGCACGCTTAACTGTGGAGTTCTTTCAGTTTGGGCTACCGAAAAGAAGATGCATCTTGTTGGTATAGGTAGTATGAATCAATTCATATAAGCCCTCCTCAATTGTATAGTCCTATACCTATACAGTCTCAGGATCCCTCTTATTCGGGTGTGTAATCGGTTCATTCATGTACCCCTCCGCTTAGAGGACCTTCGTGAGGAGCCGCTCCTTGTCCGTGCCCTCTTTGCACCGGCGATCACTCCTCGTCCTCGTCCCCGGGCGTTACATGCCCACCAGCTTCCGCCTGGTTCGTCCCCGAACCACACCGTACTAGGAGAGGTGCAGGCTCTGATACCATTTGTAACATCCCCTGCTGCTTTATGGATTGACGACTGTCCCCACAAACCAACACGGTTCTTTTCAGCATGCTTTGTCCTCACTCACACGCTTCCTGGGAAAACTTCCCAGGAGGTCACCCATCCCAAAATTACCCCAGGTCAAGCACGCTTAACTATGGAGTTCTTTCAGTTTAGGCTACCGAAAAGAAGATGCATCTTAGCTTTGTGTAAAATTATGATTTTGCCCTTAGCTTTGTGTTCTTGAGCTTAATCGCGTGATTAAGCAAACCTAAGCAATATTGGGCTCTAATCAAAGATTAATTAATTTCCCTAAATAATCGAAGGTCAAAATAATTTATTAAAGTTGATTAGAACTTAATAATGCTTAATTTCAACTCAAATCTTATTTTAAATTCAAGATTCCTAGTCATGGAATCTTAATTAGTAAATTCTCTCTCCAATTCCTTAAATCATGGAATTTTGTTTTCAATTGATTATTCACAAATGAATTTTAAATTCTCTAATGATATATGAGCACTCCTAATCTTGTCATAAAATTCCTAAACCTCACTCTTAGTTACCTAAACTTATGATTAATGACTCCTAACCTTGTTCCTAAACTAATCTACACTTAAACCTATCATTAACACACAATTACATGGAAGATTTTTCCTCCTCCCTTGCTGTCCAGTTCTGGCATAAGCCATGCTCCCCCATTTTCCATCACATGTGTGAATTTTTGCACTCCAAAGACCATGCTTGAAACCATACTTTGAGTCATAAAACCCATGCTTTCATCCATGCTTCAAAGGATAACTTCTAGAAGATATTTTTCCTCAATTCTTGCTGCCCAAAACCGCCAGCTCTTCCTCCTTCTTTGATGAATTATCTCATTTCAAATTTTGGAGAAAAATCACTTCAAACTCCATGCTTGAAGCCATACCTCCCATACTTTCAACCATGCTCCTCCATGCTTCAAAATTCAATCCCTCACCTCATGGAACATGAGGAAACGACACGGCCTGTTCCCCCTCTCCATGAGACTTCATTTGTTTTCATTTTCTATAAATACCTTGCTTACTTGAGCTTGCAAACACTTTAGATCATTTGCAAAGTTTCAAGTTTCTAAGCTTTCTTGAGTTCTTTCTTTTTCTCTTAAAGTTCAAGAGAACTTTCCTTTTTCTCTTCATCTCTTCATCTTCATCTTCTTCATCCTCTCATCACATAATCATCTCCTTGTCTCAAAAATACCACCTCACAACCTTGAATCATCATCAAACCTCTTAAACACTTAACCTCAAACACAACCCCACTCAAAACACCTCTTCATCCTCTCTTGGCCGAATCATCATCATCCTACTAAAGTCTTGTAAGAGTTGTAGATAAGATTAAAATGAATATTGTATCCATGTTTATGTTTATGCCTTGCACATCATGTTTACTTTCCGTTTCAAGCTTTGCATTATCATGTTTATAGTTCAAGTCCTCACTTAAATATCAAAGATAATAATAAGTTGCATCTCATGTTTATTTTATGCTCTCACTTTATTTTCTAATGAAAGCTAAAACAAGTGCATGAGCATGTTTATTTTTATGTTATCACTTAAGAGAACCTAGAGATCAAAGTCTTGCCCATTATTGTCTCAAACAAAGGCTTGAAAAATATGTGTTCTCTAGTTTGTGATTTCGGCCTCTAGAAGTTTTATTTGTTATAAGTATTAAAATCTATGCTTCATAATTTTTCTAAGCTTATATGAGTTCAAGAAATGTCTAAAACAAAGTTTTATGATTTTAAAACCCCTTGAGATCAATTTGGATTAGCTACTGCCCTTGAGAATATTTTGATGATTTTAGATAATAAAAATGTTTACAAATGAGTTTTGAAAGTTTTAAAAAGGTTCCAAGAGAAACTAGTATTTTATGTGCTTTAGAAATCAAGTTTTATGCCTTCTTATGGAGATGGATTTTCAGTTCTGCCTTACCTTGATATGATCACTGTTTATGCTGTTTGGATGATGATAATATGAGTATGTTTGTGTATAATTGATGGTAAAATGCATATGTGAAAGATAAGAGAAGTTAGTAACTAGAAAATAATTAATTTGAGAGTTCTAGATCCCTTAGTAATTGATTTTTTTGGATTCTGTGCAGGATGGTTTATAATTAGTTTAAATGTGTAGGAATGACCCATAATTGGTTTAGGACTTGATCTTGATAACTTAGGAGTAAACCGAACTTAGAAAGGGTCATTGTTGTGACTCCTAGGTACTCATAAAATTAGAATTTTAGATTCTACACTCTTGAGGTTCAAAAATGTTTATGATCATAGAAATGAGTGAGGAATACTTAGATAAGAGCCTATAAGTACCCAAGAGCTTAAGCTATGATGATTTATAACTTAGCTTGTGAGTTGAGGACCTTAAGGGTCAATGCATAAGACATTAAGAATCCTTTAATGCTATGATGTTATTTATGCAAGTATGTTGAGATGGATATGTTTTGATGATGCATTGAGATGATATGAGCATGAGATTTGAATGAAAACTATGTTTGTGTTATTAGCTTGTGGCATAAACATCGGTTTGAAGGAAATTTGTAACATTCCCTGCTGCTTTATGGATTGACAACTGTCCCCACAAACCAACACGAGTCTTTTCAGCATGCTTTGTCCTCACTCGCACGCTTCCTGGGAAAACTTCCTAGGAGGTCACCCATCCCAAAATTACCCCAGGTCAAGCACGCTTAACTGTGGGGTTCTTTCAGTTTGGGCTACCGAAAAGAAGATGCATCTTGTTGGTATAGGTAGTACAAATCAATTCATATAAGCCCTCATCAACTGTATAGTCCCATACCTATACAGTCTCAGGATCCCTCTCATTCGGGTGTGTAATCAGTTCATTCATGTACCCCTCCGCTTAGAGGACCCTGCGAGGAGTCGCTCCTTGTCCGTGCCCTCTTTGCACTGGCGATCACTCCTCGTCCTCGTCCCCGGGCGTTACATGCCCACCAGCTTCCGCCTGGTTCGTCCCCGAACCACACCGTACTAGGAGAGGTGCAGGCTCTGATACCATTTGTAACATCCCCTGTTGCTTTATTGATTGATGACTGTCCCCACAAACCAACACGAGTCTTTTCAGCATGCTTTGTCCTCACTCACACGCTTCCTAGGAAAACTTCCCAGGAGGTCACCCATCCCAAAATTACCCCAAGTCAAGCACGCTTAACTGTAGAGTTCTTTCAGTTTGGGCTACCGAAAAGAAGATGCATCTTGTTGGCGTAGGTAGTACGAATCAATTCATATAAGCCCTCCTCAACTGTATAGTCCCATACCTATACAGTCTCAGGATCCCTCTCATTCGGGTGTGTAATCGGTTCATTCATGTACCCCTCCGCTTAGAGGACCTTGCGAGGAGCCGCTCCTTGTCCGTGCCCTCTTTGCACCGGCGATCACTCCTCGTCCTCGTCCTCGGGCGTTACATGCCCACCAGCTTCCGCTTGGTTCGTCCCCGAACCACACCGTACTGGGAGAGGTGCAGGCTCTGATACCATTTGTAACATTCCCTGCTGCTTTATGGATTGACAACTGTCCCCACAAACCAACACGAGTCTTTTCAGCATGCTTTGTCCTCACTCGCACGCTTCCTGGGAAAACTTCCCAGGAGGTCACCCATCCCAAAAATTACCCCAGGTCAAGCACGCTTAACTGTGGGGTTCTTTCAGTTTGGGCTACCGAAAAGAAGATGCATCTTGTTGGTATAGGTAGTACAAATCAATTCATGTAAGCCCTCCTCAACTGTATAGTCCCATACCTATACAGTCTCAGGATCCCTCTCATTCGGGTGTGTAATCAGTTCATTCATGTACCCCTCCGCTTAGAGGACCTTGCGAGGAGTCGCTCCTTGTCCGTGCCCTCTTTGCACCGGCGATCACTCCTCGTCCTCGTCCCCGGGCGTTACATGAGGAGCATGAGCGTCATTTGAGGCTGGTTTTAGAGGTACTAAAAGTGAAGAAGTTGTACGCAAAGCTTTCTAAGTGTGGATTTTGGTTAGAGGAAGTAAAGTTCTTAGGACATGTTGTGTCAAAAGGTGGCATAGCTGTCGACCCAAGTAAGATAGAAGCTGTGATGAATTGGGATAGACCAACCTCTGTAACCGAGATTAGAAGCTTTTTGGGTTTAGCTGGTTATTACCGTAGGTTTATCAAAGGATTTTCCCAGTTAGCCCTACCCTTAACCAAGCTCACTAGGAAGCGTGCGAGTGAGGACAAAGCATCCTGAAAGGACTTGTGTTGATTTGTGGGGACAGTCGTCAATCCGTAAAGCAGTAAGGGATGTTACAAATGGTATCAGAGCCTGCACCTCTCCCAATACGGTGTGGTTCGGGGACGAACCAAGCGGAAGCTGGTGGGCATGTAATGCCCGGGGACGAGGACGAGGAGTGATCGCCGGTGCAAAGAGGGCACGGACAAGGAGCGGCTCCTCGCAAGGTCCTCTAAGCGGAGGGGTACATGAATGAACTGATTACACACCCGACTGAGAGGGATCCTGAGACTGTATAGGTATGAGACTATACAGTTGAGGAGGGCTTATATGAATTGATTCGTACTACCTACGCCAACAAGATGCATCTTCTTTTCGGTAGCCCAAACTGAAAGAACTCTACAGTTAAGCGTGCTTGACCTGGGGTAATTTTGGGATGGGTGACCTCCTGGGAAGTTTTCCTAGGAAGCGTGTGAGTGAGGACAAAGCATGCTGAAAAGACCCGTGTTGGTTTGTGGGGACAGTCATCAATCAATAAAGCAACAGGGGATGTTACATCCGGCACTTACAAACGAGTAAAACACCGCAGGGGCGTTTTAGTCATTTTGACCCAAAAACTCGAAAAACGAGATTTTTGATCCCAGGAAGGTACACAAGTCATCTAATCCCCTTTTAACACTGAGTTTGCCCTTCGAGTACTGTTGGGCCGACTTTCCTAGAATTCCGGGTTGAAAATGACCTCAGGGGTATTTTGGTCATTTTCACTCTGATAGAAAATCGGGGCGTTACACACCACATGCTTTCTCTTTTTCAAATGCATGCATAAGCCACATATAGGTATTCAATCACACGAAATTCTTATTTGTGCCTCATAAATCAATCTTCAAATTGTCTAGCATGCATACATAATCGTCATACTTAAATCAAGAATCATTATATCACCAAATCAATACTTGAGTTCATTCCAACACAATTACAGCATATTGGCAGAATTCATGCCTAAGGAGTACAATTTATTGTGCATATCAAACATCCATTTCAAGGGCTATAAAAATTCTCCAAGACACCTCAATGCGTCCACAAGGCCCTGTAAAAATATCAGAACAAAAAGAGTTCTCTAACCATCTAAATAAATTATACAAATTTAGTGGTCAGAGGCCACTTTTTCACAGCTCAGAATAGGGTTCTCACAATTTTTAAATTTAGAAAATCATGGAAACAACAAAATAAAAATCACAGTTACACTTCAAGACGTTATTAACTTCCTCTAAAAATTTCAAAGGAAAAATCCATCATTTGCTATGATAAAAAAATTATAGAATTTCATAGCTTCAGATTCAACATTTCAGGCAGCATAGTTACAACTTCAGTCCTTGATTTTTCTTTGGCAGTAAAAGTATTTATTATGCACCACGAAAAATCTCAAAGTTTCTTTAGGATATTAGCTTGAACATATGATTTTTATAGCTCATAAAAATGACTAGAATTGGACCAGAAAATTTGTGAAGAAATCCTGTCCTGTTGAAATCTGAAAATCCAGCAGCATGTATCAAATTCTCTTTTGACAAAAATCATTTTTCACGACGTTCAAACACATCACCAAAATTAACACATCAATATCAATATATAATCACCCATATAACAAGAAATTTCGGACAGAACTCATTCAGAAATATTCAAGATAAATTTTGTAAGAAAAGACCACAGAAAACCCTACTTGTGATGCTTCAAGACTCCTAGCATCCAAAAGTCCTTCCAAGAATGGTTTTTCCCTCACTTGAAACCTTCCAAATAGCACCTAATCCCCTCCGTTAACAGTGAAGAATGAAGATATCAAACTGAGAAAGGTGAGGAATTAAAATTCTAATCAGTTAGTTTTGTAGGTGGTGATGTATAGAGTAAGTTTTGTGAAGGAAGGTTAAGTGTTTAACAATTTTAGGCTATGGTTTTTGAAGCTTGAAACTTGATAATGGAGGTTTGGAAGTGTAACACCCTAATCTTTAACCCAATACTCTAGAATGTATTAGGCTAATCATTAGGTTATTACTTCTTAGTCTCATTCATCTAATAAAATACTTAGCGGAAATTACGGTAAATTTTTTTTTTTGAGAACATAAACCATAGTGAAAACCGCGTTGCATTGCATGACAAACAACAAGATGCACAAATAACAAGCATAAAGAACATGGTAAGTAAAACATATAGCAAGGAGACAAGGATCAATCATCACAAAAGAAAACACCTCATTAATATCTATAGTTTTGAGATACACAAGTAGTCACGCCCTTATAGAAATGGGTTGAACTTGCGATACATAGGAAAAATGGAAATACAACAGAAATACATAAACAAATAAAGCATAGATAAATCACAACTACCCGAGTGCACCTACAAAAGAAGGTTTATCCAATCTACGTGTGAGTGTGTGCACTAAGCCTCCCCTAATACGGCTACTACTCGAACCCGAGGTATGGCGGAACATAACTGATCCACGGAAGCAGTGAGGCAGCAGTAGGCACACGTGAAGACTGAGCATGAGCTCCTCGGTAAGGGCGCCTCTTGGCTCACCTACCCAGTCTTGGCTGCATGACAATCTCCTAGCTCTCGCCTCGCACAAACTGAGGAGTAGGAGTAGAACTCTTGCTATACATATGCATCGGCGAGTCCTCAGAAAGGTCGTCCTTCGAACTAGGAAATCGAGGCACATAGTCCTGGAAGTCTTGAGGCATCGAACCACCAGTGTACGTCCACAGAATCCTTCATCTCGCATCCGGGCGCACTCAAAAACCATCGCATTATCATAGGGTGATATCGAGGAGAAATGGTAGCTCTGTACAGGGTGTGCAAAGGGGTGTCCGATGAACATAAAGACTCGTACTGTGCATTGCCCCTCAAAATGATATGATCCATGGTTCGGATCAAAGTGAACCTCCCAAGTCGACGTGTCGACAAAGACCACAAACGTCGTCATCGCTCTCTGAAGATGTGACGGAAGAAAAAGAAGGAAGAGAAAAGAGTGAGAATTATTGCTAAAGAATCTTATTAGGAGTCTCCTATCCTAGGGTTACATTGTTCACATCCTCAGGAACCTTGGGTTTATTTATAAAAGGTGTGCATACATATAAGATTCATTATTAGGGTTTGTAAAGCTAATTATCCAAGGTTCATTTCTTTTAGCATGCATCTTATTATCATGAATGCAACATATTTAACCATGAATGCATGACAATACTTGAGCATATAAATCAACAAATCATATCATCAAGAAAACAATCCATGTGGCATAAAAGGGCAATAACTCTCAAGTGGAACTTCCATCAATATGTGTGGCATCATTCATGGTACATTAGCAATATAAAAGGCCACCCTAAAAACAGGCTATGAGCTCATACATCAGCTAGTCGCCACAAGCTCTTGCTTATTATCTGAATAAGTGAATAATAAAATGATAATAAACCCGACTACTTAAGAGTACAGGCTAGGAGGCTAGGGATCACCTCTCCTAGGATATACCCTCTTTGAAACACTCTACTGGCCTCGAGTGCACAGCGAATTGTCCGCTTTGGAAAGGCTCATGTCCAGACCCTCATGGATTTGCCTCCTCCTCACCGTAGCAAGAGAAGTACGTCTCAGTGCTTGTCACATAAAAATCTCCTAGGGGTGCTCGGCTAAACCGTGTCACCCAGGGTTTTCAATCTCAAGTGGTGCTTTTAAAACATTTCTCAACCCTTTGAGTTTGATGGAAATTCGGCAGCAGAACAGCTGTCAAATCGAATTTTGTAACATCCCCTGTTGCTTTATTGATTGATGACTGTCCCCACAAACCAACACGAGTCTTTTCAGCATGCTTTGTCCTCACTCACACGCTTCCTAGGAAAACTTCCTAGGAGGTCACCCATCCCAAAATTACCCCAAGTCAAGCACGCTTAACTGTAGAGTTCTTTCAGTTTGGGCTACCGAAAAGAAGATGCATCTTGTTGGCGTAGGTAGTACGAATCAATTCATATAAGCCCTCCTCAACTGTATAGTCCCATACCTATACAGTCTCAGGATCCCTCTCATTCGGGTGTGTAATCGGTTCATTCATGTACCCCTCCGCTTAGAGGACCTTGCGAGGAGCCGCTCCTTGTCCGTGCCCTCTTTGCACCGGCGATCACTCCTCGTCCTCGTCCCCGGGCATTACATGCCCACCAGCTTTCGCTTGGTTCGTCCCCGAACCACACCGTACTGGGAGAGGTGCAGGCTCTGATACCATTTGTAACATCCCCTACTGCTTTATGGATTGACGACTGTCCCCGAACCACTCCATGTGTGCTACTGCGTAATTCAACTCCGCAGTCAACAAGTGTCGCATCATGGAAGAAGGCCGGAAGAAGATCAATGCTTCAAGGGCAGAACGAGCCAAGGGGCTAGGACCTCAAGCCCCAAGGTTCAAGCCACGTCAGTCAAGGAACCACTACAACCCCTACCAGAGCAACCAGTTCAGGCAACAACCAACACATCAACAACAACAACGACCACCATTCCCTCAACAGACTAGACCTCAAGCACGACCATCTTTTCAACATAACGGTCAGAGGAACTTCAACAACAACCAACAACGAGGGTCGGGCGGTCCTCGGTTTAACCAAGGAGGGTCCAGCGGGGCCAAGAACAAGGCGCCACAAGGAACCCCTGCTGCTTACCCCGGAGCCGCAACTATGGATGTCTGTCCCAAGTGCGGGAAGAATCACAGGAACCGCCCATGCCTAGCCGGTCAGAACTCGTGTTTCAAGTGTGGCAAGCCTGGCCACTATGCGAAGGACTGCACTAGCAGAGGGACACCGAACCAGAACCCCCGACCACAACACCAAGGAAGAGTCTTCACCCTCAATGCGGAAGACGCCCAGAAATCCAACGATCTCATTCAAGGTATGTGCAAAGTAAATGGTAAACCCTTAACTGTACTATATGACTCTGGTGCTACTCATTCTTTTATATCACTTGCTAGTGTCGAGTCCTTAAATCTGAGAGTCTCTAAACTTCCTTTTGATCTTATTGTTTCTACTCCTACCAATCGTCCTATTAATACTTGTCATTGTTGTTTAAACTGTCATCTTGTTGTAGAAAATAGGTCCTTTAACATAGATTTAATTTGTTTACCCTTGAAAGACATAGGAATTATCTTAGGCATGGATTGGCTTCACGCCAACAGTGTGTTACTAGACTGTGGAACCCAAACCGTAGTTTTTCCTTCTCCTCCCGAAAACATCACTCGACCCATTAGGTTGTACCTAAACTCTGTAGTGGTCTTCTGTAGTGGGGAGAAAACGATGGGATATGTTCTCCTAGCTGCTTGCGATGTAGACTTTGAGCAAAACCTAGGTGAGATACCTGTGGTGAGAGACTATCCCGAAGTATTCCCGGATGAGATACCCGAATTCCCTCCCGAAAGAGAAGTTGAGTTCTCCATAGAATTGGTTCCTGGAACAGGACCAATCTCTATTGCCCCATATAGGATGTCACCCATGGAGCTAGCAGAACTAAAAACCCAGTTGGAGAAAAGTTTTATAAGGCCGAGTGCTTCACCTTGGGGCGCTCCAGTCTTATTTGTGAAGAAGAAGGATGGAAGTATGAGGATGTGTATAGATTATAGGCAGTTGAACCAAGTGACCATAAAGAATAAGTACCCATTGCCTAGGATTGATGATCTTATGGACCAGTTGAAAGGAGCAGTAGTGTTTTCTAAGATCGATTTGAGGTCTGGTTACCATCAGATTAGGGTTAGAGATTCGGACATTCCTAAATCCGCCTTTCGAACTCGGTATGGACACTTTGAGTTCAATGTGATGTCTTTCGGTTTGACGAATGCTCCCGCAGTTTTTATGGATTACATGAATAGGATCTTTCGACCCTATTTAGATCAATTCGTGGTCGTGCTCATAGATGATATTCTCATCTATTCGAAAACCCACGAGGAGCATGAGCGTCATTTGAGGCTGGTTTTAGAGGTACTAAAAGTGAAGAAGTTGTACGCAAAGCTTTCTAAGTGTGGATTTTGGTTAGAGGAAGTAAAGTTCTTAGGACATGTTGTGTCAAAAGGTGGCATAGCTGTCGACCCAAGTAAGATAGAAGCTGTGATGAATTGGGATAGACCAACCTCTCAGAATCGAGATTAGAAGCTTTTTGGGTTTAGCTGGTTATTACCGTAGGTTTATCAAAGGATTTTCCCAGTTAGCCCTACCCTTAACCAAGCTCACTAGGAAGCGTGCGAGTGACGACAAAGCATGCTGAAAGGACTTGTGTTGATTTCTGGGGACAGTCGTCAATCCGTAAAGCAGTAAGGGATGTTACAAATGGTATCAGAGCCTGCACCTCTCCCAGTACGGTGTGGTTCGGGGATGAACCAAGCGGAAGCTGGTGGGCATGTTACGCCCGGTGACGAGGACGAGGAGTGATCACCGGTGCAAAGAGGGCATGGACAAGGAGCGGCTCCTCGCAAGGTCCTCTAAGCGGAGGGGTACATGAATGAACCGATTACACACCCGAATGAGAGGGATCCTGAGACTGTATAGGTATGGGACTATACAGTTAAGAAGGGCTTATATGAATTGATTTGTACTATCTATACCAACAAGATGCATCTTCTTTAACCCCACAGTTAAGCGTGCTTGACCTGGGGTAATTTTGGGATGGGTGACCTCCTGGGAAGTTTTCCCAGGAAGCGTGCGAGTGAGGACAAAGCATGCTGAAAAGACTCGTGTTGGTTTGTGGGGACAGTTGTCAATCCATAAAGCAGCAGGGAATGTTACACCGGATGAACCCGAAACTACTCCAGATGGTTTTAAAAGGCGTTTTTATGTAAACTATGACTTTAGTTTTGGTCCCGGAGGTCTTGGGCGAAATTAGTGCAAAATTACAGTTTTGCCCCTAGTTTCGTGTTTTTACGTTTAATCGCGTGATTAAGCAAACCTAAGCAATATTAGGCTCTAATCAAAGGTTAATTAATTTCCATAATTAATCTTGAGTCAAAATAATTTATTAAAGTTGATTAGAACCTAAAAATGCTTAATTACAACTTAAAATCTTATTTTAATTTCAAGACTCCTAGTCATGGAATCTTGAATAGTGTTTTCTCTTTCCAATTCCTTAAATCATGGAATTGTGTTACACATTGTTTATTCACAAATGAGTTTTTAATTCTCTAATGATGTATGAGCACTCCTAATCTTGTCATAAAATCCTTAAATCACATACTTAGTTACCTAAACTTAAGCTTAATTATTCCTAACCTTGTACCTAAGCTAACACACATTTAAACCTACCATTCACACTCAATTAGAAGATCAAACCTCACCTCCTCTCTACTGCCCTGGTCTGGCCGACCACCCCATGCTCCCATATGCATCACATGTGTGAATTTTTCTCACTCAAAGAGCCATGCTTTGACCTTACACAAACCATACTTTGAGTCATACAAACCATGCTTTCATCCATGCCTCCAAGGACAACATCTAGAAACCTTTTCTTCCCCATTTTTCTGGTAAGTTTCATGCCAGCCTTCTCTCCCATTTTCATGAATTATTTCATTTCGAAACTTGAAGGAAAATCACGTCAAATCACCATACTTGTCATACTTTGTCACAATTTCAATCAAGCTTGCTTTTCCTAATGAATAACCAAGTGAAATAAATTAATTCCTCCATTTATTTGTGGCTGAAAAACTTCCAACCATGTCTAGGTTCTAGAAGATTTATTTCATTCAAAATTTGAAAGAAAACTCACTCAAAAACCCATGCTTGGAACCATGCTTTGAGTCATTAGCTCCATACCTCCAACCATGCTTGTATGACACAATCCAAGAGATATTTTTCTTCCTTTTCCCTCCCATAGCTACGGTTCCTTTCCCCCTCCAATGAGACTCCAATTGTTTTCATTTTCTATAAATACCTAAGCTTTAGGACTTGTGAGAACCTTTAGCTCATTTGCATACTTTAGATTTTCTAAGCTTTCTCTAAGTTCTTTCTTTTTCTCTCAAGTTTCAAGAGAGTTTCCTCTTGTTCTTCATATTCATCCTCTTCATCTCTTCATTTTATCATCATATCACAACCTCTAAACACCACCCCACCAACTTAGATCATCATACAAACACCTAAAACTTCCATTCTCAAACACATGCCCACCAAGAACACATTTCCTTTCTTTTCCTCCCCACAAGGCCGAAGCCATCTAGCCCCAAGGAGGAGCTCATCATCTTGTTTTCCTTTTTAAAGTTCAACCTCATAGTTCGTTTGAGAACTTGGTTCAAGAACTCTAGAGCTCTCTTTGTAATGAGATATATGTTGGGTTGTTATTTTGTTAAAGTCTTGGATAAGCTCTAGCTATCCATAAAATGAACCTTGCATCATGTTTATTTTATGCTTTGCACATCATGTTTACTTTCTTGCTATCACTAAGTATCAAGATAATGAATGAACTTGCATTATCATATTTATATTTCAAGCTATGCACTATCATGTTTATATTTCAAGTTCTCACTAAATATCAAAGATAATAATAGGTTGCACCTCATATTTATTTTATGGTATCACTTTACTTTCTAATGGAACCTAAAATGAGTGCATGAGCATGTTTATTTTTATGTCATCACTTAAATGAACCTAGGGCTCAAAGACTTGCCCATTGTTCTCTCAAACAAAGGTCTAAAAATATTTATTTTCTTTGATTCATATTTCGGCCCTAAGAGGTTTTGATGCTTCCAAGTATTGAAAACTATGTTTTATAAATTTTCTAAGCATTTATGAGTACAAGGAATATGTAGAACTAAGTTTTATGAATTTAGGACCTCTTGAGACAAAGTTGATTTAGTCACTGCCATCTTAAATGTTTTTATGATTTTAGATGCTAAAAATGTTTACAAATGAGTTTTTAGAGTTTTAAAAAGGTTCCAAGAGAAACTAGTATTTTATATGCTTTAGAAATTGTGTTTTATGCCTTTATGGAGCATGGTTGTTTCGGTTCTGCCTTGCTATTATTTACCACTGTATGAACTGTTTTAATGGTGATAATATGCCTATGTTTAAGTATAATTAATGGTAAAGCTCATATGTGAAAGATAAGAGAAGTTAGAAACTAGAAAAGAATTAATTTGAGAGTTCTAGATCCTTTAATGTTTGAATTTTCTGGAATCTGTCCAGCAAGGTTTAGTAATGTTAATTATGGATTTAAATTAGTTTAAATGTGTAGGAATGACTCATAAATGGTTTAGGACTTGATCTTGATGCCTTAGGAGCAAACCGGACTTAGAAAGGGTCATTGTTGTGACTCCTAGGTACCCGTAAAGTTAGGATTATGAATTCTGCATCCTTGAGGTTTAGAGATGTTCTTCACCATAGTGTGAGGTGAGAAATACTTAGTTATGACCTTATAAGTTCCCGAGAGATTAGGTTCGATGATTTATAAGTTAGACTGTGTGTTGAGGACTTTAAGGGTTAATGCATAAGACACTAAGAAGTTGTTAATGCTATGATGCAATGATATGATGAGATGTGCTTGATGCATGAGAAAATGATTGATGAAAATGTTAAAGTTTATCATAGCATGAGATTTCATGAGAATTTGTTATGTGAATTGGCTTGTGGCAGTTTGAAGGAAATTCAGTTTAACAGCTGTTATGTTGCCGAATTTTCGTCAAACCTTAAAGGGTTAAAGAAATGTTTATGAGTATCATATGAATTGAAAACCCTGGGTGACACCGGTTTGGCGGAGCACCCCCAGGAGATTTTTATGTGAAAAAGCACTGAGACGCGCTTGCCTGGATGACATCGGTTCGGCTGAGCACCCCCAGGGGAGACAAATCCGTGAAGGTATGAGTAGATACAGCCTACCAAAGCGGACAAATTGTTGTGGCTTAATGCCCGCAAAGCATTTCAAAGAGGGTAATCCTAGAGAGAGATGATCCCTGCCCCCTACCCGTACTTGCGAGTCGGGATTATTATTTATGTTTCGCTTATTCAGATAATAAGCAAGAGTTAGTGACGACTAGCTGAGGTATGAGCTCATAACCTAGTTATTTTTAGGGTGGCTTATATGCTAAAGTACCATGATTGATGTCACGAGGTTGAGGAATGATCTCATTTGAGAGTTATATGCCCTTATGCCACATGATTATGTTTATGTGCTTTGATGTGTTGTTTTATATGCCCAAGTATTGACATGCATCCATGATATAATATGTTGCACTCATAACATCAAGATGCATGCTAAAAGGAATGGAACTTGGATAATTAGTTTGAGAAACCCTAAATTGAACCTTATATGCATGATCACTATTTTATAATTAAACCCAAGGTTCCTGAGGATGTGTACGACGTAACCCTAGGATAAGAGACTCCTACTGAGATTCTTTAGCAAGAATTCTCACTCCTTTCTCTTCTTTCTTCCGTCACATCTTCAGAGACCGATGGCGAAGTTCGTGCTTTTCATTGACACTCCTGTTTAGGAGGTGCACTACGACCTGGACCACCATTCGTATCATTTTGAGGGTCGTTGCACCGTCTGCGTTTTTGTGTACATGGGATGGCCTTTCGCTTACCCGGTTTCGAGCTATCAGTTCACTCCTACTGCACCTTTTGGTGGTGATGACATGATCTTCGAGCGCACTCGCCCGCGTGACGAGCAGTTAGACCATGCCCGTACCTCTGCCTCGGCTGTCCGTGACTACCCAGAGTACGTGCCTCACTCAAGGAGGTCCGAGACTGATCCATCTGAGGAGTCACCGACGCATGTCCCTTTGGAGGGCTCCGCTCCCTTTCCCCAGTTCCGGCGTGAGGGGAATGAGGAGACCAGTGAGGCAGCCACGCTTGGCGAGGAGAGCCGAGATGCGCCAGCGTCGAGGAGCTCACGTTCAGCTGCCACGAGTTCCCTTCATACTCCATTGGCCCACACAGGAGGAGATAGAGCGGTTCCCCGGTTACCTGCCTCCATCACCCGAGGATCCCCTTCGTCACTAGTTTCCGATGTAGAGCTTTACGAGTACCCGAGATTTTATGGAGATCTTCCCTTCGGTAGTACCTTTTGGGAGGGGTTGTATTTGTACTCGTAGTCTAGTAGGAGGGTAGCGTTTTGGGTTTTTCTATCTTCATGTTGAACCATGTACTTTACATTTCCTCGTATTTTGTTTCCGTTGTATTATAAGCTCTGCCCATCTCCATGAGGGTATGACTACTTATGAGACAAGAGAATGTATAAGTTTCACTTGTGCATGTTCTGACATAGGAGAAAACAGAAACAAGACTTAAGTTGGATTGAAGGGAAGGCAAAAAGAGGAACTTCCCTAGTGTGCATGTTGTGACATAAGAGAAAACAGAAACAAGACTTAGGTGTAATTGAGGGGAAGGCAAAAAGAGGAACTTCCCCCGAGATATTGAGTCGGTAGACATATCGGCTAGGAATAGAACTGTGTGTGATTCAGAAATGGAATAAAATGAAGTCTGATGATCACGTATAGGAATGAGCTCAGTCCTGATAAGCAGTCTATTTCCCATTGTGGCGTTGTCCACGGCAGATCCCTTTTGGTATAAATTATCTATTGTGGAGTTGTCCACGGCAGATACCCGTTGGGTATAAACTAAGTTTTTCCTATGTGAATGGGAATAGAAAAACATACTAAATTGAGTGTTGCAATATGATATGAACTAAGTCTTTCCTATGTCGATGAAAAGAGAAAAATGCACTGAGTTTGAGTTTTGTGGCACAAATAGAAGTAGGCCCTTGAAGACAATTTCATTGTAATTGACTTATGCATGGTTATATCATATTGAGTTATATTGTTTAACATTATTTCATATGATCTTGAACTTGATATTAATTGTGAATTAAATGAGTGAATGTTAAAAGTAACCTACTTTGGAGTCATGATTTGGAACTCTAAAAAATGAATTGTTATTATGTTATGCATGCTCACTTTTTCTTAATAAACCGAGGTGGCTGGGACGATGACGATGATATTGTAATTGTGTTTTTGGGGAGTTGCCCTACTAAGAATTGTATAATTCTCACCCCCTATGTGTTGTTTTGTGTTCCCGTGTCGTCTCTAGGTTGATTCAAAGAACTAAGAGCTGTTACACCAAAAGAAGTTGGATTGGTAGTAGTTAGGTGTCTCAGATTGTATCATATGTACTTAGATATATGTATAAGTGTGTAAATTTAACAGAGAACATATGTGTATTAAAGCTCATAGAAGAGCTTCCTTATGTAATTGACTTTATATTAAATAAATGTTTTGTATCCTTGTTATATGTTTTAATCGAATTATGCTAGTTATTACACAAACCTATCGAGCTTGCTATAGATAATTAAGAAAGGTCCGTTAACTAATAAGTAACAACTCACAAGTATGATATAATGACTTAAGAATGAGGTTGTACTTGGGAGGATGTTACATATCTCACTGATTCTATCATACATAAACCTAGTGAGATTACCATTATAATGCTTAGTGCTAGGGCTAAGAAGATGTTTACTTTTGTTGAATTCACTATCTTACCTAGACTAGGAAGCACTGACATACTCATAGGATATATTGCATGCTATATTGTATTGTTTTTTGGTAAAGAAAAAGGTGAATTTGTTGAGACTGATAGGACTACATGTTGAATGCATTCCCAAGGAGAAGAGGAGGATTGCTTTAGTCCTATATAGCATGCTTTTAACCACAATGTTTCAATACATGGGTTATCATCTCATTAAAGAGTGGTATGAGTACATGGTGGGCACTGAGTTCTCTTTGCACTCTTTCAAGACAACTAAAAGCACCAAGAGAACTGCTATGAAGATGAGCTCTAAGAACTCAAGCTAGAAAGAAAAGGAAGAGAAGAAAAAGGAAAAGCCCAAAAAAGCCAAGAAAAATGGGTGAAAAGGACAAAAAAAAAAAAAAAGAAAGCTTATACTACTAGAAAGTGAGCCTAAAGACTTAGAACAAACTGAATATGTTGAAGTTCCACTGAGAACTAAAATAAGGTCAAAACTGAGGCAAGATAAAAAGAAAGGGTGATTGATTAACAACTAACTTTAGAAACTAAGGTGGAACCCTTAGAAGGTAGAGGACCTGAAAAAAAGCCTGACAAGCTACTTAGCAGGAGACAAGACATTGAGCACAAGTACAAGAAATTGCTAAAAGATGTTCCAAGAAGTGCTTTGATCCTAAAGGATATACTGCTTGAAGCTGAGCAAGCTAGGCATGTTGTAACGCCCCGATTTTTCTGTTAGAGTGAAAATGACCAAAATGCCCCTGAGGTCATTTTCAGCCCGGAATTCGAGGAAAGCCGGTTCGAAAGTCCTTGAAGGGCAAACTCAATGTTGGAAGGGGATTAGATAACTTGTGTACCTTCCCAGGATCGAAAATCTCGTTTTTCGAGTTTTCGGGTCAAAATGACCAAAACACCCCTGCGGTGTTTTACCCGTTTGCAAGTGCCGGATGAACCCGAAACTTCTCCAGATGGTTTTAAAAGGCATTTTTATGTATTCTATGACCTCAGTTTTAATTTTAGAAGTCCCGGGCAAAATTAGTGCAAAATTATGGTTTTGCCCCTAGTTTCGTCTTTTTACGCTTAATCGCGTGATTAAGAAAACCTAAGCAATATTAGGCTCTAATCGAAGGTTAATTAATTTCCTTAATTAATCTTGAGTCAAAATAATTTATTAAAGTTTATTAGAACCAAAAAGTACTTAATTACAACCTAAAATCATATTTTAATTTTAAGACACCTAGTCATAAAATCTTGAATAGTGTTTTCTCTTTCCAATTCCTTAAATCATGGAATTGTGTTACACATTGTTTATTCACAAATGAGTTTTAAATTCTTTAATGATGTATGAGCATTCCTAAACTTGTCATAAACTCCCTAAATCACATTCTTAGTTACCTAAACTTAAGCTTAATCATTCCTAACCTTGTACCTAAACTAATATATACTTAAACTTACCATTAACACCCAATTACATGATCAAATCATCCTCCCCACTCAGCTGCCAGGTCTGGCCGAAGCTGCCCATCCCCATTGTGCATCACATGTTCAATTTTTCAACACTCCAAGGCCATACCTCAAGTCACATACACTATACCTTTTCATAACTTTCAATCAAGCTTGAATTTCCACATGAATAAATAATTAAAACAACCCATTTTTCCCATTTATTTGTGGCTGGAAAAGTTCCAGCCATGTCAAGTTTCTAGAAGCCTAATTTCATAAAAATTTGATAGGAAATTAACTCACATCAAGCCATACTTTGTAGCATAGCTTCCATACTTCAAACCATGCTTGAATGACCTTGTGTAAGAGATATTTTCCTCTCCCTTTTCCCTCCAAGACCACACGGCCACTCTCTCCCTTTGTAAGCTCCATGGCTTTGTTTTTCTATAAATAGGATGCTTGTGATAGCCTTGTTGCACCTTGAAGCATTTGCTAAGTTTAGAGTTTTAGAGTTGTCTTGCTAGTTCTTCCTTTTTCTCTCAAGGTTCCAAGAGTGTTCTTCCTTTCTTTTCATCTTTATCTTCTTCATCTCTTCATCTCATCATCATCTCTCAACCATCAAACACCACCCGAAAGCCTTGAACCATCATCAAACCTCTCAAACACCACACCTCAAACACAACTCCACCCAAAACACATTTCCTTTCTTTTCCTTCCACTTTGGCCGAATCATCACCACCATCTTAGGAGGTGTTGCTCATCTCATTTCCATCTTCAAGTCCAAGCTTTTACCTTCATCACAAGGTAGGGATTTGTTTTCAAACTTTGTTTTACTCGAGAAAGTGTTTTTCTCTAGTTTCCTCTTGGATTCTTTTTGAACTTTCCTTTGTTTTTCCTTTCTTTTCATTTCGGCCTCTAGGCCTTGATTTTGAGCATGATAGCTTGATGATGAGAGTTTCTAGATGATGACATTGTGTTCATCTCAAAGAAACCTCTAAAGCTTGAGTTTTCCTTTTCTTATGACTTCATCTATATGATATCTAGCTCACATGGTTGTTCAACTTAAGAAAATTAATCCAAGGATTTCTAAAAGCCCAAGCCTACCCTTGTCAACCTTAAAGTTGGCCGGCACGTTCTAGAGATTTTTCTCTAGATAGGGGTTTTGGGTATTTAATAAAGAACTTGATGTAGTTTCACTTTCTTTCTCTTTTATATGACTTTCGATTTTTGTGTTGTGATCTTTGAGATATTGTTTTGGGTTGTTATCTTGTTAAAATATTGAATGAGCTCTAGTTAATCATAAAATGAACCTTGCATCATGTTTACTTTATTCTTTGCACATCATGTTTATTTCCTTGCTATCACTAAATACCAAGATAATGAATAAAGTTGCATTATCATGTTTATATTTCAAGCTATGCATTGTCATGTTTATATTTCAAGTTCTCACTTAATACCAAGATAATAATAAGTTGCATTCATGTTTACTTTGTGCTATCACTTTACTTTCTAATGGAACCTAAAATAAGTGCATGAGCATGTTTATTTTTATATCATCACCTAAATGAACCTAGAGCTCAAAGACTTGCCCATTGTTGTCTCAACAAAGGTCTAACAATATGTGTTTTTCTTGGGTTCATATTTCGGCCCTAAGAGGTCTTGAAGTTTCTAAGTATTTGAGACTAAGTTTTATAATTTTTCCAAGCTTATATGAGTTTAAGGAATGCATAGAACTAAGTTTCATAAATTAAGGACCTCTTGAGATAAAAATAATTTAGCCACTGCCCTCTTAAGTATTCTTATGATTTTAAAAGGATATAAGTGTTCATAAACAAGCTTTGAAAGTTCTAGAATGGTTCCAAGAGAAACTAGTATTTTATGTGCTTTAGAAATTATGTTTTATGCCTTTTATGGAGAAGTATATTTTCGGTTCTTCCTTGCTCTTTGCTGCCACTGTATGTGCTGTTTTGATGATGATAATGTGCCTATGTTTGAGTAAAAATAATGTTAAGACTCATATGCGAAAGATAGGATAAGTTAGGAACTAGAAAAGAATTAATTTGAGAGTTCTAGATCCTTTAATTATGTAATTTTCTGGATTCTGTCCAGCAAGGTTTAGATTTAATAATCATGGTTTTAAATTAGTTTAAATGTGTAGGAATGACTCATAATTGGTTTAGGACTTAATCTTGAAGCCTTAGGAGCAAACTAAACTTAGAAAGGGTCATTGTTGTGACTTCTAAGTACCCATAAAGTTAGAATTTCAAATTCTGCATCCTTGAGGTTTAGAGATGTTCTTGACCATAGTGAGAGGTAAGAAATACTTAGTTATAACCTCATAGGTTCCCAAGAGACTAAGTTTTGATGATCAATAATTTAGAATGTGAGTTAAAGACTTTAAGGGTCTAAACCGTAATTTCTAGAACCCCGTAATCACACAAACATAAAGTTGTCTAAAATCTGCATAAGTGTTGTTTGGATAGGTCCTTGAGCATAAAAATTAGTAAAACTTATTAGTGGTGAACCTATAGGTGTGTAAGCGGTTAAGAATAACACTAGAACCATTAGTTTACAAGTTTAAGACTCAAAGGAACCAAAGCATAACATACTATAGGTTTATGACATAATGAGCTTGGAAGTTTGTATGAATGATTGTCTAAGGTGTGATTATGTGATAATGTATATGCTATGGTTTTATGTATACACTATGAAGAAGTTTCTTGTGATGATATATATGCTATGAAAAAGATTTATGTAATGAATAATGATGTATCTATGAAGTAACACTTTATGAGAATTTAAATGTGACACAACACTGAGACGCCTTCTTGGGTGACACCGGTTTAGCCGAGCACCTCCAAGAAAACAAATCCGTGAAGGTATTGACATAGAGCTTGCCAAAGCGGACAAAACTACGATGCACTAGTTGCTAGTAGAGCGTTTCAAAGAGGAAATGACCCTAAGAGAGGTGATCCTAATTTGCCCCCTAGCCCATACTTTAAGTCGGGAATTATGTATGTTATGCTTATCATAGGATAAGTAAGAACTAGTGACGACTAGTTAAGGTATGAGCTCATAACCTAGAGATGTTTTAGGGCAGCCCCATGAGATGAAAGTTAAAGTTAACAATGTTACATATACTATACTTATGCCAAATGTTATAATGTTTCTTAGCTATTCTATTATTTGGTTTACCTTTATGATGCATTCATATCATTAGTATATTTTCTGCTTAAAGACGCATTATAAAATATAACGGACCTTGGATAAATAACACTTTAGAAAACTAACTTAAAAGGAATTTATATGCATGCACACCTTTTAGAAATAAACCCAAGGTTCCTGAGGATATGATGATGTCACCTAGGTAGGGATAACCCTACTGAGAATTCTTTTAGAAAGATTCTCATTCCCTCTCTCTTTTCTCCCGTCATATCTTCAGATGACGACATTTGTACTCTTCATCGACACCCCAGTATGGGAGCTGCACCATGACCCGGCACTCGGGTCATACCATTTTGAGGGTCGCTGCACAGTGAGAGTGTTCATGTTTATGGGACGACCCTTCGCGCACCCAGTCCCGAGTTACCGTTTTACCCTGACTGCTCCTTACCGTCATAACGGGATTTTTGAGCGAGCTAGACCACGCGATGAGCAGATTCTCCGCATGGAGCCCGAGACATCAGCGGCACGCGACTACCCAGAGTATGTGCCTTGTACCTAGTACTCAGAGACGGACCCATCTGAGGACCCGCCATCACACATGTACAGTTGGAGCTCCAATCCTGCTCCCCCACCGATGAGGGCTGGGAGTGAGGAGACGGTGGTCCAGCCGAGGTTGGCTCGTCAGCCATCTATGCGCCCTCGCCGCGGTGGACATGCCTCGATGATGCGCTCGACCATTCCCGTCGAGATTCGCCAGTGGATCGATTCGACCCCACAGTACTCGGACCAGCAGGAGTAGACATAGGGGGGTAGCAGTTAGTGCACACACGCCACATAGTTGAGGACAAACCTTCTTTTGTATATGAGGTTGTCTACTCTAGGTGCACATGGGTATGGGTGTTGCTTCTCTTGTATTTGCTTTTTATGATTTCCTTCTATTGCATTTCAGTTGTATTCCATGTATTGAATAGTCCTGCCCTTTGGGTAGGCACAATATATATATATATCTATGTTTCAGTTGATGTCTCCATAATATGATGTGTTTCTTTATGCTTTGCCTATATGTTTCACTATGCTTCCTCTTAAAGATTCGTGCATGGCTCTCACTTTGATTTTAAATTCCAAAAAGAAAAATTTTTCCCATATTTCCGCTAAGTATTTTCTAAGTAAAAGATGAGACCAAGAGGTAACATTCTAAGGATTAACCTAAGTACATACTAGTAGTCTTGGGTTAAGATTTAGGGTGCTACACATGTAATTATTGACGATGACGAAGAAGTTGAAAAGATTCTCAAGGAGAGCAAAACTCTCTAAAAGAAAAGAAAAATTGAAGAAGCCAAGAAAATTTAGCAGGCCACGGGGATTCAGAGCTCAAGTAGAAGAAGAGCATGGGCATCTATCTTTAAACCCTTTGTGGTTATCTAGGATCAATCTTTAATGTCCATGACTCAACAATTTGGGTACACGTCCTTCACTATTTCTATTTCTACCCTAGAAGTGAAGGCTCTTTTTGAAACACCTTCCACCACATAATCTACAACTGCTCTTGAAGATGCAAGTGCTACCATTAAAAACGCCATAAAACAATCAATGGAACTTGAGAAAGTAGCCTTTCCAGAATATAAGGCAATGGTTCTTGAACTCAAAGTGGTTTTAGAAACCACCCCTAAAGTTGCTAAAGGTACCATGACTCTAAACTAGATTTTAAAATCTATTTCCAATAGCAAAGCAGAAAAGTCCAACATTGAGAGGGAGGGTACTGAGGAGTCAAGGCTATATATGAGTGAGCTATCTCATGCCTTGGATCCTATCATTGAAAAGCCTGAAGAAGTTGAATCAACCACTACTCTTATTTTGAAACCCATACATCAACTTCCATCAGAATTACATCCCTAGAAGAGGAAGATGAGGCTTTAGAAACCGACTCTCATCAAAATGAAGTCTAAGCCCATGTTAATATAGATACAACTCTACCCGTTGCTACTACCACTACTTCTACTACTGCTATTACTTCTGCTACTAATGATATTATCCAAATTCCATGAATCATGCAAGAAGGATCTACCAAGATTGGAAAAAATGCAAATTCAGCATAAAGTTAACACATTGATATGATCCAAACTCCATGAATCATGCGACAAGGATCTACCAAGATTGGAAAGCATGGATCTAGTATAAAGTTAACATAACCACGTATCTCATGCTACGGGTCTCAGAATTAGACAATTCAAGAATGAGAAGAAAATTGACGTTTTGAAACACAATCTAGGCTCAAAAATCCCTGAAATCTTATGATTTGTATATCTTGGGATATAGATGAGGGTTAATGGACTATTCTAAGTGAAAAACTTTAAATATGAACCATAACAAGAATAAAAGAGAATAGACAAGGTGCCACAATCAAGAGATTGATAAGCCTAAGAATGCCACACGAATGAACACCCTTGATAAGTTCAGAGATTCTATGAAGAACAAAGAGAGCAAGTCTCATACTTAAAGCAAGTATGTTCTTAATTCTGATTTCCAAAAGTTAGGGTTTGCCTTTTATAATGGGCAACACCTTTCAAGTTTCCTTAGACTTGACCTAACTCAAGTCTGTTACAATAAGGCCCAAAATCAGCTTGCTAATTTAGCCCGCCACTATTAGTAAACTAAAACAATAAAAATAAAAGTGTTCAGCCCATTTTAGCACATAGTAAAAGGAAAAACTAAGAATGGCAAAATGGGCCTTATTACAAGCTTAAATTAAAAAAGAAAAAGAAAAAGAAAAAAATATAGGTGCAGATTGGCCCAAACATAGACACAGCCTTCATGCTCCATTTCACATATTTGGGACTTGAGTAATTAGATGGAGAAGTTGAACTCGAATTGAATACATCCCTCAAGCCTCTATTCCTTAATTTGCATTAAGCAATTCACTATCTTGGGCTGCAATTCTACAAGACTTAGGCGTGTTTCAAATAAAGTTGCCATAAGTTTATTTAGAGCCTCTTTAACCTTATTAGATCTTGCCCTTGTCATGAGGCCTCCAAGGCCTTGTAATTCATCCTTGCTACATTCCTTGGACTTGCTTCTTTCCATGTTCTCATCATTCCTTCCTTTTTGAAGAGAACTTGTCCTCAAATTGGAAATTGCATCACCTACATCCAAAGGAGATAAATCAGAGACATTAAAAGTAGAACTAACAAAATACTTACATGGGAGGTCTATTTTATAAGCATTGTCATTAATCTTTGCAAGGACTTTGAATGGACCATCTCCTCTAGGTTGAAGTTTCGATTTCCTTTGAGACAAAAATCTCTCCTTTCTCATGTGTACCAAAACCTAATCACGGGGTTCAAATACAACCTTTTTTCTGCCCTTATTATCTTGCTTTGCATAACTCTCCATTTTCTTCTCAATTTGAGCTTTCACTTGCTCATCCATTACGAAGTCAACCTTAGCATGTGCATCTTTATGCTTAAAAATATAAATGTTAGTCATAGAGGTTAAATCCATATACTATCTCAAAAGGAGAACATTTAGTAGTGCTATGGATAGCCCTATTATATGCAAACTCTACAAGTGGCAAACACTCTTTCAATGACTTAATAATTCTTTATAATAGCCCTAAGGAGAGTAGAAAGACTTCTATTAACTACCTTAGTTTGTCCATTGGTTTGGGGGTGAGAAGTAGTTGAGAAAAGTAATTTAGTACCAATCTTATCCCATAGTGTCCTCCAAAAGTTACTTAGGAACTTGGTATCTTTATCTGCTACAACCCGACTTGAGAACATGGCCAGCATGTAAGGAATCTCATTCCCACGTAAGCCTTCTCAGTCACGTGGCTCTCTAAATGCATAATATAATACTTAAATTATGATCTCTTCTAAATAGTTAGTATTTTTCTCTAATTAAGACATAATATTTAATTTCATACGTTGAAAGTATTCAATAATTTAATTTTGAAACTCTTAACCAAATCCACTGATCTAGAAATTCATAACTTTCTCAACATAAAGGATTAATCTTAAATATGAAAATCTTGAGAGTTGAAAACTAAATTATAAATACGTCTCTAGTTCATCACATGAACCTCTAATCACAATTTATATTTCAATTACATACATAATATATCAAACGACATGTGTGGATAGGATTCTGCCTGAACATCTATTGGAGCACTTTATTTTAAGAAGACTCTAAACTAAAACTTACTCCAAAGTAAGACTCACCACTGAGAATAACTACTGATGAGAATTCAACCAAGGCTAACAAAGTTCAAGATCAATGACATGGATGGACCAATGACTAGAGCTGGAGCAAAAAGGCAAAAAGAAGAGTTGCAAGGCCTGGTCATGGAAGCAAAGACCAAGAGCAATCCAATTGAACATGAGCTACCAAAATGGACCACTCTTATTCAATTTGAAGAATAGCCAAGTCCAACATGAAGAAGTCACTTGAAGACCTAAAGATGAAGCCCAATTCAAGTGATCAAGTCACAAACAAGTTGGGCTGGAATAATTAGTTTAAATTAGGTGTATTTTATCTTATTTTCTTGTAATTTTTGTGCACCTTTTAAAGTCTCCAATTTCATAAGCTTTTTAGTTGTTTTCAAAGTCAGTTTTAAGTGTTTTAAGAGTTCCTAGGCTATTATGATAAATAGTAGGTCAATTACTTGTGTTTCCAATGTAGTAGGAATTTAATGCTTAGTAGATTGTATAGAGGCCGCAACTCAATGATCCTACAATCCACTTAAGCTTATAAATAGGAACTCAATGTAATACACAACCAGATTATAAATAGATTAATTTGAGTTTTCTCCCATTGTAAGGACTTCCGTTTTGTTCTTGGATAAAAAACTAAATCTGATCTTATCAAGGCAACTTGTGGCAATAAAAAACAATACTTAACACTCCCCTTCTCATCTTCTCTTGAGTGTGGCATATATATCTTTCTGAAATTCAAACAAAGAAACACAACTCCAAACTCTAACCTGAAAGTGCAAGCAAGATCCGGGTTTATTCTAATTCTTTATTCAGGTTATTCAGCTCTTACTAAGCTGAATCATATCATTTGGTATTAGAGCCATTTTTTCCTTGTAATTTAGGTCTGATCTTGTTTTATTTATTTTTCTCTTCATTAAAAAAAGTAAAAAAAAAAAAACAAAGAATAAGAAGAAGAAAATAAACCAGAACATTCTAGTAAGTTGTTAAAAAAAAAATCCTTGTTTCAGTTCTTCTAGTCACCCCTTATTCTAAGTTCATTATTTCAATCAAAATCTATTGCTTTAAGAGGATCATTGATTAGGTTCTTTCTTAAGAACTCATTAGTGGAAGTTTGAGTGGAAAAAGGCTAGAGTGAACATTCTAGTCAAAAGCCAATTGTGAGTGACATACATGAGTGTGAGTGTCATATTTCAAGAGTGTAAACACTTTGTGAGTTTTGTGAGGTCATATATATATATGTTATCTAACATGGTAGGAGATGAAAATTCATTAGAAAGTGGAGGATTATCTACTTTTCAAATGCGAGCATTGACTGGCCATCTAGAACGACTATTCAATACAAAATTTGAAGAGGTCCATGAGAGGATGGATAAGATGGAAAACCATGCACTAGGTAGTCAGCATACTTCACAAAATGAAACAAATTACCAATCTGAAGAGGAAGAGACAAGTAATTGAAACATAAGGAGAAGAAGGACCACTATGCACAATAGGAGAAAAAGAAATTTTGGTGATGAACTTAGAGGAATTAACATAAAAATTCCTCCATGTCAAGGGAAGTCTAATCTGCAAGCCTATTTGGAGTGTGCAATGAGAATGGAGCAAATATTCTCTTATCACACATATTCTGAAGGTAATAAGGTTAAGCTTGCTGCCCTTAAATTTACTGATTATGCTCTTGTTTGGTGGGATCAATTACAGAAAGATAGAGCTAAGAATGGAGAACAACCAGTTTAGACATGGGCTAAGATGAAAGCAATTATGAGACAGAGATTTGTGCCTTCATATTTCCAAAGAGAACTCCACAACAAGTTGCAAAGCCTCTTTCAAGGTTCTAAGAGCGTGGATGAGTATCACAAGGAAATGGAGATAGCCATGATTCAAACAAACATTGTGGAAGATCAAGAAGCAATCATGGCTCGATTTCTCAATGGCCTTAACCGAGATATAGCTGATGCTATGGAGATGTTTCACTATGTGGAACTTCAAGAGATGGAGCATCAAGCAATTAAGGTGGAGCAGCAACTAAAGAGCAAAAATAGAAGAAATTCTTCTAGTTCCAATTGAATTCCTTGGAGAAACAACCCAAAGAAAGAGCAATCAATCGCAATTCAGTCCAAAAAGGATGAATCAAAGAAAATTCAACCATCAACAAGCACTTCAAAGAACTGAGATATAAAGCGATTTAAGTTTCTTGGAAGAGGCCACATTGCTTCGCAATGTCCTAATAAGAGATCAATGATTTTGAAGGAAAATGGAGAAGTGGAGACCGAGGAGGAGTCAAATGCATCCCTAGAGCATGAAAGTGAAGGTAAGGAAATTAGGTCTCATGATGGTGATTTGCTAGTTATTAGAAAGATTTTGAATGTGCAAGGCAAAGAAGAAGATGATACACAAAGGGAAAACATTTTTCATACAAGATGTCTTGTTCAAGGAAAAGTATGTAGCATGATCATTGATGGAGGGAGCTGCACCAATGTGACCAGCACAACTTTAGTGGAAAAATTGAATTTGAGCACTTCCAAGCATCCTAGTACCATCCACTATTGGAGATTATGTGGATAAGGTACTTTATGATCTAGTTCCCAAGGAGGCTGCACACATACTTCTTTGAAGACCATGAAAATTTGACCGCAAGGTGATCCACAATGGATACACCAACCAGTTTTCACTTGTGCACAACAAGAAGAAATTCACTCTTGCACATTTGTCTCCAAGACAAGTTTTTGAGGACCAAATAAAAATGAGGTAGTCTAGAGTGCGAGAAGCATCCAATAAAAAGGAGAGTGAAAAGAAAGAACAGTAAACACCAAGAGAGTGGTGAGCAAGAAAAAGAGAGTAAACACATGAGTGTCACTACAAAAGAAAGTGACATCAAGAAAGCTTGTTTTTCTCATCAACCTATGCTTGTACTTTTGCACAAGGAGGCTTGTTTAAACTCTAACCTTGATCAAACTTCTTTGCCTAGTTCTTTTGTATCTCTTTTGCAGGAATTCAAAAATGTGTTCTCGAATGAAGTTCCAAGTGGATTGCCACCCTTGAGAGGAATTAAGCATCAAATTGATCTCATTCCCGAGGCTATACTCCCTAACAGGCCAGCCTATAGAATTAATCTCGAGGAAGCAAAAGAACTTCAAAAACAAGTTGGAGAGCTAATGGAAAAAGAATGGGTGAGGGAAAGCATGAGTCCTTGTGTTGTACCTGTTATTCTTGTACTAAAGAAATATGGATCATGGAGGATGTGTATGGATTGCAGAGCCATCAACAAAATCACTGTAAAGTATAGACATCCAATTCCTAGATTAGATGATATGCTTGATGAATTGCATGGTTCTTGCTATTTTTCCAAAATTGATTTGAAAAATGGTTATCATCGAATTAGGATGAAAGAAGAGGATGAATGGAAAATAGCTTTCAAAACTAAATATGCGTTGTATGAATGGTTAGTTATGCCTTTTGGTTTAACTAATGCTCCTAGTATTCATGTGCCTCATGAATTATGTTTTGCATGCTTTTCTTGGAAAATTTGTTGTTGTTTACTTTGATGATATCCTCATCTATAACAAGAACTCAGGTGAACATCTTAAACATTTGAAATATGTCTTACTTACATTAAGAGAAGAGAGATTGCATGGTAATCTGAAAAAATGTTCTTTTTGCACTCAACAAGTAAATTTTCTTGGATTGATTGATAGATCAAGAGGTGTAAAAGTGGATGAAGAGAAAGTAAGGGCAATTAAAGAATAGCCTACACCTAAAAATCTGAGTGATGTAAGAAGTTTTCATGGATTAGTTAGTTTCTATAGGAGGTTTGTCAAAGATTTTAGTACACTAGCTGCACCCTTAACTGAGGTTGTCAAGAAAAATATGGGAATCAAATGGGAAAAAGAGCAAGAGGTAGCTTTCAATGCCCTTAAGGAGAGGTTAAGTAATGCACCATTACTTGTTTTGCCTGATTTCACTAAATCTTTTAAAATTGAACATGATGCTTCAGGTATAGGTATTGGTGCTATTTTGATGCAAGAAGGATGACCGACGGCTTATTTCAGTAAGAAATTAAGTGGTGATAAACTTAATTACTCCACTCATGACAAAGAGTTGTATGCTTTGGTGAGAACTTTGCAGGTTTGGCAACATTATCTTTTGCCAAAAGAATTTGTGGTGCACACAGATCATGAATCCTTGAAACATTTAAAAGGATAAGGAAAGGTAAACAAAAGGCATGAGAAGTGGATTGAATTTTTAGAACAATTTCCATATGAGATCAAATAGAAACAAGGAAAGGAGAATGTGGTTACTGATGCACCTTCTAGGAGGTATGTATTTCTTTTTACTTTAGATGCAAAATTGCTTGGTTCTGTGCATTTGAAGGGCTTGTACATAAATGATTCTGATTGTTCACAATTATACATTGCTTGCGAGAAGGGCAGAAAAGGATTTCTTTAGACATGATGGTTACTTATTCAAAGGTAATAAACTTTGTGTGCCTAATTGTTCCTTGCATGAATTACTTGTTAGAAAGGCTCGTGGAAGGGGTTTGATGAGTCATTTTGGGGTTAGTAAGACTTTGAGTATCTCGGTTAATGTAACACCCTAATTTTTAACCCAATACTCTAGAACACATTAGGTTAATCATTAGGTTATTACTTCTTAGTCTCATTCTTTTATGAAAATACTTAGCGGAAATACAGGTAAAATTTTTTTTTGAAAACATAAATCAAAGTGAGAGCCGTGTATGATGTAACAAAGACTAACATATAGAAAAAAGATCTCATATCATTCATGGTCACAAAACACAAAGGTTGTTCATTACATCACAACAGGATCATATTATCATAGGTACATAATTTACGACTATCATAGTCCTATTATCACTTCAACAGAAATACACTTCTATAATTTATAAAACTAAAGCAGCATCTGCCCGTGTCCATTGCATCCCACCAATCCGACTCATAGTGTGTGCTCTATGCCCATGCTTTAGTAGAAATCACGAACCACGTCACGAGATACACCATCATCTTCGTCTAGAGACGACATGGAAGAAAAGAGAAAGAGGGATGAGAAACTTATTCAAGATTCTCAGTAGGGAATCTTGACTCCAACACACGTGTCATCGTCGTCGTCCCCAGCCACTTCGGTTTTAATTATGAAAGAGGTGTTCATGCGTAAGGTTTGGTTTTAAACTCTCCAAAGCTATTTTATCCGAAGTGGGTGTCTTTTAGTATGGGTCTTAATGATATGAATTCCGTATATATTGGACGAATGCATGGCAATACATTATGCAAGCAATTCAATAAATCATAACATCAAGTAACAGATAAGCGGCATAAAAAGTACAGAACTTTTCTCTATTCTTTTCTCATACTTGAACTTTTAAGTTCTTCTCCTCAAGAACCACCTTCTTTTCTCATCACCAAACCCAACCATAAACACCAGTGCCCAGCGATATTTATACGCATCACCAAAACCAACCAAATACACCCTATCGCCTAGGATTGAGCTCAACCAAACGAGCTCAAACCTAACTAGTCATCACTAGATTTCTAAGAGGGCAAAGAAGGGGTAACTTAGGATTAGTTCTTTCTTTACTCATGACTATGTGACTTGAAAAGAAACATCGCATTTCTTTTCTCACGTCCGAACTCTTGAGTTCTTTCTCTCAAAGACCACTTTCTTTTCTCATCACCAAATCCAACCAAACACACCCTATCGCCTAGGAATGAGCTCAACTATATTTATACTCATAACCAAATTATTCTCATTATCAAGTCCAACCAAATACACCCAAATCCAACTGCAAACACCCATACTGCCTCAATGAGCTCAAACCTAACTAGTTTTTACTAGATTTTTAAGAGGGAAAAAGAAGAGGTACATACTCTCTCTATCATACAATTCTCACAAACATGGTAGACATAACATCTCAACAATTCATACAATTCATCATAACATGCCACACCAACTCACAATGCATGTACTTACACATTCAATTCCACAATTCATAATCAATTTCTACATCATCATAGCATCATCATAAAAGATCACTTCATCATAACTCATATAGATAATGCTCGTGTATCACACTTCACACCTCATATATCATCACATCATGCATATCAACATACCATACTTGCATTACCAAACTAAAAGCGATAAAACCTCTTAATGTCTTATGCATTGACCTTAAGGTCTTTAACTCACAATCTAAGTTATAAATCATCATATCCTAAACTCTCGGGTACCTATAAGCTCATATCTAAGTATTCCTCACTCATTGCTATGATCACAAACATATCTAAACCTCAAGAATATATAATCTAAAATTCTAACTTTACGGGTACCTAGGAGTCACAACAATGACCCTTTCTAAGTTTGGTTTGCTCCTAAGGCATCAAGATCAAGTCCTAAACCAATTATGAGTCATTCCTACAAATTTAAACTAATTTAAAACCATAATTATCATTTCTAAACCATGCTGGACAGAATCCAGAAAAATCAATTACTAAGGGATCTAGAACTCTCAAATTAATTCTTTTCTAGTTAGTAACTTCTCTAATCTTTCACATATGGATTTCAACATTATTGATGCTCAAACATACTCATATTATCATCATCAAAACAGCATAAACAGTGATCAATCATAGCAAGGCAGAACCGAAAATCTATCTCCATAAAAAGCATAGAACTTGATTTCTAAAGCACATAAAATGCTAGTTTCTCTTGGATCTTTTTTAAAACTTTCAAAACTCATTTGTAAACATTTTTATCATCTAAAATCATCAAAATATTCTCAAGGGCAGTAGCTAATCCAAATTGATCTCAATAGGTTTTAAAATCATAAAACTTTGTTTTAGACATTTCTTGAACTCATATAAGCTTACAAAAATTATGAAACATAGATTTTAATACTTATAACAAATAAACCTTCTAGAGGCCGAAATCACAAGCTAGAAGACACCTATTTTTCAAGCCATTGTTTGAGATGATAAAGGGTAAGTCTATGAGCTCTAAATCTCTTAAGTTGTAACATAAAAGTAAATATGCAATGCACTTTATTTTAGTCTTTATTTAGAGGTGAGGACATAAAATAAATATTCCATGCAACTCATTATTATCTTAGAGATTTAGTGAAAGCATAAACATAAATATGGAGATGCAAGTTCATTCTTTAATCTTGAGCATTTAGTGATGACACAAAAGTAAACATGGATGCAAAGTCTTTTATCTTAACTTAGAGCTCACATAAGACTTTTAAAGAGAACTACAAACCTCAACCCAACACTTATCTCATCACAAAGAGAGCTCTAGAGTTCTTGAACAAAGTTCTCAAAGGAACTATATGGTTCTTGAAGCTCAAAGAAACAAGCTTTTAAAGGAAAGTAAAACTTTAAGAGAGTAAGAACCAAAACAACATTCTTTCATGACATAAAATAGGAATAGAGATGCTTTAAAAATTTTAACAAAAACCTTTGAGGAAGAGCTATGGAGGCCGAAATGTGTAACGCCCCGATTTTTCTGCTAGAGTAAAAATGACCAAAATGCCCCTGAGGTCATTTTCAGCCCGGAATTCAAGGAAAGCCGATCCGGCAGTACTCGAAGGGCAAACACAATGTTGGAAGGGGATTAGATGGCTTGTATACCTTCCCAGGATCGAAAATCTCATTTTTTGAGTTTTCGGGTCAAAATGACCAAAACGCCCCTGCGGTGTTTTACCCGTTTGCAAGTGCCGGATGAACCCGAAACTTCTCCAGATGATTTTAAAAGCCGTTTTTATGTAGACTGTGACTTTAGTTTTGATCCCGGAGGTCCCGGGCAAAATTAGTACAAAATTACGGTTTTGCCCCTAGTTTCGTGTTTTTACGCTTAATCGCGTGATTAAGCAAACCTAAGCAATATTAGGCTCTAATCAAAGGTTAATTAATTTCCTTAATTAATCTAGGGTCAAAATAATTTATTAAAGTTGATTAGAACCTAAAAGTGCTTAATTACAACTGAAAATCATATTTTAATTTCAAGACTCCTAGTCATGGAATCTTGAATAGTGTTTTCTCTTTCCAATTCCTTAAATCATGGAATTGTGTTACACATTGTTTATTCATAAATGAGTTTAAAATTCTTTAATGATGTATGACCACTCCTAACCTTGTCATAAAATTCCTAATACACATGCTTAGTTACCTAAACTTAAGCTTAATTATTCCTAACCTTGTACCTAAGCTAATACACATTTAAACCTACCATTAACACCCAATTAATTGGTCAAAACTCACCCCCTCTCTGCTGCACAAGGCCTGGCCGAAGCTGTCCCTCCCCATTATGCATCACATGTTCAATTTTTCAACACTCCAAGGCCATACCTCAAGTCACATACACTATACCTTGTCATAACTTTCAATCAAGCTTGATTTTCCAAGTAAATAACTAATTAAAATAGCCCATTTTCTCCATTTATTTGTGGCTGGGAAAGTTCCAGCCATGCATCATTTCTAGAAGCCTTATTTGATCAAAAATTGATAGGAAATTAACTCACATCAAGCCATACTTTGTAGCATAGCTTCCATACTTCAAACCATGCTTGAATGACCTTGTGTAAGAGATATTTTTCTCTCCCTTTTTCCTTCTCAAAGTCACAGCCAAGGCTTCCTTTGGTAAGCCCCATGGTTTTGTTTTTCTATAAATAGGATGCTTGTGATAGCTTAGTTGCACCTTGAAGCATTTGCTAAGTTTAGAATTCTAGAGTTGTCTTGGTAGTTCTTTTCTTTCTCTCTCAAAGTTCCAAGAGAGTTCTTCCTTTCTTTTCATCTTCATCTTCATCCTCTCTTCATCTCATCATCATCACTCAACCTTGAAACACCACCCCATAGCCTTGAACCATCATCAAACCTCTCAAACACCACACCTCAAACACAATCTCACTTGAAGAACAACTCCAACCTTCTCATCCTCCCTTAGCCGAAGCTATCTTGCCTCGTGGAGGAGCTCATCATCTTGTTTTCCTTTTCAAAAGTTCAAAGATTTCATCTTCACTCTAGGTAAGAGTGTTTTTCTAAACTTTGTTTCTTGAAAAATGAGTTTCTCTAGCTTTCTCTTGGATTTCTTTTGAAACTTTCCCTTGGTTCTTTGATTTCCTTTCATTTCGGCCATGAGGCCTTGATTATGAGCATGATAGCTTGATGATGAGAGTTTCTAGATGATGACCTTGTGTTCATCTCAAAGAAACCTCTAAAGCTTGAGTTTTCTTTTTCTTATAACTTTATCTATATGATATCTAGCTCACATGGTTTTTCAACTTAAGAAAATTAATCTAAGGATTTCTAAACGCCCAAGCCTACCCTTGTCAACCTTAAAGTTGGCCGGCACGTTCTAGAGATTTTTTTCTAGATAGGGGTCTTGAGTATTTAATAAAGAACTTAACTTAGTTTCACTTTCTTTTTCTTTTGTAAGACTTTCGGTTTTGGTATTTTGATCTTTGAGATATTGTATTGGGTTGTTATCTTGTTAAAGTATTGAATGAGCTCTAGTTAACCATAAAATGAATCTTGCATCATGTTTACTTTATGCTTTGCATATCATGTTTACTTCCTTGCTATCACTAAATTCCAAGATAATGAATGAACTTGCATTATCATGTTTAAGTTTCAAGCTATGCATTATCATATTTATATTTCAAGTTCTCACTAAATATCAAAGATAATAATATGTTGCACCTCATATTTATTTTATGCAATCACTTTACTTTCTAATGGAACCTAAAATGAGTGCATGAGCATGTTTACTTTTATGTCATTACTTCAATGAACCTAGAGCTCAAAGACTTGCCCATTGTTGTCTCAAACAAAGGTCTAAAAATATTTATTTCCTTTGGTTCACATTTCGGCCCTAAGGTGTCTTGGTGTTTCTAAGTATTGAAAACTATGTTTTATAATTTTTCCAAGCTTTTATGAGTTTAAGGAATGCATAGAACTAAGTTTTATGAATTTAGAACCTCTTGAGACAAGTTTGATCTAGCTACTGCCCTCATAAATATTTTGATGATTTTAGATGTTAAAAATATTTATAAATGAGTTTTGAAAGTTTTAAAAGGGTTCCAAGAGAAACTAGTATTTTATGTGCTTTAGAAAATGTGTTTGATGCCTTTTGTAACATCCCCAAATTTATAACTAAGATAAATATTAATTAGCGATAGCAAAACCAAGAGAATCGGGACAAATGTTATGAAACACAACAAATAGTCTACTTAAGTATGTCTAGAGAAAAATGCAAAGAATTACGAAAATGCCATCACTTAGTGGAAATTACGAAAATGCCCTTGCTATGTAAAGGAAATTACCAAACTACCCTTGCCTTATTAAATGACAAAGATACCCTTACTCTATTAATGGAATTACAAGAATACCACTATCATTGTCTAATTACAAAAATATCCACTAACATCTTTGCACAAAACATGGAAACATGTTTGCACAAAACATGGAAACGTGTTTGCACAAAACATGTTTGCACAAAACAAGGAGCATTTTCATCCCAAAATTCAGCCAACATGTTTCCATAAATCATGCTCCAAGTGCTTTCCTTCTTCTATTTTTTTCTCTAATCTTTCCACTATAAATACTCCTCAAACTCTCTTCAATTCAGAAACTCCCTAAACCCTTATTCTATCATTCTTCTTATGTTCTTCAAAGACTTCTCTTGATCCTCTAAACTTCATCCAAACACTTAAATCCTAAGTCCAAACTTTCACTAGCCCTCACAAGAGTTACAATCTTTAACTCTAGTGAGAAATATTTTCTTAAGCATTCAAGTTCTAGAGCCAAGATTCAAGGAGGGTCATCCACTCCAAAGACTCTTGTTCAAAGCTTAAGGAAGAAGAGAAGGACCCTTTTTAGACCCTACACAACAGGTAGGAGCTTCATCTTTAATTGTTCAAGTATTGTTGGCTTCTAACCTTGATAGAATGCCTCAAGTTTGAGTTATTGTCAAAAGTTTTAAATGATTATTTGAAAAATATATTTGTAGAAATATGACAGGTTCTATTTTGTTATGAGTACCCTTATGATGTTATCAAACTCAAATATAACTTGAAAAGATTGTATATGAAACCTGATTTAATAAAGGTAACTTGAGACATGAAAATGGTAGGTGCTGGAATTTCTAGTTGTTTCTGGCAGCAGGTACTTCGAAAGCTACTGTTCATAAAATATCAAGTATCTCGAAATTAAAATAATTTTACTATAAACTAGACTCATTAAGAACACTCTCCAAAAAGAATCACCCAAAACGGAGTTTTGTAGCTCAAGATATAAATTTTTAAAGTAGAGCCTAAGACTGAAACTTTAAATCTGACCTTGTAGTAGTAAAATAGGTGTAACTCACTCTAGAAAAATGAAAATGGACTGATTTCAACTTTGTTGGAGAGTTAACACATATAGGAATACACCCATGTATGTTATGTATAAAGCTTTGTACCACGTAAATACATAATGAGAAATAAATTTCGGGATAGTGTACTGTGAAAGTGCAGTTTGGAAAGGTTCTGGCTAAGGAAAGACTTGGTATTTAAGCATGTCCATTGTGACCCACCTCTCTTTCCTGGGAACCCTCCTATGCATGGTTTACAATGGATTTACACTATTCCAAAGATGTAAATGCTAAAATTTGATGAGTTAGGAATTTGGAACTACCTTTACTAAGCTGAGATAACAAGTATACAGAGAATTATAAACTTTCTTCTAAAAGATGTCAAAACTATAAATAAAAGAATCAAGTCTTGTAAAAAGATAATTTTAAGAATTTAAGTAGAATAATAATCTTCAAGAGTTATACGAAAACCATAATAAGAATATATAAAGAACCTATAATAATATTTTGAAATGCATTAATGTATTAATGGAATTCTAAGAGTACAAAGAACACTAAGAGAAAAAGATAATACTAAGACATCCATTACCTCTTAGGAACACTAGGAACTCAACTTGATAACTTTGGTTGCTTAAAATGAATCATTTATGAAAATGTTTACTATGAGATTTACATGATATTATCCATGTTTCATGAAGTGAATTATAGTAAAGTGAATGTATGGTGATGAGTTATGAAATGATGAAGATGAATGATTGATTGCCCATGATTTATTGTGATTACATGATGATATGCATACATTCATTTTCAAAGGAAATAATAAAAGTAAAGTTTGAAAAAGTAGCAATGAAAGTCTGGAAAAGTGGACTTGAGCTAAACTCACGGCTTAACCCCCTAAACCGTTGAGATCACGGCAACGGAATGAAAACCAAAAAGGTTATGGCGACGGCCATGGTATGAGCTCATTACCCTTTTAGGGTGGTCTAAGGCATTGATGCATTCATCCCGTGAGTAATTAAGAAATATGTTGATGAAATAAATGAAAGATGATGATCACTAAACAAGTGAATGTTGAGGATGAGTAGTCATGAAATGCATGCAGCTCCTAAATGATTACTGCTTATTAGTGGTTTTACATGATATGCTTATATGTATGCTTGATGAAATACTGAATGAATATTTCGGCTAATGTTCAAGATTAGTTTAAAAGTAACTGCACTTCGGCTAATCACGTTTGTTAAAGTTTGATAATTGAATCCTTACCTGTTCACCTTTTTATAATAAACCCGAAGTGACTGGGACGACAACGACGACACTTTTAGTACAAGTAGGAACTCCTACTGAGAAATCATGTATTTCTCACTCCTATGTTTATTTTCCGTTGTCCTTACCAGAGAGGCAGGCGTGTCCACCTAAAGCAACGAAGCTGTAGTTGAGGAAGGAGGTAGCACGTGAAGATTTCAAACCGTTCAAGTAGGAGCATTCCGAGCTTTAGTTACATTATAGTTTGTGAGAAACAATTAGTAATAGTAGAACTTATATTGTTATTTGTAATAACTTATCAGTATGATATATGCCCTGTTGTGACTTATGTATTAAGTGATTATATTCCAGTTTATGTGATAATTGTTCTACACTTAGTCTTTTATTCCGCTTATTTAATTAAGTGCAATGTAACTTGATTATTATCTATAAAAGTGCTATGTATTTCACTTCTCGTTACAGGCTTAAGTTTTCAAAAAATTAATTTATTTAAAGAAAAAAAATTCCACTATTTTTCTAAGTTAATTTCAAAAGAAAATTAATACAAGGCATAAGTGACAACTAATAGAATCCAAATGTGAACTTAAGCACAGTGGGGTTCTATTAGGGTGTTACATTATGGTATCAGAGCAGTTCATCCTATTTAAGCCTGAGGAATGGACTGACTATGCTTCTGTCTATGATATCATGCTATTAATCTTATCTGTATGATGGGATATAGGATTTAGAAATGCATGATCGTCATGTGATACTGCCATAGTTGCTACCATGCTTAGCTATAGTATTGAGCCTGATCAACTCGATGGTTTGTTGTTTGGTGTGTCTAGGAACTAATGGCAGCAAGAAATGACGTACGCATGGGGCACGCGGTGGAGGTAATCGTGATGAACTAGCAAATGCACTCCAGGAGATGGCTAGGGCTATGCAAGCACAAGCAACAGTGATGATGGAGCAGATGAATAGGATGTCAGAGGAATCAGTTGGGAACCAAGAACATGGAAAATTCTCAGAATTCAAGAGGGCTGGACCTCCAGAATTCAAAGGGACAACTAACCCTGAAATAGCTGACATATGGATTCAAGAGATGGAGAAGGTTTTCTCAGTGGTAGAATGCTCTGATGAACAAAAGGTGGCATTCTCTACTTATATGCTGAAAGGGGAGGCAGCCGCGTGGTGGAAGGGTGCAAAGGGCTTGCTTGAAAGTGCTGACATACAGATTACGTGGGAGGTTTTCTATGCTACATTCCATAAGAAATATTTTCCAGATCCGGTTAAGAAGGCAAAGGAAGTAGAATTTCTGTTGCTGACACAGGGAAATCGAAGTGTGGCTGAGTACACAGCTAAGTTTGAAGAACTGATCAAACACTCAACTAGCTACCAAAGGGATCCCAACGAGGCTTGGAAATGCATGAAATATGAGAGTGGTTTGAGGCCAGACATTTTGGCATCTGTGGCTCCACTGGAGGTCACTGACTATGCATCTTTAGTCAGCAAAAGCCAAGTGGCTGAGAGTTGCAATCGCCAGCTAGTTGCCCACCGAGTTGAAGAGAATAGGAAGAGGTCTGCTCAACAAGATCACCGAGGGTTCCCACCCCCTCACAAGAAACCCTTCCAAGGAGGTGGATTTAAAGGAAACAACCCCAACACCCTATGATGAATCAACCTAAGACACAAGTCGTTAATCGACCTAGGATGGCTGCTATCCCTGAACCTATGAGTAGACCCCTTGTGCCACTTGTGGAAAGATACATGGAGGGAATGCAGATTTGGTAAGAATGTTTGTTATCGGTGTGGACAGGCAGGACACTATTCTAGAGAGTGCCTAAAGTTCAATCAGTCCTCTACACTCAAGCCTAAGGCACAGGGACGCGTGTTTGCTATCATCACGAGATGCCCTCAGAATCCGATGATCTGATTCAAGGTAAGTGTATAATTAATGGAAAATCCTTAATTGTATTGTTTGATTCTGGCGCAACACATTCATTCATTTCATATGATTGTGCTAATAAGTTGAGGTTGTATATATCTGACTTAAAAATCATCTTAGTTGTCTCTACACCCACTATAAATACTGTTAGAACTGATCAAGCCTGCCTAAATTGTGAATTTGAGGTAGCTGATAGGATTTTTCATCATGATTTAGTTTGTCTACCCTTGTCTAGTTTTGATGTAATCTTGGGCATGGATTGGCTTTCGGCTAATCGTGTGTTACTACATTGTGCAAATAAGTCACTAGTATTTCTTCCGAAACCATCTTTACCCAATCCCTCTAAACTTGATAGAAAGGTACGACTATACCTAAACTCCATTATCATGCGGGATAGTAGGAATGAAGAGCGAGGATATGTTTTCCGATGACAAGTGAGAGGGAAGTGGAGCAAGCTCTAGAAAAGATCCTTGTAGTAAAGGAATTCTCAGATGTTTTTCCTGATGACATACCTGAATTTCCTCCAAAAAGGGAGATTGAGTTTTCTATAGATTTGGTACCGGGAACGGGACCCATATCTATAGCTCCTTATAGGATGCCACTGGCCGAGTTAATGTAATTGAAGAGGCAATTAGAGGAGCTACTAGAGAAGAAATTCATTAGGCCTAGTGCTTCACCATGGGGAGCTCCAGTGCTATTTGTCAAGAAGAAGGATGGGAGCTTGCGGTTATGTGTGGATTATAGGCAGCTAAACCAAGTGACCATAAAGAATAAATACCCTTTGCCTAGAATAGATGACCTTATGGACCAATTAAGAGGAGCCCAAGTGTTTTCCAAGATAGATCTGCGATCAGGATACCACCAGATTCGAGTGAAGGAGGAGGACATACCAAAGACAGCCTTTAGGACTAGATATGGACATTATGAGTTTAATGTGATGTCGATTGGGTTAACCAATGCACCGGCAGTGTTTATGGACTACATGAATAGGATATTTAGACCATACTTGGACAAGTTTGTAATAGTGTTCATCGATGACATTCTAGTTTACTCTAGAACTGAAGAAGAGCACGAAGAACACTTACGAGTGGTGTTGGAGGTGTTGAGGAATAAGAAACTTTATGCAAAGTTGTCCAAGTGTGAATTTTGGACGAAGGAAGTTAAGTTCTTAGGTCATGTAGTGTCACATGGGGGAATAGCAGTAGACCCAAGTAAGATAGAAGCGGTGCAACAATGGGAAACCCCTACCACTGTGAAGGAGATTAGGAGTTTTCTAGGGCTAGCCAGTTACTACCGAAGGTTCATTAGAGGTTTTTCCCAAATTGCCTTACCCCTCACCAAGCTAACAAGGAAGAATTCAGCTTTATATGGAGCCCAGAATGTGAAGAGAGTTTCCAAGAACTAAAAAAGAAGTTGACCACTACCCCTGTCCTAATCCTACCTGACCCAAAAGAAAAATTTGAGGTGTATTGTGATGCCTCGGGAAGAGGACTAGGATGTGTTTTGATGCAAAATAGGAATGTAGTAGCCTATGCCTCTAGACAGCTCAAACCCCATGAAGTAAATTACCCAACCCATGACTTAGAGCTAGCAGCTATTGTCTTTGCCTTAAAAATCTGGAGACATCATCTTTATGGTGTAAGGTTTGAAGTATTTTCTGACCACAAAAGTCTGAAATACCTCTTCAACCAAAAGGAACTCAATATGAGACAAAGGCGTTGGATGGAGTTTCTCAAAGACTATGACTTTGGGTTGAACTACCACCCAGGAAAGGCAAATGTGGTAGCAGACGCTTTGAGTCGTAAGTCCTTGCATGCCGCTTGGCTCATGGTGAAAGAAAATGAGCTGATAGAAGATTTTAGGAACCTCAACTTAGGATATAGGGGGACTTCAGAACAAATTCGGTTAAGCCAACTAAGTGTAACCAGTAGCTTTAAGGATCAAATAATTCAAGCCCAAAGGGAAGATGAGGATTTCCTTAGAACCTTAACCCTTGTCGAAGCAGGAAAGTTGAAAGAGTTTGTCTAGGATAAGGAAGGAGTGTGGAGATACCAATGGAGAATCTGTGTACCTGCAAAAGAAGGATTGAGAGCTAGCATTTTGGAAGAAGCCCACAAGAGTCAATTTAGTGTACACCCAGTATAACCAAGATGTACCATGACCTAAAAAGATGTTCTGGTGGCCAAAGATGAAAGCAGATATAGCAAATATAGTGCAAAAATGTTTGGTATGCCAAAAAGTGAAGATAGAGCATCAAAAACCCTCCGGAGTGCTACAACCTCTCGAAATCCCCGAATGGAAGTGGGAAGGAATATCCATGGATTTCGTGATGGGATTGCCAAGAACGCCTACCGGACATGACTCCATATGGGTAATTGTAGATAGATTGACCAAATCTGCTCACTTTTTACCCATTCGAGCAAATTACCCTATGGAAAAGTTAGCTCAGCTATACATCCAAGAGATAATAAGGCTCCACGGAGTACCCAAAACCATTGTCTCAGATAGGGATCCAAGGTTCACCTCAAGATTTTGGGGGGCTTTGCAAAAGGCATTTGGTTCAAAGTTGTGTCTAAGCACTGCCTATCACCCTCAGACTGATGGACAATCAGAAAGAACAATTCAAACCCTTGAGGATATGCTAAGAGCATGTGTCTTAGACCAGCCAAAAAGTTGGGACAAACAGCTTCCATTGATTGAGTTTGCATATAATAATAGTTACCACACTAGCATTGGGATGGCACCTTATGAGGCTTTGTATGGTAGGAAGTGTCAATCACCACTTTGTTGGTGTGACCCGGGAGAGCAAAGTATTTTGGGCCCTGATTTGGTAGAAGAGACAACCAAACAAATAAGGAAAATTAGGGAAAGAATCCTCACTGCTCAGAGTAGGCAGAAGAGCTATCGACAAGAGAAGGAAACCTCTCGAATTTCAAGAAGGAGAACACATATTCTTGCGAATTACTCCTACCACAGGTATAGGTCGTGCAATGAAAGTCAAAAAGCTAAGCCCTAGATTCTTAGGACCCTTCCAAATCCTCAAAAAGGTAGGTCCCTCCGCCTACCAAATTGCATTACCTCCAAATTTGTCTAACCTACACAATGTTTTTCATGTGTCCCAATTGAGAAAGTATCAGTCAGACCCCAGTCATGTGTTTGAGCCAGAAACTATACAATTAAAAGATGACTTAACTTTTGAATTACCACCGATGAGGATCGTGGATCATGGCATCAAGCAGCTGAGAAACAAATCTGTATCTCTGGTCCGAGTAGCCTGGGGACAAGATGGAATGGAAGAGCACACATGGGAGCTCGAGGAAGATATGCGAAAAGAATTTCCGAACCTATTCACAGGTATCAAATTTTGAGGGCAAAATTTTTAATAAGGAGGGGAGAAATGTAACATCCCCAAATTTATAACTAAGATAAATATTAATTAGCGATAGCAAAACCAAGAGAATCGGGACAAATGTTATGAAACACAACAAATAGTCTACTTAAGTATGTCTAGAGAAAAATGCAAAGAATTACGAAAATACCATCACTTAGTGGAAATTAAGAAAATGCCCTTGCTATGTAAAGGAAATTACCAAACTACCCTTGCCTTATTAAATGACAAAGATACCCTTACTCTATGAATGGAATTACAAGAATACCACTATCATTGTCTAATTACAAAAATATCCACTAACATCTTTGCACAAAACATGGAAACGTGTTTGCACAAAACATGGAAACGTGTTTGCACAAAACATGAAAACCTGTTTGCACAAAATATGGAAACGTGTTTGCACAAAACATGGAAACATGTTTGCACAAAACAAGGAGCATTTTCATCCCAAAATTCAGCCAACATGTTTCCATAAATCATGCTCCAAGTGCTTTCCTTCTTCTATTTTTTCTCTAATCTTTCCACTATAAATACTCCTCAAACTCTCTTCAATTCAGAAACTCCCTAAGTGTTCTTTCTTTCTTATCCTATCATTCTTCTTATGTTCTTCAAAGACTTCTCTTAATCCTCTAAACTTCATCCAAACACTTAAATCCTAAGTCCAAACTTTCACTAGCCCTCACAAGAGTTACAATCTTTAACTCTAGTGAGAAATATTTTCTTAAGCATTCAAGTTCTAGAGCCAAGATTCAAGGAGGGTCATCCACTCCAAAGACTCTTGTTCAAAGCTTAAGGAAGAAGAGAAGGACCCTTTTTAGACCCTACACAAGAGGTAGGAGCTTCATCTTTAATTGTTCAAGTATTGTTGGCTTCTAACCTTGATAGAATGCCTCAAGTTTGAGTTATTGTCAAAAGTTTTAAATGATTATTTGAAAAATATATTTGTAGAAATATGACATGTTCTATTTTGTTATGAGTACCCTTATGATGTTATCAAACTCAAATATAACTTGAAAAGATTGTATGTGAAACCTGATTTAATAAAGGTAACTTGAGACATGAAAATGGTAGGTGCTGGAATTTCTAGTTGTTTCTGGCAGCAGGTACTTCGAAAGCTACTGTTCATAAAATATCAAGTATCTCGAAATTAAAATAATTTTACTATAAACTAGACTCATTATAGAACACTCTCCAAAAAGAATCACCCAAAACGGAGTTTTGTAGCTCAAGATATAAATTTTTAAAGTAGAGCCTAAGACTGAAACTTTAAATCTGACCTTGTAGTAGTAAAATAGGTGTAACTCACTCTAGAAAAATGCAAATGGACTGATTTCAACATTGTTGGAGAGCTAACACATATAGGAATACACCCATGTATGTTATGTATAAAGCTTTGTACCACGTAAATACATAATGAGAAATAAATTTCGGGATAGTGTACTGTGAAAGTGCAGTTTGGAAAGGTTCTGGTTAAGGAAAGACTTGGTATTTAAGCATGTCCATTGTGACCCACCTCTCTTTCCTGGGAACCCTCCTATGCATGGTTTACAATGGATTTACACTATTCCAAAGATGTAAATGCTAAAATTTGATGAGTTAGGAATTTGGAACTACCTTTACTAAGCTGAGATAACAAGTATACAGAGAATTATAAACTTTCTTCTAAAAGATGTCAAAACTATAAATAAAAGAATCAAGTCTTGTAAAAAGATAATTTTAAGAATTTAAGTAGAATAATAATCTTCAAGAGTTATACGAAAACCATAATAAGAATATATAAAGAACCTATAATAATATTTTGAAATGCATTAATGTATTAATGGAATTCTAAGAGTACAAAGAACACTAAGAGAAAAAGATAATACTAAGACATCCATTACCTCTTAGGAACACTAGGAACTCAACTTGATAACTTTGGTTGCTTAAAATGAATCATTTATGAAAATGTTTACTATGAGATTTACATGATATTATCCATGTTTCATGAAGTGAATTATAGTAAAGTGAATGTATGGTGATGAGTTATGAAATGATGAAGATGAATGATTGATTGCCCATGATTTATTGTGATTACATGATGATATGCATACATTCATTTTCAAAGGAAATAATAAAAGTAAAGTTTGAAAAAGTAGCAATGAAAGTCTGGAAAAGTGGACTTGAGCTAAACTCACGGCTTAACCCCCTAAACCGTTGAGATCACGGCAACGGAATGAAAACCAAAATGGTTATGGCGACGGCCATGGTATGAGCTCATTACCCTTTTAGGGTGGTCTAAGGCATTGATGCATTCATCCCGTGAGTAATTAAGAAATATGTTGATGAAATAAATGAAAGATGATGATCACTAAACAAGTGAATGTTGAGGATGAGTAGTCATGAAATGCATGCAGCTCCTAAATGATTACTGCTTATTAGTGGTTTTACATGATATGCTTATATGTATGCTTGATGAAATACTGAATGAATATTTCTGCTAATGTTCAAGATTAGTTTAAAAGTAACTGCACTTCGGCTAATCACGTTTGTTAAAGTTTGATAATTGAATCCTTACCTGTTCACCTTTTTATAATAAACCCGAAGTATTTGGGGACGACAACGACGACACTTTTAGTACAAGTAGGAACTCCTACTGAGAAATCATGTATTTCTCACTCCTATGTTTATTTTCTGTTGTCGTTACCAGAGACAGACGTGTCCACCTAAAGCAACGAGGCCGTAGCTGAGGAAGGAGGTAGCACGTGAAGATTTCAAACCGTTCAAGTAGGAGCATTCCGAGCTTTAGTTACATTATAGTTTGTGAGAAACAATTAGTAATAGTAGAACTTATATTGTTATTTGTAATAACTTATCAGTATGATATATGCCCTGTTGTGACTTATGTATTAAGTGATTATATTCCAGTTTATGTGATAATTGTTCTACACTTAGTCTTTTATTCCGCTTATTTAATTAAGTGCGCAATGTAACTTGATTATTATCTATAAAAGTGCTATGTATTTCACTTCTCGTTACAGGCTTAAGTTTTCAAAAAATTAATTTATTTAAAGAAAAAAAAAACTTCCATTATTTTTCTAAGTTAATTTCAAAAGAAAATTAATACAAGGCATAAGTGACAACTAATAGAATCCAAATGTGAACTTAAGCACAGTGGGGTTCTATTAGGGTGTTACACCTTTAAATGGAGATGTTTGATTCGGTTCTGCCTTGCCATGTTTAGCCACTGTATGAGCTGTGTTAATGATGATAATATGCTTATGTTTAAGTATAATTAATGTTAAGACTCATATGTGAAAGATAAGAGAAGTTAGAAACTAGAAAAGAATTAATTTGAGAGTTCTAGATCCTTTAATGTTTGAATTTTCTGGATTCTGTCCAGCAAGGTTTAGTAATGCTAATCATGGATTTAAATTAGTGTAAATGTGTAGGAATGACTCATAAATGGTTTAGGACTTGATCTTGATGCCTTAGGAGCAAACCGGACTTAGAAAGGGTCATTGTTGTGACTCCTAGGTACCCGTAAAGTTAGGAATATGAATTCTGCACTCTTGACATTTAGCGATGTTCTTGACCATAGTGTGAGGTGAGAAATACTTAGTTAAGACCTTATAAGTTCCCGAGAGATTAGGTTTGATGATTTATAACTTAGAATGTGAGTTAGGGACCTTAAGCGTCAGTGCATAAGACACTAAAAAGTTGTTAATGCTATGATGTATTGCTTGATGCAATGATATGATGAGATGTGCTTGATGCATGAGAAAATGATTGATGAAATGTTAAAGTTTAGCATAGCATGAGATTTCAGGAGAACATGGTGTGTGGATTAGCTTGTGGCAGTTTGAAGGAAATTCGGTTTAACAGCTGTTATGCTGCCGAATTTCCGTCAAACCTTAAAGGGTTGAAAGAAATGATTTATGAGTACCATATGAGTTGAAAACCCTGGGTGACACCGGTTTGGCCGAGCACCCCCAGGAGATTTTTATGTGACAAAGCACTGAGACGCGCTTTCCCCGAGGAGGTGCCGGTTCGGCCGAGTACCCCCGGGAGGAGACAAATCCATGAGGGTATGAGTAGATGCAGCCTACCAAAGCGGACAAATTGCGAGGCCATGTGTGGCTAGCAAAGCGTTTCAAAAAGGGTATATCCTAAAGAGAGGTGATCCCTGCCCCCTACCCATACTTGCGAGTCAGGATTATTATTTATGTTTCGCTTATTCAAGATAATAAGCAAGAGCTAGTGACGACTAGCTGAGGTATGAGCTCATAACCTAGTTATTATTTTTAGGGTGGCCTATATGCTAAAGTACCATGATTGATGTCACGAAGTTGAGGAATGATTCACTTGGAAGTTATATGCCCTTATGCCACATGGATTATGTTTATGAGCTTTGATGTGTTATCTTATATGCTCAAGTATTGCCATGCATCCATGATATAACATGTTGCATTCATAACATCAAGATGCATGCTAAAAGGAATGGACCTTGGATAATTAGTTTGAGAAACCCTAAATTGAACCTTATATGCACGATCACTATTTTATAATTAAACCCAAGGTTCCTGAGGATGTGTACGATGTAACCCTAGGGTAGGAAACTCCTACTGAGATTTCTTTAGCAAGATTTCTCACTCCTCTCTCTTCTTTCTTCCATCACATCTTCAGAAAGCGATGGCGACATTCATGGTCTTCGTTGATACGCCAGTATGGGAGATACACTTCGACCCAGACCACCGTTCATATCACTTTGAGGGTCGATGTGCCGTTCATGTTTTTGTGTACATGGGACGACCTTTTGCTTATCCAGTTTCGAGCTACCAGTTCACTCCTACTGCGCCCTTCGGTAGTGACAACATGATCTTCGAGCGCACCCATCCGCGTGAGGAGCAGTTGCGACATGCCCGTACCTCTGCCTCCGCCGTCTGAGATTTCCTGGAGTACGTACCTCGTTTGAGGAGATCCGAGATTGACCCATCTGAGGATTGGCCAACGCATGTTCCTTCGGAGGGTTCAGCCCCTTTTCCCCGATCCCGACGTATGGGGAGTGAGGAGACTGTGGTGCAGTCGCACCTGGCGAGGAGAGCCGAGATGCGTCCGTATCAAGGAGCTCACATTCAGCCACCTCGTGTGCCTTTCATGTTGCATTGGCCCACACAAGAGGAGATAGAGCGTTTCCCCGGTTACCTGCCTCCATCACCCGAGGACCCCCGACGTCACTAGTTCCCAATGGAGAGCCTTGCGAGTACTCGAGCTTTTATGAGGATCTTCCCCTTTGGTCGTACCTTTTGGGAGGGGTGTGTAGTTTGTACTCATAGCCTAGTAGGAGGGTAGCGTTTTGGGTTTTCTATCTTCACGTTGAACCATGTACTTTGCTATCTGTTGTATTTCCTTTTCTGTTGTATTTCAAGCTCTGCCCGTTTCTATAAGGGTACGACTAGTTATGTATTTTAACTACTTCATTATTAATGAAATTTTTCTGTTATTTTCATGATCTATGTTCTTCTGATGTATGTTTTATTTTACATGGTTGTTCATGATTGTCACGCGTGCTTTATGTTTCTATCATTCGACTAGTTAAGTTCGTGGCTCTCACTCTATTTTATGTTTTCAAAAAAGAAAAATTTACCCGTAATTTCCGCTAAGTATTTTAATGAAAGAATGAGACTATGAGGTAATAGCCTAATGTTTAACCTAATGTGTTCTAGAAAGTTGGGTTAAAAATTAGGGTGTTACAAAATGTATAGGAAAAGGAAAAAGATAGAAAAACCAAAACTTCACTAGACAAAGAACAAAACTCAAGCTTTAGAGGTTCCTTTGGGATGAACACAAGGTTATCATCAATGAACACTCATCATCAAGCCATCATAGTCATAAACAAGGCCTTGAGGTCGAAATATAAGGAAAAGAAGAAACAAGAGAAAGCTTAAAAAGAAACCAAGAGAAACTTTGAGAAAATCATATTTTTGAGTAAAAACAAAACATGAAAGTAACTCCCTACCAAGTATGAAGACAAAAGCTTGGTCTTGAGTGGAGATGTGGCTTCGGCCTTGTGGAGAGGAAAAAGGGAGGAGATGTGTTTTGAGTGAGGTTGTGTTTGAGGTTGAGTGTTTGAGAGCTTAGAGGATGATCTAAGGTGGTGGTTTGAGGTTGTGATTCAAAGAGGAGATGAAAATGGAGGAAGGTGAAAGGGAAAAAGGAAAGCTTCTTTGAAACTTTGAGAAGAAAAAGGAAAGAACTCACAAATGCTAAAATGCTCAAACTTGCCAAATGAACCAAAGTGATACAAGTTTTTCCTAAGCTCCTATTTATAGAAAAACAAGAAATGAAGGCTGCAAGGGGGAGGAGGTAGCCGTGTGGTTTGGGAAGCAAGGAGAGAAGAAATATCTCTTACATTGTGTCATACAAGGCATGGTTGAAAGCATGGGTGGTATGGCTTGAGGTATGGGCTTAAGCATGGCTCTTTGGAGTGTGAAAAATTCAAACACATGGGAATTGAGGGGGTGCATTTTCGGTCAGCTGATGCAGCAAGGGAGGAGAGAGATTTGTTTATGTAATTGTGTGTTAATGATGTGTTTAGGGGTGTATTAGTTTAGGTGCAAGGTTAGGAGTCACTAAGCACAAGTTTGAGTGACTAAGGATGTAATTAGGAATTCCATGACTCACTTAAGGAGTGCTCATACACAATTAGAGGATTTAAAATTTATTTTATGAATAAATAATTGAAAACACAATTCCATGATTTAAGGAATTGGAGAGAGAAAATACTATTCAAGATTCCATGACTAGAAATCTTGAATTTAAAATAAGATTTGAGTTTAAATTAAGCATTATTAAGTTCTAATCAACTTTAATAAATTATTTTGACTCAAGATTAATTATGGAAATTAATTAATCTTAGATTAGAGCTTAATATTCTTTAGGTTTGCTTAATCACGCGATTAAGCTCAAAAACACAAAGCTAGGGGCAAAATTATAATTTTACACTAATTTCGCCCGGGACCACCGGGACTAAAATTGAAGTCATAGAATACATAAAAACGCCTTTTAAGACCATCTGGAGAAGTTTCGGGGTTCATCCGGCACTTGCAAATGGGTCAAACACCATAGGGGGATTTTGGTCATTTGGACCCAAAAACTCGAAAAATGAGATTTTCGATCCCGGAAAGGCACACAAGTCAACTAATCCCATTCCAACATTGAGTTTGCCCTTTGAGTACTGCCGAATCGGCTTTCCTCAAATTCCGGGCCGAAAATGACCTCAGGGGCATTTTGGTCATTTTCACTCTAACAGAAAATCGAGGCGTTACAGTTAACCATTTCTTTTGGCCTCAAATGAAAAACCAAGTAGAAAAAATTTATGGTAATTGTGTTACTTGCAAAATGGCCAAATCCAAGGTTATGCCTCATAGATTGCATACTCCATTACCTATTCTTGATTCCCCTTGGACTGATTTGTCTATGGACTTTGTATTAGGTTTTTCTCAGACCAAGAGAGGCAAAGATTCTGTTTTTGTTGTTGTGGACAGATTTTCAAAGATGGCTAGCTTGCAACAAAACTAATAATGCCACTCAAATTACTGAATTGTTTTTCAAAGAAGTGGTGAGATTACATGGCATGCCAAGAACCATCGTCTCTGACCATGACATCAAATTCTTAAGCCACTTTTGGAGGACCTTGTGGAACAAGTTAGGAACCAAGCTCCTTTTCTCTACAACTTGTCATCTACAAACTGATGGACAAACTGAGGTAGTAAATAGAACTCTCTCAACCTTGTTAAGGGCTGTGATTAGTAAGAATCTTAAGTCTTGGGAAGAATGTTTGCCTTATGTACAATTTGCTTACAATAGGGTAACACACTCTACTACTAATCACTCTCCTTTTGAAGTGGTCTATGGTTTCAATCCTTTGACTCCATTGGATTTAATTCCTTTGCCAATAAGAGAGCAAGGTAATCTAGATGGCAAAAAGAATGCTGAATTTGTCCAGGAATTCCATGAGAAGGTGAAACAACAAATGGAGAATAAAACATGGCAGTGTGCTCATCAAGCCAACAAAGGGCGCAAGAAGGTGACTTTTGAGTTAGGAGATTGGGTTTGGCTTCTTATGAGGAAAGAAAGGTTTCCTGCTCAAAGGTGTTCTAAATTGCAACCAAGAAGCAATGGTCCTTTCCAAGTGATTGAGAAAATCAATGATAATGCCTACAAACTTGATCTTCTAGGTGAGTATCAAGTTAGTGCTACTTTTAATGTGACTGATTTATCTTTGTTTGATGCAGATGATGACCTTGATTCGAGGATGAATCCTTTTCAAGAGAGAGCCAATGATGAGAATTCAGCCAAGGTTAACAAAGTTAAAGATCAATTACAATGCATGGATGGACCAATGACTAGAGCTAGAGAAAAAAGGCTGAAAAAAGAGTTGCAAGGCCTAGCCATGGAAGCCTGGTCATGGAAGCAAAGACCAAGAGCAATCCAATTGAACATGAGCTACCAAAATGGACCACTCTTATTCAGTTTGAAGAATAGCCAAGTGCAACATGAAGAAGTCACTTGAAGACCCAAAGATGAAGCCCAATTCAAGTGATCAAGTTGCAAACAGATTGGGCTGGAATAATTAATTTAAATTAGGTGTAATTTATCTTATTTTTCTTGTAAGTTTTGTGCACCTTTTAAAGTCTCCAATTTCATAAGTTTTTTAGTTATTTTCAAAGTCAGTTTTAAGTGTTTTAAGAGTTCCTAGGCTATTATGATATATAGTGGGTCAATTACTTGTGTTTCTAATGCTAGTGGGAATTTAATGCTTAGTGGATTGTATAGAGGCTGCAACTCAATGATCCTGCAGTCCACTTAAGCTTATAAATATGAACTCAATACACAAGCAGATTATGAATAGATTAATTTGAGTTTTCTCCCATTGTGAGTGAGGATTTCCCTTTTGTTCTTGGTTAAAGAACAAAATCTGATCTTATCAAGGTAACTTGTGGTGATCAAAAAAAGACTTATCACTCCCCTTCTTAGCTTCTCTTGAGTGTGACATCGATATCTTTATGAAATTCAAACAAACAAATACAACTCCAAACTCCAACCTCAAAGTGTAACACCCTAAATCTTAACCCAAGACTACTAGTATGCACTTAGGTTAATCTTTAGAATATTACCTCTTGGTCTCATCTTTTACTTAGAAAATACTTAGTGGAAATATGGATAAAATTTTTCTTTTTGGAATTAAAATCAAAGTGAGAGCCATGCACGAATCTTTAAAAGGAAGCATAACGAAACATATAAGCAAGTATAAAGAAACACATCATATCATGAGAACGTCAACTGAACATAGATATATATATATAATGTGCCTACCCAAAGGGCAGGACTATTTGATACATCAGGGAACAGAATACAACTGAAGAACAAATACAAGAAAAACAACACCCATACCCATGTGCACCTAGAGTAGACAACCTCATATACAAAAGAAAGTTTATCCTCAACTATGTGGCGTGTGTGCACTAACTGCTATCCCTCCTATGTCTACTCCTGCTGGTCCGAGTACTGTGGGGTCGAGTCGATCCACTGACGAATCTCGGTGGGAGTGGTCGAGCGCATCATCGGGGCATGTCCACCGTGGCGAGGGCGCATAGATGGCCGACGAGCCAACCTCGGCTGGACCACCGTCTCCTCACTCCCAGCCTTCATCGGTGGAGGAGCAGGACTGGAGCTCCAACTGTACATGTGTGATGGCTGGTCCTCAGATGGGTCCATCTCCGAGTACTGGGTACAAGGCACATACTCTGGGTAGTCGCATACCGCTGATCCCTCAGGCTGCATGCGGAGAATCTGCTCATCACGTGGTCTAGCTCGCTCAAAAATCCCGTTATGACGGTAAGGAGCAGTCGGGGTAAAACGGTAACTCGGGACTGGATGCACGAAGGGTCGTCCCATAAACATGAACACTCTAACTGTGCAGCGACCCTCAAAATGGTATGACCCGAGTGCCGGGTCATGGTGCAGCTCCCATACCGGGGTGTCGATGAAGAGTACGAATGTCACCAGCTGAAGATATGACGGAAGAAAAGAGAGAAGGAATGAGAATCTTTCTAAAAGAATTCTCAGTAGGGTTATCCCTACCTAGGTGACATCGTCACATCCTCAGGAACCTTGGGTTTTATTTCTAAAAAGGTGTGCGCGCATATAAACTTCTTTTAAGTTAGTTTTCTAAAGTATTTATTTATCCAAGGTCCGTCATATTTTACAATGCGTCTTATAACTAAGCATGAAATATACTAATGATATGAATGCATCATAAAGGTACCAAACAATAGAATAACTAAGAAACATTATAACATTGGCATAGGTATAATATATGTGACATTGTAAACTTTAACTTTCATCTCATGGGGCTACCCTAAAACATCTCTAGGTTATGAGCTCATACCTTAACTAGTCGTCACTAGTTCTTACTTATCCTATGATAAGCGTAACATACATAATTCCTGTAACATCCCCTACTGCTTTATGGATTGACGTTTATCCCCACAAACCAACACGGGTCCTTTCAGCATGCTTTGTCCTCACTCGCACGCTTCCTGGGAAAACTTCCCAGGAGGTCACCCATCCCAAAATTACCCCAGGTCAAGCACGCTTAACTGTGGAGTTCTTTCAGTTTGGGCTACCGAAAAGAAGATGCATCTTGTTGGTATAGGTAGTGCAAATCAATTCATATAAGCCCTCCTCAACTGTATAGTCCCATACCTATACAATCTTAGGATCCCTCTTATTCGGGTGTGTAATTGGTTCATTCATGTACCCCTTCGCTTAGAGGACCTTGCGAGGAGCCGCACCTTGTCCGTGCCCTCTTTGCACCGGCGATCACTCCTCGTCCTCGTTCCCGGGCGTTACATGCCCACCAGCTTCCGCCTGGTTCATCCCCAAACCACACTGTACTGGGAGAGGTGCAGGCTCTGATACCATTTGTAACATCCCCTGCTGCTTTATGGATTGATAACTATCCCCACAAACCAACACGGGTCTTTTCAGCATGCTTTGTCCTCACTCACATGCTTCCTAGGAAAACTTCCCAAGAGGTCACCCATCCCAAAATTACCCCAGGTCAAGCATGCTTAATTATGGAGTTCTTTCAGTTTAGGCTACCGAAAAGAAGATGCATCTTGTTGATATAGGTAATAAGAATCAATTCATATAAGCCCTCCTCAACTATATAGTCCCATACCTATACAGTCTTAGGATCCCTCTCATTCGGGTGTGTAATCGGTTCATTCATGTACCCCTCCGCTTAGAGGACCTTGCGAGGAGCCGCTCCTTGCCCGTGCCCTCTTTGCACCGGCGATCACTCCTCATCCTCGTCCCTGGGCGTTACATGCCCACTAGCTTCCGCCTGGTTCGTCCCCGAACCACACCGTACTGGGAGAGGTGTAGGCTCTGATACCATTTGTAACATCCCCTACTGCTTTATAGATTGACGTCTATCCCCACAAACCAACATGGGTCCTTTCAGCATGCTTTGTCCTCACTCGTACGCTTCCTGGGAAAACTTCCCAGGAGGTCACCCATCCCAAAATTACCCCAGGTCAAGCACGCTTAACTGTGGAGTTCTTTCAGTTTGGGCTACCGAAAAGAAGATGCATCTTGATTTCGGTAGCCCAAACTAAAAGAACTCCACAGTTAAGCGTGCTTGACCTGGGGTAATTTTGGGATGGGTGACCTCCTGGGAAGTTTTCCCAGGAAGCGTGTGAGTAAGGACAAAGCATGTTGAAAGGACCCGTGTTAGTTTTTGGGGACAGTCGTCAATCCATAAAGCAGCAGGGGATGTTACAATTCCCGACTTAAAGTACGGGCTAGGGGGCAAATTAAGGATCATCTCTCTTAGGGTCATTTCCTCTTTGAAACGCTCTACTAGCAACTAGTGCATCGTAGTATTGTCCGCTTTGGCAAGCTCTATGTCAATACCCTCACGGATTTGTTTTCTTGAGGGTGCTCGGCTAAACCGGTGTCACCCAAGAAGGCGTCTCAGTGTTGTGTCACATTTAAGTTCTCATAAAGTGTTAATTCATAGATACATCATTATTCATTACATAAATCTTTTTCATAGCATATACATCATCACATGAAACTTCTTCATAGTATATACATAAAACTATAGCATATACATTATCACATAATCACACCTTAGACAATCATACATACAAACTCCCAAGCTTATTATGTTATAAACCTATAGTATGTTATGCTTTGGTTATTTTGAGTCTTTAAACTTGTAAACTAATTATTCTAGTATTATTCTTAACCTCTCACACACCTATTGGTTCACAACTAATAAGTTTTATTAATTTTTATGCTCAAGGACCTATCCAAACAACACTATGCAGATTTAGACAGCTTTATATTTGTGTGATTACGGGGTTCTAGAAATTACGGTTTAGACCCTTAAAGTCTTTAACTCATATTCTAAGTTATTGATCATCAAAACCTAGTCTCTTGGGAACCTATGAGGTTATAAAAAAGTATTTCTCACCTCACACTATGGTCAAGAACATCTCTAAACCTCAAGGATGCAGAATTTGAAATCCTAACTTTACGGGTACCTAGAAGTCACTACAATGACCCTTTCTAAGTTTAGTTTGCCCCTAAGGCTTCAAGATTAAGTCCTAAACCAATTATGAGTCATTCCTACACATTTAAACTAATTTAAAACCATGATTATTAAATCTAAACCTTGCTGGACAGAATCCAGAAAATTACATAATTAAAGGATCTACAACTCTCAAATTAATTCTTTTCTAGTTCCTAACTTATCCTATCTTTCACATGTGAGTCTTAACATTATTTTTACTCAAAGATAGGCACATTATCATCATTAAAACAGCACATACAGTGGCAGTAAAGAGCAAGGAAGAACCCAAAATATACTTCTCCATAAAAGGCATAAAACATAATTTCTAAAGCTCATAAAATACTAGTTTCTCTTGGAACTCTTTTTAAACTTTTGAAACTCATTTATAAAACATTTTTAACATCTAAAATCATAAGAGTATTTAAGAGGGCAGTGACCAATTTATCTTTATCTCAAGAGGTCCTAAATTCATAAAACTTAGTTCTATGCATTCCTTAAACTCATGTAAGCTTGGAAAAATTATAAAACATAGTCTCAAATACTTAGAAACTTCAAGACCTCTTGGGGCCGAAATATGAACCAAGGAAAATACATATTGTTAGACCTTTGTTGAGACAACAATGGGCAAGTCTTTGAGCTCTAGGTTCATTTAGGTGATGACATAAAAATAAATATGCTTATGCACTTATTTTAGGTTCCATTAGAAAGTAAAGTGATAGCACAAAGTAAATATGAATGCAACTCATTATTATCTTGGTATTAAGTGATAACTTGAAATATAAACATGATAATGCATAGCTTGAAATATAAACATGACAATGCAAGGTTCACTTATTATCTTGAAATTTAGTGATAGCAAGGAAGTAAACATGATATGCAAAGCATAAAGTAAACATGATGTAAGGTTCATTTTATGGTTAACTAGAGCACATTCAAGACTTTAACAAGATAACAACCCAATACAATATCTCAAGGATCACAACACAAAAACCGAAAGTCATATAAAAGAGAAAGAAAGTGAAACTACGTCAAGTTCTTTATTGAATACCCAAAACTCCTATCTAGAGAAAAATCTCTAGAACGTGCCGGCCAACTTTAAGGTTGACAAGGGTAGGCTTGGACTTTTAGAAATCCTTAGATTAATTTTCTTAAGTTGGAAAACCATGTGAGCTAGATATCATATAGATGAAGTTACAAGAAAAGGAAAACTCAAGCTTTAGAGTTTTCTTTGAGATGAATACAATGTCATCATCTAGAAACTCTCATCATCAAGCTATCATGCTCATAATAGGGCCTAGAGGCCGAATTGAAAAGAAAAGGAAAAACAAAGGAAAGTTCAAAAAGAATCCAAGAGGAAACTAGAGAAAAACACTTTCTTGAGCAAAACAAAGTTTGAAAACAAATCCCTACCTAGTGATGAGGGTAAAAGCTTGGACTTGAAGATGAAATGAGATGAGCAACACCTCCTATGATGGTGATGATGATTCAGCCAAAGAGGAAGGAAAAGAAAGGAAATGTGTTTTGGGTGAAGTTGTGTTTGAGGTGTGGTGTTTGAGAGGTTTGATGATGGTTCAAGGCTTTGGGGTGGTGTTTGATGGTTAAGAGATGATGATGAGATGAAGAGATAAAGAAGATGAAGAAGATGAAGATGAAAAGAAAGGAAGAACTCTCTTGAAACTTGAGAGAAAAAGAAAGAACTAGCAAGACAACTCTAAAACTCTAAACTTAGCAAATGCTTCAAGGTGCAATAAGGCTATCACAAGCATCCTATTTATAGAAAAACAAAGCCATGGAGCTCACCAAGGGGAGGGAATGGCCATAGTAAATGGAGGGAAAAGGGAGAGGAAAATATCTCCTTGATTGTGTCATAGAAGCATGGTTTGAAGTATGGAAGCTATGCTACAAAGTATGGCTTGATGTGAGTTAATTTCCTATCAAATTTTTATGAAATTAGGCTTCTAGAAACAATGCATGGCTGGAACTTTTCCAGCCACAAATAAATGGAGAAAATGAGCTATTTTAATTAGTTATTTACTTTGAAAATCAAGCTTGATTGAAAGTTATGATAAGGTATAGTGTATGTGACTTGAGGTATGGCCTTGGAGTGTTGAAAAATTGAACATGTGATGCATAATGGGGAGGGAAGCTCATGGCCAGGTCTGGGCAGCAAAGTGGGGGTGAGTTTTGACCATTTAAAATTGAACATGTGATGCATAATGGGGAGGGAAGCTCATGGCCAGGTCTGGGCAGCAAAGTGGGGGTGAGTTTTGACCATTTAGTTGGGTGTTAATGGTAGGTTTAGATGTGTATTAGCTTAGGTACAAGATTAGGAATGATTAAGCTTAAGTTTAGGTAACTAAGAATGTGATTTAGGGAGTTTATGACAAGTTTAGGAGTGGTCATACATCATTAAAGAATTTAAAACTCATTTGTGAATAAACAATGCGTAACACAATTCCATGATTTAAGGAATTGGAAAGAGAAAACACTATTCAAGATTCTATGACTAGGTGTCTTGAAATTAAAATATGATTTTAGGTTGTAATTAAGCACTTTTTGGTTCTAATCAACTTTAATAAATTATTTTGACTCAAGATTAATTAAGGAAATTAATTAACCTTCAATTAGAGCCTAATATTGCTTAGGTTTGCTTAATCACGCAATTAAGCGTAAAAACACGAAACTAGGGGCAAAATTGTAATTTTGCACTAATTTTGACCCGAAAACTTGAAAAACGAGATTTTCGATCCCGGGAAGGTACACAAGTTATCTAATCCCCTTCCAACATTGAGTTTTCCCTTCGAGTACTGCCGAACCAGCTTTCCTCGAATTCCGGGCTGAAAATGACCTCAGGGGCATTTTGGTCATTTTCACTCTAACAGAAAAATCGGGGCGTTACAAAAAGTGCAAGGAAGATCCGGGTTTATTCTAATTGTTGATTCAAGCTATTCAGCTCTTACCAAGCTAAATCATATAAACTGCATTTATGAAATAGAAGTCTAAATCATCTATGAACCTACAAATTTGAGAGAAAGGGAGAGGGATGAGTCAACAGACTTAGTGAATGAGCTCTCATCTATCACCCACATGGGACAACCAATGAATATAATAAAATATATGTGCAATAATCGTAAACCATTTGATATTCATATGCATAACTATATAGAAGAAAAGAGGTCTATGAATTTATAAAATTCATAAAAAAAAAAAACATATCCAAATTCTTACTTTAACTAGGAATCATTTACATACGTAATAGCTCTTAAATCAAATGTTTTATGAAATCATAAATAACAATATGCTAATAGAGAAACGGGATTGTCCTCTATACTCCACCAGTGCCAGACACGAGCCTCACTAGGAATCTAATGTGGATATCAAAACAGGTTCTATTTTCTGTATATGCCACCATGGCTGTTAATTGGGTTTACCTCTAGGGCTGTTCATTAATATTGCTTCCATAGCTGTTTATTGGGTTTGCCCCCATGACTATTTATTGGGATTGCCTCCATGGTTGTTTAATGTTATTGCCTCCATGACTATTTAATACTATTGATATATAACTCAACTGAAGTAAGTAAAAACAACAATACTGAAATTACATAACTAATGGGTGGGTACTCCATCCTTGGCGAATGCGAGCTCCTAAATCTTAATACTCGGAGAATTCTGGATTCACATAACTCTAACAATCTAACTTTAACATAACTGTAGCTATTAAATCATGGTCAAGGGAGCACCGCTTGTAGGCATTTCAATTTCAAGCCCATGGAGTATGTATCTAGCAATTGCTAAGAATCATATTAAATCTCATACCTCTTTATACCATAAACTGAAGTTCTAAATCCATTTCTTGAGCTAACATATCTTTTCATATACTTGAAATCCCTAATATCATAGTTCAAACACTAAGCTTCATAATTATAAACTTGGAAATCATCTAACGTATTTATCCATAAAGCTGGGTCATACTTTTGTTCACATTTCTCTAACATATATAAATATATTAATTGGACATTCTAAAACATAACTTGGAATCATAAAACTTGAATATATATTGATATCAAGAAACCTATAAAAAAAACATATACAGTAAAATAGCCATCTTGCTACAATATATATTTTCTAAATAAATCCTTTTTGAAACATGTAAAACATTTTCCATAGCACACAACACAACAATCGTGGTCCCATGGTTTTCTAAAACTCATTCTTTTTCATGCTATCATCATAAATCATAATTTTTCTAGCCTAACATAATCATGTAAAATCATATTCTATACCTTTTCTCGCTTCAAATTTCATGTTTAACAATCATAATGCAAGAAACATACTCATAATGGCTAAAATATGGTCATGAGTTTGAACCGACTAACCATTTAGAGCCAGGAGTATGCGGGCATCACCAACTTGACCTTGAGAGCTTGGAACGACACCAACAACTGCCATAGAGCAACAAAGACTCATAAGCTGTAACACCCTAATATTCAACCCAATACTCCTAGAACGTACTGAGACTAAATATTAGTCATTATCTCTTGTTTCAGTTCATTTATCATTGAAAATACTTACTAAAATTATGAGCCAAATTTTCATTTTTAAAACCTCCATAAAGTAAGAGCCGCGTGTAGCATATAGATCATCGATATAAAATAATGCAGAAATTTAAACATCAAGAAGGCTCCATAATGAACATAACACATCATATATATTAAACTACCCACCTAGAGGTGAGTTAAGTTGGAATACATAAGAACGAAATACAAATACATAAAAGGGAAATACATGGGAAACAAAATGCATAGAACACGAACCTACATGGTGCACCTAAGGTAGATAACCTTAACAAAAGAAGGTTATCATAGCTAGTGAGGTGTGTGTGCACTAAAACTTCAAGAGTGGCCTAAGGGAACATATCCAATCCATGGTCGTAGCTAGATAAGGACAGGTACACTAGATGGTCGCACATGACCTCCATGTCTAGGGCGCATGGCTGGCCTCCTCAAAATGATATGATCCACGCTCCGGATCATAGTGGAGCTCCCATGTGGGCGTGTCAATGAACAGGACGAAGGTTGCCATCAGAATCTGAAGACGTGATGGAAAGAAAAGGTAGGGGAGTGAGAATCTTTACTAAAGAAACTCAGTAGGGTTTTCCTCCTATCTAGGTGTCATCATCTACGTCTCCAGGAACCTCGGGTTACTTATGAAAAGTGGGCATATAATAGTTCAATTATGAAGTTCTAAGACTTTAATTACCGAGGCCCGTTATTTTTAACATACACTCTTGTACTTACATGGATGCATCATAATTCATTATGATATGCAGGAATAACTAACTTATAGAGCATAAAACATAAAACATAGAGCATATAACATAGATCATAGAACAGGGAATCATAATCATAGAACTTGGTACATGGTACATGGTGCATAAAGCATAGAACATAAGACATAGTACATGGTACATGGTGCATGGTGCATGGTGCACAGAGCATAGAACATAAGACATAGAACATGGTACATGGTGCATGGTGCATGGTGCATAGATCATAGATCATAAAGCATAAACATGGAACTTAAAGACTCAAATGTCTAGTTATATCTAGGTGTTACGTATTGTCATCCCCAGTATAACAATAAATCTTAGAATAACTCTAGTCACATCTGAGCGTTACGTATCGCCGTCCCCAGTATGACATTAAATCTTATCTTGGTTACTTAGGTGACATTAAGACATTTACTTTGAACATGGGGCCACCCTAATTGTTCTCCCTTTTGAGAAACCTCTAGGTTATGAGCTCATACCTCACTAGTCGTCACTAGCATAAAGACTTATCCCTTTTGATAAGCTAAGGTCCCGACATAAAGTATGGGCTAGGGGGCTAGAATCACCTCATCCTCCATCCATTTTGATGGTTTCAAAGGGTCATTTTCTCATAGAATCACCTCATCCCCGCCTATAGTCTGACGGTTCCCGAGGATCATTTTCACATAGTTTTTATGTCACCTTAAGTCTTAGCATGTTATAACAAGATGCCACATAATTCATGCATGTCACATATTTCACATAATCATAACATAGTCATCTCTAAAGTTCTTAAGAGAACAATAACATGCAATTCCATCATCACATAGCATCATATAAGTCATGAGATAACACATAAATTCATCAATCATAGAGGGTACACAAACCATTCCCTTAAAAGCAAAAACCCCTAATCGGGTAACCTCAAACTTCCAAATTATTTTCTTGTACCTCTAAGGGATTGATTAACCCCATTACCACAATTTATTAAGTCCTAGAACCTAATTAATTATGGCTGGACAGCATAGGCAGTAAACATATTTTGATGAATTACGGTGTTCTAGAAGTTACATTTTAGGTCCTTTCTCATTACCGACTTTTTTTATGATGCAATAATTAATACCTAAACCAATTATGAGTCACTCTCACTCATCTAACCATGTTATAATGTGATTTTACAAACTCAAACAAGGCTGGAACAGAATGCATATTTTCAGCTCCTAAGGAGTTCTAGAAATCACATTTTCAAACATATAAAGTTACTAAGCATACCTAAGATGCCTAGAACAATTATCATACAATTGGTAAGGTATTTCAACACATATGGACCACCCAAAACAGAATTTAAGGTGCTGGAAAATAACAAGGCAGAACCAAAACTTATGTCATTACATAATGCCTAGAACTTTCATTTAAAAACACATAAATTGCTAGTTTCTCTTGGAACCTTTTTAAAACTTATAAAACTCATTAGGAAACATTTTATTTCTTTAAAATCTCCATAAAATACATGGGGGCAGTGACCATATTAAATAAACCTCAAAGGGATATTAAATCATGAAATCATACTTAAAATATTTGTCATAGTCACCTATGCTTAAGAAAAATCCTAAGACATAGATTATAGGTCCTTGTGACTAAATGAAACTCATTCTAGCTTCATTATCATCACATGGCCAAAATGTGCATTCCAAGGAATGTTCCATATTTAACTTTTTCATAGGATGAAGAGGCAAGTCTTTGAGCTCTAAGAGTTTTAGGTGATAACATAAACATAAACGTGATATGCACTCAATTTTAGATTTTCTTAGAAGTAAAGTGAGGGCTCAAAATAAATATGAGATGTAACTTCACTTCTTTATCTTTGAGTTAAGTGATAACTTGAAAATAAAACGTGAAATGCAAGTTCATTTCTTTATCTTGGGGATTTAGTGGTAGCATAAAATAAATATGGATGCAAGTTCACTTCTTTATCTTATCTAGAGCTCCTCCAAGACTTTTAAAAGAACCAAGCTTAAACCCAGTACTCATCCAACATGAAAAAGTAAGCTTTTCAAAGCTTTAAACATAAAAGAGCTATATAACATAAGCAAGACTTAAAGAAAAACTCAAGCTTTAGAGGTTTTCATGATAGATGTACACATAGTCATCTCTAGAGAACACTCATCATCAAGCCATTATGCTATAGGCCTTAAGGCCGAAAACAAAAAGGAAATAGGGAAGCAAAACCGAAACTTGAAGAAAAAGGAAAGGAAAACTAAAATACTTCAAGATCAAAAGCAAGCTTCAAGCTTTAGAGGTTGTTCAAGTGTTAAACACCATCATGAAACCTACATCATCAAGCTCTCATTTTTCCAAGTTCCCAAGGGCTCTATGGCTGAAATCTCAAAGGAAAAAGAAAGGTTCCAAAAAGGTCAAGAGAAACATAAAGCTTATTCTTTACTTAACTTGTAAAAGACAAAACTTTTCTTTAGGAAAGATTCAAGCTTTAGAGGTTTTCTTGAGAGATGAACACAAGGTCACCTCTAGAAAACACTCATCATCAAGCTATCATATTCAAGGCCTTGAGGCCGAAATCCAAGAGAAAAGGAAGGAAGAAACTAAAAATGAAACAACAAAGAAAGTTCATCCATACATCATATTCCAACAAGATTCAACATAAAGATCAAAGAAAACATTTTTAGAAAAGCTCCCTACCAAGTGTTAGTATTCTTTGAAGATGGAAAAGGTTTGATCTTGGAGCACCAAGAAGAAGAAATCCTCCTAGAACTTGGGTATGTGTTTCGACCTTGAAGGGGAAAGGAGGAAAAAGATGCGTAGGCTTGTGTTTGAGCTTGGTTGAGTGTTTGGATGAGGAGTAGATGAAGATTAAAGGTGGAGGAGGTGGTGGTTTCTTCTTGGAGTAAGGAGGAGGAAAGGAAAACTTGAGAGAACTAACACTTTTTCAAAAACTCAAACTTTGCAAATGGTGTAAAGTGAAGCAAAGCTCACCAAGGCAATGTATTTATAGAGTTGAATCATGAAGAAGAGAGTGGGGGGAAGGGCTACCCAAAAATGTTCTTGGGCAAGAAGAAAGAAAAATATCTTCTTGTGTTGTCATTTCATGGTAAGTGTTGGAGCATGGGAGGCATAGTTGATGTGAATCTTTGAATGACATAAAGTAAGCTTTTTGAATGAAGTATTTCTTCTAGAATTAGGGGGAAAGTGGCGGTCATGAAGGAGCCATGGGGGGAGAATTTTCATTTCAAATAATTATGTATTAGTGGGGTATTAAGGAGTAAGCAAGGTTAGGTCACTAATCAAGCTTTTATGATTAAGTGTCTAGGTGACTAATTAGGTACTTTAGGCCATGATTAACTTGGATTAGGAGAAATCTTGTTGGATTGATGGAGTCAAATTTCAATGACTAAAAACCTAGGGAATGACATATTTTCTTAAATTGGGGAAAAGTGTAATCATGGTGCAGTATGATGTGGTGTGACTTAAGGTAGGACTTTGAAATGATCTTTGAATGACTAGAAAGTAAATTAATTCTTTAAATTTTCAAACATGTGGAGAATGTGGAGTTAAACTCTATTGACTTGGGATTTAAGGGGTGACAACTTTTCTTGGAAGTAGGGAGTGTGAATAGTGAAAACACTATTCATGGATGCTTTCTTTAAAGAAAAGGACTAGAAATGAGTTTTAAGTTCCCTTAAGCAATTTTAGGTTTTAATTAACCTCAAATAATTATTTTGGCCCTAGATTAATTATGAAAATTAATTAACCTTTAATTAGAACCTAATATTGCTTAGGTTTTGTTTTTAAAACGTCATTAAGCCTTAATGCACTTAAACAGAGGCAAAATTGTAATTTTTTTTAAAAACTGCCCTAGACCACCGAGACTTAAACAAACATAGGTTATGCCTTTAAAAACATTGTTTTAGACTTCCGGGACAGGTCCGGGTCAAAACAATATTCAAAACTGCCTTAAATTACTGTAAGGGTATTTTGGTCATTTACGTGCAGAAACCTCAGGAATGAGATTCTTCTGCTCTATTAAACATTCTAATACATAGAATCCCCTTTATATATTGAGTTAGCCCCTCGAGGACTACCGGATCGGCTATCCTCGAGTTCCGGGCAGAAAACGACCTCAAGAGCATTTTGGTCATTTTCCCTCTAACAGAAAAATCGGGGAGTTACATAAGCAATCTATGGATATCTCTAGATAACTCTAACAAACTCTGACAACATTGGGCGATCACCCATACTTGACAACAATGACGAAAAAACCAACACCCATACTCTAGGATGACAAATGGAAAGGAGGAGATGATAAAACCCAACAAAATCTTACCTTTGATCCTTGGAAGAAGAAGGAAATAGAGTTAGATTGAGAGGGAAAGAGGGGAAATGTGCAGGGAAAGAAGGGTTTTTGATTTTGTGAAGGGAAGCCCGATCTGGGCTTATAAGGATGGGAAGGGGTTCATTAAATGAAACTACATCATTTTGTACTGTACTGACATCAGACAAGCGTGGAACGCCCCGATTATCCTTACTGTGCAAAATGACCAAAATGCCCCTAGGTTATCTTTGCACGAGAATCAAGGCCGGTTGGTCCAGGCCATCTTCAATAGGATATTTTAACATTAGGATAAAATTATATGAGGATTAGATAGCGATCTATGCAAAGAATCGTAATCTAGGTTTTTCTCATGTACAAAGAAACACCCTTGAGATAATTTAATACGGGATTAAGTGACGATTGAATTTGATCATCACCTGAGAGTTGGAAATGTTGATTACAGGGTTAAATTCCTTAATCAATATTAGTAAATCACATTAATAAAATAAATAGTAAGAAATTGATTTGAAAGATTAATCCTAATTAAGATAAAAAAAATAGTAAAACTAATAGAAATTAGACAAGTGTCATGAAAAGTAACAAATAATGCTAGAATAATCATGTGTGTCTAGAAAAAGATACAAAAAATTATAAAAATACCATCACTTAGTGGAATTTCGAAAATACCCTTACTATGTAAATGAAATTACCAAACTACCATTACCTTATTAATAAATGACAAATATACCCTTTTTCTATAAATGGAATTACAAGAATGCCACTATCATTATCCAATTGCAAAAATGCCCTTGTCTTGGATTAAGAAATTACTACAATACCACTACTTTAAATAATTACAACAATGCCATTATACTAATCTCTAGGCTTGTCTTGAAAAAAGAATGAATCTAAGCCATTTGATTAATACTAGAAAGAATCAAAAGGTCATGTTACAAATCTCTAGTATAAAATACTAATTTATCAGTATCAGTTTCTACAAATAATTGATTTAATGGTATAAATAAGACATTGACAAGGTAAATGATCCAAATAATGTAATCATAAATGATGGAACTAATGGATGCATAGGTTACAATAATTACCATTGGATCTTAATTATAAGAATAAGATATAATAGCTTTGCCATGATTTGGTCAAACTAAAAATACCTTATGGTATCATTTATTAAATAAATTATAATAAGACAAAACACAACATACATACATATCATACCATGCATGACAAGTTTATTAGTGCATGAAACAAGGCAAGACTAAATGAAACTCCATATTATAATGTATGCATGAAAGGACTTAACACTTGGATCCCTTCATGTATGTATTAGCCTAAAAAATTAGCATTATCATGATAGGGGACAAATTGATTTAATGAATGAATTTGTGGCATAAAAAGCTCTTGATTCCACTAAAATTGGCCTACACTAGTCATTACTTCCAATATAAAGGTTGTGCTTAGGACTTAGCAATCCAACATAATTATTAAACCACATGAGCATCCAAGAACAAAAAATTGAAGCACGAAAACCCCTCCATTATATCCCTTAATTCATGGCCTCAATGACCTCTAAAAGGAGGGAGTGTGTGATCTCATTTGCGACACATACACTCTTACTAGGCTTAGAAACTCCCTAAGTGTTCTTTCTCTCTTATTCTTTCTCTACCACTTCTTCATATGTTATCCTCTTCAAAGACTTATCTTCACCCTCTAAACTTTATCCAAACACTTAAATCTCAAGTCCAAACTTTCACTAGCCCTCACAAGAGTTACAATCTCTAGTGAGAAATATTTTCTTAAGCACTCAAGTTCTAGAGCCAAGATTCAAGGAGGGCTGTCCACTCCAAGGACTCTTGTTCAAGCTTAAGGATGAAGAGAATGGCCCTTTTTAGACCCTACACAAGAACTAGGGATTTTATTTCATGTTTTTTCTCTTGTTCTTCTCCTTTCATTTTAAATTTTTTATGGTTTCATGATGGCCATGGCTTGATGATAGGGGATCTTGATGGTGGTTGTAGATCCATCATATATTTGACCTCTAAAGCTCAAGGCTGGACTTTTGTTTTTCAAAAGAATATGAGAAATAGAATGCTTGCTGGTTTTCTTTGGATATTTCTTTTTGAGCTTGACGATGAGTCCAATGAATAAAATTCTTGGAACCATGGTGTTGAGGGACTTTAAAGCTCACTTCCATTTTGTTATGATTGATGAGGTTAAAAGTTTCATACTTTAAAGTCTTGAGCTTTGAGCTTAACAAGATCCGAAAATGGACTTGCATTCATGTTTATGTTTCAAGCCCTTGCATCTCATGTTTATATTTCAATGCCTTGCATATCATGTTTTTTTTTCAAATCATCACCTTAAATCTTGAAAACTTAAAAATGGACTCGCATTTTCAAGTTTATATTTCAAGTTGTTTAAAGACTTAAATATTAACTTGCTTCTCATGTTTATATTTCAAGTCTTGAACATTATATTTATATTTTTCAAGTCATCACTTTATAATGATAAAGACTAAAAATGAGATTTTCATAGCTTGTTTATTATTCTAGTCATCACCTAAATCTCAAAAACTCACGACTTGCCCCTTGTATCTTAAATGGAAATTTTGATCATGGATATATTCTTGTATATACATTTGGCCATGTTGTAATGTTGGACTTGGAATGGATTTTATTTATTTTAAGGTTCAAACTTTGTGTCTTGAGTATCCAAAGAGATTTTTTTGATAGAATTAGGAACTCAAAGAATAGTAAAAAATATGATTTTTATGTATAAAAACCTTATTAATGAAATTTTTATTTTTACCTCTATTTTAAAGGTTATTATTTAAGTTTTCAAAGGGATAAAATATTTTCAATTTTTTCTAATGTCTTACAATAATTTTTGAGAAAAACTAGTAACTAGAAAGGATAATTACAAATGTTAGGTTGGAGTGTTTTGCAATATGCGAAAAATTGTGCTTTAAACCTAACATTATGAGATTTTAGCTGAATAGGTTTAATTAGCTCTAATAATGATTTTGAATGAGTCCATGTATTCAAAATGCCATTTATGATATTAAGAACAAGTTTTAGAAACATTGGCACTCGCTATATGATAGAAATGTGAAATTTTGCATTTTGACCGCTAAAATCTAACCAAATTTGACTAGTGGCCCAAAAATAGTTTCTATGATGAAATTAGATGATTTCTAAGTGTCATGGGTCTCTTAAAAGTGTAAACTAGTTTTTGGGGATCATTGATTTGAGAAAATGTGGAAAAGGGGAAATTTACACTCTGACCCACAAACTCTTGGAAATTGCAGTTTTGACCCTGTCTAGGGCTAGACTGCAATTATTACTAACTTGACAATATTAATGTGAAGGATATCTTATGAAGGCCATGTTCATGTAATTTAATTGGAAATCATATGACTTGAAATAATTGTGTAGAATCATAAATTGATGACTATGCGTGCTTAATTCTTAAATTAGGTGATTGATGATCTCTAGCATGTTGTATATATCCTGTTAAGCATAGCATACGCAATAGCTAAGTTCGATCCTTGATTTTCGGCATACTGGGTAAGAGCATATTTACCTTCTAATGAGATATTGATGATAACATGCTTATGGATATATGCAAAGAATGTAATGCATGCTTACGTGATCAATTACATGATTATTTATGGCATGTTGTGATTATAAATGAATGATTGAGATGCATGATTGTTATGTTCTATTACATGAAACAAATTTAGGGACGCTCTGTTTCCAACCGTTGATGGATATTACAAGGAGATGGAGGTGTCTTTGATTAGAGCCAATGCGAATAAAGATAGGGAGGCTACTATGGCACACTTTCTAAATGGGCTAAATAATGACATTAGAGATGTGGTTGAGCTACAAAATTATGTGGAGTTGGAAGACTTGGTACATCAAGCTACCAAAGCAGAGCAGCAACTTAAGAGAAAAGGTACCATGAGGAGGAGTTCTTCTAATTTCAATTCTTCAAATTGGAAGGAAAGAAATAAGGAGGGAGGTACTTTTTCTAACAATACCATGGCTACACCTCAAAGGACTCAATTCAAGTCCAATGAGACCCCTAAAAATAAATGAGTAGGGGAGAGGTCACAAAGCTTTGGAGTGTCCAACTAAGAAGACTATATTGCTTAAGGAAGATGGAGAAATTACTAGCGAATCATCCTTAAAATCTGTACCACAAAGTGAGGAAGAGTATAATGAGGAAATTGCACCTGAAGGAGATTTATTCATGGTGAGGAGGTTGTTGGGCAGCCAAGCAAAGGTGTTTGATGAAAGCCAAAGGGAAAATATTTTCCACACAAGGTGTATTATCCAAGGGAAGGTTTGTTCTTTAATTATAGATGGAGGGAGTTACACTAATGTTGCTAGTGCAAGGATGGTCTCAAATCTGAATTTGGAGACTAAGCCATACCGACAACCATATAAGCTTCAATGGCTTAGTGAGGATGGTGAAATAACTATAAATAAGCATGTAGAGATGCATTTCTCCATAAGAAAATACAATGATGTAGTTTTGTGTGATAGGTACACAAATAAATTTTCATTTGTACATAAAGAGCGCAACACTGTTCTTTCCCCTTTGTCCCCAAGAAAGGTTGGTGAAGATCAATCCAAAATGAGAGATAAAAGAAAACAGGAAAGAAAAGAAAAAGAGAGTGAAAAGAAAAAGGAAAAAGAATTGAAAAGAAAAAGGAAAAAAAGAGTGGAAAAATAGAGGGAAAATTGCAAAATCTAGAAAAAGAGGTGAAAAAGGCCATGCTCATGAAAAAGCCAGTGCCTTTACTTTTGAGTAAGGAAAGTAAATCAATTAGAGCAAGTGCTACTGACTTTCTTTCTTGTGAAGTTTCCTCTTTGTTGCAGGAATTTGATGATGTTTTTCCTAAGGAGGTAGCTTATGGTCTGCCCCCTTTGCGAGGCATAAAACATCAAATTGATCTTATTCCAGGAGCTACATTGCCTAATAGGCCAGCCAATCAGAGTAATCCCCAAGAGACTACGAAGATCCAAAAGCAAGTTGAAAATTTGATGCAAAAGGGGTGGATGCAAGAAAGTTTAAGTCTATGTGCAGTTCTAGTCATTCTAGTGCCTAAGAAAGACGAAACTTGGAGGATGTGTACTGATTGTAGAGCCATCAATAACATCATGGTAAAGTATAGGCATCCCATTCCTAGATTAGATGATTTGTTGGATGAATTGCATAGTGCTTGTGTGTTTTCTAAAATTGATCTGAAAAGTGGATATCATTAGATTAGGATTAGAGAAGGGGATGAATGGAAAAGTGCTTTCAAAACAAAGTATGGATTGTATGAATGGTTTGTCATGCTCTTTGGATTAACAAATGCTCCTAATACCTTCATGAGATTGATGAATCATGTGTTATGAGAATTCCCAGGAAAGTTTGTGAGGTTTATTTTGATGACATTTTGATTTTTAGCAAATATTATGATGATCATCGTGTGCATTTGACAAGTGTTTTGGAGGCTCTTAGGCATGAGAAATTGTATGCCAACATGGAAAAATGTATCTTTTGTACAGATCATGTGGTTTTTCTTGGTTTTGTTATTAGCTCACAAGGAGTGCAAGTTGATCAAGAGAAGGTGAAAGCTATTCAAGAGTGGCCAATTCCTAAGAATGTTAATGAGGTAAGAAGCTTTCATGGTTTAGCTAGTTTCTATAGGGGTTTTTTAAAAGATTTTAGTACATTGGGTGCACCTTTGAATGATATAATTAAAATGCAAGTGTGATTTAAATGGGGTGAAAATCAAGAGCAAGCCTTTGCTGCCCTAAAAGATAAATTAACTTATGCACTTTTTCTCACATTGCCTAATTTTTCTAGATCTTTCGAGATTGTAGTGATGTATCTGGTGTGGGAATAGGGGTTGTTTTGATGAAAAAAGGGCACCCAATTGTTTTTTTTGTGAAAAGTTAAATGGTGCTATTCTTAACTATCCCACATATGATAAAAAGTTGTATGTATTAGTAAGGGCATTATAAACATGGCAGCATTACCTTTTACCTAAGGAATTTGTGATTCATAGTGACCATGGGTCCTTGAAGTATTTAAAAGGACAAGGTAAGCTAAATAAGAGGCATGCCAAGTGAGTTGAGTACCTTGAGCAATTTCCCTAATGTGGTTGTTAATGCACCTTTAAGAAGGTATGCTCTATTCTCTACTCTTGAAACTAAATTCATTGATTTTGAGCATATAAAGGAATTGTATGAGCAAGATCTAGATTTTTCTCAAATTTATAAGAGTTGTGTGCATGCTGTCTAAAATGGATACTTTAGGCATAAGGATTATTTGTTTGTGAGAGAGTTACTTGTGAGAAAGGCACATGAAGGGGGTTTAATGGAGCATTTTGGTGCCTAAAAGATTTTAGACATATTGCATGAACATTTTTATTAGCGACACATGAAACATGATGTGCATAAAGATGTATTGTTTGCAAGAAGTCTAAGTCAAAGATATTGGTTCATGGACTCTATACTACTTTGCCAATTCCTGATTTTCCTTGGATTAATTTATCTATGGACTTTGTTTTAGGACTGCCTCGAACAAAGAATGGCAAGGATTCCATTTTTGTGGTTGTGGATAGGTTCTCTAAGATAGCTCATTTCATACCTTGCAAGAAAGTGGATGATGCATGTCACGTGGCTGACTTGTTTTTCAAAGAGGTAGTGTGTAACGCCCCGATTTTTCTGTTAGAGTGAAAATGACCAAAATGCCCCTGAGGTCATTTTTAGCCCAGAATTCGAGGAAAGCCGATTCGGCAGTACTCGAAGGGAAAACTCAATGTTGGAAGGGGATTAGATGACTTGTATACCTTCCCGGGATCAAAAATCTCGTTTTTCAAATTTTCGGGTCAAAATGACCAAAACGCCCCTGCGGTGTTTTACCCGTTTGCAAGTGCCGGATGAACCCGAAACTTCTCCAGATGATTTTAAAAGGTGTTTTTATGTAGACTATGACTTTAGTTTTGGTCCCGAAGGTCCCGGGCGAAATTAGTGCAAAATTACGGTTTTGCCCCTAGTTTCGTGTTTTTACGCTTAATCGCGTGATTAAGCAAACCTAAGCAATATTAGGCTCTAATCGAAGGTTAATTAATTTCCTTAATTAATCTTGAGTCAAAATAATTTATTAAAGTTGATTAGAACCTAAAAGTGCTTAATTACAACTTAAAATTATATTTTAATTTCAAGACTCCTAGTCATGGAATCTTGAATAGTGTTTTCTCTTTCCAATTCCTTAAATCATGAAATTGTGTTACACATTGTTTATTCATAAATGAGTTTAAAATTCTTTAATGATGTATGAGCACTCCTAATCTTGTCATAAAATCCCTAAACCTCATTCTTAGTTACCTAAACTTAAGCTTAATTACTCCTAACTTTGTACCTAAGCTAATACACATTTAAACCTCCCATTAACACACAATTAGATGATCAAAACCTCTCTCCCTCCATGCTGTCTGGTTGGCCGAAGCTTCTCCCTCCCCATATGCATCACATGTTCAATTTTTCAACACTCCAAGGCCATACCTCAAGTCACATACACTATACCTTGTCATAACTTTCAATCAAGCTTGAATTTCCACATGAGTAAATAATTAAAACAACCCATTTTTCCCATCTATTTGTGGCTGGAAAAGTTCCAGCTATGTCAAGGTTCTAGAAGCCTAATTTCATCAAAAATTGATAGGAAATTAACTCACATCAAGCCATACTTTGTAGCATAGCTTCCATACTTCAAACCATGCTTGAATGACCTTGTGTAAGAGATATTTTCTCTTCCTTTTTCCCTCCAATAGCTACGCCCAGCACCCTCCCCTTTGGCCCTTCATTTGTTTTCATTCTCTATAAATACCTTGCCTAGAAACACATGCAAACACCTTAGTTCATTTGGTAAGTTTCAAGTTTTCCTAAGCTTTCTTGAGTTCTTTCTTTTTCTCTCAAGTTTCATTTCATCTTCATCTTCTTCATCTTTTCATTTCATCATCATCTTTCAACCTTGAAACACCACCCCAAAGCCTTGAACCATCATCAAACCTCTCAAACACCACACCTCAAACACAACCTCACTTGAAACACAACTCCAACCTTCTCATCCTCTCCTGGCCGAAGCTATCTTGCCTCTTGGAGGAGCTCATCATCTTGTTTTCCTTTTCAAAGAGTTGAAGTTTTCATCTTCACTCTAGGTAGGGGTGTTTTCTAAACTTTGTTTACTTGAAAATGAGTTCTTTCTAGCTTTCTCTTGGATTTTCTTTTGAAACTTTCTTGTTTTTCCTTCCTTGTGATTTCGGCCATGAGGCCTTGAGGAGTACATGATAGCTCAATGATGAGGACTCCTAGAGAATGACTATGTGCTCATCTCAAAGGAACCTCTAGAGCTTGAGTTTTTCTTTTCCTTCAACTTCATCTATACTATACTTAGCTCACATGGTTTTTCAACTTAAGAAAATTAATCTAAGGATTTCTAAAAGCCCAAGCCTACCCTGTCAACCTTAAAGTTGGCCAGCATGTTCTAGAGATTTTTCTCTAGATAGGGGTTTTGGGTATTTAATAAAGAACTTGACTTAGTTTCACTTTCTTGTTCTTTTGTAAGGTTTTCGGTTTTGGTATTTTGATCCTTGAGATTTTGTTTGCCTTTGTTTAGAAAGTTTGTTTTATTTGAGCTTGATGATGATGTTCAAGAACCTCATAGTTCCTATAAGAACTTGGTTCAAGATGTAACACCCTAATTTTTAACCCAACTTTCTAGAACACATTAGGTTAAACATTAGGCTATTACTTCATAGTCTCATTCTTTCATTAAAATACTTAGCGAAAATTACGGGAAAATTTTTCTTTTTGAAGACATAAAACAAAGTGAGAGCCGCGAGCTTAACTAATCGAATGATAGAAACGTAAAGCACGCGTAACGATCATAAACAACCATGCAAAATAAATCATACATCAGAAGAACATAGATCATGAAGATGACAGAAACATTTCATTAATAATAAAGTAGCTAAAGTACATAACTAGTCATACCCTTATAGAAATGGGCAGAGCTTGGAATACAATGGAAAAAGGAAATACAACAGATAGAAAAGTACATGGTACAACGTAAGGATAAAAACCCAAAATACTACCCTCCTACTATGCTACGAGCACTAAACTACATCCCCTCCCAAAAGGTACGGCCGAAGGAAAGATCCCTGCGAAGCTCGGGTAGTCAAAAGCTTTCCAATGGAATCTAGTGGCAGGTAGCCGGGGAAACGCTCTAACTCCTCCTGAGTGGCCCAATGCAACGTGAAAGGCACACGAGGTGGCTGAATGTGGGCTCCTTGCTGCGGACGCATCTCGACTCTCCTTGCCAGGTGCGGCTGCACCACAGTCTCCTCACTCCCCATACGTCGGGATCGGGGAAAAGGGGCTGAACCCTCCGAAGGAACATGCGTCGGCCAATCCTCGGATGGGTCAGTCTCGGATCTCCTCGAATGAAGTACGTACTCCGGGAAATCTTGGACGGTAGAGGCAGAGGTACGGGCATGTCGCAACTACTCCTCACACCGACGGGTGCGCTCAAAGATCATGTCGTCACTACCAAAAGGCGCAGTAGGAGTGAACTGGTAGCTCGAAACTGGATAAGCGAAATGTTGTCCCATGTACACAAAAACACGAACGGCACATCGACCCTCAAAGTGATATGAACGATGGTCCGGGTCGAAGTGTATCTCCCATACTAGTGTGTCAATGAAAAGCACAAACGTCGCCATCGCTCTCTGAAGATGTGACGGAAGGAAAGAAAGAGAGGAGTGAGAAATCTTGCTAAAGAAATCTCAGTAGGAGTCTCCTATCCTAGGGTTACATCGTACACATCCTCAGGAACCTTGGACTTATTTATAAAATAATGATCATGCATATAAGGTTTAATTAAGGTTTTCCAAAACTAATTATCCAAGGTCCATTCCTTTTAGCATGCATCTTGATGTTATGAATACAACATGTTATATCATGGATGCATGGCAATACTTGAGCATATAAGACAACACCTCAAAGCACATAAACATAATCCATGTGGCATAAGGGCATATAACCTCCAAGTGAATCATTCCTCAACTTCGTGACATCAATCATGGTACTTTAGCATATAAGCCACCCTAAAAATAATAACTAGGTTATGAGCTTATACCTTAGCTAGTCGTCACTAGCTCTTGCTTATTATCTTGAATAAGTGAAACATAAATACTCGCAAGTACGGGTAGGGGGCAGGGATCATCTCTCTCTGGGATTACCCTTTTTGAAACATTTTGCTAGCCACGCATGGCCTCACAATTTGTCCGCTTTGGTAGGCTGCATCTACTCATACCCTCTTTGTCTCCTCCCGGGGGTACTCGGCCGAACCGACACCTCCTCGGGGGAAGTGCGTCTCAGTGCTTTGTCACATAAAAATCTCCTGAGGGTGCTCGGCCGAACCGGTGTCACCTAGGGTTTTCAACTCATATGGTACTCATAAATCATTTCTTTCAACCCTTTAAGGTTGATTTGAAATTCGGCAAAGATAACAAGTTAAACCGAATTTCCTTCAAACTGCCACAAGCTAATCCATACATCATGTTCTCATGAAATCTCATGCTATGATAAACTTTAACATTTCATCAATCATCTTCTCATGCATCAAGCACATCTCATCATATCATTGCATCAAACAACACATCATAGCATTAACAACTTTTTAGTGTCTTATGCATTGACCCTTAAGGTCCCTAACTCACATTCTAAGTTATAAATTATCAAACCTAATCCCTCGGGGACTTATAAGGTCTTAACTAAGTATTTCTCACCTCACACTATGATCAAGAACATCTCTAAACCTCAAGAGTGCAGAATTCATATTCCTAACTTTACGGGTACCTAGGAGTCACAACAATGACCCTTTCTAAGTCCGGTTTGCTCCTAAGGCATCAAGATCAAGTCCTAAACCATTTATGAGTCATTCCTACACATTTAAACTAATTTAAATCCATGATTAGCATTACTAAACCTTGCTGGACAGAATCCAGAAAATTCAAACATTAAAGGATCTAGAACTCTCAAATTAATTCTTTTCTAGTTTCTAACTTCTCTTATCTTTCATATATGAGTCTTAACATTAATTATACTTAAACATAAGCATATTATCATCATTAACACAGCTCATACAGTGGCTAAACATGGCAAGGCAGAACCGAAACAAACATCTCCATTTAAAGGCATCAAACACATTTTCTAAAGCACATCACATACTAGTTTCTCTTGGAACCTTTTTAAAACTTTCAAAACTCATTTATAAATATTTTTAACATCTAAAATCATCAAAATATTTATGAGGGCAATAGCTAGATCAAACTTGTCTCAAGAGGTTCTAAATTCGTAAAACTTAGTTCTATGCATTCCTTAAACTCATAAAAGCTTGGAAAAATTATAAAACATAGTTTTCAATACTTAGAAACACCAAGACCCCTTAGGGCCGAAATATGAACCAAAGGAAATAAATATTTTTAGACCTTTGTTTAAGACAACAATGGGCAAGTCTTTGAGCTCTAGGTTCATTGAAGTGATGACATAAAAGTAAACATGCTCATGCACTCATTTTAGGTTCCATTAGAAAGTAAAGTGATAGCATAAAATAAATATGAGGTGCAACATATTATTATCTTTGATATTTAGTGAGAACTTGAAATATAAACATGATAATGCATAGCTTGAAATATAAACATGATAATGCAAGTTCATTCATTATCTTGGTATTTAGTGATACCAAGGAAGTAAACATGATATGCAAAGCATAAAATAAACATGATGCATGGTTCATTTTATGTTTAGCTAGAGCTCCTTCAAAACTTTAACAAAGTAACAACCCAACATATATCTCATTACAAAGAGAGCTCTAGAGTTCTTGAACCAAGTTCTCAAGGAACTGTGAGGTTCTTGAACATCATCATCAAGCTCAAAGAAAACAAACTTTTTTAAACAAACAAAACCTCAAAGATCAAAAAGGAATTGGAAAACCAAAATATTAAAGAAAAGGAAACAAAGAACCGAAATCAAAATAGCAAGAAAAGAAAAGGTGTTCTTGAGTAAAAATCATGTTTGAGTTAGAAAGTGGAGTTGAAACTCAAAGAAAGTAAAACCTCAAGCTCTAGAGGTTCCTTTGAGATGAACACATAGTCATCATCTAGGAGTCCTCATCATTGAGCTATCATGTGCTCATCAAGGCCTCATGGCCGAAATCTCAAGAAAGAAAAGTACCAAAGAAAAGTTTCAAAAGAAATCCAAGAGAAAGCTAGAGAAACTCATTTTTCAAGAAACAAAGTTTAGAAAAACACTCCTACCTAGAGTGAAGACACAAAGCTTGAACTTTTGGAAAGAAAAACAAGATGATGAGCTCCTCCTTGGTGCTTGATGGTTTCGGCCAAGAGGAAGCAAGAAGGTTGGAGTTGTGTTTCAAGTGAGGTTGTGTTTGAGGTGAGGTGTTTGAGAGGTTAGGAGATGATTCAAGGCTATGGGGTGGTGTTTCAAGGTTGAGAGATGATGAAGAGATGAAGAAAGGATGAAGATGAAGATGAAAAGAAAGGAAGAACTCTCTTAAAACTTGAGGGAAAAAGAAATAACTAGCAAGACAACTCTAAAATTCTAAACTTAGCAAATGCTTCAAAGTGCAACTAAGCTATCACAAGCATCCTATTTATAGAAAAACAAAACCATGGGCTCACCAAGGGAGGGAGTGGCCGTGTGGTCTTGGAGGGAAAAGGGAGAGGAAAATATCTCTTACACAAGGTCATTCAAACATGGTTTGAAGTATGGAAGCTATGCTACAAAGTATGGCTTGATGTGAGTTAATTTCCTATCAATTTTTGATAAAATAAGGCTTCTAGAAACAATGCATGGCTGGAACTTTTCCAGCCACAAATAAATGGAGAAAATGGGTTATTTTAATTAGTTATTTACTTGGAAAATCAAGCTTGATTGAAAGTTATGACAAGGTATAGTGTATGTGACTTGAGGTATGGCCTTGGAGTGTTGAAAAATTGAACATGTGATGCATAATGGGGAGGGACAGCTTCGGCCAGGTCTTGGGCAGCAGAGAGGGGGTGAGTTTTGACCATTTAATTGGGTGTTAATGGTAGGTTTAAATATGTATTAGCTTATGTACAAGGTTAGGAATAATTAAGTTTAAGTTTAGGTAACTAAGAATGTGTTTTAAGGACTTTACGACAAGATTAGGAGTGCTCATACATCATTAAAGAATTTTAAACTCATTTATGAATAAACAATGTGTAACACAATTCCATGATTTAAGGAATTGGAAAGAGAAAACACTATTCAAGATTCCATGACTAGGAGTCTTGAAATTAAAATATGATTTTAAGTAGTAATTAAGCACTTTTAGGTTCTAATCAACTTTAATAAATTATTTTGACTCAAAATTAATTAAGAAAATTAATTAACCTTCGATTAGAGCCTAATATTGCTTAGGTTTGCTTAATCACGCGATTAAGCGTAAAAATACGAAAATAGGGGCAAAATCGTAATTTTGCACTAATTTCGCCTGGGACCTCCGGGACCAAAACTAAAGTCACAATATACATAAAAACACCTTTTAAAATCATCTGGAGAAGTTTCGGGTTCATCCAGCACTTGCAAACGGGTAAAACACCGCAGGGGCATTTTGGTCATTTTGACCCGAAAACTCGAAAAATGAAATTTTCGATCCCGGGAAGGTACACAAGTCATCTAATCCCCTTCTAACATTGAATTTGCCCTTCGAGTACTGCCGAACCGGCTTTCCTCGAATTTCGGGCTGAAAATGACCTCAGGGGCATTTTGGTCATTTCCACTCTTAACAGAAAATCGGGGCGTTACACAAGAACTCTTGAGCTCTCTTTGTAATGAGATATAGGTTGGGTTTTTACTTTGTTAAAGTCTTGAATGAGCTCTAGCTAACCATAAAATGAACCTTGCATCATGTTTATTTTATACTTTGCACATCATGTTTACTTCCTTGCCATCACTAAGTACCAAGATAATGAATGAACTTGCATTATCATGTTTATATTTCATGCTATGCATTATCATGTTTACATTTCAAGTTCTCACCTAAATATCAAAGATAATAATATGATGCATCTCATATTTATTTTATGCTCTCACTTTACTTTTAATAAAAGCTAAAATGAGTGCATAAGCATGTTTATCTTTATGTCATCACTTTAATGAACCTAGAGCTCAAAGACTTGCCCATGGTTGTCTCAAACAAAGGTTTAAAAATATTTATTTCCTTTGGTTCATATTTCGGCCCTAAGAGGCTTTGATGTTTCTAAATATTGAAAACTATGTTTCATACTTTTTCTAAGCTTTTATGAGTACAAGGAATATGTAGAACTAAGTTTTATAAATTTAGGACCTCTTGGGACAAAGATGAATTGGTCACTGCCCTCTTAAATATTCTTATGATTTTAGATGTTAAAAATGTTTATAAATGAGTTTTGAAAGTTTTAAAATGGTTCCAAGAGAAACTAGTATTGTATGTGCTTTAGAAATTGTGTTTTACGCCTTTATGGAGAGTGTTTTGTTTCGGTTCTGCCTTGCCATTATTTTGCCACTGTATGAGCTGTGTTAATGATGATAATATGCTTGAGTTTGAGTATGATTAATGGTAAAGCTCATATGTGAAAGATAAGAGAAGTTAGAAACTAGAAAAGAATTAATTTGAGAGTTCTAGATCCTTTAATGTTTGAATTTTCTGGATTCTGTCCAGCAAGATTTAGTAATGCTAATCATGGATTTAAATTAGTTTAAATGTGTAGGAATGCCTCATAAATGGTTTAGGACTTGATCTTGAAGCCTTAGGAACAAACCGGACTTAGAAAGGGTCACTGTTGTGACTCCTAGGGACCCGTAAAGTTAGGATTATAAATTCTGCATCCTTGAGGTTTAGAGATGTTATTGATCATAGTGTGAGGTGAGAAATACTTAGTTATAACCTCATAGGTACCCAAGAGATTAGGTTTGATGATTGATAACTTAGGACGTGAGTTAAGGACCTTAAGGGTCAATGCATAAGACATTAAAAAGTCTTGAGTCTTTATGATGTTTAATTTATGTAAATATGATATATGACACATGAGCTTGATATGTGCTACGAAGAAGTTTTATATGATGATATGCTATACCTCATAAGATGTGTTTGTATGTTTTCATGGCATAAGCAAATTTGAGGAAATTCGGTCTACAGTCGTCATGCTGCCGAATTTCCATCAAATTTGAGGAACTTGGAAAAAGGTCTTTTTGAAAATCATGAGAACTTAAATGTGACACAACACTGAGATGCCTTCTTGGGTGACACCGGTTTAGCCGAGCACCCCCAAGACAACAAATCCGTGAGGGTATTGACATAGAGCTTGCCAAAGCGGACAATACTACTATGCACTAGTTGCTAGTAGAGCGTTTCAAAGAGGAAATGACCCTAAGAGGTGATCCTTAATTTGCCCCCTAGCCCATACTTTAAGTCGGGATTATGTATGTTACGCTTATCATAGGATAAGTAAGAACTAGTGACGACTAGTTAAGGTATGAGCTCATAACCTAGAGATGTTTTAGGGTGGCCCCATGAGATAAAAGTTAAAGTTTAAAATGTCACATATGCTATGAAAAACCGAAAAAAGTCATTATGAGATTTACACCTGTCACCTTATGCCATTGTTATAATGTTCCTTATTTATTTTTTTGATTGGTTTACCTTTATAATGCATTCATGTCATTAGTGTATTCCATGTTTAGTCATAAGACGCATTGTAAAATATGACGGACCTTGGATAATTAATACTTTAGAAAACTAACTTAAAAGAAGTTTACATGCATGCGCACCTTTTTAGAAATGAAACCCAAGGTTCCTGAGGATGTGATGATGTCACTTAGTTAGGGATTACCCTACTGAGAATTCTTTTAGAAGATTCTCATTCCCTCTCTTTTCTTCCGTCACATCTTCAGATGGCGACTTTCGTACTCTTCATCGACACCCCGACATGGGAGCTGCACCATGACCCAGCACTCGGGTCATACCATTTTGAGGGTTGCTGCACTGTTAGAGTATTTATGTTTATGGGATGACCCTTTGCACACCCAGTACGAGCTACCGCTTCACCCCGACTACTCCCTACCATCATAACACAATTTTTGAGCGAGCCGGACCACGCAACGAGCAGATCCTCCGCATGCAGCCCGAGGCGTCAGCCGTACGTGACTACCCAGAGTACGTGCCCTGAACTCATTATTCGGAGATGGATCCATCAGAGGACCCACCCTCGCATATGTACAGTAGAGCTCTAGCCCTGCTCCCCCACCGATGAGAGCCGGGAGTGAGGAGACGGTGGTTCAACCGAGGTTGGCTCGTAGGCCATTCATGCGCCCTCGCCATAGTGGACACGCTCCGATGATCCGCACGACCACTCCGGCCGAGGTTCACCAGTGGATCGATTCCACCCCTCAGTACTCAGACCAGCAGGAGTAGGTGCATAGGATGGGTAGTAGCTAGTGCACACACGCCACATAGTTGAGGACAAACCTTCTTTTGTATATGAGGTTGTCTACTCTAGGTGCACATGGGTATGGGTGTTGCTTTCATGGTTTCCCTGTACTTGCTTTTATGATTTCCTTGTATTTGTATTTCAGTTGTATTTCGTTTTCCTATGTATCGAATAGTCCTGCCTTTTGGTAGGCACATTATCTATATATATAATCAGTTGATGTGTCCATGTTATTTATGTGTTTTTATGATTTGATCATATGACTTGTATGAATTCCCATTCAAAGAATCATGTGTGGCTCTCACTTTGGTTTAATTCAAAAAAAGAAAAATTTTACCCACATTTCCGCTAAGTATTTTCAAAGTAAAAGATGAAACCAAGAGGTAATATTCTAAGGATTAACCTAAATACATACTAGTAGTATTAGGTTAAGATTTAGGGTGTTACATAGTGAGGCTTTATGGCTTAACTAAGAGCATTGTGAGTGATAAAGACACCAAGTTCCTAAGTCACTTTTGGAGGACACTATAGGGGTAAGATTGGTACCAAATTTCTTTTCTTAACTACTTGTCATCCCTAAACTGGTGGGCAAACTGAGGTAGTTAATAGGACTCTTTCTACTCTCCTTAGGGCTGTTATGTAACACCCTCCTAACTACCATGTATTACTCGAGCATTAACATCGTAATTAGAAGAGTATCACTTTCTTTCTATAATATCCACTAGTCGAATGAAATGAAAATAAAGTAAATCAAACTCTCGAGTTGTAAAGAAAATTACTACAAAATATACATATGTTTATATTTCACATACAACTTTCCTTAATACATACCATACTTGAAGTTAAGTCACTTCACTTATAATACAACTCAGGATTCCTATCAAAAGACCTACCAAGCCTGCTCAAATATCAAGGTCCAACAAAAATCATATATACACAGAAATGGACCTAAGACAACTAATAGTAATCAGTCTGCAAGCTGGTAAGTTCCTGGCACTATACTATACTATATACAAGTCAAAAGCCCCCGTAGGTCTCATGTCCTCCTAGGCAAAACCGTTGGCCATCAGTATGATGGCCTCTCCTCTGCCAGGGGCATTAGGACCTTTTGGTGGTTCCGAATCGGAGGACGAGTATGAGGAGAGAGCATCCGCTGGGGGAGGTACTGGTGGTGCTAGAGGAATATCAAATATAACTGGGTGCGCCATATGGAGAGGCACACCATCATAGGGAAAAGCTAGATCGAAATCAGCAGTGAAAATGGATGTACTAAAGGAACAGCCCAAGAACACATATGCACGGATCTGGGAATAAGCTGCTGCATAAAAAGAGTTGAGTACCGGATCATAATGCCACACACCTACTGTGGCGAATCAAGGAAGAATACTAGTGACGGCATCTGTAGAGTTTGAGCATAATACAACATATACACAAATAGGGGTGAGAATATTATAAAATTCTCAGTAGGGTAATCCCTTACATGTGGATAGAATATCATCAGTAAATGCATTCATATAATAAAAAGAAAACATCATGCTAGATTACATATATCAATATTAGTGTACATGAGTCAAGGAAAATTAAATGCAAACTAGTAGTAATCGTATGTGTTTCTCTTATATCACATGGAATTCAACTTAGTGCAGCTGTTCTTTTTATTAACATAGGGAAGGCTTAGTTTCATATCCAATAACATCTGTAGTGGATAACCCCACAACGAACAATAGACTACTAGGACATGAGCTCATTCCTATTCGTGATCATCGAACTTCATTTTTTTTCCATTTCTGAATCACACACAGTTCTCTAGTCGATACGTCTACCAACTCATACAATTTCCTGGGAAGTTCTTATTTTTGTCTTCCCTCTTTACTTCACATAAGCCCTGTTTCTATTTTCCCCATATGTTAAAACATGCATCATTAAATCTCACATATCCTCTTTTGTTATATAAATGCATCATATACTTTTATTGTTCAAAGTCTTGTTCACATCACACATAGGCAATTAAGTTATATCTATATCTCATTTATGCTTTATAAGTAACTCTTTAAAACCATTAGCATGCATTCATATATCATATATGTGGACTAAATGTCATTCCATTATCAATTTAAGACATTCCCACCATTTCAGCAACTTGGCAGATTTATTACTCCAATAGCAACATTTCTCTTTTGACAAAAATTATTTTTCACAACATCCAAACACATCACCAAAATTTATACATCAGCATCAACATATTATCCTCAAATATAATTAGAAATTTCAGGCCAAAACTCAGCAAAAACATACAGTAAAAAATTTCAAAGAAAAGACCAAAGAAAACCCTACTGTGAAAGCTTTTGAGCTTTATACTTCAAAGGATGCTCTAAGTGATCTCCCTTCACTTCAAGACACCAATTTCAGTCCCAAATCTTCCTTAGGCAATGGGGAAGTGATGCATCAAGGTGACGATTTTAGATTTCAATCGGTTAGATTTGTAGGGTTTGAGGTGTAGAACAAGTTTTGTGAAGGAACTTTATAGTTTCAATAACTCTAGACTAGTTTCTATGGACTTTTAAAGAAAACTTGAGCTCTCATGGAAACAAAAATGCAAGTTTCTGTATCTCCTTCTTAGATGGCTGAGAATGATCATATAATTATGGGGTTAGGTGTTGTATTTATCTAATAAAGGGAATTCTTATTGGTTACTTCATAAAGTATAATTTTTTTATATTAAAAGAAAATAAAATCAATGGCTAGGATTTGATCTTTCATCTAAGAGAAAATCTTAGCCCTTCATTTGACTTTTAAAAGGATAAACTTCCTCATTTTATAGAGATTATCTAGCTTTCGGTATTAGAAATCACACACTGAAATTTCATCGAACGGGTAAAACAATGTACCCGGATAATCAATCATTACCCAAAAATTAATTCTAAGTATAAAATTTTATTCCTACCTATTTCTAAACTTAATTCTAAAATTTCCAAATTTTGGGCACCTACGGGTCCCGAATCTAGGGTTTCGGCTATCCCGGCGGGCCTACAGGGCCCGCAAAACACTATTTATTTTTTTTTATACGTTCGTTGCATTGTTCTTATCATTTCTACGTATGTCATAATTTTGGTATTCTTATTGCTAAAGCCTCAATTATTTTCTGAAAAAAAAATTAGGGTGTTACATGTTATAAAGAAGAATATTAAGTCATAGGAAGACTATTGCCTCATGTTGAGTCTGCATATAATAAGGTTGTCCATAGCGCTACTAATTGTTCTCCTTTTGAGATAATGTATGGATTTAATCCCTTGACTCCTCTTGATTTAATGCTTACACGTAACATTTCTATTTAAGGATAAAGATGTGCAGGCTAAGGCTAACTTTGTAAAGAAGCTGCATAAGCAAGTCAAAGCTCAAATTGAGAAAAAAAATGGACGGTTATGCAATGCAAGCCAATAAGTGCAAAAAGAAGGTTGCATTTGAACCCAGTGATTGGATTTGGGTACACACGAGAAAGGAGAGATTTCTGTCTCAAAGGAAATCCAAGCTTCAACTTAGGGGTGATGGACCCTTCTAAGTCTTGGAGAGAATAAATGGCAATGCTTACAAGATTGGCTTACCAGGTGAGTATGGGGTAAGTGCTACTTTTAATGTTGCCGACTTGTCCTTATTTGACATAAATAATGAGGAGCTCAATTTGAGGATGAATTCTCTTGAAGAATGAGGGGATGTTGTGATTATAGAAGATAAATTAGACTCAAGCAGGAAAAGGCAAGGAGGATATCCTTTGGAAGGACTTGGTTGACTAATAACTAGATCCAAAACAAAAGGAGCTAACGAAGCTTTAGGCCAAATGATTTCAAGTTTGTGTGAGGCAAAGCCTATTCATGAAGATAAAGATCCAAGACTAGTCCATTATATTAACATGGCTAATCAAGCTTAATTTGGGTTTGTTAATTTTAAAGTAGTAATAATGTAACTGGGCTTGTTAATTTAATATAGCCCATTACTTTTTAATTTCACATTTTTTTAAAAGTTTAGGTTTTAGTTTTGGGTTAGGTGTTCCAGTGCACTTTCTGAACTTTATTTTAATTTATAAACCTTGTAAACACCTTTGGAAAAGGACATTTTGTGGATTGAAATCAAAACTCTTTTGGTGAGAATTTTCTCTCTGGTTCTTGCTTGGAACCCCAGGTCTTATCAAGAGTTTTCACGGCTGCTTTGCTTGCTAATGTTCATTGAACAATGACTTGATTGGCTTTTTCTCTCTTCAATATTGCATTTAGGGGGGAGTACCTAATGCTGATCCCTATTTCCTCCTTACAACATGTAACACCCTAAATCTTAACCCAAGACTACTAGTATGTACTTAGGTTAATCTTTAGAATATTACCTCTTGGCCTCATCTTTTACTTAGAAAATACTTAGCGAAAATATGGGTAAAATTTTTCTTTTTGGAATTTAAAATCAAAGTGAGAGCCACGCACGAATTTTTTAAGAGGAATCATAGCGAAACATATAAGCAAAGCATAAAGAAACACATCATATCATGGAGACATCAACTGAAACATAGTTATATATATATATATATATGCTGTGCCTACCCAAAGGGCAGGACTATTCAATACATCGAGAAGCGGAATACAACTGAAATGCAATACAAGGAAATCATAAAAGTAAATGCAAGAGAAACAACACCCATACCCATGTGCATCTAGAGTAGACAACCTCATATACAAAAGAAGGTTTGTCCTCAACTATGTGGTGTGTGTGCACTAACTACTACCCCTCCTATGCCTACTCCTGCTGGTCCGAGTACTGTGGAGTCGAGTCGATCCATTGACGAATCTCGGCGGGAGTGGTCGAGCGCATTATCAGGGCATGTCCACCGCGGCGAGGGCGCATAGATGGCCGTCGAGCCAACCTCGGCTGGACTACCATCTCCTCACTCCCAGCCCTCATCGGTGGGGGAGCGGGACTGGAGCTCCAACTGTACATGTGGGATGGCGGGTCCTCAGATGGGTCCGTCTCCGAGTACTGGGGACGCGACACATACTCGGGGTAGTCACGTACTACTGATGTCTCGGGCTCCATGCGGAGGATCTGCTCATCGCGTGGTCTCGCTCGCTCAAAAATCCCGTTATGACGGTAAGGAGCAGTCGGGGTGAAGCGGTAGCTCGGGACGGGGTGCGCGAAGGGTCGTCCCATGAACATGAATACTCTGACAGTGCAGCGACCCTCAAAATGGTATGACCCGAGTGCCGGGTCATGGTGCAGCTCCCATACCGGGGTGTCGATGAAGAGTACGAATGTCGCCATCTGAAGATATGATGGAAGAAAAGAGAGAGGGAATGAGAATCTTTCTAAAAGAATTCTCAGTAGGGTTATCCCTACGTAGGTGACATCGTCACATCCTCAGGAACCTTGGGTTTATTTTCTAAAAAGGTGTGCATGCATATAAATTCCTTTTAAGTTTATTTCCAAAGTGTTATTTATCCAAGGTCCGTCTTATTTTACAATGCGTCTTATAAATAATCATGAAATATACTAATGATATGCATGCATCATAAAGATAAACCAAACAATAGAATAACTGAGAAACATTATAACGTTGGCATAGGTATGATATATGTGAAATTGTAAACTTTAACTTTTCATCTCATGGGACCGCCCTAAAACATCTCTAGGTTATGAGCTCATACCTTAACTAGTCGTCACTAGTTCTTACTTATCCTATGATAAGCGTAACATATACATAATCCCGACTTAAAGTACGGGCTAGGGGGCAAAATAGGATCACCTTTCTTAGGGTCATTTCCTCTTTGAAACGCTCTACTAGCAACTAGTGCATCGTAGTTTTGTCCACTTTGGCAAGCTCTATGTCAATACCCTCACGGATTTGTTTTCTTGGGGGTGCTCGGCTAAACCGGTGTCACCCAAGAAGGCGTCTCAGTGTTGTGTCACATTTAAATTCTCATAAAGTGTTAATTCATAGATATATCATTATTCATTACATGAATCTTTTTCATAGCATGTATATCATCACAAGAAACTTCTTCATAGTGTATACATAAAACCATAACATATACATTATCTCATAATCACACCTTAGACAATCATTCATACAAACTCCCAAGCTTATTATGTTATAAACTTATAGTATGTTATGCTTTGGTTCCTTTGAGTCTTAAACTTGTAAACTAATCGTTCTTAGTATTATTCTTAACCTCTTACACACCTATAGGTTCACAACTAATAAGTGTTACTAATTTTTATGCTCAAGGACTTATCCAAACAACACTATGCAGATTTGGACAGCTTATATTTGTGTGATTACGGGGTTCTAGAGATTACGGTTTAGACCCTTAAAGTCCTTAACTCACATTCTAAGTTATTGATCATCAAAACCTAGTCTCTTGGGAACCTATAAGGTTATAACTAAGTATTTCTCACCTCACACTATGGTCAAGAACATCTCTAAACCTCAAGGATGCAGAATTTGAAATCCTAACTTTACGGGTACCTAGAAGTCACAACAATGACCCTTTCTAAGTTTAGTTTGCTCCTAAGGCTACAAGATTAAGTCCTAAACCAATTATGAGTTATTCCTACATATCTAAACTAATCTATAACCATGATTATTAAATCTAAACCTTTCTAGATAGAATCCAGAAAATTACATAATTAAAGGATCTAAAATTCTTAAATTAATTCTTTTCTAGTTCCTAACTTATCCTATCTTTCACATATGAGTCTTAACATTATTTTACTCAAACATAGGCATATTATCATCATCAAAACAGCACATACAGTGGCAGCAAAGAGCTAGGGAGAACCGAAAATATACTTCTCCATAAAAGGCATAAAACATAATTTCTAAGGCACATAAAATACTAGTTTCTCTTGGAACTCTTTTTAAACTTTCAAAACTCATTTATAAACAATTTTAACATCTAAAGTCATAAGAATATTTAAGAGGGCAGTGACCAATTCATTTTTATCTCAAGAGGTCCTAAATTCATAAAACTTAGTTCTATGCATTCCTTAAACTCATATAAGCTTGGAAAAATTATGAAACATAGTCTCAAATACTTAGAAACTTCAAGACCTCTTGGGGCCGAAATATGAACCAAGGAAAATACATATTGTTAGACCTTTGTTGAGACAACAATGGGCAAGTCTTTGAGCTCTAGGTTCATTTAGGTGATGACATAAAAATAAACATGCTTATGCGCTTATTTTTAGGTTCCATTAGAAAGTAAAGTGATAGCACGAAGTAAACATGAATGCAACTTATTATTATCTTGGTATTAAGTTAGAACTTGAAATATAAACATGATAATGCATAGCTTGAAATATAAACATGATAATGCAAGTTCATTCATTATCTTGGTATTTAGTGATAGCAAGGAAATAAACATGATATGCAAAGCATAAAGTAAACATGATGCAAGTTTCATTTTATGTTTAACTAGAGCTCATTCAAAACTTTAACAAGATAACAACCCAATACAATATCTCAAAGATCACAACACAAAAACCGAAAATCGTATAAAAGAGAAAGAAAGTGAAACTAGATCAAGTTCTTTATTAAATACCCAAAACCCCTATCTAGAGAAAAATCTCTAGAACATGCCGGCCAACTTTAAGGTTGACAAGGGTAGGCTTGGGCTTTTAGAAATCCTTAGATTAATTTTCTTAAGTTGAAAAACCATGTGAGTTAGATATGATATAGATGAAGTCATAAGGAAAGGAAAACTCAAGCTTTAGAGGTTTCTTTGAGATGAACACAATGTCATCATCTAGAAACTCTCATCATCAAGCTATCATGCTCATAACAAGGCCTAGAGGCCAAATGAAAAGAAAAGGAAAAACAAGGAAAAGTTCAAAAAGAATCCAAGAGTAAACTAGAGAAAAACACTTTCTTGAGCAAAACAAAGTTTGAAAACAAATCCCTACCTTGTGATGAAGGTAAAAGCTTGGACTTGAAGATGGAAAATGAGATGAGCAACACCTCCTAGGATGGTGATGATGATTCGGCCTTGCTGAAAGAAAAAGGAAGGAAATGTGGTTCAAGTGAAGTTGTGTTTGAGGTGTGGTGTTTGAGAGGTTTGATGATGGTTCAAGGCTTTGGGGTGGTGTTTGATGTTTAAGAGATGATGATGAGATGAAGAGATGAAGAAGATAAAGATGAAAAAGAAAGGAAGAACACTCTTGAAACTTTGAGAGAAAAAGGAAGAACTAGCAAGACAACTCTAAAACTCTAAACTTAGCAAATGCTTCAAGGTGCAACAAGGCTATCACAAGCATCCTATTTATAGAAAAACAAAGCCATGGAGCTTACAAAGGGAGGGAGTGGCCGTGTGGTTTGGAGGGAAAAGGGAGAGGAAAATATCTCTTACACAAGGTCATTCAAGCATGGTTGAAGTATGGAAGCTATGCTACAAAGTATGGCTTGATGTGAGTTAATTTCTTATCAAATTTTTATGAAATTAGGCTTCTAGAAACTTGTCATGGCTGGAACTTTTCCAGCCACAAATAAATGGGAAAAATAGGTTGTTTTAATTATTTATTCATGTGGAAATTTAAGCTTGATTGAAAGTTATGACAAGGTATAGTGTATGTGACTTGAGGTATGGCCTTGGAGTGTTGAAAAATTGAACATGTGATGCATATGGGGAGAGAAGGCTCACGGCCAGGTCTGGTTCAGCAAGGAGGAGGTGAGTTTTGACCATTTAATTGGGTGTTAATGGTAGGTTTAGATGTGTATTAGTTTAGGTACAAGGTTAGGAATGATTAAGCTTAAGTTTAGGTAACTAAGAATGTGATTTAGGGAGTTTATGACAACTTTAGGAGTACTCATACATCATTAAAGAATTTAAAACTCATTTGTGAATAAACAATGTGTAACACAATTCCATGATTTAAGGAATTGGAAAGAGAAAACACTATTTAAGATTCTATGACTAGGTGTCTTAAAATTAAAATATGTTTTTAGGTTGTAATTAATACTTTTTGGTTCTAATCCACTTTAATAAATTATTTTGACTCAAGATTAATTAAGAAAATTAATTAACCTTCGATTAGAGCCTAATATTGCTTAGGTTTGCTTAATCACGCGATTAAGCGTAAAAACACGAAACTAGGGGCAAAACCATAATTTTACATTAATTTTGCCCGGGACTTCAAAAATTAAAACTGAGGTCATAGAATACATAAAAATGCCTTTTAAAACCATCTGGAGAAGTTTCGGGTTCATCCGACACTTGCAAACAGGTAAAACACCGCAGAGGCGTTTTGGTCATTTTGACCCGAAAACTCGAAAAACGAGATTTTCGATCCCGGGAAGGTACACAAGTTATCTAATCCCCTTCCAACATTGAGTTTGCCCTTCGAGTACTGCCGAACCGGCTTTCCTCGAATTCTGGGTTGAAAATGACCTTAGGGGCATTTTGGTCATTTTCACTCTAACAGAAAAAATCGGGGCGTTACATTACTCCCCTCCTTAAAAAGAATTTCGCCCTCGAAATTCGTACCTTTAGAAAAGTTCTGGATATTTGGACTTCATCTCTGATTCTAGTTCCCACCTGTATTCTTCCGACTTGTCTCGTCCCCACGCCACTTTCACCAAAGGAACAGACTTGTTCCTTAACTGCTTGACTCCGTGATCCACTATTCTCGTAGGCGGTACATTGAAAGTGAGGTCCTCCCTCAACTGTACATGCTCTGGTTCTAGGACATGACTAGGGTCGGACTCATATTTACGTGAATCGAGACGCGTGAAAGACATCATGAAGGTTTGACAGATCGAGTGGTAAGGCTATTTTGTAAGCTACGGATCCGACTCTCTGAAGAATTTCAAAAGGACCGAGAAATCGGGGACTCAACTTTTTAACTTTCATGGCTCTTCCTATTCCTGTAGTGGGGGTGATTCTTAGAAATACATGTTCTGCTTCTTGGAACTCCAAGGGCTTGCTCCTTTTGTCCGCGTAGCTTTTCTGCCGACTCTGAGCGGTTAAGATTCTATCCTTGATTTTCTTGATTTGCTCCGTCGTTTCCCTCACCACCTCAGGTCCTAAGACACTTTGTTCTCTGGGCTCATACCAACACAAAGGTGATTGGCACTTCCTTCCATATAATGCCTCGTACGGTGCCATACCGATGCTTGCGTGATAACTGTTGTTATACGCAAACTCGATCAAGGGCATGTACTTATCCCAGCTTCCTTTCTGGTCTATGACACAAGCTCTTAGCATATCTTCCAGGGTTTCGATTGTCCTCTCGGACTGACCATCCGTTTGTGGGTGGTAAGCAGTGCTTAGGTACAACTTAGAACCAAACGCCTTTTGAAAGGCTCCCCAAAAATGTGACGTAAACCGCGGATCTCAATCCGAGATTATCATCGATGGAACTCCTTGAAACCTTACTACTTCTTGGATGTAAAGCTGGGCCAACTTATCCAACGAGTATGTGACTCGAATAGGTAGAAAGTGGGCTGACTTCGTCAGTCGATCCACGATTACCCATACGGCATCATGGCCAGCTTAGGTCCTTGGCAATCCTGTCACGAAATCCATTGATATACTCTCCCACTTCCACTCGGGGACTGACAGGGGTTGCAACATGCCAGACGGCTTTTGGTGTTCGATCTTAACCTTTTGACAGATCAAACACTTACTCACCCAGGCGACCACATCCTTCTTTAATCCGGGCCACCAAAACATCCTCTTCAAGTCCTAATACATCTTGGTAGTACCAGGATGGATGGAAAAATGGCTCTTGTGAGCCTTCTCCAAGATCTTCTCTCGGAGGTCGCCATCTTGTGGCACACAGATTCGCCCCTCGGACCTCCACAACCAGTCGGGGCCTCGTACAAAACCTTTCAATTTTCCGGCCTTAACTGCCTCGATTGTCTCCATAAAGTCCTCATTTTCTCTTTGGGCAAGCATAATCCTTTGCTTAAACCCACTGGTCACCGTGAGATGACTCATCACGATGCCATTCTCCATTATAGACATCCCAAGATTCATATCCCTAAACTGCTCTATTAACCCAACTTCATTAACCATCATATCGATGAGCGTAACGAGTTTCGGCTCAAGGCGTCGGCTACTACATTAGCCTTGCCGGGGTGGTAACTTAAGCCAAAATTGTATCCCTTGAGGAATTCCATCCATCTCCTTTGCCTCATATTCAACTCTTTTTTATCAAAGAGATGCTTGAGACTCTTATGATCGAAGAAAACTTCAAACCTTACACCATACAAATGGTGTCTCCACATCTTTAGAGCGAACACGATGGCTGCTAGTTCTAGGTCATGGGTGGGGTAGGTTACCTCGTGAGGCTTGAGTTGTCTAGACGCATAGGCTACCACTTGCCTATTTTGCATCAACACACAACCTAAACCCTTGCCAGAAGCATCGCAATATACCTCAAAGGGTACGTTGGGGTCAGGTAAAACTAAAACTGGGGTTGAGGTGAGCTTTTCCTTAAGTTCTAGGAAACTTTTTTCACATTCGGGGCTCCACTCAAACGGGGCATTCTTCCTAGTGAGCTTAGTTAAAGGTAGGGCTAACTGGGAAAATCCTTTAATAAACCTACGGTAATATCCAGCTAAACCCAAAAAGCTTCTAATTTCAGTTACAGAGGTTGGTCTATCCTAATTCATCACAGCTTCTATCTTACTTGGGTCGACAGCTATGCCACCTTTTGACACAACATGTCCTAAGAACTTTACCTCCTCTAACCAAAATTCACACTTAGACAACTTAGCATATAACTTCTTCTCTTTTAATACCTCTAAAACCAACCTTAAATGACGCTCATGCTCTTCGTGGGTCTTTGAATAGATGAGAATATCATCTATGAACACAATCACGAATTGATCTAAATAGGGTCTAAAGATCCTATTCATGTAATCCATAAAAACTGCGGGAGCATTCGTCAAACCAAACGACATCACATTGAACTCAAAGTGTCCATACCGAGTTCGAAAGGCGGTTTTAGGAATGTCCGAATCTCTAACCCTAATCTGATGGTAACTGGACCTTAAATCAATCTTAGAAAATACTACGGCTCCCTTCAATTAGTCCATAAGATCATCAATCCTAGGCAATGGGTACTTGTTCTTTATGGTCATTTGGTTCAACTGCCTATAGTCTATACACATCCTCATACTTCCATCTTTCTTTTTCACAAATAAGACCGGAGCGCCCCAAGGTGAAGCACTCGGTCTTATAAAACTCTTCTCCAACAGCTCCTCCAACTGGGTTTTTAGCTCCACTAGCTCCATAGGTGACATCCTATACGAGGCTATAGAGATTGGTCCTGTTCCAGGAACCAACTCTATGGAGAATTCCACTTCTCTCTCGGGAGGGAATTCGGGTATTTCATCCAGAAACACCTCGGGATAGTCTCTCACCATAGGTATCTCACCTAGGTTCTGCTCAAAGTCTACATCACAGGCGGCTAGGAGAACATATCCCTTAGCTTTCTCCCCACTACAGAAGACCTCTACTGAATTTAGGTACAGCCTAATGGGTTGAGTGATGTTTTCGGGAGGAGAGGGGAAAACTACGGTTTGAGTTCCACAATCTAACATCACACGATTGGCGTGAAGCCAATTCATGCCTAAGATAATGCCTATGTCTTTTAAGGGTAAACAAATTAAATCTATGATAAAAGACCTATTTTCTACAACAAGGTGACAGTTTAAACAACAACGGCAAGTATTAACAGGGCGATTTGTAGGAGTAGAAACAATAAGGTCAAAGGGAAGTTTAGAGACTCTTAGATTTAAGGACTCGACACTAGCAAGTGAAATAAAAAAATGAGTAGCACCAGAGTCATATAGTACAGTTAAGGGTTTACCGTTTACTTCGCACATACCTTCAATGAGATCTTTGGACTTCTTGGCGTCTTCCGCATTAAGGGTAAAGACCCTTCCTCGATATTATGGTCGGGGGTTTTGGTTTGATGTCCCTTGTCCGGTGCAGTCCTTTGCATAGGGGCCAGGCTTGCCACACTTGAAGCACACATTCTGACCGGCTAAGCATGGGCGATTCCCGTGATTCTTTCTGCATTGTGGGCAGACGTCAGCAGATGTTGCTCCGGGGTAAGTAGCAGGGGTTTGTGGTGCCTTGTTCTTGGCTCCACTTGGTCCTCCATTGTGGTTCCGGGGTCCACCCGGTCCGCGGGGTTGATTGTTGAAATTCCTCGGGCCTTGATGTTGAAACGGCGGCCTTTGGTGTTGCTTGGATTGTTGGTGTGCAGGAGCTCTTGGTGATTGTTGTTGTTGTTGTCGGAACTGGTTGGTCTGGTAGGGGTTGTAGTGATTCCTCGAAGGATACTACGGTTTGAACTTCAGGGCTTGAGGTCCGAGTCCCTTAGCTCGTTCCGCCCTTGTGGCTTGTATTTTTCATTGCCCTTCTTCGAGAATTCGGCACTTGTTGACCAGAGTCGGGAAGTCTCTAATCTCCATGTGGGCCACGGCATAGTTCATTTCCGCCTTCAGACCGGTCTCATACTTCACACACTTCCAAACCTCATCGGGGTTCCCTTGGAACACCCGAGAGAACTTGATCAGCTCCTCAAACTTAGCAGTGTATTGGGCTACAATAGACCCTCCCTGGGTCAACTACATGAACTCAATGTCTTTTGAATTCCTTACGGACTCCGGGAAATACTTCTCATAGAAGTAAGTCTTGAACAACTCCCAGTCGATGGGTGTTCCGGAGGCTTCTAACAGATGCTTTGTGCCATTCCACCAGAATTCGGCGTCGGACTTTAGCATGAAAGCAGCAAATGTGACCTTCTGCTCTTCTGAGCAGGTAACGACAGAGTAGATCTTCTCCATGTCTTTGATCCACTCATCAGCCTTGTCGGGGTCCATTACCCCTCGGAACACTGGCAGGTTCGCCTTGCGGAACTCGCCGAAGCGGGCTTGTTCCACCGTCTCAGCAGCAGGGGGAGGAGGGGGAACAGGAGCAGCATTCGCTTGTTGATCCATCTGGTCGAACATTCGTTCCATGGCTTGCGCCATGCGATGGACAGCAGCAGCAGTTGCATTATCTTGGTCAACATCGGGCGTAGTCCTAGGCCGTCGTCGCGGTGCCATTGGTCCCTAAACACATGAAACAATGAACATCAAGTTGATCAGGCTCAATATCCATGCAAAATGAGCTAGTTATCATGGCACTTGCAAGCAACAGAAGTCATGCATCTCTAGTCCTACAACTTATCTCTATCAAGCACTACACATGACATAACTATCGCATCATGCTTATAAAGCATAGTCAGTCCAATCCTCAGGCTCCTTGAGAATCAAACTGCTCTGATACCATAATGTAACACCCTAAATCTTAACCCAAGACTACTAGTATGTACTTAGGTTAATCTTTAGAATATTACCTCTTGGTTTCATCTTTTACTTAGAAAATACTTAGTGGAAATATGGGTAAAATTTTTCTTTTTGGAATTTAAAATCAAAGTGAGAGCCATGCACGAGTTTTTTAAGAGGAAGCATAGCGAAACATATAAGCAAAGCATAAAGAAACACATCATATCATGGAGACATCAACTAAAACATAGTTATATATATATGCTGTGCCTACCTAAAGGGCAGGTCTATTCAATACATCGAGAAGCAGAATACAACTGAAATGCAATACAAGGAAATCATAAAAGTAAATGCAAGAGAAACAACACCCATACCCATGTGCATCTAGAGTAGACAACCTCATATACAAAAGAAGGTTTGTCCTCAACTATGTGGTGTGTGTGCACTAACTACTACCCCTCCTATGCCTACTCCTGCTGGTCCGAGTACTGTGGGGTCGAGTCGATCCACTGACGAATCTCGGCGGGAGTGGTCGAGCGCATCATCAGGGCATGTCCACCGTGGCGAGGGCGCATAGATGGCCGTCGAGCCAACCTCGGCTGGACTACCGTCTCCTCACTCCCAGCCCTCATCGGTGGGGGAGCGGGATTGGAGCTCCAACTGTACATGTGGGATGGCGGGTCCTCGGATGGGTCCGTCTCAGAAATCTTTGGGGGCCAGCGGCACATACTGCAGGTAGTCACGCATCATCGATGTCTCAGGCTCCATGCGGAGGATCTGCTCATCGTGTGGTCTCGCTCGCTCAAAAATCCCGTTATGACGGTAAGGAGCAGTCGGGGTGAAGTGGTAGCTCGGGACGGGGTGCGCGAAGGGTCGTCCCATGAACATGAATACTTTGACAGTGCAGCGACCCTCAAAATGGTATGACCCGAGTGCCAGGTCATGGTGCAGCTCCCATACCGGGGTGTCGATGAAGAGTACGAATGTCACCATCTGAAGATATGACGGAAGAAAAGAGAGAGGGAATGAGAATCTTTCTAAAAGAATTCTCAGTAGGGTTATCCCTACCTAGGTGACATCGTCACATCCTCAGGAACCTTGGGTTTATTTTCTAAAAAGGTGTGCATGCATATAAATTCCTTTTAAGTTTATTTCCAAAGTGTTATTTATCCAAGGTCCGTCTTATTTTACAATGCGTCTTATAACTAATCATGAAATATACTAATGATATGCATGCATCATAAAGATAAACCAAACAATAGAATAACTGAGAAACATTATAACGTTGGCATAGGTATGATATATGTGACATTGTAAACTTTAACTTTTCATCTCATGGGGCCGCCCTAAAACATCTCTAGATTATGAGCTCATACCTTAACTAGTCGTCACTAGTTCTTACTTATCCTATGATAAGTGTAACATATACATAATCCCGACTTAAAGTACGGGCTAGGGGGCAAAATAGGATCACCTTTCTTAGGGTCATTTCCTCTTTGAAACGCTCTACTAGCAACTAGTGCATCGTAGTTTTGTCCACTTTGGCAAGCTCTATGTCAATACCCTCACGGATTTGTTTTCTTGGGGGTGCTCGGCTAAACCGGTGTCACCCAAGAAGGCGTCTCAGTGTTGTGTCACATTTAAATTCTCATAAAGTGTTAATTCATAGATATATCATTATTCATTACATGAATCTTTTTCATAGCATGTATATCATCACAAGAAACTTCTTCATAGTGTATACATAAAACCATAACATATACATTATCACATAATCACACCTTAGACAATCATTCATACAAACTCCCAAGCTTATTATGTTATAAACTTATAGTATGTTATGCTTTGGTTCCTTTGAGTCTTAAACTTGTAAACTAATTGTTCTTAGTATTATTCTTAACCTCTTACACACCTATAGGTTCACAACTAATAAGTGTTACTAATTTTTATGCTCAAGGACTAATCCAAACAACACTATGCAGATTTGGACAACTTATATTTGTGTGATTACGGGGTTCTAGAGATTACGGTTTAGACCCTTAAAGTCCTTAACTCACATTCTAAGTTATTGATCATCAAAACCTAGTCTCTTGGGAACCTATAAGGTTATAACTAAGTATTTCTCACCTCACACTATGGTCAAGAACATCTCTAAACCTCAAGGATGCAGAATTTGAAATCCTAACTTTACGGGTACCTAGAAGTCACAACAATGACCCTTTCTAAGTTTAGTTTGCTCCTAAGGCTTCAAGATTAAGTCCTAAACCAATTATGAGTCATTCCTACATATTTAAACTAATTTATAACCATGATTATTAAATCTAAACCTTGCTGGATAGAATCCAGAAAATTACATAATGAAAGGATCTAAAATTCTTAAATTAATTCTTTTCTAGTTCCTAACTTATCCTATCTTTCACATATGAGTCTTAACATTATTTTTACTCAAACATAGGCATATTAGCATCATCAAAACAGCACATACAGTGGCAGAAAAGAGCTAGGAAGAACCAAAAATATACTTCTCCATAAAAGGCATAAAATATAATTTCTAAGGCACACAAAATACTAGTTTCTCTTGGAACTCTTTTTAAACTTTCAAAACTCATTTATAAACAATTTTAACATCTAAAGACATAAGAATATTTAAGAGGGCAGTGACCAATTCATTTTTATCTCAAGAAGTCCTAAATTCATAAAACTTAGTTCTATGCATTCCTTAAACTCATATAAGCTTCGAAAAATTATGAAACATAGTCTCAAATACTTAGAAACTTCAAGACCTCTTGGGGCCAAAATATGAACCAAGGAAAATACATATTGTTAGACCTTTGTTGAGACAACAATGGGCAAGTCTTTGAGCTCTAGGTTCATTTAGGTGATGACATAAAAATAAACATGCTTATGCACTTATTTTTAGGTTCCATTAGAAAGTAAAGTGATAGCACGAAGTAAACATGAATGCAACTTATTATTATCTTGGTATTAAGTGAGAACTTGAAATATAAACATGATAATGCATAGCTTGAAATATAAACATGATAATGCATAGCTTGAAATATAAACATGATAATGCAAGTTCATTCATTATCTTGGTATTTAGTGATAGCAAGGAAATAAACATGATATGCAAAGCATAAAGTAAACATGATGCAAGTTTCATTTTATGTTTAACTAGAGCTCATTCAAAACTTTAACAAGATAACAACCCAATACAATATCTCAAAGATCACAACACAAAAACCGAAAATCGTATAAAAGAGAAAGAAAGTGAAACTACATCAAGTTCTTTATTAAATACCCAAAACCCCTATCTAGAGAAAAATCTCTAGAACGTGCCGGCCAACTTTAAGGTTGACAAGGGTAGGCTTGGGTTTTTAGAAATCCTTAGATTAATTTTCTTAAGTTGAAAAACCATGTGAGTTAGATATGATATAGATGAAGTCATAAGGAAAGGAAACTCAAGCTTTAGAGGTCTCTTTGAGATGAGCACAATGTCATCATCTAGAAACTCTCATCATCAAGCTATCATGCTCATAACAAGGCCTAGAGGCCGAAATGAAAAGAAAAGGAAAAACAAGGAAAAGTTCAAAAAGAATCCAAGAGTAAACTAGAGGAAAACACTTTCTTGAGCAAAACAAAGTTTGAAAACAAATCCATACCTTGTGATGAAGGTAAAAGCTTGGACTTGAAGATGGAAAATGAGATGAGCAACACCTCCTAGGATGGTGATGATGATTCGGCCTTGATGAAAGATAAAGGAAGAAAATGTGGTTCAAGTGAAGTTATGTTTGAGGTGTGGTGTTTGAGAGGTTTGATGATGCTTCAAGGCTTTGGGGTGGTGTTTGATGTTTAAGAGATGATGATGAGATGAAGAGATGAAGAAGATAAAGATGAAAAAGAAAGGAAGAACACTCTTGAAACTTTGAGAGAAAAAGGAAGAACTAGCAAGACAACTCTAAAACTCTAAACTTAGCAAATGCTTCAAGGTGCAACAAGGCTATCACAAGCATCCTATTTATAGAAAAACAAAGCTATGGAGCTTACAAAGGGATGGAGTGGCCGTGTGGTTTGGAGGGAAAAGGGAGAGGAAAATATCTCTTACACAAGGTCATTCAAGCATGGTTGAAGTATGGAAGCTATGCTACAAAGTATGGCTTGATGTGAGTTAATTTCCTATCAAATTTTTATGAAATTAGGCTTCTAGAAACTTGTCATGGCTGGAACTTTTCCACCCACAAATAAATGGGAAAAATGGGTTGTTTTAATTATTTATTCATGTGGAAATTTAAGCTTGATTGAAAGTTATGATAAGGTATAGTATATGTGACTTGAGGTATGGCCTTGGAGTGTTGAAAAATTGAACATGTGATGCATATGGGGAGAGAAGGCTCACGGCCAGGTCTGGTTCAGCAAGGAGGAGGTGAGTTTTGACCATTTAATTAGGTGTTAATGGTAGGTTTAGATGTGTATTAGTTTACGTACAAGGTTAGGAATGATTAAACTTAAGTTTAGGTAACTAAGAATGTGATTTAGGGAGTTTATGACAAGTTTAGGAGTGCTCATACATCATTAAAGAATTTAAAACTCATTTGTGAATAAACAATGTGTAACACAATTCCATGATTTAAGGAATTGGAAAGAGGAAATACTATTTAAGATTCTATGACTAGGTGTCTTAAAATTAAAATATGTTTTTAGGTTGTAATTAAGTACTTTTTAGTTCTAATCCACTTTAATAAATTATTTTGACTCAAGATTAATTAAGGAAATTAATTAACCTTCGATTAGAGCCTAATATTGCTTAGGTTTGCTTAATCACGCGATTAAGCGTAAAAACACGAAACTAGGGGCAAAACCGTAATTTTACACTAATTTTGCCCGGGACTTCAAAAATTAAAACTAAGGTCATAGAATACATAAAAACGCCTTTTAAAACCATCTGGAGAAGTTTCGGGTTCATCCGACACTTGCAAACGGGTAAAACACCGCAGAGGCGTTTTGGTCATTTTGATCCGAAAACTCGAAAAACGAGATTTTCGATCTCGGGAAGGTACACAAGTTATCTAATCCCCTTCCAACATTGAGTTTGCCCTTCGAGTACTGCCGAACCGGCTTTCCTCGAATTCCGGGCTGAAAATGACCTCAGGGGCATTTTGGTCATTTTCACTCTAACAGAAAAAATCGGGGCGTTACACAACATGTTCTTTAATGTTGGATTTGTTTTTCATTTGTAATATTTATTTAATGAAGAAATGACACAAACACGTAATCTTTGTTCTTGAAGTCATGTGCAAACCAAATTATTTGTTGAACTTAAGTTCTCAGGACAAAAGCAAAGCCAAATCCTTATCATAAACTAAACTTTATTTTTCTTGTCTTTAGATATGCAAAAGACATAAAAAAAACTAAAACCTAAATTATATTAAATAAATGTCGACTTAATGATGATTATGCAAGTAAGAAATAAGTAGAAAAGAATTAGGTCATCTATATAGAAAATATTCCATAAATTCAAAAGTTTGAGGCTAAGACTTGAATTGTGTTAGGGACCCTTTCTTTGGAAAGGTTTATGAGAGCAAGGGCACAAATGTAAATTTCATTGTTTGAAGTCAGTTGTGAATAATACTGAGAAGGATAGCTATGATTAGGTAGGACAGTTGTCAAAGCGATTAGGAGGTTAGGAGTAGAAGTCAAGGTATAAAAAGGAAAGGAAAAAATAGAATAATGAGTTGTTATGTTCCAGAATGGAAAGATGAGGAATGAAATTAGTTGGAGATGCCACAATCAAGAATGATTGATAAGCCAAGGGAGATTGCCAAAAGAGCAATTGGATACTTTTGATAAGACTTAGGGTTCCAAGCAAGAACCAAAGAGACACTCTTATTAAAAAACGGTATTCTAATATGAATTTAGCAAAAATCCCCTTCCAAAAGGTGTTTACACGGTTTATAAAATATGAAATTAACAAGTGATGAGTTGTACAAAATTCACAAGCCCAATTACATTATTACAAACTTTATTTAGTAACATAACAGGCTTAAAAAAGATTATGGTACTCCATAAAACATCAAGAGTCTTCAAGTGGGATTATGCAATGCACATTTTAGGTTTCAAGTCTTCCAAATTAGGGGCAGCCTCAAGAATTGTTGCTACAACTTGTTGCAATGCCTCCTTTTGTAACGACCCATATTTTTAATATTATTCTGATAAAATAATTAATTGTGAATAATCTATAGGTATTTTGAAAAATCTGACAGACACAGATATGATTAGATTAACATCAGGATTCCGAAAAAAATGAAAATTAAATTTATATTATTAAAAATTTAATATAATAATATTTTAATCGAGGATATAGAATGAGACCTTATAATTGGTATAAGGATATAGAAAAAATAATGATAAGGTAAATAAATATTTGTAGCCCAATAAAATTATTTAGGTATCAATCGGGTACCAAAATAGTAAAAATTGGTACATTAAAATGGTAATAGTCAGTATACCAAAACACTGAGATTTGTCAAATTAATGGACATTATCATATCTTAAATGATTTTTAACTCAGAACAATTGAATAAACATAGATAGTTTCAATATTGATACAAAGTAATTTGATCTACAATTAAAAATCTTACCCTTTACGAAAACTTACTCTCCAAGTAAGTGTCATATATAAAAGTAAAAAAGACAAGCAACTGAAGCTTCTCTCTGTTACAGCTCACATTTCTTCCTCCTTCATGTTTTCCATCTTCAATTTTTCTCCTTTTAACTCCATCAAAGTATCATATTTCCAAAACATATCCTTAAATAAACATCAAAACTAGTTCTAGAACACTTTCTCTACCACAAACTCCATCCGAAACCTTTTTTTTTCCTTTTCAATTAAGTCCAAACAGCTGCTCATATAGGGGCTGGAAGTTGGAATGAGGCTTTATTTAGAGAAGGAAAGCTAGAAGAGAAGTTGTCAAAAAGCTTGGAGGGAGGTAGGAAAACCATTCTAGTCTTTTGCTCTATGATATTTGTTTATTTTGCTAAAACAAGTGCTTGATTTTGTTGAGTTATTGTCTCTGAAATCTGAAACCCATGTTATGATTTATGATTGATTAAGTTGTTAACTCAATGAGATATATACGTGGTTTATTATTGTTGGCTAAAAGATGATCTTACTATTGGAACCAGAATAAATAGTATTACTTAGGTTTGAATTCTGCCAACATGCTCTATTTGTGCTGGAGAGGTTTACAGTGAGATCCAAGGTCCGAGATACAAATCTAGGTGATGATTTAATTAGGAAAGAGATTCGAGGTTGGAGATATAAATCTAGGTGATGGATTAGTTAGGAAAGAGATCCGAGTTCCAAGGTCCGTAGTTTAGGAATGTGAGCTCCGAGATCTGAGATCAGAACCAATGTTATAGTGGTTTAGGGAGTGAGTTCCAAGGTCAGTAGTTTAGGATGTGAGGTCCGAGATCCGAACCAAGATTATGGAATAGTTTGGGAAGCAAGTTCCGAGGTCTGTGGTTTAGGATGTAAGCTTAGAGATCCGAGATCACAACCCAAGTTATGGAATAGTTTAGGGACTGAGACCAGAAATCCGAGGTCCTAGACTAGAAATCCAAGGTCCGAGAACAAGTAATCCAAGGTCTGAGACCAAGAAATTCAAGGTCCCTTTACAACAATTATTATAAAAGAATTAAAGAGAATTTTAGTAGAGAAGTTTTATAAGATTTCAAGAGATTTTGAGCGAAATGTTTCATAAGAAGCGAAGAGATTTTAAAGAGAATATCTCATGAAACTTCGCGAGACTTCAGAAGATTTTTAAGAGATATTGGAAGAATATCTCATAAGAGTTTAAGAAGAGAGGGAATGTAAGAAAATAAACCTCCAACAAAAAAAGGGAATTCAAGAAAATAAGCTTTACATAATAATCAATTGCTTAGTGGTAACTCATGAATTCATGAGTAGTAGTAGACGTGCTATGCCCTCAGAACTATATCAGGATGTGAATGCGATGGCGTTACATTATTTATGAGAAAAGGGATGCACTGAGAATAGCGAGACTATCTAGATGAGATGTAGTAGATGTACTCCATCTAGTGAACTATATCAGAATGTAATCGCGACAGGGTTACATAGTTGCCAGTACGATCCAGAGAGAAGTATATCAGAAGAATCCTATGAGTTTTACCATTAAGCCTAAACTTTCTAAAAAATCTATAAAAGATTTCAAAGAGAAATTGAGCAGAGAAATTCATGAGAAGTTAAGATATTTCTAAAGAGAATATCTCATGAGAAATTCAGAAGTTTTCACAGAGAAAATCTCAAAGAGTTCTAGGAGATTTTCAAGAAAAAAGTCTCATAGAAATTCAGGAGACTCAGAAAAAAATATCTCATAAGATTTGAAGAAATTTCAAGAAGAAATCTCAAAGCAAAAGTAACAGAAATAGAACTATTAAGAAGGGATTCTAATAATCAATTATGAGATTACACAACTGGTGAGACCCCTATATAAACAACTGAAGAATATATTGCTTATTTTTGCATTAAGTTGAATATCATTGAGGAATAGACTGGTATTTTTCCTACTAAGAATATTTGATTCTCATTCCTACTGTTATCATTTTTTTTCATAGATTGCAATGAAGGAGATCCTTAACTCATAATGGCATCACGATCAAAAACTTTTGATGAGCTAATGATAGAGAATTTAGTCAGTATCTTTTATTTTCTTTTAGTGAATTTGGATAGTATGCTACCTAGACTAAAGGGTTCCTATGTGACCCAGGATAAGGGTTTGACATAGTAATACATAATGTTGACTTGTCATCAAAAAATTATAATTATGTATTTTTGCTATATTATTTATTTTTAAATTTAGCGACTCATGGAAAAAGAAGTTTTGTATTTGTCTTAACAACACACTGGTATTTAAATATTGTATAGAAACCTTTAAGAATAAGCAAAGATAACAAGTAACAACTACTTACTATAGGGTTATGGCTTAAGCATAGCTTTATGGTAGGAAGGGTGTTACATTAATGGTATTAGAGCAGTTCATCCTATTAGAGCCTAAGGATAGTCTGACTTGCTTCTAAAGCATACTCTAAAATGTTGGAATCATGTAGTAGGATTTTATCTGCTGAGATAAGAAGCAGAATTTTATATGCATGACTGCTTACTTTTGAAGTAGTTAGTAGCTATTATGCTGAGCATTGTATTGAGCCTAATTAACTCAATGCCTTTTGCTTTGTATAGTAGTAAACTAATGACTTCGGGTGGGCTTAGTAGGACTAACAATAACAATGATGATAGGGTGCTTGAGGGGGAAGCTATAAATGTTATGCGTGACTTTCAAAATATAACCTAGGTAATCAAGGGGCAAGCTATAACGCCTCGATTTTCTATTAGAGTAAAAATGACCAAAATGTCCCTGAGGTCATTTTCGGCCCGAAACTCGAGGATAGCAGACTTGGCAGTCCTCAAGGGGCTAACTCCATGTTTGAAGGGGATTAGTTGACTTGTGTACCTTTTCGGGATCGAAAATCTCATTTTCTGAGTTTTCTGGTCAAAATGGCCAACATACCCCTGTGGTGTTTGACCCGATTGCAAGAGTCGGATGAACCCGAAACTTCTCCAGATGGTTTTAAAAGGTGTTTTTATGTATTCTGTGACCTCACTTTTAGTCCAGGTAGTCTCGGGCGACTTTTGTGCAAAATTACGATTTTGCTCATAGTTTTGTGTTTTTAAGCTTAATCGCGTGATTAAGCAAACCTAAGCAATATTAAGCTCTAATCAAAGATTAATCTAGAGTCAAAATAATTTATTAAAGTTAATTAGAACCTAAGATTGCATAATTTAAACTCAAATCTTATTTTAAATTCAAGATTCCTAGTCATAGAATCTTAAATAGTGTTTTCTCTCTACAATTCCTTAAATCATGGAAATTTGTCTACATAGTTTACTCATAAAATGAATTTTAAACTCTCTAAGTGTGTATGAGCACTCCTTAATCATGTCATAAAATTCCTAATCACCTTCTTAGTTACCTAAACTTGTGCTTAGCAATCCCTAACCTTGTACCTAAACTAATACATATCTAAACCTATCATTAACACACAATTACATGAAACAATTTTTCTCCCCTTTGGCTGTTGCAATCTGGCCGAAACCCATACCCCTTGTTTCCATCACATGTGTAAATTCTTACACTCAAAATAACCATGCTTCCACTTCACCATGAACTATACTTTGAGTCATAAACACCATGCTTCACATGACCACTTCTAGAAGACTTTTTCCCCCCTTTTTCCTACCCAAAATCATCAGCCCTCCATGCCCTTCTAGATGAATTATTTCATTTCAAAATTAAAAGGAAAATACCTCAAAAACTGTGCTTGAAAGCCATGCTTGAACCCATACCTATCATACCTTCAACCATGCCTTGAATGACCACTTGTAAGAGATATTTTTCTCTCCCCCATGCCCTCACATGCTACGGCCAGCCCTTCCCCTCATTGAGTCTCCATTGTTTTTGTTTTCTATAAATACCTTACCTAGATGCACTTGGAAACACTTTAGATCATTTGCTAAGTTTAGTTTTCAAGCTTTTCTTTGAGTTCTTTCTTGTTCCCTCAGAGTTCTAAGAGTTCTTCCTCTTCATCTTCATCTTCTTCATCTTCCCTTTGAATCATCATCTCATAGCCATACACCACCACCTCACTATCTTGAATCACCTCCTAAGCACCTAAACACTCAACCTCAAACACAAACTCACCAAGAACACATCTCCTTTCCTTTCCCCTCTCCTTGGCCGAAGCCACATCTCCACTCTAGGGGGAGTTGCTCTTCTCATTTCCTTCCAAGATCAAGCCTTTGTCTTCACTCTTGGTAGGAGTTGCTTTCAAGTTTTCTTTTTACTCAAAAATGTGTTTTTCTCAAGGTTTCTCTTGGTTTCTTTTTGAGATCTTTCTTGCTTCTCTTTTCTTTCACATTTCAGCCTCATGGCCTCATCATGAGCATGATAGCTTGATGATGAGTGTTCTAGGATGATGACCTTGTGTTCATCTCAAAGGAACCTCTAAAGCTTGAGTTTTTCCTTTCTTGAAACTTTATCTATATATATTACTTAGCTCACATGATTTTTCAACTTAAGAAAATTAATCTAAGGATTTCAACAAGCCCAAGCCTACCCTTGTCAGCTTTAAAGTTGGCCGGCACATTCTAGAGATCTTCTCTAGATAGGGGTTTTGGTTACTTAATAAAGAATATGACATAGTTTGATTCTCTTTTCCTTTCTTTATATGTTTTTGGTTCTTGTTTTCTTTTTCTTTACATTTCAGCCTTGGTTTCCTTTTCTTTATGGTTTTGTTTTCTTTGAGTTTATTTCCATTGAGCTTGATGATGTTGTTCCAAAGCCATGTAGTACCTTTGAGAACTTGGTTTAAGAACTCTAAAGCTCACTTTGTTGATGACATAGATGTTGGGTTGAGATTTTTGGTTCTCTTTAAAAGTCTCATATGAGCTCTAAGTTAAGATAAAAAGAACTTGCATCCATGTTTACTTTTATGTCATCACTAAGTGCTCAAGATTTAAGAATGAACTTGCATTTCCATATTTATGTTTATGCTCTCACTAAATCTCTAAGATAATAATGGATTGCATAGCATATTTATTTTTATGCTCTCACCTCTTAATAAAGACTAAAACCTAGTGCATGGAATATTTATTTTTATGGCAATCACCTAAGAGATTTAGAGCTCATAGACTTACCCATTATTATCTCAAACAAAGTTTGAGAATATAAATCTTTTTCTCCTTTGATTTCGGGCTTGTGATGATGTTGAGTTTTAGTATGAGATTCATCTAGTTACAAGTGCTAAAACTTTTGTTTCATGATTTTCCTAAGCATTAGATGATTTCAAGAAATGTTTTGAGCAAAGTTTTATGTTTTAAAACCCCCTTGAGATTAATTTGAAATAGCTACTGCCCTCTTGTGTTTTGTGATGGTTTTGATGAAATAAATTATTTCTAAGTGAGTTTTGAAAGTTTTAAAAAGGTTCCAAGAGAAATCAATAACTTATGTGTTTTAAAAATGAAGTTTTATGCATTATATGATGGAGATGATTTCGGTTCTGCCATGCTTGAGTTCTCACTATGTGATTCTGTTTTGATGTTTAAATATGAGTATGTTCATGTATAATTAAGGTTAAAATTCATTTGAGAAACTTAAGACAAGTTAGTAACTAGAAAGGAATTAAAATACAAGTTCTAGATCCCTTAGAAATATAATTTTCTGGATTCTGTCCAGCAAGGTATAAAATTAGAAATCATGGTTTATAATTAGTTTAAATGTGTAGGAACTACTCATAATTGGTTTAGGTATTGATCTTGCTGCCTTAGGAGCAAACCGAACTTAGAAAGGGTCAATGTTGTGACTCCTAAGCACCCGTAAAGTATGAAATATAGGTTCTGCACTCTTGAGGTTTAGAATTGGTTATGATCATAGATTTGAGTGAGGAATACTTAGATATGAGCCTACAGGTACCCGAGAGCTTAAGTTGTGATGATAGACAACTTAGATTTCAAGTTAAAGGACCTTAAGGGTCAAAGCATAAGACATTAAGAGACTTTGATGTTTTAGGTTTCATAAAGAATATGATATGTTGATGCATATGCTTTGATGATGTGTAAGCTATGATGAAATTATTTATTGAAATATTAAGTGATCATGATTATGAGAGTTGGATGAGAACTGCATATGTGTTTTAAGCTTTTGGCATAAAGTTGATTTGAAGGAAATTCGGTACACAACTGTTATGCTACCGAATTTCCGTCAAATCTAAAGGACTTGAGAATGTTTTTGAAGTGCCATATGAGATTTAAAACCCTAGGTGACACTGGTTCGGCCGAGCACCCCCAGGGGAGACAAATCCGTGAGGGTATAAGTAGATGCAGCCTACCAAAGGGAACAAATGGCTGTGGCTAAATGCCTGCAAAGCATTTGAAAGAGGGTATATCCTAAGAGATGTGATCCCTAGCCCCCTAACCCATACTCAAGGAGTCGGGATTATTTTTATTATGGTTCACTTATTCAGATAATAAGCAAGAGCTAGTGACGGCTAGATGAGGTATGAGCTCATAACCTGGATGTTTTTAGGGTGGCCCTATAATGCTATAGTATGATGATTTATGTAACAAAGATTGAGGAAAGTTCCACTGAAAGATTTATGCAACTTTATGCCACTTGAATGCTTCTTGATGATTGATTTGTTGAGTTATTTATTTAAAGTATTGTCATGCATTCATGCTTGATATGTTGCATTCATGACATTAAGATGCATTCTAAAAGGAACGGACCTTGGATAATTCAGTTTTATGAAACCTAATAATGAATCTTATTTGCATGCATACCTTTTTATAATAAACCCAAGGTTCCTGAGAATGTGAACGATGTAACCTTAGATAGGAGGTCCCTACTGAGATTCTTTAGTAAGATTCTCACTCCTTTCTCTTCTCTCTTCCTCTTCCATCACATTTTCAGAGATCAATGGTGACGTACGTGGTTTTCATTGACACACCAGTCTGGGAGGTGCATTACAACCCGGGTCATCGCTCCTATCACTTCGAGGGTTATTGTGTTGTACGTGTTTTTGTGTATATGGGACGACCTTTTGCCTACCCAGTGTCCAACTACCAGTTCACTCCCACTGTTCCTTATGGTGATGATGACCTAATCTTTAAGCACACCCACCCCCGTGACGAGCAGATTCGTCGTGCTTGTTCATTTGCCTTAGCTGTCCATGACTACCCAGAGTATGTGTCTTGTTTGAGGAGGTCGGAGATGGATCCGTCCGAGGATTCACCAATGCACGTCTACTCGGAGAGCTATGCTCCCATTCCCTCATTCAGGCAAGAAGGTAGTGAGGACACCATGATGCAGCTGTGCCTGGCGAGGAGAGTCGAGATGCGCCCTCGCCGAGGAGCTTGTAACGCCCCGATTTTTCTGTTAGAGTGAAAATGACCAAAATGCCCCTGAGGTCATTTTCAGCCCGGAATTCGAGGAAAGCTGGTTCGACAATACTCGAAGGTTAAACTCAATGTTGGAAGGGGATTAGATAACTTGTGTACCTTCCCGGGATCGAAAATCTCATTTTTCGAGTTTTCGGGTCAAAATGACCAAAATGCCCCTACGGTGTTTTACCCATTTGCAAGTGCCGGATGAACCCGAAACTTCTCCAGACGGTTTTAAAAGGCGTTTTTATGTATTCTATGACCTCAGTTTTAATTTTAGAAGTCCAGGACAAAATTAGTGCAAAATTATGGTTTTGCCCCTAATTTCATGTTTTTACGCTTAATCGCGTGATTAAGCAAACCTAAGCAATATTAGGCTCTAATCGAAGGTTAATTAATTTCCTTAATTAATCTTCAGTTAAAATAATTTATTAAAGTTGATTAGAACCAAAAAGTGCTTAATTACAACCTAAAATCATATTTTAATTTCAAGACACCTAGTCATAGAATCTTGAATAGTATTTTCTCTTTCCAATTCCTTAAATCATGGAATTGTGTTACACATTGTTTATTCACAAATGAGTTTTAAATTCTTTAATGATGTATGAGCGCACTTCTAAACTTGTCACAAACTCCCTAAATCACATTCTTAGTTACCTAAACTTAAGCTTAATCATTCCTAACCTTGTACCTAAACTAATACACATCTAAACCTACCATTAACACCCAACTAAATGGTCAAAACTCACCCCCACTCTACTGCCCAGACCTGGCCGTGAGCTTCCCTCCCCATTATGCATCACATGTTCAATTTTTCAACACTCCAAGGCCATACCTCAAGTCACATACACTATACCTTGTCATAACTTTCAATCAAGCTTGATTTTCCAAGTAAATAACTAATTAAAATAGCTCATTTTCTCCATTTATTTGTGGCTGGAAAAGTTCCAGCCATGCATTGTTTCTAGAAGCCTAATTTCATAAAAATTTGATAGGAAATTAACTCACATCAAGCCATACTTTGTAGCATAGCTTCCATACTTCAAACCATGCTTTGTTTTTCTATAAATAGGATGCTTGTGATAGCCTTATTGCACCTTGAAGCATTTGCTAAGTTTAGAGTTTTAGAGTTGTCTTGCTAGTTCTTTCTTTTTCTCTCAAGTTTCAAGAGAGTTCTTCCTTTCTTTTCATCTTCATCTTCTTCATCTCTTCATCTCATCATCATCTCTTAACCATCAAACACCACCCTAAAGCCTTGAACCATCATCAAACCTCTCAAACACCACACCTCAAACACAACTTCACCCAAAACACATTTCCTTTCTTTTCCTTCCTCTTTGGCCAAATCATCATCACCATCCTAGGAGGTGTTGCTCATCTCATTTCATCTTCAAGTCTAAGCTTTTACCTTCATCACTAGGTAGGGATTTGTTTTCAAACTTTGTTTTGCTCAAGAAAGTGTTTTTCTCTAGTTTCCTCTTGGATTCCTTTTGAACTTTCCTTTGTTTTTCCTTTTCTTTTCAATTTGGCCTCTAGGCCCTATTATGAGCATGATAGCTTGATGATGAGAGTTTCTAGATGATTACATTGTGTTCATCTTAAAGAAACCTCTAAAGCTTGAGTTTTCCTTTTCTTGTAACTTCATCTATATGATATCTAGCTCACATGGTTTTCCAACTTAAGAAAATTAATCTAAGGATTTCTAAAAGCCCAACTCTACCCTTGTCAACCTTAAAGTTGGCCGGCACGTTCTAGAGATTTTTCTCTAGATAGGGGTTTTGGGTAGTTAATAAAGAACTTGACGTAGTTTCACTTTCTTTCTCTTTTATATGACTTTTGGTTTTTGTGTTGTGATCATTGAGATATTGTATTGGGTTGTTATCTTGTTAAAGTCTTGAATGAGCTCCAGTTAAACATAAAATGAACCTTGCATCATGTTTACTTTATGCTTTGCTTATCATGATTACTTCCTTGCTATCACTAAGTTTCAAGATAATAAGTGAACCTTGCATTGTCATGTTTATATTTCAAGTTCTCACTTAATACCAAGATAATAATGAGTTGCATTCATATTTACTTTGTGATATCACTTTACTTTCTAATGGAACCTAAAATAAGTGCATAAGCATGTTTATTTTTATGTCATCACCTAAATGAACCTAGAGCTCAAAGACTTACCCATTGTTGTCTCAACAAAGGTCTAACAATATGTATTTTCCTTGGTTCATATTTCGGCCCCAAGAGGTCTTGAAGTTTCTAAGTATTTGAGACTATGTTTTATAATTTTTCCAAGCTTACATGAGTTTAAAGAATGCATAGAACTAAGTTTTATGAATTTAGGACCTCTTGAGATAAAGATAAATTGGTCACTGCCCTCTTAAATACTCTTATGATTTTAGATGTTAAAAGTGTTTTATAAATGAGTTTCGAAAGTTTAAAAAGAGTTCCAAGAGAAACTAGTATTTTATGAGCTTTAGAAATTATGTTTTATGCCTTTTATGGAGAAGTATATTTTCGGTTCTTCCTTGCTCTTTACTGCCACTGTATGTGCTGTCTTAATGATGATAATGTGCCTATGTTTGAGTAAAAATAATGTTAAGACTCACATGTGAAAGATAGGATAAGTTAGGAACTAGAAAAGAATTAATTTGAGAGTTCTAGATCCTTTAATTATGTAATTTTCTGGATTCTGTCCAGCAAGGTTTAGATTTAATAATCATGGTCTTAAATTAGTTTAAATGTGTAGGAATGACTCATAATTGGTTTAGGACTTAATCTTGAAGCCTTAGGAGCAAACTAAACTTAGAAAGGGTCATTGTTGTGACTTCTAGGTACCCATAAAGTTAGGATTTCAAATTCTGCATCCTTGAGGTTTAGAGATGTTCTTGACCATAGTGTGAGGTGAGAAATACTTTGTTATAACCTCATAGGTTCCCAAGAGACTAGGTTTTGATGATCAATAACTTAGAATGTGAGTTAAAGACTTTAAGGGTCTAAATGGTAATTTCTAGAACCCCGTAATCACACAAATATAAAGCTGTCTAAATCTGCATAGTGCTGTTTGGATAGGTCCTTGAGCATAAAAATTAGTAAAACCTATTAGTTGTGAACCTATAGGTGTGTGAGAGGTTAAGAATAATACTAGAACAATTAGTTTACAAGTTTAAAGACTCAAAAGAACCAAAGCATAACATATTATAGGTTTATAACATAATAAGCTTGGGAGTTTGTATGTATGATTGTCTAAGGTGTGATTATGTGATAATGTATATGCTATAGTTTTATGTATACACTATGAAGAAGTTTCATGTGATGATGTATATGCTATGAAAAAGATTTATGTAATGAATAATGATGTATCTATGAATTAACACTTTATGAAAGCTTAAATGTGACACAACACTGAGACGCCTTCTTGGGTGACACCAGTTTAGCCGAGCACCCCAAGAAAACAAATCCGTGAGGGTATTGACATAGAGCTTGCTAAAGCGGACAATACTACGATGCACTAGTTGCTAGTAGAGCGTTTCAAAGAGGAAATGACCCTAAGAAAGGTGATCCTTAATTTGCCCCCTTGCTCGTACTTTAAGTCGGGAATTATGTATGTTACGCTTATCATAGCATAAGTAAAAACTAGTGATGACTAGTTAAGGTCTGAGCTCATAACCTAGAGATGTTTTAGGGCGGCCCCATGAGATGAAAGTTAAAGTTTACAATGTCACATATATTATACCTATGCCAATGTTATAATGTTTCTTAGTTATTCTATTGTTTGGTACACCTTTATGATGCATTCATATCATTAGTATATTTCATGCTTAGTTATAAGACGCATTGTAAAATATGACGGACCTTGGATAAATAAATACTTTAGAAAACTAACTTAAAAGAAGTTTATATGCATGAACACCTTTTTAGAAATAAAACCCAAGGTTCCTGAGGATGTGACGATGTCACCTAGGTAGGGATAACCCTACTGAGAATTCTTTTAGAAAGATTCTCATTCCCTCTCTCTTTTCTTCCGTCATATCTTCAGATGGCGACATTCGTACTCTTCATCGACACCTCGGTATGGGAGCTGCACCATGACCCGGCACTCAGGTCATAGCATTTTGAGGGTCGCTGCACAGTTAGAGTATTCATGTTTATGGGACGACCTTTCGTGCATCCAGTCTCGAGTTACCATTTTACCCCGGCTGCTCTTTACTGTCATAACGGGATTTTTGAGCAAGCTAGACCACGTGATGAGCAGATTCTCCGCATGCAGCCTGAGGGATCAGCGGTACGCGACTACCCAGAGTATGTGCCTCGTACCCAGTACTCGGAGACGGACCCATCCGAGGACCCGCCATCACATATGTGCAGTTGGAGCTCCAGTCCCGCTCCCCCACCGATGAGGGCTGGGAGTGAGGAGACGGTGGTCCAGCCGAGGTTAGCTCGTCGGCCATCTATGCGCCCTCGACGCGGTGGACATGCCCCCGATGATGCGCTCGACCACTCCCGTCGAGATTCGTCAGTGGATCGACTCGGCCCCACAGTACTCGGACCAGCAGAAGTAGACATAGGAGGGATAGCAGTTAGTGCACACATGCCAAATTGTTGAGGACAAACCTTCTTTTGTATATGAGGTTGTCTACTCTAGGTGCACATGGGTATGGGTGTTGTTTTGCTTGTATTTACTTTTATGATTTCCTTGTATTTGTTATTCAGTTGTATTCTGTTCCCTAATGTATCAAATAGTCCTGCCCTTTAGGTAGGCACATTATATATATATATATATCTATGTTCAGTTGACGTTCCCATGATATGATGTGTTTCTTTATGCTTGCTTATATGTTTCGTTATGCTTCCTTTTAAAGATTCGTGCGTGGCTCTCACTTTGATTTTAATTCCAAAAAAAAAAATTTTACTCATATTTCCGCTAAGTATTTTCTAAGTAAAAGATGAGACCAAGAGGTAATATTCTAAAGATTAACCTAAGGGCATACTAGTAGTCTTGGGTTAAGATTTAGGGTGTTACAGAGCTCATGTTCAGCCAACACGTGTCCGTATCCTACTCCACTGGCCCACTCAGGAGGAGCTCGAGCAGTTCACCGGTTACATACCTCCATCGTCCGAGGATCTTCACTGTCAGTAGATTTTGTTGGAGAGCTATTCTAGTGCTTGAGCCGTCACAGGGTCTTCCCCTTCAGCAATATCTTTTGGGAGGGGACTTTGAGTATAGTACTCGATAGGAGGGTAGTGTAGTTGGTTTTTATTTCCCGTTGTACCATATACTTTATTGCTTTTATATTTTCTTGTATTTTTCCCTGTACTGCAAGCTCAGCCCGATCCCATAAGAGCATGACTCTATATATTCTTAATTATGGTATTAATGAAAGTATTTCTTTTGGTGTGTTATTCTCTGTGCCATTACTATATGTTTTAATTATTGTGTTTTCATGACTTGTTGTTTGTGCTTTATATTTCTGTTTCATGAGAAACGCGGCCTTCACTTTGATTTTATATTTCAAAAAAAATTTACCCATATTTTCCACTAAGTATTTTTATAAAAATGAGACTAAGAAGTAATAACCTAATGATTAACCTAATGTGTTCTAGAGTGTTGGGTTAAAAGTTAGGGTGTTACATTTTGGTATCAGAGTAGTTCGATTCTCACAGAGCCTAAGGATTGGACTGACCATGCTTTAGAAGCATGATGCGATAGTTATGTCATGTATAGTGCTTAATAGAGATAAGCTACAAGACTAGAGATGCATGACCTCTGTTGATTGCAAGTGCCATGGTAACTAGCTCATTTCGCATGGAATATTGAGCCTAATCAACTTGATGTTTACTGTCTTATGTGTTTAGGGACCAATGGCACCGCGACGATAGCCTAGAAATGTGCCTGAAAGTGATGAAGACAATGTGACTGCTACGGCTGTTCGTGACATGGCCCGAGCCATGGAACGCATGTTCAAATGGATGAATTAATAAGAGAATGTTGCCCCCGCTCCCCCTGCTACTGAGGTGGTTAAGCAAGCCCGTTTCGGCTAGTTCCGCAAGGCGAACCCGCCTATTTTCCGTGGGGTAATGGACCCCGACAAAGCTGACGAGTGGATCAAGGACTTGGAGAAAATCTACTCTGTGGTTACCTACTAGGAAGAACAGAAGGTTACGTTCGCTGTTTTCATGATGAAGTCTGATGCCGAGTTCTAGTGGAATGGCACGAAGCGATTATTGGAAACTTCGGGAACCCCTATCAACTGGGTGTAACACCCTAATTTTTATCCCAACTTTCTAGAACACATTAGGTTAATCATTAGGTTATTACTTCTTAGTCTCATCATTTTATTAAAATACTTAGCGGAAATTATGGGTAAAAGTTTTTTTTTTTTGAAAACATAAACCAAAGTGAGAGTCGCGCTCATCGTAAAGCAGGAATATAAAGCACAAAGACAAGACAAGTAAAGCATAAGTAATAAAGGATAAAGAACACAACATATAACAATGGAACAATGATTAACACAACAAAGGATACACTTCATTAATATAATATTTAGGGTACATAGATAGTCACGCCCTTATAGAATCGAGCTGAGCTTGCAATACATGAAGGATAACAAGAAAGCAGTAAAGTACATAGTGCGACATAAGATAAGAACCACCTAAACTACCCTCCTACCAGAACTATGAGTACTAAACTCAAACCCCCTCCCAAAAGATACTACTAAAGGGGAAAACCTCGCAACGGCTCAAGCACTCGGATGGTTTTCCAATAACTACTAATGACGAGGACCCTCAGGTGAGGGAGGTATGTAACTGGCAAACTGCTCGAGCTCCTCCTGAGTGGGCCAGTAGAGTGGAACAAGAACATGAGTCGGCTGAACATGAGCTCTTCGGCGAGGGCGCATCTTGGCTCTCCGCGTCAGGCGTGGCTGCATCACGATATCCTCACTCCTTTCCCGTCTAAGCAGGGAAAAGGGAGCCGAGCTCTCCGAATAAACGTGCATTGGTGAGTCCTCAAACAGATCCATTTCTGACCTCCTCGAACGAGGCACATATTCCGGGTAGTCACGGACAGCTGAAGCAGATGAATGGGCATGACGAATCTGCTCATCGCGGGGGCGGGTGCGCTCGAAGATCAGGTCATCGCCACTATAAGGAGCAGTAGGAGTGAACTGATAGCTGGACACTAGGTAAGCAAAAGGTCATCCCATGTACACAAAAACACGAACGGCACATCGACCCTCGAAATGATAGGAACGGTGGTCTGGGTCGTAGTGTACCTTCCACACCGGCGTATCAACGAACAACACTAAAGTCACCATCGAGCTCTGAAGATATGACGGAAGAAAGAGAAGGAGAGAAAATGAGTGAGAATTCTTTCTAAAAAATCTCAGTAGGAGTCTCCTATCCTAGGGTTACATCGTTCACATCCTTAAGAACCTTGGGTTTATTTATAAAAGGTGTGCATGCATATAAGATTCATTGTTAGGGTTTATGAAACTAATTATCCAAGGTTCATTCCTTTTAGTATGCATCTTAATGTCATGAATGCAACACATCAGAACATGAATGCATGGCAATGCCTCAATCAAATAACTCAATGAATCACGACATCAAGAAGCATACAAATGGCATAAAGGGCATATAACTTTCAAGTGGATCTTTCCTCAACTTTGTGACATTAATCATGGTACTTTAGCATAATAAGGCCACCCTAAAATAACTAGTGTAATACCCTAATTTTTAACCCAATACTCTAGAACATATTAGGCTAATCATTAGGTTATTACTTCTTAGTATCATCATTTTATTAAAATACTTAGCGAAAATTACGGGTAAATTTTTCTTTTTGAAAACATAAAGCAAAGTGAGAGCCACGGGCTTAACTAATTGAACAACAGGAATGTAAAGCATGTGTAACAATCATTGGAAATCATAGAGTATAGCATGTAGTCGTGAACAATGACCCACATGACAGAAGAAACATTTCATCAATAATAACATAGTTGAGGTACATAGCTAGTCATACCCCAAGAATGGGCAGAGCTTGTAATACAGCAGAAATAAAATACAACATAAAACAAGAAAGTAGAAATAAGCCATAACTACCTAAGTGCACCTATGGTGAATAACCTCAAAACAAAAGAAGGTTTATCCACTCTACATGTGGGTGTGTGCACTAAGCCTCCCCTATGACGTCAACTACTGGAACACGGGAAATGGTGGAGTGTAACCAATCCATGGACGCAGGGCAGCAGGAGTGGGTACACATGAAAACTGAACGTGAGCTCCTCGATAGGGGCGCCTCTCGGCTCACCTAGCTAGCCTCGACTGTGTGACAGTCTCCTCGCTCTGGCCTTGCATGAACTGTGGTGTAGGAGCAGAGCTCTCGCTATACATATGCATCGGTGGGTCCTCGGATGGGTCGTCCTCCGAGCTCGGAGACTGAGGTACATAGTCCTGGAAGTCTCGAGGCATCAAACCACCAGTATACGTCTACAGAATCCTCTCATCTCGAGTTCGGGCATGCTCAAAAACCATCGCGTCATCGTAGGTGACATTGGGGAGAAACGGTAGCTCTGTACAGGGTGTGCAAAGGGGCATCCAATGAACATGAAGACTCGCACGGTACACTGCCCCTCAAAATGATATGACCCGTGGTCCAGGTCATAGTGGACCTCCCAAGTAGGCGTGTCAATGAAAAGCACGAACGTCGCCATCGGTCTCTGAAGATGTAACGAAAGAAAGAAGAGAGAGGAGTGAGAATTCTTACTAAAGAATCTCAGTAGGAGTCTCCTATCCTAGGGTTTCATTGTTCACATCCTCAGGAACCTTGGGTTTAATTATAAGAAAGTGGTCATGCATATAAGGTTCAATTTAGGGTTTTCCAAAACTAATTATCCAAGGTCCATTCCTTTTAGCATGCTTCTTGATGTTATGAGTGCAACATATTATATCATGGATGCATGTTAATACTTGAGCATATAAAACAACACATCAAAGCACATAAACATAAATCATGTGGCATAAGGGTATATAACTTTCAAATGAGATCATTCCTCAACCTCGTGACATCAATCATGGTACTTTAGCATATAAGACCACCCTAAAAATAACTAGGTTATGAGCTCATACCTCAGCTAGTCGTCACTAGCTCTTGCTTATTATCTTGAATAAGCGAAACATAAATAATAATCCCGACTCGCAAGTACGAGTAGGGGGTAAGGATCACCTCTCTCTGGGGTATACCCTCTTTGAAATGCTTTGCGGGCATTAAGCCACAGCAATTTGTCCGCTTTGGTAGGCTGCATCTACTCATACCCTCACGGATTTGTCTCCCCTGGGGGTGCTCGGCCGAACCGGTGTCATCCAGGGTTTTCCCTTCATATGGTACTCATAAACATTTCTTTAACCCTTTTACGTTTGATGAAAATTTGGCACCATAACAGCTGTTAAACCGAATTTTCTTCAAACTTGCCACAAGCTAATTCACACAACATATTCTCATGAAATCTGTAACACCCTAAATCTTAACCTAATACTACTAGTATGTATTTAGGTTAATCTTTAGAATATTACCTCTTGGTCTCATTTTTTACTTGAAATACTTAGCGGAAATATGGGTAAAATTTTTCTTTTTGGAATTAAAACTAAAGTGAGAGCCACGCATGATTCTTTGAACGGGAATTCATACAAGTCATATGAGTAAATCATAATAAAACACATAAACAACATGGATACATCAACTGATCATATATATATATAGATAATGTGCCTACCAAAAAGGCAAGACTATTCGATACATAGAAGAACGAAATACAACTGAAAAGCAAATACAAGGAAACCATAAAAGCAAGTACAAGGAAACCATGAAAGCAACACCCATACCATAGTATACCTAGTGTAGACAACCTCATATACAAAAGAAGGTTTGTCCCCAACTATGTGGCGTGTGTGCACTAGCTACTACCCATCCTATGCACCTACTCCTACTGGTCCGAGTACTGAGGGGTGGAATTGATCCACTGGCGAATCTGTAACGCCCCGATTTTCTGCTAGAGTGAAAATGACCGAAATGCCCCTGAGGTCATTTTCGGCCCAGAATTCGAGGAAAGCCGATCTGGCAGTACTCGAAGGGCAAACTCAATGTTGGAAGGGGATTAGATGACCTGTGTACCTTTCCGGAATCGAAAATCTCGTTTTTCGAGTTTTCGGGTCAAAATGACCAAAACGCCCCTGCGGTGTTTTACCTATTTGCAAGTGCCGGATGAACCCGAAACTTCTCTAGATGGTTTTAAAAGGCATTTTTATGTATTCTACGACCTCAGTTTTAATTATGGAGGTCCCGGGCAAAATTAGTGCAAAATTACGATTTTACCCCTAGTTTCGTGTTTTTACGCTTAATCGCGTGATTAAGCAAACCTAAGCAATATTAGGCTCTAATCGAAGATTAATTAATTTCCATAATTAATCTTGAGTCAAAATAATTTATTAAAGTTGATTAGAACCTAAAAGTGCTTAATTACAACTTAAAATCTTATTTTAAATTCAAGATTTCTAGTCATGGAATCTTAAATAGTGTTTTCTCTCTCCAATTCCTTAAATTATGGAATTTTTTCTTCATTGTTTTATTCATAAAATGAATTTAAAATCTCCTAAATATGTATGAGTACTCCTTAATCATGTCATAAAGGTTCCTAATCACATTCTTAGTCACCTAAACTTATGCTTAATGACTCCTAACCTTACACCTAAGCTAATACACCCCTAAACACATCACTAACACACTATTACATGACCACAACTCCCTCCTCCCTTGCTGCATCAGACCTGCACGAAATTCATCATCCATTTTATCACAATTTAATTTTATTTCACACTCCAAAGACTATGGTTGAAGCCATGTCATCAAAGTGCAATTCTCTCACCTCATGTTCCATGAGGATTCATTCTCCTCCACACATGCCTCACCTCATGTTCCATGAGGATTTATTCTCCTCCACTCATTCACTCTTATTCTTCTCTATAAATACCATGCCTAGATGAACCTTTGCTACACTTTGTTCATTTGCTAAGTTTAGTCTTCTAGTTTTTCTCTAAGTTCTTCCTTTTTCTCTCAAATCTCAAGAGCATTCTTCTTCTTCATCTTCTTCTTTTTCCTTTTGAAACATCATCACACAACCTTGAAACACCACCCCACCACCTTGGATCATCATACAAACACCTAAACTTCCATTCTCAAACACAAGCTCACCAAGAACACATTTCCTTCCTTTTTCTTTCATCAAGGCCGAATCATCATCACCATCCTAGGAGGTGTTGCTCGTATCATTTTCATCTTCAAGTCCAAGCTTTTTGTCTTCACTCTAGGTAGGAGTGTTTTCTAAACTTTGTCTTCTTGAAAATGAGTTCTTTCTAGCTTTCTCTTGGGTTTTCTTTTTGAAACTTTCTTTGGTTTCCCTTTCTTGTATTTTCGGCCTCTTGGCCTTGATGAGTACATGATAGCTCAATGATGAGGACTCCTAGATAATGACTATGTGTTCATCTCAAAGGAAACTCTAGAGCTTGAGGTTTTATTTTCTTTGAGTTCCAACTTTATTTTCTAACTCAAAAATGTTTTTACTCAAGAATACCTTTACTTTTCTTGCTATTATGATTTCGGTTTCTTTGTTCCTTTCTTTAACATTTCGGTTACCATTTTCCTTTTTGATCTTTGAAGTTTTATTTGTTCAAAAAGTTTTGCTTTCTTTGAGCTTGATGATGATGTTCAAGAACCTCATAATTCCTTTGAGAACTTGGTTCAAGAACTCTAAAGCTCTCTTTGTAATGAGATATGTGTTGGGTTATTATGTTGTTAAAGTCTTGGATGAGCTTTAGATCACCTTAAAATGACCTTGCATCATGTTTATTTTATGCTTTGCACATCATGTTTATTTTCTTTGCTATCACTAAGTACCAAGGTAATAAAGGAACTTGCATTATCATGTTTATATTTCAAGTTCTCACCTAAATATCAAAGATAATAATATAATGCATACCATATTTATTTTATGCTTTGCACATCATGTTTACTTTCTTTGTTATCACTAAGTACCAAGGTAATAAAGGAGCTTGCATTATCATGTTTATATTTCAAGCTATGCATTATCATGTTTATGTTTCAAGTTCTCACCTAAATATCAAAGATAATAATATAATGCATCACATATTTATTTTATGCTCTCACTTTACTTTCTAGCAAAAACTAAAACAAGTGCATGAGCATGTTTATTTTTATGTCATCACTTTAATGAACCTAGAGCTCAAAGACTTGCCCATTGTTGTCTCAACAAAGGTCTAAAAATATTTATTGCTTTTGGTCCCTATTTCGGCCCTAAGAGGCTTTGGTGTTTCCAAGTATTGAAAACTATGTTTTATAATTTTTCTAAGCTTATGTAAGTATAAAAAATATGTAGAACTAAGTTTTATGAATTTAGGACCTCTTGAGATAAAAATGATTTAGCTATTACCCTCTTAAGTATTTTTATGATTTTAGGTGATAAAAGTGTCCATAAATGAGTTTTGAAAGTTGAAAAAGGTTCCAAGAGAAACTAGTATTGTATGTGCTTTAGAAATTGTGTTTCATGTCTTTTATGGAGATGTTTGTTTCGGTTCTGCCTTGCTATGTTTGGCCACTGTATGAGCTGTGTTAATAATGATAAGATGCTTATGTTTGAGTAAAAATAATGTTAAGACTCATATGTGAAAGATAGGATAAGTTAGAAACTAGAAAAGAATTAATTTGAGAGTTTTAGATCCCTTAATGATGGAATTTTCTGGATTCTGTCCAGCAAGGTTTAGAAATGATAATCATGGTTCTAAATTAGTTTAAATGTGTAGGAATGACTCATAATTGGTTTAGGGCTTAATCTTGATGCTTTAGGAACAAACTGGACTTAGAAAGAGTCATTGTTGTGACTCCTAGGTACCCGTAAAGTTGGGATTTTAAATTCTGCATCCTTGAGGTCTAGAGATGTTCTTGACCATAGTGTGAGGTGAGAAATACTTAGTTATAACCTCATAGGTTCCCAAGAGACTAGGTTTTGATGATTTATAACTTAGATTGTGAGTTAAGGACCTTAAGGGTCGATGCATAAGATATTAAGAAGTCTTGAGTTTTTATGATGCTTAATTTTATGCAAGTATGATATATGATACATGAGCTTTATCTATGTGAGTATGATGTGTTTAAAATATATGCTATGATGAGTTTGGAATATATGCTATAATCTATGTAAGAATGATGAGTTTGAAATATATGTTATGATGTTTATCTATGTGAGAATGATGTATTAGAAGAATATGCTTGATGATGCATGAACCCTAAAATGTTTTATTGATGATACGTGAGGAAATGATTATTGAGATGTTAAGTTGTGTGATTAGCTTGTGGCATGAATTTTGGTTTGAAGGAAATTCAGTTTAACAGCCGCTATGCCGCCGAATTTCTATCAAACCTAAAAGAGTTGAAAAATGTTTTAAAGTACCATATGAGTTGAGAACCCTGGGTGACACTGGTTCGGCCGAGCACCCCCAGGATATTTTTATGTGACAAGCATTGAGACGTACTTCTCCTGCTACGGTGAGGAGGAGGCAAATCCGTGAGGGTATGTGCAGATGCAGCCTTACCAAAGCGGACAATTTTGTGCACTCGAGGCCAGAGAACGTTTCAAAGAATGAAATATGTTTATGTTACCCCCTCATTTTACCCCATATTAAATCTAGTGACGACTAGTTAGGATTGAGCTCATTCCTAGGCGATTAGGTGAGACGGAGATAGGAGGTTATGATAAAAATCGCCGGAGCGGTGTATCGGTTGGAAATAGGTGGATATGTTTTAAGAGGGTGGTTTTTGAGAAAAAGAACAAAAGAGATATGATGCTTTTAAGTCACATAGGTATGAGAAAAGTAAGAGTTGTAATATGCCCTTATGCCACTTGCATGAATCTAGATTGTTGTGATTTGTTGATTTATGTGCTCAAGTATTGCCATACATTCATACTTAAACATGTTGCATTCATGACATCAAGATGCATACTAAAAGAAATGGACCTTGGATAAATAGTTTCATAAACCCTAATAATGAATCTCATATGCATGAACACCTTTTATAAATAAACCCAAGGTTCCTGAGGATGTGAACGATGTAACCCTAGAATAGGAGATTCCCTCTTGAGATTCTTTAGTAAGATTCTCACTCTTTTCTCTTCTTTTTCTCGCTTCCGTCACATCTTCAGAGACTGATGGCGACATTCGTGGTCTTCATTGACACATCCGTCCTAGAGGCGCCCCTAACGAGGAGCTCACGCTCAGTCTACACGTATGCCTACTCCTGCCGCCTTGCGTTCTTGGATCAGTTACACTCCATTTCCCCGGGTTCTAGTAGCAGATCTTTTAGGGGAGGCTTAGTGCACACACTCACATGTAGACTGGATAAACCTGCTTTTGTTTTGAGGTTATTCACTATAGGTGCACTCGGGTAGTGATGGTTTACTTTATGTTACTTTACGTTTCTCTGTTTCTATTGTACTTCCTTTCTGCTGTATTACAAGCTCTGCCCGTCCCAATGAGGGTATGACTACTTATGTATTCTAAGTTATGTTATTAATGAAACGTTTCTCTTGTTGTGATGATTTATGCTCAGCTGTTATATGTTTCCATTTCTGTGTTTCTCTATGAATGTTAAGTGTGCTTTATATTCCTATTATTCGATTAGACTAAGAACGTGGCTCTCACTTTATTGTGTGTTTTAAAAAAAAAATAAAAAATTTACTCGTAATTTTCCTTTAGTATTTTAAGAAAAGGATGAGACTATGAAGTAATAGCCTAATGTTTAACCTAATGTGTTCTAGAAAGTTAGGTTAAAAATTAGGGTGTTACAGAATCTCGTTGGGAGTGGCCGTGCGGATCATCGGAGTGTGTCCACCACGGCAAGGGCGCATGGATGGCCTACGAGCTAACCTCGGCTGAACTACTGTCTCCTCACTCCCGGCTCTCATCGGTGGGGGAGTGGGGCTGGAGCTCCAACTGTACATGTGCGAGGGCGGGTCCTCTGATGGATCCTGTAACGCCCCGATTTTTCTGTTAGAGTGAAAATGACCAAAATGCCCCTGAGGTCATTTTCAGCCTGGAATTCGAGGAAAGCAGGTTCGACAGTACTCGAAGAGCAAACTCAATGTTGGAAGGGGATTAGATAAATTGTGTACCTTCCCAGGATCGAAAATCTCATTTTTCGAGTTTTCGGGTCAAAATGACCAAAACGCCCCTGCAGTGTTTTACCCGTTTGCAAGTGCCGGATGAACCCAAAACTTCTCCAGATGGTTTTAAAAGGCGTTTTTATGTATTCTATGACCTCAATTTTAATTTTAGAAGTCCCGGGCAAAATTAGTGCAAAATTACGGTTTTGCCCCTAGTTTCGTGTTTTTACGCTTAATCGCGTGATTAAGCAAACCTAAGCAATATTAGGCTCGAATCGAAGGTTAATTAATTTCCTTAATTAATCTTGAGTCAAAATAATTTATTAAAGTTGATTAGAACCAAAAAGTACTTAATTACAACCTAAAATCATATTTTAATTTTAAGACACCTAGTCATAGAATCTTGAATAGTGTTTTCTCTTTCCAATTCCTTAAATCATGGAATTGTGTTACACATTGTTTATTCACAAATGAGTTTTAAATTCTTTAATGATGTATGAGCACTCCTAAACTTGTCATAAACTCCCTAAATCACATTCTTAGTTACCTAAAATTAAGCTTAATCATTCCTAACCTTGTACCTAAACTAATATACACTTAAACTTACCATTAACACCCAATTACATGATCAAATCATCCTCCCCACTCAGCTGCCAGGTCTGGCCGAAGCTGCCCATCCCCATTGTGCATCACATGTTCAATTTTTCAACACTCCAAGGCCATACCTCAAGTCACTTACACTATACCTTGTCATAACTTTCAATCAAGCTTGAATTTCCACATGAATAAATAATTAAAACAACCCATTTTTCCCATTTATTTGTGGCAGGAAAAGTTCCAGCCATGTTAAGTTTCTAGAAGCCTAATTTCATAAAAATTTGAGAGGAAATTAACTCACATCAAGCCATACTTTGTAGCATAGCTTCCATACTTCAAACCATGCTTGAATGACCTTGTGTAAGAGATATTTTCCTCTCCCTTTTCCCTCCAAGACCACATGGCCACTCCCTCCCTTTGTAAGCTCCATGGCTTTGTTTTTCTATAAATGGGATGCTTGTGATAGCCTTGTTGCACCTTGAAGCATTTGCTAAGTTTAGAGTTTTAGAGTTGTCTTGCTAGTTTTTCCTTTTTCTCTCAAAGTTCCAAGAGTGTTCTTCTTTTCTTTTCATCTTTATCTTCTTCATCTCTTCATCTCATCATAATCTCTCAACCATCAAACACCACCCCAAAGCCTTGAACCATCATCAAACCTCTCAAACACCACACCTTAAATACAACTCCACCCAAAACACATTTCCTTTCTTTTCCTTCCACTTTGGCCGAATCATCACCACCATCCTAGGAGGTGTTGCTCATCTCATTTCCATCTTCAAGTCCAAGCTTTTACCTTCATCACAAGGTAGGGATTTGTTTTCAAACTTTGTTTTGCTCAAGAAAGTGTTTTTCTCTAGTTTCCTCTTGGATTCTTTTTGAACCTTCCTTTGTTTTTCCTTTCTTTTCCATTTCGGCCATGAGGCCTTGATTATGAGCATGATAGCTTGATGATGAGAGTTTCTAGATGATGACATTGTGTTCATCTCAAAGAAACCTCTAAAGCTTGAGTTTTCCTTTTCTTATGACTTCATCTATATGATATCTAACTCACATGGTTTTTCAACTTAAGAAAATTAATCTAGGGATTTCTAAAAGCCCAAGCCTACCCTTGTCAACCTTAAAGTTGGCTGGCACGTTCTAGAGATTTTTCTCTAGATAGGGGTTTTGGGTATTTAATAAAGAACTTGATGTAGTTTCACTTTCTTTCTCTTTTATATGACTTTCGGTTTTTGTGTTGTGATCTTTGAGATATGGTATTGGGTTGTTATCTTGTTAAAGTCTTGAATGAGCTCTAGTTAAACATAAAATGAACCTTGCATCATGTTTACTTTATGCTTTGCATATTATGTTTACTTCCTTGCTATCACTAAGTATCAAGATAATAAGTGAACCTTGCATTATCATGTTTATCTTTCAAGCTATGCATTATCATGTCTATATTTCAAGTTCTCACTTAATACCAAGATAATAATGAGTTGCATTCATATTTACTTTGTGCTATCACTTTACTTTCTAATGGAACCTAAAATAAGTGCATGAGCATGTTTATTTTTATGTCATCACCTAAACGAATCTAGAGCTCAAAGACTTGCCCATTGTTGTCTCAACAAAGGACTAACAACATGTGTTTTTCTTGGGTTCATATTTCGGCCCTAAGAGGTCTTGAGGTTTCCAAGTATTTGAGACTGTGTTTCATAATTTTTCCAAGCTTACATGAGTTTAAGGAATGTATAGAACTAAGTTTTATGAATTTAGGACCTCTTGAGATAAAGATAAATTGGTCACTGCCCTCTTAAATATTCTTATGACTTTAGATATTAAAATTGTTTATAAATGAGTTTTGAAAGTTTAAAAAGAGTTCCAAGAGAAACTAGTATTTTGTGTGCTTTAGAAATTATGTTTTATGCCTTTTATGGAGAAGTATATTTTCGGTTCTTCCTTGCTCTTTGCTGCCACTGTATGTGCCGTTTTGATGATGATAATGTGCCTATGTTTGAGTAAAAATAATGTTAAGACTCATATGTGAAAGATAGGATAAGTTAGGAACTAGAAAAGAATTAATTTGAGAATTTTAGATCCTTTAATTATGTAATTTTCTGGATTCTGTCCAGCAAGGTTTAGATTTAATAATCATGGTTTTAAATTAGTTTAAATGTGTAGGAATGACTCATAATTGGTTTAGGACTTAATCTTGAAGCCTTAGGAGCAAACTAAACTTAGAAAGGGTCATTGTTGTGACTTCTAGGTACCCGTAAAGTTAGAATTTCAAATTCTGCATCCTTGAGGTTTAGAGATGTTCTTGACCATAGTGAGAGGTGAGAAATACTTAGTTATAACCTCATAGGTTCCCAAGAGACTAGGTTTTGATGATCAATAACTTAGAATGTGAGTTAAAGACTTTAAGGGTCTAAACCGTAATTTCTAGAACCCCGTAATCACACAAATATAAAGATGTCTAAAACTGCATAGTGCTGTTTGGATAGGTCCTTGAGCATAAAAAATTAGTAAAACTTATTGATTGTGAACCTATAGGTGTGTAAGAGGTTAAGAATAATACTAGAACCATTAGTTTACAAGTTTAAGACTCAAAAGAACCATAGCATAACATACTATAGGTTTATAACATAATAAGCTTGGGAGTTTGTATGAATGATTGTCTAAGGTGTGATTATGTGATAATGTATATGCAATAGTTTAATGTATACACTATGAAGAAGTTTCTTGTGATGATGTATATGCAATGAAAAAGATTTATGGAATGAATAATGATGTATTTATGAATTAACACTTTATGAGAACTTAAATATGACACAACACTGAGACGCCTTCTTAGGTGACACCGGTTTAGCCAAGCACCCGCAGGAAAACAAATCCGTGAGGGTATTGACATAGAGCTTGCCAAAGCGGACAATACTACGATGCACTAGTTGCTAGTAGAGTTTCCTTAAGAGAGGTGATCCTATTTTTCCCCTAGCCCGTACTTTAAGTCGGGATTATGTATATGTTACGCTTATCATAGGATAAGTAAGAACTAGTGCCGACTAGTTAAGGTATGAGCTCATAACCTAGAGATGTTTTAGGGCGGCCCCATGAGATGAAAAGTTAAAGTTTACAATGTCACATATAGTATACCTATGCCAATGTTATAATGTTTCTCAGTTATTCTATTGTTTGGTTTATCTTTATGATGCATGCATATCATTAGTATATTTCATGATTAGTTATAAGACGCATTGTAAAATAAGACGGACCTTGGATAAATAACACTTTGGAAATAAACTTAAAAGGAATTTATATGCATGCACACCTTTTTAGAAATAAACCCAAGGTTCCTGAGGATGTGACGATGTCACCTAGGTAGGGATAACCCTACTGAGAATTCTTTTAGAAAGATTCTCATTCCCTCTCTCTTTTCTTCCATCATATCTTCAGATGGAGACATTCGTACTCTTCATCGACACCCCAGTATGGGAGCTGCACCATGACCCGGCACTCGGGTCATTCCATTTTGAGGGTCGCTGCACAGTTAGAGTATTCATGTTTATTGGACGACCCTTCGCGCACCCAGTCTCGAGTTACCGTTTTACCCCGACTGCTCCCTACCGTCATAACGGGATTTTCGAGCGAGCTAGACCACGCGATGTGCAGATTCTCCGCATGGAGCCCGAGACATCAGCGGCACACGACTATCCAGAGTATGTGCCTCGTACCCAGTACTCGGAGATGGACCGATCCGAGGACCCGCCATCACACATGTATAGTTGGAGCTCCAGTCCCGCTCCCCCACCGACGAGGGCTGGGAGTGAGGAGACGGTAGTCCAGCCGAGGTTGGCTTGTCGGCCATCTATGCGCCCTCGCCGCGGTGGACATGCCCCGATGATGTGCTCGACCACTCCCGTCGAGATTCATCAGTGGATCGACTCGACCCCACAGTACTCGGACCAGCAGGAGCAGGCATAAGAGGGGTAGCAGTTAGTGCACACACGCCACATAGTTGAGGACAAACCTTCTTTTGTATATGAGGTTGTCTACTCTAGGTGCACATGGGTATGGGTGTTGCTTCTCTTGTATTTGCCTTTTATGATTTCCTTGTATTGCATTTCAGTTGTATTCCGATCTATTGAATAGTCCTGCCCTTTGGGTAGGCACAGTATATATATATATATATATATATCTATGTTTCAGTTGATGTGTCCATGATATGATGTGTTTCTTTATGCTTTACCTATATGTTTCACTATGCTTCCTCCTAAAGATTCGTGCGTGGCTCTCACTTTGATTTTAAATTCCAAAAAGAAAAATTTTACCCATATTTCCGCTAAGTATTTTCTAAGTAAAAGATGAGACCAAGAGGTAATATTCTAAAGATTAACCTAAGTACATACTAGTAGTCTTGGGTTAAGATTTAAGGTGTTACAGATCTGTCTCTGAATACTAAGTCCGGGGCACGTACTCTGGGTAGTCACGTACGGCTGACGCCTCGGGCTGCATACGGAGGATCTGCTCGTCGTGTGGTCTAGCTCGCTTGAAAATCGTGTTATGATGGTAGGGAACAGTCGGGGTTAAGCGGTAGCTTCGTATTGGGTGTGCGAAGGGTCGTCCCATAAACATGAACACTCTGACTGTGCAGCGACCCTCAAAATGGTATGACCCGAGTGCTGGGTCATGGTGCAGCTCCCACGTCGGGGTGTCGATGAAGAGTACGAAGTCGCCATCTGAAGATATGACGGAAGAAAAGATAAAGGGAATGAGAATCTTCTAAAAGAATTCTCAGTAGGGCAATCCCTAACTAAGTGATGTCATCATATCCCCAGGAACCTTGGGTTTCATTTCTAAAAAGGTGTGCATGCATGTAAACTTCTTTTAAGTTAGTTTTCTAAAGTATTAATTATCCAAGGTCCGTCATATTTCACAATGCGTCTTATGACTAAGCATGGGATACACTAATGATATGAATGCATCATAAAGATAAGCTAATCAACAAAGTCACAAAAATGTTATAATAGTGGCATAAGTTGACAAGTATAAATCTCATAATAACTTTCTTAGTTTTTCATAGCATATGTGACATTTCAACTTTAACTTTATCTCATAGGGCCACCCTAAAACATCTCTAGGTTATGAACTCATACCTTAACTAGTCGTCACTAGCTCTTACTTATCCTATGATAAAACATAATCCCGACTTAAAGTACGGGCTAGGGGGCAAATTAAGGATCACCTCTTAGGGTCATTTCCTCTTTGAAACGCTCTACTAGCAACTAGTGCATAGTAGTATTGTCCGCTTTGGCAAGCTCTATGTCAATACCCTCACGGATTTGTCTTCTTAGGGGTGCTCGGCTAAACCGGTGTCACCCAAGAAGGCATCTCAGTGTTGTGTCACATTTAAGTTCTCATGATTTTCAGAAAGACCTTTTTCTAAGTTCCTCAAATTTGATGGAAATTCGGCAGCATGATGGCTGTAGACCGAATTTCCTCAAATTTGCTTATGCTATGAAAACATATAGGACATACACAAACATTTCTTATGGGGTATAGCATATCATTATGTAAAACTTCTTTATAGCACATATCAACTTATCATAGACAAAGCTCATGTATCATATATCATAAATTAAGCATCATAAAAACTCAAGACTTTTTAATGTCTTATACATTGACCCTTAAGATCCTTAACTCACGTTCTAAGTTATTAATCATCAAACCTAATCTCTTGGGTACCTATGAGGTTATAACTAAGTATTTCTCACCTCACACTATGATCAAGAACATCTCTAAACCTCAAGGATGCAGAATTTATAATCCTAACTTTACGGGTCCTTAGGAGTCACAACAGTGACCCTTTCTAAGTCCGGTTTGTTCCTAAGGCTTCAAGATCAAGTCCTAAACCATTTATGAGGCATTCCTACACATTTAAACGGGTAAAACACCGCAGGGGCGTTTTGGTCATTTTGACCCGAAAACTCGAAAAATGAGATTTTCGATCCCGGGAAGGTACACAGGTCATCTAATCCCCTTTCAACATTGAGTTTGCCTTTCGAGTACTATCGGATCGGCTTTCCTCGAATTCCGGGCCAAAAATGACCTTAGGGGCATTTTGGTCATTTTCACTCTAACAGAAAATTGGGGCGTTACATCAATCCCTGAGTGGATGTGGGAGAGTATATCGATGGATTTCGTGACAGGATTACCAAGGACCCAAGCTAGCCATGATGCCGTATAGGTAATCATGGATCGACTGACCAAGTTGGCCCACTTTCTACCTATTAGAGTCACGTACTCATTGGATATATTGGCTCAGTTGTACATCCAAGAAATCGTAAGGTTGCATGGAGTGCCGTCGACGATAATCTCAGATCAAGATTCGCGGTTGACATCAAATTTTTGGGGAGCCTTTCAAAAGGTGTTTGGTTCAAAGTTGTGTTTAAGCACTACTTACCACCCTCAAACAGATAGCCAATCTGAGAGAACAATCCAAACCCTAGAAGATATGTTGAGAGCCTGTGTCTTGGACCAGAAAGGAAGTTGGGATAAGTACATGCCACTAATCGAGTTTGCGTATAACAACAGTTATCACGCGAGCATCGGTATGGTATCGTACAAAGCGCTATATGGAAGGAAGTGCCAATCACCTTTGTGTTGGTACAAACTCGGAGAACAAAGCGTATTAGGACCCGATGTAGTGAGGGAAACGACGAAGCAAATCAAGAGAATTAAGGATAGAATCTTAACCGCTCAAAGTTGGCAAAAGAGCTATGCGGACAAAAGGCATAAGCCCTTGGAATTCCAAGAAGGCGAACATGTATTCCTTAGGATCACTCCCACTATAGGAATAGGAAGAGCCATGAAAGTAAAAAAGTTGAGTCCCTGATTTCTCGGTCCCTTTGAAATTCTTCAAAGAGTTGGGTCTGTAGCCTACAAAATAGCTCTGCCTCCCAATCTTTCTAATCTCCATGACATCTTTCACGTCTCTCAGTTACATAAATATGAGTTTGACCCTAGCCATGTTTTAGAGCTAGAATACGTACAGTTAAGGGAGGACCTGATGTTCAATCTACCGCTTACGAGGATTGTGGATCGTGGTGTCAAGTAGTTGAGGAACAAGTCTGTTCCTTTGGTAAAGGTTGCGTAGGGACGTGGCAAGACTGAAGACTTCACATGGGAGCTTGAATCCAAGATGAGGTCGAAGTATCCCGAGCTGTTTGAGGTATGAATTTCGAGGGCGAAATTCTTTTTAAGGATAGGAGTAATGTAATGCCCTGATTTTTTGTTAAAGTGAAAATGATGAAAATGCCCCTGAGGTCATTTGCGGCCCAGAACTTGAGGATAGCTGACTCGGTAGTCCTCGAGGGGCTAACTCCACATTTGAAGGGGATTAGTTGACTTGTGTACCTTTCTGGGATCGAAAATCTCGTTTTCTGAGTTTTCAGATCAAAATGACCAAAATACCCCTATGGTATTTGACCCGATTGCAAGTGCCGGATGAACCTGAAACTTCTCCAGATGGTTTTAAAAGACATTTTTATGTATTCTGTGACCTCAGTTTTAGTCCCGGTGCTCCCGAGCGAAATTTGTGCAAAATTACGATTTTGCCCCTAGTTTTGTTTTTTTAAGCTTAATCGCGTGATTAAGCAAACCTAAGTAATATTAGGCTCTAATCGAAGATTAATTAAGGAATCCTTAATTAAGGAATCCTTAATTAATCTAGAGTCAAAATAAATTATTAAAGTTAATTAGAACATAAGATTGCTTAATTTAAACTCAAATCTTATTTTAAATTCAAGATTCCTAGTCGTGGAATCTTGAATAGTATTTTCTCTCTCCAATTCCTTAAATCATGGAAATTTGTCTACATAGTTTACTCATAAAATGAATTTTAAACTCTCTATGTGTGTATGAGCACTCCTTAATCATGTCATAAAATTCCTAATCACCTTCTTAGTTACCTAAACTTGTGCTTAGCAATCCCTAACCTTGTACCTAAACTAACACACACCTAAACCTATCATTAACACACAATTACATGAAACAATTTTTCTCCCCCTTGGCTGTTGCAATCTGGCGAAAACCCATACCCCTTGTTTCCATCACATGTGTAAATTCTTATACTCAAAATAACCATGCTTCCACTTCATCATGAACCATACTTTGAGTCATAAACACCATGCTTTCATCCATGCTTCATATGACCACTTCTAGAAGACTGTTTCCCCCCATTTTCCTACCCAAAACTGTCAGCCCTCCATGCCCTTCTAGATGAATTATTTCATTTCAAAATTAAAAGGAAAATACCTCAAAAACCATGCTTGAAAGCCATGCTTGAACCCATACCTATCATACCTTCAACCATGCCTTGAATGACCACTTGTAAGAGATATTTTTCTCTTCCCCATGCCTTCACATGCTACAGCCAGCCCTTCCCCTCATTGAGTCTCCATTGTTTTTGTTTTCTATAAATACCTTACTTAGATGCACTTGGAAACACTTTAGATTATTTGCTAAGTTTAGTTTTCAAGCTTTTCTTTGAGTTCTTTCTTGTTCTCTCAAAGAGTTCTAAGAGTTCTTCCTCTTCATCTTCCCTTTGAATCATCATCTCATAGCCATACACCACCACGTCACAACCTTGAATCACCTCCTAAGCACCTAAACACTCAACCTCAAACACAAACTCACCAAGAATACATCTCCTTTCCTTTCCCCTTTCCTTGGCTGAAGCCACATCTCCACTCTTGGAGGAGTTGCTATTCTCATTTCCTTCCAAGATCAAGCCTTTGTCTTCACTCTTGGTAGGAGTTGCTTTCAAGTTTTATTTTTACTCAAAAATGTGTTTTTCTCAAGGTTTCTCTTAGTTTCTTTTTGAGATCTTTCTTGCTTCTCTTTTCTTTCTCATTTCGGCCTCATGGCCTCATCATGAGCATGATAGCTTGATGATGAGTGTTCTAGGATGATGACCTTGTGTTCATCTCAAAGGAACCTCTAAAGCTTGAGTTTTTCCTTTCTTGAAACTTTTGCTATATATATAACTTAGCTCACATGATTTTTCAACTTAAGAAAATTAATCTAAGAATTTTGTAACACCCTAAATCTTAACCCAAGACTACTAGTATGTACTTAGGTTAATCTTTAGAATATTACCTCTTGGTCTCATCTTTTACTTAGAAAATACTTAGCGGAAATATGGGTAAAATTTTTCTTTTTGGAATTTAAAATCAAAGTGAGAGCCATGCACGAATCTTTAAGAAGAAGCATAGCGAAACAGATAAGCAAAGCATAAAGAAGCACATCATATCATGGAGACATCAACTGAAACATAGATATATATATATATATATATATATATATACTGTGCCTACCCAAAGGGGCAGGACTATTCAATACATCGGGAAGCGGAATACAACTGAAATGCAATACAAGGAAATCATAAAAAGTAAATACAAGAGAAACAACACCCATACCCATGTGCACCTAAAGTAGGCAACCTCATATACAAAAGAAAGTTTGTCCTCAACTATGCGGCGTTTGTGCACTAACTACTACCCCACCTAGGTCTACTCCTGCTGGTCCGAGTACTGTGGGGTCGAGTCGATCCACTGACGAATCTCGGCGGGAGTGGTCAAGCGCATCATTGGGGCATGTCCACCGCGGCGAGGGTGCATAGATGGCCTACGTGCCAACCTCGGCTGGACCACCGTCTCCTCACTCCCAGCCCTCATCGGTGGGGAAGCAGGACTGGAGCTCCAACTGTACATGTGTGATGGCGGGTCCTCGGATGGGTCTGTCTCCGAGTACTGGGTACGAGGCACATACTCTGGGTAGTCGTGTGCCGCTAATGTCTCGGGCTCCATGCGGAGAATCTGCTCATCGCGTGGTCTAGCTCGCTCAAAAATCCCGTTATGACGGTAAGGAGCAGTCGGGGTAAAATGGTAACTCGGGACTGGGTGTGCGAAGGGTCGTCCCATAAACATGAACACTCTAACCATACAGCGACCCTCAAAATGATATGACCCAAGTGTCGGGTCATGGTGCAGCTCCCATACCGGGGTGTCGATGAAAAGTACGAATGTCGCCATCTGAAGATATGACGGAAGAAAAGAGAGAGGGAATGAGAATCTTTCTAAAAGAATTCTCAGTAGGGTTATCCCTACCTAGGTGACATCGTCACATCCTCAGGAACCTTGGGTTTATTTCTAAAAAGGTGTGCATGCATATAAATTCCTTTTAAGTTAGTTTTCTAAAGGGTTATTTATCCAAGGTCTGTCATATTTTACAATGCGTCTTATGACTAAGCATGAAATATAATAATGATATGAATGCAACATAAAGGTAAACCAATCAATAGAATAACTAAGAAACATTATAACATTGGCATAGGTGTAATATATGTGACATTGCAAACTTTAACTTTCATCTCATGGGGCCACCCTAAAACATCTATAGGTTATGAGCTCATACCTTAACTAGTCGTCACTAGTTCTTACTTATCCTATGATAAGCGTAACATATACATAATCCCGACTTAATAGTGCGGGCTAGGGGGCAATTAAGGATCACCTCTCTTAGGGTCATTTCCTCTTTGAAACGCTCTACTAGCAACTAGTGCATCATAGCATTGTCCGCTTTGGCAAGCTCTATGTCAATACCCTCACGGATTTGTTTTCTTAGGGGTGCTCGGCTAAATCGGTGTCACCCAAGAAGGCGTCTCAGTATTGTGTCACATTTAAATTCTTCATAAAGTGTTAATTTATAGATACATCATTATTCATTACATAAATCTTTTTCATAGCATATACATCATCACATGAAACTTTCTTCATAGTGTATACATAAAGCTACAGCATTTTCATTATCACATAATCACACCTTAGACAATCATACAAACTCACAAGCTTATTATGTTATAAACCCATAGTATGTTATGCTTTGGTTCTTTTGAGTTTCAAACTTGTAAACTAATTGTTCTAGTATTATTCTTAACCTCTCACACACTTATAGGTTCACGACTAACAAGTTTTACTAATTTTTATGCTCAAGGACCTATCCAAACAGCATTATGCAGAGTTGGACAGCTTTATATTTGTGTGATTACGGGGTTCTAGAAATTGCGGTTTAGACCCTTAAAGTCTTTAACTCACATTCTAAGTTATTGATCATCAAAACCTAGTCTCTTGGGAACCTATGAGGTTATAACTAAGTATTTCTCACCTCACACTATGGTCAAGAACATCTCTAAACCTCAAGGATGCAGAATTTGAAACCTTAACTTTACGGGTACCTAGAAGTCACAACAATGACCCTTTCTAAGTTTAGTTTGCTCCTAAGGCTTCAAGATTAAGTCCTAAACCAATTATGAGTCATTCCTACACATTTAAACTAATTTAAAACCATGATTATTAAATCTAAACCTTGCTGGACAGAATCCAGAAAATTACATAATTAAATGATCTATAACTCTCAAGTTAATTCTTTTCTAGTTCTTAACTTATCCTATCTTTCACATATGAGTCTTAACATTATTTTTACTCAAACTTAGGCACATTATCATCATTAAAACAGCACATACAGTGGCAGCAAAGAGCAAGGAAGAACCGAAAATATACTTCTCCATAAAAGGCATAAAACATAATTTCTAAAGCACATAAAACACTAGTTTCTCTTGGAACTCTTTTAAAGCTCTCAAAACTCATTTATAAACAATTTTAACACCTAAAATCATAAGAATATTTAGGAGGGTAGTGGCCAATTCATCTTTGTCTCAAGAGGTTCTAAGTTCTCAAAACTTGGTTCTATGCATTCCTTAAACTTACTTAAGCTTGGAAAAATTATAAGACATAGTCTCAAATACTTGGAAACCTCAAGACCTCTTAGGGCCAAAATATGAACCCAAGAAAAACACATATTGATAGACCTTTGTTGAGACAACAATGGGCAAGTCTTTGAGCTCTAGATTTATTTAGGTGATGACATAAAAATAAACATGCTCATGCACTTATTTTAGGTTCCATTAGGAAGTAAAGTGATAGAACAAAGTAAACATGAATGCAACTTATTATTATCTTGGTATTAAGTGAGAACTTGAAATATAAACATGATGATGCATAGCTTGAAATATAAACATGATAATGCAAGTTCATTCATTATCTTGGTATTTAGTGATAGCAAGGAAATAAACATGATATGCAAAGCATAAAGTAAACATGATGCAAGGTTCATTTTATGAATAACTAGAGCTCATTCAAGACTTTAACAAGATGACAACCCAATACAATATCTCAAAGATCACAACACAAAACCGAAAGTCATATAAAAGAGAAAGAAAATGAAACTACATCAAGTTCTTTATTAAATACCCAAAACCCCTATCTAGAGAAAAATCTCTAGAACGTGCCGGCCAACTTTAAGGTTGACAAGGGTAGGCTTGGGCTTTTAGAAATCCTTAGATTAATTTTCTTAAGTTGAAAAACCATGTGAGTTAGATATCATATAGATGAAGTCATAAGAAAAAGAAAACTCAAGCTTTAGAGGTTTCTTTGAGATGAACACAATGTCATCATCTAGAAACTCTCATCATCAAGCTATCATGCTCACAACAAGGCCTAGAGGCCGAAATGAAAAGAAAAGGAGAAACAAAGGAGAGTTCAAAAAGAATCCAAGAGGAAACTAGAGAAAAACACTTTCTTGAGCAAAACAAAGTTTGAAAACAAATCCCTACCTTGTGATGAAGGTAAAAGCTTGGATTTGAAGATGGAAATGAGATGAGCAACACCTCCTAGGATGGTGATGATGATTCGGCCTTGATGAAAGAAAAAGGAAGGAAATGTGTTTCAAGTGAAGTTGTGTTTAAGGTGTGGTGTTTGAGAGGTTTGATGATGGTTCAAGGCTTTGGGGTGGTGTTTGATGGTTAAGTGAGGATGATGAGATGAAGAGATAAAGAAGATAAAGATGAAAAGAAAGGAAGAACACTCTTGAAACTTTGAGAGAAAAAGAAAGAACTAGCAAGACAACTCTAAAACTCTAAACTTAGCAAATGCTTCAAGGTGCAACAAGGCTATCACAAGCATCCTATTTATAGAAAAACAAAACCATGGAGCTCATCAAAGGGAGGGTGCTGGCCGTAGCTTTGAAGGACAAAGGGAGAGGAAAATATCTCTTTGATTGTGTCATAGAAGCATGGTTTGAAGTATGGAAGCTATGCTACAAAGTATGGCTTGATGTGAGTTAATTTCCTATCAAATTTTTTATGAAATTAGGCTTCTAGAAACTTGACATGGCTGGAACTTTTCCAGCCACAAATAAATGGGAAAAATGGGTTGTTTTAATTATTTATTCCTGTGGAAATTCAAGCTTGATTGAAAGTTATGACAAGGTATAGTGTATGTGACTTGAGGTATGGCCTTGGAGTGTTGAAAAATTGAACATGTGATGCATATGGGGAGGGTGAGGCTTCGGCCAAGGCTGGACAGCAGAGTGGGGATGAGTTTTGACCATTTAATTGGGTGTTAATGGTAGGTTTAGATGTGTATTAGCTTAGGTACAAGGTTAAGAATGATTAAGCGTAAGTTTAGGTAACTAAGAATGTGATTTAGGGAGTTTATGACAAGTTTAGGAGTGCTCATACATCATTAGAGAATTTTAAACTCATTTATGAATAAACAATGTGTAACACAATTCCATGATTTAAGGAATTGGAAAGAGAAAACACTATTCAAGATTCTATGACTAGGTGTCTTGAAATTAAAATATGATTTTAGGTTGCAATTAAGTACTTTTTGGTTCTAATCAACTTTAATAAATTATTTTGACTCAAGATTAATTAAGGAAATTAATTAACCTTCGATTAGAGCCTAATATTGCTTAGGTTTGCTTAATCACGCGATTAAGCGTAAAAATATGAAACTAGGGGCAAAACCGTAATTTTGCACTAATTTTGCCCGGGTCTTCAAAAATTAAAACTGAGGTCATAGAATACATAAAAATGCCTTTTAAAACCATCTGGAGAAGTTTCGGGTTCATTCGGCACTCGCAAACAGGTAAAACACCGCAGGGGCATTTTGGTCATTTTGACCCGAAAACTCGAAAAATGAGATTTTCGATCCCGGGAAGGTATACAAGTTATCTAATCCCCTTCCAACATTGAGTTTGCCCTTCGAGTACTGCTGAACCGGCTTTCCTCGAATTCCGGGCTAAAAATGACCTCAGGGGCATTTTGGTCATTTTCACTCTATCAGAAAAATCGGGGCGTTACAAATTTCAAAAAGCCCAAGCCTGTAACACCCTAATTCTTAACCCAACTTTCTAGAATACATTAGGTTAATTATTAGGTTATTACTTCTTAGTCTCTTTATTTTATTAAAATACTTAGCGAAAATTACGGGTAAATTTTTTTTTTGAAACATAAACCAAAGTGAGAGTCGAGCTCTTATCTAAACAAGAGACATAAATATCAATCATAAGGAAAACAAAAGCTAAAGCAAGTAACAATAGAACAATGGTCATCATAACAAAGGAAACATTTCATTAATAACATAGTTACGATACATAGTAGTCACGCCCTTATAGGAACGGGCTGAGCTTGCAATACATAAAGGATAACAGGAAAGCAATAAAGTGCATGGTATGAGGGCCAAATAAAAACCAACTACACTACCCTCCTACCAAGCTATGAGTACTAAGCTAAAACCCCCTCCTAAAAGATACCGCTGAAGGGGAGATTCTCATGACTGCTCGGGCACTTGAAAAGCTCTCCGATGAGGTATAGTGATGACGGGGATCCTTGGGTGATGGAGGTAGGCAATCGGGGAACCGCTCGATGTAACACCCTAATAGAACCCCACTGTGCTTAAGTTCACATTTGGATTCTATTAGTTGTCACTTATGCCTTGTATTAATTTTCTTTTGAAATTAACTTAGAAAAATAATGGAAGTTTTTTTTTAAATAAATTAATTTTTTGAAAACTTAAGCTCAGAATTAGAAGTGAAATACATAGCGCTTTTATAGATAATAATCAAGTTACATTGCGCACTTAATTAAATAAGCGGAATAAAAGACTAAGTGTAGAACAATTATCACATAAACTGGAATATAATCACTTAATACATAAGTCACAACAGGGCATATATCATACTGATAAGTTATTACAAATAACAATATAAGTTCTACTATTACTAATTGTTTCTCACAAACTATAATGTAACTAAAGCTCGGAATGCTCCTACTTGAACGGTTTGAAATCTTCACGTGCTACCTCCTTCCTCGCCACAGCCTCGTTGCTTTAGGTGGACACGTCTGTCTCTCGTAACGACAACGGAAAATAAACATAGGAGTGAGAAATACATGATTTCTCAGTAGGAGTTCCTACTTGTACTAAAAGTGTCATCGTTGTCGTCCCAGCCACTTCGGGTTTATTATAAAAAGGTGAACAGGTAAGGATTCAATTATCAAACTTTCACAAACATGATTAGCCGAAGTGCAGTTACTTTTAAACTAATCTTGAACATTAGCGGAAATATTCATTCAAGATTTCATCAAGCATACATATAAGCATATCATGTAAAACCACTAATAAGCAATAATCATTTAGGAGCTGCATGCATTTCATGATTACTCATCCTCAACATTCACTTGTTTAGTGATCATCATCTTTCATTTATTTCATCAACATATTTCTTAATTACTCACGGGATGAATGCATCAATGCCTTAGACCACCCTAAAAGGGTAATGAGCTCATACCATGGCCGTCGCCATAACCTTTTTGGTTTTCATTCCGTTGCCGTGATCTCAACGGTTTAGGGGGTTAAGCCGTGAGTTTAGCTCAAGTCTACTTTTCCAGACTTTCATTGCTACTTTTTCAAACTTTACTTTTATTATTTCTTTTGGAAAATGAATGTATGCATATTATCATGTAATCACAATAAACCCTGGGCAATTAATCATTCATCCTCATCATTTCATAATTCATCACCATACATTCACATTACTATAAATCACTTCATAAAACATGGACAATATCATGTAAATCTCATAGTAAACACTTTCATAGATAATTCATATTAACTAACCAAAGTTATCAAGTTGAGTTCCTAGTGTTCGTAAGAGGTAATGGATGTCTTAGTATTATCTTTTTCTCTTAGTGTTCTTTGTACTCTTAGCATTCTATTAATACATTAATGCACTTCAAAATATTATTATAGGTTCCTTATATATTTTTATTATGACTTTCATATAACTCTTGGAGATTATTATTCTACTTAAATTCTTAAAATTCTCTCTTTACAAGACTTGATTCTTTTATTTATAGTTTTGACATCTTTTAGAAGAAAGTTTATAATTCTCTGTATACTTGTTATCTCAGCTTAGTAAAGGTAGTTCCAAATTCCTAACTCATCAAATTTTAGCATTTACATCTTTGGAATAGTGTAAATCAACTGTAAACCATGCATAGGAGGGTTCCCAGGAAAGAGAGGTGGGTCACAATGGACATGCTTAAATACCAAGTCTTTCCTTAGCCAGAACCTTTCCAAACTGCACTTTCACAGTACACTATCCCGAAATTTATTTCTCATTCTGTATTTACGTGGTACAAATCTTTATACATAACATACATGGGTGTATTCCTATATGTGTTAGCTCTCCAACAAAGTTGAAATCAGTCCATTTGCATTTTTCTAGAGTGAGTTACATCTATTTTACTACTACAAGGTCAGATTTAAAGTTTCAGTCTTAGGCTCTACTTTAAAAATTTATATCTTGAGCTAGAAAACTCCGTTTTAGGTGATTCTTTTTGGAGAGTATTCTATAATGAGTCTAGTTTATAGTAAAATTATTTTAATTTCGAGATACTTAATATTTTATGAACAGTAGCTTTCGAAGTACCTGCTGCCAGAAACAACTAGAATTTCCAGCACCTACCATTTTCATGTCTTAAGTTACCTTTATTAAATCAGGTTTCACATACAATCTTTTCAAGTTATATTTGAGTTTGATAACATCATAAAGGTACTCATAACAAAATAGAACATGTCATATTTCTAAAAATATATTTTTCAAATAATCATTTAAAACTTTTGACAATAACTCAAACTTGAGGCATTCTATCAAGGTTAGAAGCCAACAATGCTTGAACAATTAAAGATGAAGCTCCTACCTCTTGTGTAGGGTCTAAAAAGGGTCCTTCTCTTCTTCCTTAAGCTTCGAACAAGAGTCTTTGGAGTGGATGACCCTCCTTGAATCTTGGCTCTAGAACTTGAATGCTTAAGAAAATATTTCTCACTAGAGTTAAAGATTGTAACTCTTGTGAGGGCTAGTGAAAGTTTGGACTTAGGATTGAAGTGTTTGGATGAAGTTTAGAGGATCAAGAGAAGTTTTTGAAGAACATAAGAAGAATGATAGAATAAGAAAGAAAGAACACTTAGGGAGTTTTTGAATTGAAGAGAGTTTGAGGAGTATTTATAGTGGAAAGATTAGAGAAAAAAACAGAAGATGGAAAGCACTTGGAGCATGATTTATGGAAACATGTTGGCTGAATTTTGGGATGAAAATGCTCCTTGTTTTGTGCAAACACGTTTCCATGTTTTGTGCAAACACGTTTCCATGTTTTGTGCAAACACGTTTCCATGTTTTATGCAAACATGTTGGATGAAAATGCTCCATGTTTTATGCAAACATGTTTCCATGTTTTATGCAAACACGTTTCCATGTTTTGTGCAAAGATGTTAGTGGATATTCTTGTAATTCCATTCATAGAGTAAGGGTATCTTTGTCATTTAACCAGGCAAGGGTAGTTTGGTAATTTCCTTTACATAGCAAGGGCATTTTCGTAATTTCTACTAAGTGATGACATTTTCGTAATTCTTTGCATTTTTCTCTAGACATACTTAAGTAGTCTATTTGTTGTGTTTCATAACATTTGTCCAGATTCTCTTGGTTTTGCTATCGATAATTAAGATTCTTAGTTATAAATTTGGGGATGTTACACTCGATCTCCTCCTGAGTGGGAAAGTGAAGTGGGAAGGGAACGCATGTCGGCTGGACGTGAGCTCCTCGGCACGGACGCCTCTCGGCTCTCCTTGCCAAGCATAGCTGCATCACGATATCCTCGCTGCCTTCCCACCTAAACAGGGGAAGGGGAGCAGAACTCTCCGAATAGACGTGCATCGGTGAGTCCTCGAACGGATCCATCTCCGACCTCCTCGAGCAAGGCACATACTCCGGGTGGTCATGAACAGCTGAGGTGGAAGAGCGGGCATGACACAACTGCTCGTCGCGAGGGTGGGTGCGCTCGAAGATCAAGTCGTCGCCACCAAAAGGAGCAATAGGAGTGAACTGGTAGCTGGACTCTGGATAAGCAAAAGGTCGACCCCTGTACACAAAAACACGAACAGCACAGCAACCCTCAAAGTGATAGGAACGATGCTCCGGGTCGCAGTACACCTCCCAGACGGGTGTATCAATGAAAACCATGAATGTCGCCATCGATCTCTGAAGATGTGATGGAAGAAAGAGAAAGAAGAGAAAGGAGTGAGAATTCTTACTAAAGAATCTTAGTAGGAGTCTCCTATCCTAGGGTTACATTGTTCACATCCTCAGGAACCTTGGGTTTATTTGTAAAAGGTGTGCATACATATAAGATTCATTATTAGGGTTTATAAAACCAATTATCCAATGTGTGATTTCATCAATATGTGTGACATCATTCATGGAATCTTTAGCAATGTAGAGGCCACCCTAATAATAACTAGGCTATGAGCTCATACCTCAGCTAGTCGTCACTAGCTCTTGCTTATTATCTGAATAAGCGAATAATAAAATAATACACCCGACTACTTAAGAGTACGGGCTAGGGGGCTAGGGAACTTCTCTCTTAGGATATACCCTCTTTGAAACGCTCTATTGCGCTCGAGTGCACAACGAATTGTCCGCTTTGGAAAGGCTCATGTCCAGACCTTCACGGATTTGCCTCCTCCTCACCGTTGCAGGAGAAGTACGTCTCAGTGCTTGTCACATAAAAATCTCTTAGGGGTGCTCGGTCGAACCGGTGTCACCCAGGGTTTTCAACTCATGTGGTACTTTGAAACATTTTTCAACCCTTTTAGGTTTGACAGAAATTCGGCATCATAACAGCTGTTAAACCGAATTTCTTTCAAACTAATATTCATGCCACAAGCTGAAAACACAAACATGTTTCTTATTCAAACCTCATACTTAGGATAAACTCATGTCTCAATCAATTCATCTCATCATAACTCATACATCATATACATCTCAACATCTCATTACATCATCATATAATTCAAGACTTCTTAGTGTCTTATGCATTGACCCTTAAGGTCCTTAACTCACAATCTAAGTTATAAATCATCACAACTTAATCTCTCGGGTACCTATAGGCTCATATCTAAGTATTCCTCATTCAACACTATGGCTATAAACGTCTCTAAATCTCAAGAATGCAGAATCTAGAATTCTAACTTTACGAGTACCTAGGAGTCACAACAATGACCCTTTCTAAGTCCGGTTTGCTCCTAAGGCATCAAGATCAAGTCCTAAACCAATTATGAGTCATTCCTACACATTTAAACTAATTTAAATCCATGACTATCATTTCTAAACCATGCTGGACAGAATCCAGAAAAATCATTTACTAAGGGATCTAAAACTCTCAAATTAATTCTTTTCTAGTTGCTATCTTCTCTCATCTTTCACATATGAATTTTAGCATCATTTATACACAAACATACTCATGTTATCATCATCAAACAGCACAAACAGTGATCATATAATGGCAAGGCAGAACCAAAATCCAATCTCCATATAAAGGCATAAAACTTGATTTCCAAAGCACATAAAATATTAATTTCTCTTTAAACCTTTTTAAAACTTTCAAAACTCATTTATAAGTATTTTTATCATCTAAAATCATCAAAATTTTCTCAAGAGTAGTAGCTAATCTAAATTAAACTCAAGAGGTTTTAAAATCACAAAACTTTGTTTTAGACGTTCCTTGAACTCATATAAGTTTAGAAAAATTATGAAACATGGATTTCAATACTTGTAACAAATAAAACTTTCAAAGGCCGAAATCATAAGCTTGAGAACACATATTTTTCAAGCCTTTGTTTGAGACAACAATGGGCAAGTCTTTGAGCTCTAGGTTCTCTCAAGTGATGACATAAAAATAAACATGCTTATGCACTTGTTTTAGCTTTCATTAGGAAATAAAGTGAGAGCATAAAATAACCATGAGATGAAACTCATTATTATCTTTGATATTTTAAGTGAGGACTTGAAATATAAACATGATAATGCAAAGCTTGAAACATAAACATGATAATGCAAGTTCATTTATTATTATTGATGTTTAGTGATGGCAAGGAAAAATAAATATGATGTGCAAGGCATAATCATAAACATGGATGCAATATTCATTTAAATCTTGTCTAGAGCTCTTACAAGACTTTAGAAATACAACCCAACACTTATCTCATCACAAAGAGAGCTTTAGAGTTCTTGAACCAAGTTCTCAAGGAACTATGAGGTTCTTGAACATCATCATCAACCTCAAAAGAAACAACCTTGTAAAAGAAAATAAAACCTCAAAGAAAAGGAAACCAAAACCGAAACCTCAAGGCAAAGGAAATAAGGAAACCGAAATCAAAAGCAAGGATAAGTGAAGGTGATTCTTGAACTAAAATCATTTAGGTGAGCAAATGAACATGAAACTTAAAGGAAATAAAAACTCAAGCTCTAGAGGTTCCTTTGAGATGAACACATGGTCATCATCTAGGAGCTCTCACCATTGAGCTATCATGAACCAAACAAGGCCTCATGGCTGAAACAAGGAAAAAGAAAAACAAGAAAAGTTTCAAAAAGAAACCAAGAGAAAACTAGAAGAAAATCATATTTTTCAACAAAACAAAGTTTAGAAAAACACTCCTACCTAGAGTGGAGATAAAAAGCTTGAACTTTAGAAAGGAAATGAGATGAACAAATCCTCCTTGAGGGTTGATAATGATTCGGCCAAGAAAAGATGGAGAGGTTGGAGATATGTTTTGAGTGAGGTTGTGTTTTGAGGTCAAGTGTTTGAGAGGTTTGATGATGATTCAAGGTTATGAGGTGGTGTTTAGAGGTTATGAGATGATTATGTGATGAGAGGATGATGAAGATGAAGAGAAGAAAGGAAAGTTCTTGGAATGCTTGAGGAAAGAAAGAACTCAAAGAGAAAGCTAGAAAGCTAAACTTAGCAAATGATCCAAAAGTATCACAAGTTCTTCCAATGCACCTATTTATAGAAAATGAAACAATGAGGGCTCATACAAGGAGGCTTAATCCATAAGATTTGGATAGTGTCTATCCATTTAAACCAAGTGGATGGCCAAGATTCAATCTAGCTTTCCAAGATCAAATCATAGCCATCCATCTTATATTCTTTTTGAAAGAACTAGATTTTATATTAAATAACTAGTACAACTTGATTAAATATCATTAAAAAGCCAACCTTATCACTCCATTTTCTTCATCATTCTCGGCCATGCTCTGACCACACACAGCCTCCATTTTTCTTCCATTGAAACATCCATGAGCAAGCTTTAAACCTCCAAATACCTAGCTTAAAATTTCTAAAATCACAAACTCCCTTCACTAAACTTATTCCACTCATCAAGATCTTTCAATCTAACCGATTAGAATTTGAATCCATCAACTTTTCCTACTTTGAGAGCTTATTATCAGCTGTGTAAGGAAGGGTTTGGTGTGGGTTAGAAGGCTTGGAAGTAAAGGAAATCAATCTTAGAGCCAAGAGCTTGAAAGCTTCAAAGTGTAGGGTTTTCTTTGCCCTATTTCTTTCCAAATTATTCTGTAAAATTTTTTGGGTTTTATTCCGAAATTTATAGTTATATTTGATGATAATATGTTGATATTGATGTGTTAATTTTGGTGGAGTGTTTGGATGAGGTTAAATAATGATTTTTGTCAAAATAAGTTTTGGCTAGGCTGCTGAATTTTCGGATTTCAGCAGGACAGGATTTGTTCATGAATTTTCTGGTTCAATTCTAGTCATTTTTATGAGCTATAAAAATTATATGTTGAAGCTAACATCGTAAGGAAACTCTGATAAGTTTTGTGGTGCATAATAAAGAGTTTTACTGCCTGAGAAAAATCAAGAACCAAGAGTATATCTATGCTGGCTGAAATCTTGGTACTGGAGCTGTGAATTTGTATAAATTTTTATTCATAGCAAATGATGGAGTTATCCTTTGAAATTTTTACAGAGTTTTTTAGACATCTTTTAGTATAACGGTGAATTTTATTTTGAGTTATTTCTATCATTTTCTAAAGTTAAAAATTGTGTGAATCCTATTCTGAGCTGTGAAAAAGTGGCCTCTGACCACTAAAATTGTAGAATTTATTTGACATGGTTCTAGTATCTATTTGCTATGAAATTTTTACAGAGACTTTCAGACACATTGAGGTGTCATAGAGAATTTTTATGGCCAGTGAATTGCCCATTGGATATGTGAATTAAATGTTGTCACCATAATGGTAAATCTGTCAAGAAGCTGGAATGGTGAAAATGTATTAAGTTAATGATAGAAATCTATTTAATCCAAGTATATATCATATGAATGTATGTTAATTGTTTGAAAGGCTTGTTTATAAAGTATGAATGAGACTCCAATGATACTGAATGCCTATATCTGGGATACAAACCTGACTTTGAAATAGAAAGGTCCATGACATGGTTGTATGACAAAAGAGAATATGTGAAATTTAATGGTGCATGTTTTAACATACGGGGAAAATAGAAACAAGGCTTATGTGTGACAGAGAGGGAAGGCAAAAATAAGAACTTCCCAAGAAATTTTATGAGTCGGTAGACTTATCGACTAGGAAATAGAACTGTGTGTGATTCAGAAATGGAAAAAAATGAAGTCTGATGATCACAAATAGGAATGAGCTCATGTCCTAGCAGTCTATGGTCCTCTGAGGAGTTATCCACTACATATGTTACCTGATTTGAATCTAAGCCTTCCCTATGTTAATCTAAGAGAACTACTACAGCTACTACCCGAATGATGGAGCAACTGAACCGCAATGAAAGGCAAAACCCAGCTGATAATCCTGTAGTGAACGAAGTTGATGTAGAATATTAGAAATTTGCCGAGTTCAGAAAGGCAAATCCCCCTCCATTTCGAGGAGCTTTTAATCCCTGTAAAGCATAAGAATGGATAAAGGCCATGGAAAAGATTTTCTCCATTCTTCCTTGCACAGAGATCAAGAAGGTGGCCTTTGCCACCTATATGCTAGAAGCAGATGCAGATTTTTGGTGGGTTAGCACCAGGGGATTATTTGAAGCGCCCATACTGTAGTTACCTGGACTATTTTTAAGGAAGCTTGTTACCATAAGTACTTCCCTATTTCTGTGAGAAATGCAAAGGAATTGGAGTTCATGGCTCTCAAACAAGGACCTATGAGTGTAGCAGAGTATACTGCCAAATTTGAAGAGCTCTGCAAGTTTTCTACAATTTATCAACGTGATCTGGATGAAGTTTGGAAATGCATGAAATATGAAGGAGGTCTACGAGAAGATATAGAAGTAGTTGTAAGTCTCTTGGAGATTAGGGACTATCCTACCTTGGTAAATAAATGTCGACGTGCTTAGGAGTCCAACAGGAAGCTAACAAATTTCAAGTATGCCCAAAACAATGCTAGAAGGGGATTAGCACCTCAAGGTCCCCGATTCAAGCCTGTTAACCAACCTCGGAGAAGGTTTCCACCCAACAATAACAACAACAACAACAACAAAGGAAAACAACTTCAACCTCTAAGACCTGAGACAGGGAGAGATTGCCCTAAGTGTGGGAAAAATCATGGGAATCGACCTTGCTGGACAACGCAAATCATTTGCTTTGGCTGTGGGAAACCAGGACATAAGATATTTGAGTGCCCTAACAAGAAAGGTCATCAGCCCGCCTCCAGGCCACAACAACATGGGCGCGTTTTTACTATAAGTGCCAAGGAAGCTTCTCAATCTGCCAATCTGATCCGAGGTAAGTGTGAAATAAATGGTAATGTCCTAGATATACTGTATGATACGGGTGCCACTCATTCTTTCATATCCCATGACTGTGTACAGAAGTTGCAATTATCTGTGTCTGAACTACCTTATGATCTTCTTGTATCCACTCCTACTGCTGGTCCTATTAGGACTTGTTATACCTGTGTAAATATTCCTTTTCAAATAGGTGCTAGAGACTTTACTGCCAATTTAGTTTGTCTTCCTTTATCTGGTCTAGATGTAATTTTAGGTATGGATTGGCTAGTACCCAATTATGTCCTTTTACACTGTCCAGATTGAGCTGCCATATTTCTTTCCACTCTACCCTCCATTCCTGTGGTTCCTTTTTCTTTTTACTTGAACCTTGTAACATCCAACCCTAGTAAGACAGATCATCAGGAATATGTTCTCCTTTCTACTAGTGAAACTGAATGTGACTACGAGTTGAGCAAGATTCCAGTGGTGAGGGAATATCCAGATTTTTTTCCAGAGGATATTCCAGAATTTCCTCCTGAAAGAGAGATTGAATTTTCCATCGAGTTGGTTCCAGGAACGGGTCCTATTTCAATTGCTCCTTATAGGATGTCCCCTTTGGAGTTGAAAGAATTAAAGTTGCAAATTGAAGAACTGTTAGGGAAGCATTTTATTAGACCAAGTGCCTCTCCATGGGGAGCCCCTGTTCTTCTGGTGAAGAAAAAGGATGGGGGTATGAGGCTTTGTGTAGACTATAGGCAATTGAACAAAGTGACAATAAAAAATAAGTACCCCTTGCCAAGAATTGACGATCTCATGGATCAATTACAAGGTGCAACTGTATTCTCAAATATTGATCTTAGATCAGGGTACCATCAGATTCGGGTTCGGAATGAGGATATACCTAAAACTGCTTTTAGAACTCAATATGGGCATTACGAGTATAGGGTGATGCCTTTTGGATTGACTAATGCTCCGGCTGTATTCATGGATTATATGAATCGAATCTTCCGCCCTTACTTGGATAAATTTGTAGTTGTCTTCATAGATGACATACTTATATATTCAAGGACTAAGGAAGAACATATGGAACACCTTAGGGTTGTGTTACAAATCCTAAGAGAGAGAAAGTTGTATGCTAAGTTGTCAAAATGTGAATTCTGGATGGGAGAGGTTAGATTCCTAGGTCATGTAGTATCACGAGAAGGAATCTCTGTAGATCCCAGTAAGGTAGAATCAGTACTCCATTGGGAACGACCAACAACGGTGACGGAGATTCGGAGTTTCCTAGGGTTAGCTGGATATTATAGGCGTTTTATCATGAGTTTTTCTCAGATAGCATTACCTTTGACTAAATTAACCCAAAAGAATGCTCCATTCAATTGGACACCAGAGTGTGAAAATAGTTTCCAGGAGTTGAAACAAAAGTTAACCACGGCTCCAGTCCTAGTATTACCTGATCCTTATGGACCCTATGAGGTTTATTGTGATGCTTCTAGTAAGGGTTTAGGATGTGTGTTGATGCAAAATCATAACGTGGTTGCCTATGCTTTTCGACAGTTGAAACCCCATGAAGTAAACTATCCAACCCATGACCTTGAACTTGCAAATGGTTTTTGCCCTAAAGATCTGGCGACATCATTTGTATGGTGTGCAGTTTAATGTTTTCTCTGATCATAAAAGTTTAAAGTATCTTTTTGATCAAAAAGAGTTGAATATGCGGCAAAGAAGGTGGATGGAATTCCTCAAGGACTATGAGTTTAGTCTAAATTACCATCCAGGCAAGGCAAATGTTGTTCCCGATGCTCTGAGTAGAAAATCCCTAAGTGTGGCATGCTTGATGATTAAAGAGACGGAGCTAGTTGAAAGTTTCAAGGAACTTAGTTTAGACATGTCTGTGAACCCTCAGGGTGTGGTGCTAGGGCAAATAAAGGTAACAAGTGAGTTCAAAGGACAAATTTTAGCTGCACAACGTGAAAACCCAAAATTTCAGGAGATATTAAGATCAATTCATGCAAAGAAGTTGCCAGGATTCACTCAAGACCAACAAGGTATATGGAGACACAAGGATAGGGTATGTGTACCCACAAGTGGCGATCTTAGAAAGAAGATCTTAGAGGAAGCTCATAGGGGCGAACTTACTATACATCCAGGCATTAGTAAAATGTATGCGGATCTCAAGAAAATGTTCTGGTGGTCGTGAATGAAAAAGATATAGAAGAGTGTGTCGTGAAGTGTTTAACTTGCCAAAAGTTAAAATAGAACATCAAAAACCAGCTGGGACCCTGCAACCCTTAGAAATCCCGGAATGGAAGTGGGAAAGTATTTCTATGGACTTTGTAATGGGTTTGCCAAGGACATCGTCAGGTCATGATGCTATATGGGTTATAGTAGATAGATTGACCAAGTTTGCTCATTTCTTACCCATTAAGGCTAATTTTCCTTTGGATAAGTTAGCTTCCTTGTACATCCAAGAAATAGTAAGACTACACGGTGTTCCTTCCTCGATAGTTTCTGACAGAGATCCAAGGTTTACTTCGAGATTTTGGGGAACGTTCCAAAAAGCCTTTGGTACCAAACTTTGTTTGAGCACTGCCTATCACCCCTAAACTGACGGGCAAACAGAACGAACCATACAAACCCTGGAAGATATGCTAAGGGCATGCGTGATTGAGCAGAAGGGAAGTTGGGACAAGTTACTCCCATTAGTTGAGTTTGCTTATAATAACAGCCATCACGCTAGAATTGGCATGGCCCCGTATGAAGCTCTATATGGAAGAAAATGTCAATCCCCATTGTGTTGGTATGATTCGGGAGAAGCGAGACTATTGGGACCCGATCTTGTTAATCAAACAACGGAGCAAATCCAGAAGATCAGGAGCAAGATTCTCACCGCACAGAGTCATCAAAAGAGCTATGCTGATACTCGAAGGAAACCTTTAGAATTTCAAGAGGGAGAACATGTATTCCTGAAGGTCACGCCCACTACTGGAGTAGGTAAGGCCTTTAGAGTTAAAAAGTTGTCACCTAGGTTTATAGGTCCTTTTCAAATTCTTCAACGAATTGGGTCAGCTGCTTACCAGATAGCCTTACCCCTACATTTATCCAACCTTCATAATGCCTTCCATGTATCTCAACTTCGAATGTACCACCCAGATCAAAACCATATCATTGAGCCCGAGTCTATACAGTTAAGGGATGACTTAACGTTTCAAGCCCCTCCTATTCAGATCGTTGATAGAGAAGTCAGGCAACTTAGAAATAAATCTGTGCAACTTGTAAAAGTGGCTTGGGGTGGACCTGGAAATGAAGAGTATACATGGGAACTAGAATCAAGTATGAAGACAGATCATCCGGAATTATTTCCAGGTATGAAATTTTGAGGGCAAAATTTTTTTTAAGGTGGGGAGTAATGTAACATCCTAATTTTTTTCAGAAAATAATTGAGGCTTTAGTAGTAAGAATATCAAAATTTTGGTGTACACAAAAATGATGAGAACAATGTAACGAACGTAAAAAAAAAAAAATGTGAATAGTGTTTTGCAGGCCCCGTAGACCCACCGGAACAGCTGAAACCTTAGATTCAAGACCTGAAGGTGCCCGAAATTTGGAAATTATAGGATTAAGGTTAGAAATAGGTAGGAATACGTATTTTATACTTAGAATTAATTTTCAGGCAATAGTTGATTACCCGAGTACACTGTTTTACCAGTTCGATAAAATTTCGGTGTGCGATTTTTACACCGAAAGAAAGCTTAATCCATAAGATTTGGATAGTGTCTATCCATTTAAACCAAGTGGATGGCCAAGATTCAATCTAGCTTTCCAAGATCAAATCTTAGCCATCCATCTTATATTCTTTTTGAAAGAACTAGATTTTATATTAAATAACTAGTACAACTTGATTAAATATCATTAAAAATCCAACCTTATCACTCCATTTTCTTCATCATTCTCAGCCATGCTCTGACCACACACAGCCTCCATTTTTCTTCCATTGAAACATCCATGAGCAAGCTTTAAACCTCCAAATACCTAGCTTAAAATTTCTAAAATCACAAACTCCCTTCACTAAACTTATTCCACTCATCAAGATCTTTCAATCTAACCGATTAGAATTTGAATCCATCAACTTTTCCTACTTTGAGAGCTTATTATCAGCTGTGTAAGGAAGGGTTTGGTGTGGGTTAGAAGGCTTGGAAGTAAAGGAAATCAATCTTGGAGCCAAGAGCTTGAAAGCTTCAAAGTGTGGGGTTTTCTTTGGCCTTTTTCTTTCCAAATTATTGTGTAAAATTTTTTGGGTTTTATTCCAAAATTTATAGTTATATTTGATGATAATATGTTGATATTGATGTTTTAATTTTGGTGGAGTGTTTGGATGAGGTTAAATAATGATTTTTGTCAAAATAAGTTTTGGCTAGGCTGCTGAATTTTCGGATTTCAGCAGGACAGGATTTGTTCATGAATTTTCTAGTTCAATTCTAGTCATTTTTATGAGCTATAAAAATTATATGTTGAACCTAACATCGTAAGGAAACTCTGATAAGTTTTGTGGTGCATAATAAAGAGTTTTACTGCCTGAGAAAAATCAAGAACCAAGAGTATATCTATGCTAGCTGAAATCTTGGTACTGGAGCTGTGAATTTGTATAAATTTTTATTCATAGCAAATGATGGAGTTATCCTTTGAAATTTTTACAGAGTTTTGTAGACATCTTTAAGTATAACTGTGATGTTTATTTTGAGTTGTTTCTATCATTTGCTAAAGTTAAAAATTGTGTGAATCCTATTCTGAGCTGTGAAAAAGTGGTCTCTGACCACTAAAATTGTAGAATTTATTTGACATGGTTCTAGTATTCTGTTTGCTATGAAATTTTTACAGGGACTTTTAGACACATTGACGTGTCATAGAGAATTTTTATGGCCAGTGAATTGCCCATTGGATATGTGAATTAAATGTTGTCACCATAATGGTAAATCTGTCAAGAAGCTGGAATGGTGAAGATGTATTAAGTTAATGATAGAAATCTATTTAATCCAAGTATATATCATATGAATGTACGTTAATTGTTTGAAAGGCTTGTTTATAAAGTATGAATGAGACTCCAATGATACTGAATGCCTATATCTGAGATATAAACCTGACTTTGAAATAGAAAGGTCCATGACATGGTTGTATGACAAAAGAGAATATGTGAAATTTAATGGTGCATGTTTTAACATACGGGGAAAATAGAAACAAGGCTTATGTGTGATAGAGAGGAAAGGCAAAAATAAGAACTTCCCAAGAAATTTTATGAGTCGGTAGACTTATCGACTAGGAAATAGAACTGTGTGTGATTCAGAAATGGAAAAAAATGAAGTCTGATGATCACGAATAGGAATGAGCTCATGTCCTAGCAGTCTATGGTCCTCTGAGGAGTTATCCACTACATATGTTACCTGATGTGAATCTAAGCCTTCCCTATGTTAATAAAAAGAACTACTACACTAAGTTGAATTCCATGTGATATAAGAGAAACACTTATGATTACTACCATTTTGCATATAATTTTCTTTGACTCATGTATGCTAATATTGATATATGTGATCTAACATGATGTTGTTCTTTATTATTATAAATGCATTTACTGTTTATATTCTGTCTATATGTAAGGGGTTACCCTACTGAGAATTTTATAATATTCTCACCCCTATTTGTGTATATGTTGTATTGTGCTCAGACTCTGCAGATGCCCCTGGCTGAGGAGAGGCCATCATACCGATGGCCAATGGTTTCGCGTAGGAGGACATGAGACTTACGGGGGCTTTTGACTTGTATGTAGTATAGTGTAGTTCCAGGAACTTACCAGCTTGTAGACTAATTGGTGTTAGATGTCTTAGGTCCATTTCTGTGTGTTTAGTAATTTGTTGGACCTTGATATTTGAGCAAGCTTGGTAGATCTTTTGATAGTAGTTCCTGTGTTGTATTATAAGCGAAGTGACTTAGCTTCAAGTATGGTATATATTAAAGAAAGCGGTATGTAAAGTAATAATATATGGACATTTTATAGTAGTTTTCTTTATAACTCTAGAGTTTGATTTATCTTATTTCATTTCATTTGACTAGTGGATATTATAGAAAGGAAGTGATACTCTTCTAATTACAATGTTAATGCTCGAGTAATACAACAGAAAGGAAGAGAAAAATATCCCTTACAACTTGTCATTCAAGCATGGTTTGAGGTATGGAAGTTATGATGCAAAACATGGCTTCAAGTATGGTAATTTCCCTTTGTTTGAAATTAAAAAAATCCTTCTAGAAGGCAAGGAGGGCTGGCTGAATTTGAGCCACAAAAATGAGAGAAAAAGTCTTCTAGAAGTGGTCATATGAAGCATGGATGAAAGCACGGTGTTTGTATGACAAAGTATGGTTTATGGTGAGGTGGAAGCATGGTCTTGCAGTGTCAAAAATTTGAGCATGTGATGGAAAATGGGGGACGATGGCTTTGGCTAGACCAGGTACAGCAAGGGGGAGGAAGTGTTCATCATGTTATTAGGTGCTAATGATAGGTCTAAGTGTGTATTAGTTTAGGTATAATGTTAGGAATCATTAAGCATAAGTTTAGGTAACTAAGAATGAGGTTTAAGAGTTTTATGACAAGGTTTAGGAGTGCTCATACATCATTAGAGAATTAAAAACTCATTTATGAATAAACAATTGAAAACACAACTCCATGACTTAAGGAATTGGAAAGAGAAAACACTATTTAAGATTCCATGACTAGAAATCTTGAATTTAAAATAAGATTTCAAGTTGTAATTAAGTATTTTTAGGTTCTAATCAACTTTAATAAATTATTTTGACTGAAGATTAATTATGGAAATTAATTAATCTTCGATTATAGCCTAATATTGCTTAGGTTTGCTTAATAACGCGATTAAGCATAAAAAACACAAAGCTAGGGGCAAAATCATAATTTTGCACTAATTTTGCCTGGGACCTTTGGGGCCAAAAATAAAGTTACAAAATATATAAAAATGTCTTTTAAAACCATTTGAAGAAGTTTCGAGTTCATCCGGCACTTGCAAACGGGTAAAACACCACAGGGGTATTTTGGTCATTTTGACCCGAAAACTCAAAAAACGAGATTTTCGATCCCGGGAAGAAATACAAGCCAAATAATCCCCTTCCAACATTGATTTTGCCCTTTGAGGACTACCGGATCGGCCTTCCTCAAATTCCGGGCCGAAAATGACCTCAAGGGCATTTGGTCATTTTCACTCTAACAGAAAATCGGGGCGTTACAAAGCCTACCCTTGTCATCCTTAAAGTTGGCCGGCACGTTCTAGAGATCTTCTTTAGATAGGGGTTTTGGGTACATAATAAAGAATATGACATAGTTTCATTCTTTTTTCCTTTATTTATATGTTTTTGGTTCTTGTTTTCTTTTCCTTTACATTTCGGCCTTAGTTTCCTTTTCTTTATGGTTTTGTTTTCTTTGAGTTTATTTCCTTTGAGCTTGATAATGTTGTTCAAAAGCCATATAGTTCCTTTGAGAACTTGGTTCAAGAACTCTAAAGCTCACTTTGTTGATGAGATAGATGTTGGTTGAGATTTTTGGTTCTCTTTAAAAGTCTCATATGAGCTCTAAGTTAAGATAAAAAGAACTTGCATCCATGTTTACTTTTATGTCATCACTAAGTGCTCAAGATTAAAGAATGAACTTGCATTTCCATATTTATGTTTATGCTCTCACTAAAACTCTAAGATAACAATGGATTGCATAGCATATTTATTTTTATGCTTTCACTTGTTAATAAAGACTAAAACCTAGTGCATGGCATATTTATTTTTATAGCAATCACCTAAGAGATTTAGAGCTCATGGACTTACCCATTATTATCTCAAACAAAGTTTGAGAATATAAATCTTTTGTTCCTTTGATTTTGGCGATCTTGAGTTTTAGAATGAGATTCATCTAGTTACAAGTGCTAAAACTTGTGTTTCATGATTTTCCTAAGCATTAGATGATTTCAAGAAATATTTTGAGCAAAGTTTTATGTTTTAAAACCCCCTTGAGATTAATTTGAAATAGCTATTTCCCTCTTGTGTTTTGTGATGGTTTTGATGAAATAAATTATTTCTAAGTGAGTTTTGAAAGTTTTAAAAAGGTTCCAAGAGAAATCAATAACTTATGTGTTTTAAAAATGAAGTTTTATGCATTATATTATGGAGATGATTTCGGTTCTGCCTTGCTTGAGTTCTCACTGTGTGATTCTGTTTTGATGATGATAATATGAGTATGTTCATGTATAATTAAGGTTAAAATTCATTTGAGAAACTTAAGACAAGTTAGTAACTAGAAAGGAATTAAAATACAAGTTCTAGATCCCTTAGAAATATAATTTTCTGGATTCTATCCAGCAAGGTTTAAAATTAGAAATCATGGTTTATAATTAGTTTAAATGTGTAGGAACTACTCATAATTGGTTTAGGTATTGATCTTGATGCCTTAGGAGCAAACAGAACTTAGAAAGGGTCAATGTTGTGAATCCTAGGCACCCGTAAAGTATGAATTATAGGTTCTGTACTCTTGAGGTTTAGAATTGGTTGTGATCATAGATTTGAGTGAGGAATACTTAGATATGAGCCTATAGGTACCCGAGAGCTTAAGTTGTGATGATAGACAACTTAGATTTCAAGTTAAAGGACCTTAAGGGTCAAAGCATAAGACATTAAGAGACTTTGATGTTTTAGGTTTCATAATGAATATGATATGTTGATGCATATGCTTTGATGATGTGTGAGCTATGATGAAATGATTTATTGAAATATTAAGTCATCATGATTATGAGAGTTGGATGAGAACTGCATATGTGTTTTAAGCTTGTGGCATAAAGTTTATTTTAAGGAAATTCGGTACACAGCTGTTATGTTGCCAAATTTCCATCAAATCTAAAGGACTTAAGAATATTTTTGAACTACCATATGAGATTTAAAACCCTGGGTAACACCGGTTCGGCCGAGCACCCCCAGAAGATTTTTATATGAGAAAGCACTGAGACGCGCTTCCCTGGGTGACACCAGTTCGGCTGAGCACCCCCAGGGCAGAAAAATTAATGAGTGTTTTTAGGGTGGCCCTATAATGCTATAGTATGATGATTAATATCACAAAGATTAAGGAAAGTTTCACATGAAAGATTTATGCCCCTTTATGCCACTTGAATGCTTCTTGATGATTGATTTGTTGAGTTATTTGTTTAAAGTATTGTCATGCATTCATGCTTGATATGTTGCATTCATGATATTAAGATGCATTCTAAAAGGAACGGACCTTAGATAATTCAGTTTTATGAAACCTAATAATGAATCTTATTTGCATGCATACCTTTTTATAATAAACCTAAGGTTCCTGAGGATGTGAACGATGTAACCTTAGATAGGAGGTCCCTACTGAGATTCTTTAGTAAGATTCTTACTCATTTATCTTCTTTCTTCCTTTTCCGTCATAGCTTCAGAGATCGATGGCGACCTTCGTGGTTTTCATTGACATGTCAGTCTGGGAGGTGCATTATGACCCGGAGCACCGCTCCTATCACTTCAATAGTAGTATCCAGAATTGATTTAGGATAGAGATACAACTAGATTCGGGTTCAGGAAAAAGATATTTCAAGACATGTTGTGGGCATTATGGATATATAGTGATATCTTTTAGGATAACTAATGCCCCAATAATATTCATGGACTGCATGAATCAAATCTTTTGATATTTTCTCAACAAGTTCATAATTGTTTTATAGATGATATTCTCATACACTCAAGAGTTGAGGAAGGACACGAGTAGTATCTTAGAACAGTGCTACAGATTCTTCTTGCCAAGAAATCCTAGTGTGAGTTCTGACTATAGGAAATAAGATTTTTGGGTCATATAATATCATAGGAAGAAATCGTAGTTAATCCAATAAGGATTGAAATAGTACTAAAGTGAGAAATTTGATGTTTTTGGAAGTAGCTGATTTCAATAGAAGATTTATCTAGGGATTTCAAGATAGCTTTATCCTTTAACCAAGATGAACCGAAAGAATGTACCTTTTACTTGGACAATAGAATATGATAGAAGTTTTTAAGACCTTAAGTGGAAGTTGATGACCATTACACCTGTAGTAATCTTGCTAGACCCACATGATTTGTTTGAGATTTATTGAGATGAATCAGGAAAAGCTTTGGGGTGCATTGTGATGTAGAACATAAAGACGACGTGTAACACCTCGATTTTTCTGTTAGAGTGAAAATGACCAAAATGCCCCTAAGGTCATTTTCAGCCCGGAATTCGAGGAAAGCCGGTTCGGCAGTACTCGAAGGGCAAACTCAATGTTGGAAGGGGATTAGATGGCTTGTATACCTTCTCGGGATCGAAAATCTCGTTTTTCGAGTTTTCGGGTCAAAATGACCAAAACGCCCCTGTGGTGTTTTACCCGTTTACAAGTGCCGGATGGACCCGAAACTTCTCCAAATGGTTTTAAAAGGCGTTTTTATGTTGACTACAACTTTAGTTTTGGTCCCGGAGGTCCCGGGCGAAATTAGTGCAAAATTACGGTTTTGCCCCTAGTTTCGTGTTTTACGCTTAATCGCGTGATTAAGCAAACCTAAGCAATATTAGGCTCTAATCAAAGGTTAATTAATTTCCATAATTAATATTGAGTCAAAATAATTTATTAAAGTTGATTAGAACCTAAAAGTGCTTAATTACAACTTAAAATCATACTTTTATTTCAAGACTCCTAGTCATGGAATCTTAAATAGTGTTTTCTCTTTTCAATTCCTTAAATCATGGAATTGTGTTACACATTGTTTATTCATAAATGAGTTTAAAATTCCTTAATGATGTATGAGCACTCCTAACCTTGTCATAAAATTCCTAATACACATGCTTGGTTACCTAAACTTAAGCTTAATTACTCCTAACCTTGTACCTAAACTAACCTACACTTAATCCTATCATTAGCGCCCAATTACATGGAAGATAAATCCTCCCCCATGCTGTCTGAATTTTGGCCGAAGCCATGCCCTCCCATGTGCACCTCATGTGTGAATTTTCTCACTCAAAGAGCCATGCTTTGACCTTGCACAAACCATACTTTGAGTCATACAAACCATGCTTTCATCCATGCTTCCAAGGACAACATCTAGAAGCCTTTCTTTCCCCCATTTTCTGGTCAGATTTGCACCAGCCCTCACCCCTATTTTCATTATTTATTTCATTTCAAAACTTGTAGGAAAATCACCTCAAATCACCATACATGTCATACCTTGTCATAGTTTCAATCAAGCTTGCTTTTCCTCATGAATAACCAAGCAAAATAAATTAATTCCCCCATTTATTTGTGGCTGGAAAACTTCCAGTATGTCTCATTTCTAGAAGCTTAATTTCATCCACAATTAAAAGAAAAGCTCACTCAAAAACTCATGCCTAAAGCCATACCTTGTGTCATGAGCTCCATGCTTCAAACCATGCTTGTATGACACCATCAAAGAGATATTTTCTCTTCCTTTCCCTCTCAAACCACACGGCCAGCCCTCCCCCACCATGAGGCCTCAATTGTTTTCATTCTCTATAAATACCTAAGCTTTAGAACTTGTGAGAACCTTTAGATCATTTGCACACTTTTAGTTTTCAAGTTTTCTTTGAGTTATTTTCCTTTTTCTCTCTATTTCCAAGAGAACTCTCTCTTGTTCATCTTCTTCATCCTCATCTTCTCTTCATCTCATCATCATCTTACAACCTCTAAACACCACCCCCATAGCCTTGAAACACCTCCTAAGCTCTCAAGCACCTCACCTCAAACACAACCTCACCTCAAACACAATTCTAACCTCCTTATCTCCCCTTGGCTGAAACCATCAAGCCCTTGGAGGAGCTCATCATCTTGTTTTCTTTTCTCAAAGCTCAAGCTTCTTATCTTCACTCTAGGTAGGAGTGTTTTTCTAAACTTTGTTTCTTGAAAAATGAGTTTCTCTAGCTTTCTCTTGGATTTCTTTTGAAACTTTTTTTTGGTACTTTTTTTTCTTGAGATTTCGGCCATGAGGCCTTGATGAGCACATGATAGCTCAATGATGAGGACTCCTAGATGATGACTATGTGTTCATCTCAAAAGAACCTCTAGAGCTTGAGGTTTTACTTTCTTTGAGTTTCAACTCCACTTTCTAACTCAAACATGATTTTTACTCAAGAACACCTTTTCTTTTCTTGCTATTTTGATTTCGGTTCTTTGTTTCCTTTTCTTTAATATTTCGGTTTTCCATTTCCTTTTTGATCTTTGAGGTTTTGTTTGTTTAAAAAAGTTTGTTTTCTTTGAGCTTGATGATGATGTTCAAGAACCTCATAGTTCCTTGAGAACTTGGTTCAAGAACTCTAGAGCTCTCTTTGTAATGAGATATATGTTGGGTTGTTACTTTGTTAAAGTTTTGAAGGAGCTCTAGCTAAACATAAAATGAACCATGCATCATGTTTATTTTATGCTTTGCATATCATGTTTACTTCCTTGCTATCACTAAATACCAAGATAATGAATGAACTTGCATTATCATGTTTATATTTCAAGCTATGCATTATCCTATTTATATTGCAAGTTCTCACTAAATATCAAAGATAATAATATGTTGCACCTCATATTTATTTTATGCTATCACTTTACTTTCTAATGGAACCTAAAATAAGTGCATGAGCATGTTTACTTTTATGTCATCACTTAAATGAACCTAGAGCTCAAAGACTTGCCCATTGTTGTCTCAAACAAAGGTCTAAAAATATTTATTTCCTTTGGTTCATATTTCGGCCCTAAGGGGTCTTGGTGTTTCTAAGTATTGAAAACTATGTTTTATAATTTTTCCAAGCTTTTATGAATTTAAGGAATGCATAGAACTAAGTTTTATGAATTTAGAACCTCTTCAGACAAGTTTGATCTAGCTACTGCCCTCATAAATATTTTGATGATTTTAGATGTTAAAAATATTTATGAATGAGTTTTGAAAGTTTTAAAAAGGTTCCAAGAGAAACTAGTATTTTATGTGCTTTAGAAAATGTGTTTGATGCCTTTAAATGGAGATGTTTGTTTCGGTTCTGCCTTGCCATGTTTAGCCACTGTATGAGCTGTGTTAATGATGATAATATGCTTATGTTTAAGTATAATTAATGTTAAGACTCATATGTGAAAGATACGAGAAGTTAGAAACTAGAAAAGAATTAATTTGAGAGTTCTAGATCCTTTAATGTTTGAATTTTCTGGATTCTGTCCAGCAAGGTTTAGTAATGCTAATCATGGATTTAAATTAGTTTAAATATGTAGGAATGACTCATAAATGGTTTAGGACTTGATCTTGATGACTTAGGAGCAAACCAGACTTAGAAAGGGTCATTGTTGTGACTCTTAGGTACCCGTAAAGTTAGGAATATGAATTCTGCACTCTTGAGGTTTAGAGATGTTCTCGATCATAGTGTGAGGTGAGAAATACTTATTTATAACCTTATAAGTCCCCAAGAGATTAGGTTTGATGACTTATAACTTAGAATGTGAGTTGAGGACCGTAAGGGTCAATGCATAAGACACTAAAAAGTTGTTAATGTTATGATGTGTTGTATGATGCAATGGTATCATAAGATGTGCTTGATGCATGAGAAAATGATTGATGAAAGTGTTAAAGTTTATCATAGCATGAGTTTTCATGAGAACATGTTGTGTGAATTAGCTTGTGGCAGTTTGAAGGAAATTCGGTTTAATAGCTGCTATGCTGCCGAATTTCTGTCAAACCTTAAAGGGTTGAAAGAAATGTTTATGAGTACCATATGAGTTGAAAACCCTGGGTAACACCGGTTCGGCCGAGCACCCCCAGGAGATTTTTATGTGACAAAGCACTGAGACGCGCTTCCCTCGAGGAGGTGCCAGTTCGGCCGAGTACCCCCGGGAGGAGACAAATCCGTGAGGGTATGAGTAGATGCAGCCTACCAAAGCGGACAAATTGCGAGGCCATGCGTGGCTAGCAAAGCATTTCAAAGAGGGTATATCGTAAATAGAGGTGATCTCTGCCCCCTACCCGTACTTACGAGTTGGGATTATTATTTATGTTTCGCTTATTCAAGATAATAAGCAAGAGCTAGTGACGACTAGCTGAGGTATGAGCTCATAACCTAGTTATTTTTAGGGTGGCTTATATGCTAAAGTACCATGATTGATGTCATGAAGTTGAGGAATGAATCACTTGAAAGTTATATGCCCTCATGCCACATGATTTATGTTTATGTGCCTTGTTGTGTTGTCTTATATGCTCAAGTATTAACATGCATCCATGATATAACATGTTGCATTTATAACATCAAGATGCATGCTAAAAGGAATGGACCTTGGATAATTAGTTTTGGAAAACCTTAATTAAACCTTATATGCATGATCACTATTTTATAATTAAACCCAAGGTTCCTGAGGATGTGTACGATGTAACCCTAGGATAGGAGAGTCCTACTGAGATTCTTTAGCAAGAATTCTCACTCCTCTCTCTACTTTTCTTCCGTCACATCTTCAAAGACCGATGGCGACATTCGTACTTTTCATTGATACGCCTACTTGGGAGGTCCACTATGACCAGGACCACGGGTCATACCATTTTGAGGGGCAGTGTACCGTGCGAGTCTTCATGTTCATTGGACGCCCCTTTGCACATCCTGTACAGCGCTACCATTTCTCCCCGACGTCACCTTACGACGATGCGATGGTTTTTGAGCGCGCCCAGACGCGAGACAAGAGGATTCTACGAACGTATACTGGTGGTTCGATGCCTCGAGACTTCCAGGACTACGTGCCTCGATCCCCGAGTTCGGAGGACGACCCATCCGAGCACCCGCCGACGCACATGTATAGTGAGAGTTCTACTCCTACACCTCAGTTCGTGCGAGACATGAGCGAGGAGACCGTTACGCAACCGAGGCTAGCGAGGCGAGTCGAGAGGCGCCCCCACCAAGGAGCCCATGCTCAGTCTTCACGTGTTCTCACTCCTGCTGCTCTGCGTCCATGGATCGGTTACACTCCACCGTTTCCCGGATTCCAATAGTCGACGTCGTAGGGGAGGCTTAGTGCACACACCACATGTAAAGTGGATAAACCTCCTTTTGTTTTTGAGGTTATTTACCATAGGTGCACTCGGGTAGTTATGGTTTATTTCTGCTTTCCTATTTTTTGTTGTATTTCCTTTCCCGCTGTATTACAAGCTCTGCCCGTTTCTATAAAGGTATGACTAGTTATGTACTTTAGCTACTTTATTATTAATGAAATGTTTCTGTCATCTTCATGATCTATGTTCTTCTGATGTATGATTTAGTTTACATGGTTGTTTATGATTGTTACGCGTGCTTTACGTTTCTGTCATTCGATTAGTTAAGCTCGCGGCTCTCACTTTGTTTTATGTTTTCAAAAAAGAAAAATTTACCCGTAATTTCCGCTAAGTATTTTAATGAAAGAATGAGACTATGAAGTAATAGCCTAATGTTTAACCTAATGTGTTCTAGAAAGTTAGGTTAAAAATTAGGGTGTTACACGACGGCTTGGAATTGAAGACAACTAGAGCCGTATGAAGTGAACCAACTTGTACATAGTCTCAAGTTAGTGGCGGTAGTGTTCATTTTGGAATCTAGAGATGTCATCTATATGAAGTAAAGTTTGAGGCATTTTCTAATCATAAGAATCCCATGTATCTCTTAGATTAGAAAGATGAAAACATGAGGCAACAGAGGGGGATAGAGTTCAGTAAAGACTATGAGCTTGATTTGAACTACCATATAGGAAAAGCAAATTGGCTAGTAGATGCCCTCAGCAGAAAAACCTTGGGTATTTCTTGGATGGTGGTTAAGGAAATAAAGCTAGAAGAGACTTTTCCGAAATCATAAGTTAAGGGTAGAAGATCTAGAATTTCAAGAAAAAAAAAAAAGAAACCATAGCCTTAGCTTAAGTTGGGCAGTAAAATGGATTAGCATGGGGTGAAAATAGGATATAGAAATATCAAGATCAAATTTGTAAGTCGAGAATAGGGAATTTTCATCATAATATCCTAGAAGAAACTCACAAAGGAAATTTCTCTATATATCTAGAAGTTACAAAAATGTATAGAGATCTTGAGAAGATGTTACCAAAGATAAATGTGGATGTAGTAAAAATGGTTTCAAAGTATTTGACTTCCAAAAGGTGAAGATAGAACATTAGAAACCACTAGGTACACTGCAACTCTTAGAGATTCCTAATGGAAAAGGGAAAATATTTCAATGGATTTTGTGAAAGGATTGCCAAATACACTAGTAGGATATGATGTTATAGTGAATAGCCTAACCTAACCCCCACATCTTCTACAGATCCAAATTACTGCTTTTGAGAATAGGTGAAGCTTAATATAGAATGTAACGCCCTAATTTTCTGTTAGAGTGAAAATGACCAAAATGCCCCTAAGGTCATTTTCGGCCCGGAATTCGAGGAAAGCCGATCCGGCAGTACTCGAAGGGCAAACTCAATGTTGGAAGGGGATTAGTTGGCTTGTGTACCTTCCCGGGATCGAAAATCTCATTTTTCGAGTTTTTGGGTCAAAATGACCAAAATACCCCTGTGGTGTTTTACCCGTTTGCAAGTGCCAGATGAAACCGAAACTTCTCTAGATGGTTTTAAAAGACGTTTTTATATATTTTGTAATTTTAGTTTTGGTCCCGGAGGTCCCGGGCAAAATTAGTGCAAAATTACGATTTTACCCCTAGTTTTGTGTTTTTGAGCTTAATCGCGTGATTAAGCAAACCTAAGAAATATTAGGCTCTAATCGGAGATTAATTAATTTCCATAATTAATCTTGAGTTAAAATAATTTATTAATGTTGATTAGAACCTAAGAATGCTTAATTACAACTAGAAATCTTATTTTAAATTCAAGATTCCTAGTCATGGAATCTTGAATAGTAAGTTCTCTCTCCAATTCCTTAAATCATGGAATTGTGTTTTCAATTGTTTATTCATAAATGAGTTTTAAATTCTCTAATGATGTATGAGAACTCCTAATCTTGTCATAAAAATCCCTAAACCTCATTCTTAGTTACCTAAACTTATGCTTAATCATTCCTAACTTTGTACCTAAACTAATCTACACTTAAACCTATCATTAGCACCCAATAAACATGATCAACACTTCCTCCCCCTTGCTGTACCTGTTCTGGCCGAAGCCACTCCTCCCCCATTTCCCATTACATGCTCAAATTTTTGACATTCCAAGGCCATGCTTCCACCTCACTTACACTATACTTTGTCATACTTTCATCCATGCTTGATTTGCTAAGTGAATGACTAAATAAATTAAGCTGTTTTCCTTCATTTTTGTGGCTCAAAATCAGCCAGCCCTCCTTGCTTCTAGAAGAAATATTTTATTTCAAATTTGAAAGAAATTTCACTCCAAATCACCATACTTGAAGCCATGCTTTGCATCATAACTTCCATACCTCAAACCATGCTTGAATGACAAGTTGTAAGAGATATTTTTCTCTTCCTTTCCCTCCCAAAAGCTACGGCCAAGACCTCCTTTGTGTGAGCCTTCATTGTTTCATTTTCTATAAATAGGTGCCTTAGATGGACTTGTGTTACTTTTGGTTCATTTGGTAAGTTTGAGTATTCTTAGCTTTTGTGAGTTTCCTTTCCTTTTCTCTTCATCTTCATCCTCTCATCACATCATCATCTCATAACCTCTAAACACCACCTCACAACCTTGAATCATTATTAAACCTCTTAAACACTTGATCTCAAACACAACCTCACTCAAAACACACCTCCTTTTCTTTCTCTTCTCCTTGGCCGAATCATAATCATCCCTCAAGGAGGAGTTGCTCTTGTCATCTCTTTTCAAAAGCTCAAGTTTTCAAACTTCACTCTAGGTAGGAGTGTTTTTCTAAACTTTGTTTTGCTTGAAAATGAGATCTTCTTCTAGTTTTCTCTTAGTTTTTTTTTTGAAATTTTCTTTGTTTTCCTTTTTCTTGTATTCGGCCATGAGGCCTTGTTGTTTACATGATAGCTCAATGATGAGAGCTCCTAGATGATGACCATGTGTTCATCTCAAAGGAACCTCTAGAGCTTGAGTTTTTATTTCCTTTAATTTTCATCTTCATTTGCTCACCTAAATGATTTTAGTTCAAGAATCACCCTCATTTTTCCTTGCTATTGATTTCGGTTTCCTTATTTCCTTTACCTTGAGGTTTCGGTTTTGGCTTCCTTTTCTTTGAGGTTTTATTTTCTTTTACAAGTTTGTTTCTTTTAAGCTTGATGATGATGTTCAAGAACCTCATAGTGTAACACCCTAACAGAACCCCATTGTGCTTAAGTTCACATTTGGATTCTATTAGTTGTCACTTATGCCTTGCACTTATTTTCTTTTGAAATTAACTTAGAAAAATAGTGGAAGTTTTTTTTTCTTTAAATAAATTAATTTTTTGAAAACTTAAGCCTATAACGAGAAGTGAAATACATAGCACTTTTATAGATAATAATCAAGTTACATTGCGCACTTAATTAAATAAGAGGAATAAGAGACTAAGTGTAGAACTATTATCACATAAATTGGAATATAATCACTTAATACATAAGTCACAACAGGGCATATATCATACTGATAAGTTATTACAAATAACAATATAAGTTTTACTATTACTAATTGTTTCTCACACACTATAATGTAACTAAAGCTCGGAATTGCTCCTACTTGAAAGGTTTGAAATCTTCACGCGCTACCTCCTTCCTCAGCTACAACTTCGTTGCTTTAGATGGACACGTCTGTCTCTGGTAACGACAACGGAAAATAAACATAGGAATGAGAAATACATGATTTCTCAGTAGGAGTTCCTACTTGTACTAAAAGTGTCATCGTTGTCGTCCCAGTCACTTCGGGTTTACTATAAAAAGGTGAACAGGTAAGGATTCAATTATCAAACTTTCACAAACGTGATTAGCCGAAGTGCAGTTACTTTTAAACTAATCTTGAACATTAACAGAAATATCTATTCAGTATTTCAGCAAGCATACATATAAGCATATCATGTAAAACCACAAATAAGCAATAATCATTTAGGAGCTGCATGCATTTAATGATTACTCATCCTCAACATTCACTTGTTTAGTGATCATCATCTTTCATTTATTTCATCAACATATTTGTTAATTGCTCATGGGATGAATGCATCAATGCCTTAGACCACCCTAAAAGGGTAATGAGCTCATACCGTGGCCGTCGCCACAACCTTTTGGTTTTCTTTCTGTTGCCATGATCTCAACAGTTTGGGGGGTTAAGCCGTGAGTTTAGCTCAAGTCCACTTTTTCAGACTATCATTGCTACTTTTTCAGGTTTTACTTTTATTCTCACTGAGTGAAATCATCAATACCTTAATCCTCAAAGAGGATTAAGCAGTGAGTTGGTCTATTTATTATTTCATTTGAAATATGAATGTATGCACATTAATAAATCATGGCACAGTCAATCATTTTATCATTATCATTTCATATCTCATCAATACATTCACATTTCTGTATATCACTTCATGTAACATAGACAATATCATGTAAATCTCATAGTAAACATTCTCATAGATAATTCATATTAAGCAACCTAAGTTATCAAGTTAGGTCTCTAGTGTTCCTAATAGGTTATGGATATCTTGGTATTATCTTTTTCTCTTAGTCTTCTTTGTATTCTTAGTATTTTCATTAATACATTAATACCCTTTAAGATATTTTTAGAGGTTCTTTATATATTTTTATTATGACTTTTATATATATATCTCCTAAAGATTATTATTCTACTTAAATCCTTAAAATTATCTCTTTACAAGACTTGAATCTTTTATTTAGAGTTCTGACATCTTTTAGAATAAAATTTGTAGCACTAACATCTTAGATTAGTGTAAATCAACTGTAAATTGTGCATAGTAGGATTCTCAGGAAAGAGAGGTGCGTTACAATGGACACACTTAAATACCAAGTCTTTCCTTAGCCAGAACCTTTCCAAATTGCACTCTCACAGTATCACGCTACCTTCAAGACTTTCTCAGCACACTGTCCCGAAATTATATCTCTCATTCTGTATTTTCGTGGTGTACAAATTTATGCATAGCATACATAAGTGTGTTTATAGATGTGTTAGCTTTTCCACAAAGTTGAAATCAGTCCATTTGCATTTTTCTAGAGTGAGTTACACCTATTTTACTACTACAAGGTCAGATTAAGAGTTTCAGTCTTAGGCTGTACTTTAAAAATTTATATCTTGGGCTAGGAAACTCCATTTTAGGTGATTCTTTTTGGAGAGTGTTCTACAATGAGTCTAGTTTATAGTAAAAATATTTTTATTTCGAGATCCTTCATATTTTATGAACACTAATTTTCAAAGTAACTACTGCCAGAAATAACTAGAAATTCCAGCACCTGCCATGTTCATGTCTTAAGCTATCTTTATTAACTCAAGTTTCACATACAATCTTTTAAGTTATATTTGAGTTTGATAACATCATAAAAGTACTCATAGCAGAATAGAACATGTTGTGTTTTCTAAAAATATAATTATTCAAAACTTTTGACAATAACTCAAGTTTGAGGCATTCTATCCATGAGCAAAGTTAGAAGCCAACAATACTTGAACAAATAAAGAAGAAACTCCTACCTCTTGTGTAGGGTCTAAAAAGGGTCCTTCTCTTCTTCTTTAAGCTTTAAATAAGAGTCTTTGGAGTGGATGACCCTCCTTGAATCTTGGCTCTAGAACTTGAGTGCTTAAGAAAATATTTCTCATTAGAGTTAAAGATTGTAACTCTTGTGAGGGCTAGTGAAAGTTTGGACTTGGGATTTAAGTGTTTGGATGAAGTTTAGAGGATCAAGAGAAGTCTTTGAAGAACATAAGAAGAATGATAGAATAAGAAAGAAAGAACACTTAGGGAGTTTCTGAATTGAAGAGAGTTTGAGGAGTATTTATAGTGGAAAGATTAGAGAAAAAAACAGAAGAAGGAAAGCACTTGGAGCATGATTTATGGAAACATGTTGGCTGAATTTTGGGATGAAAATGCTCCTTGTTTTGTGCAAACATGTTTCCATGTTTTATGCAAACATGTTGGATGAAAATGCTCCATGTTTTGTGCAAAGATGTTAGTGGAGATTTTCTAACCTTTAGTGCATGTATGTGATTCAAAAATGTGTATGATGTATATGGTTAAATTATTGTGTTATCATCTTAATCCAATGGCTTAGATTCATTCTTGTCTAAAGACAAGTCTAGGGATTTGTGCAAATGGCATTGTAGTAATTTCTTTAACTAAGACAAGGATATTTTTGTAATTAGACAATGATAGTGGTATTCTTGTAATTCCATTCATAGAGTAAGGGTATCTTTGTCATTTAATAAGGCAAGGGTAGTTTGGTAATTTCCTTTACATAGCAAGGGCATTTTCGTAATTTCCACTAAGTGATGGCATTTTCGTAATTCTTTGCATTTTTCTCTAGACATACTTAAGTAGTCTATTTGTTGTGTTTCATAACATTTGTCCAGATTCTCTTGGTTTTACTATCGCTAATTAAGATTAATATTTATCTTAGTTATAAATTTGGGGATGTTACACATAGTTCCTTGAGAACTTGGTTCAAGAACTCTAAAGCTCTCTTTGTGATGAGATAAGGGTTGGGTTGTATTTCTAAAGTCTTGTAAGAGCTCTAGACAAGATTAAAATGAATATTGCATCCATGTTTATGTTTATGCCTTACACATCATATTTATTTTTCCTTGCCATCACTAAACATTAAGAATAATAAATGAACTTGCATTATCATGTTTATATTTCAAGTCCACACTTAAAATATCAAAAATAATAATGAGTTGCATCCCATGTTTATTGTAACGCCCTGATTTTCTATTAGAGTGAAAATGACCAAAATGCCCCTGACGTCATTTTCAGCCCGGAATTCGAGGAAAGTCAGCCCGGCAGTACTCGAAGGGCAAACTCAGTGTTGGAAGGGGATTAGATGACTTATGTACCTTCCCGGGATCGAAAATCTCATTTTTCGAGTTTTCGAGTCAAAATGACCAAAACGCCCCTGCGGTGTTTTACCCGTTTGCAAGTGCCGGATGAACCCGAAACTACTCCAGATGGTTTTAAAAGGCATTTTTATGTAAACTATGACTTTAGTTTTGGTCCCGGAGGTCCCGAGCGAAATTAGTGTGAAATTACGGTTTTGCCCCTAGTTTCGTGTTTTTATGCTTAATCACGTGATTAAGCAAACCTAAGCAATATTAGGCTCTAATCGAAGGTTAATTAATTTCAATAATTAATCTTGAGTCAAAATAATTTATTAAAGTTGATTAGAACCTAAAAGTGCTTAATTACAACTTAAAATCATATTTTAATTCCAAGACTCCTAGTCATGGAATCTTGAATAGTGTTTTCTCTTTCCAATTCCTTAAATCATGGAATTGTGTTGCACATTGTTTATTCACAAATGAGTTTTTAATTCTCTAATGATGTATGAGCACTCCTAATCTTGTCATAAAATCCTTAAATCACATACTTAGTTACCTAAGCTAAAGCTTAATTATTCCTAACCTTGTACATAAGCTAATACACATTTAAACCTACCATTAACACCCAATTAGAAGATCAAACCTCACCTCCTCTCTACTGCCCTGGTCTGGCCGAACACCCCATGCTCCCATATGCATCACATGTGTGAATTTTTCTCACTCAAAGAGCCATGCTTTGACCTTACACAAACCATACTTTGAGTCATACAAACCATGCTTTCATCCATGCTTCCAAGGACAACATCTAGAAGCCTTTTCTTCCCCATTTTTCTGGTCAGTTTCATGCCAGCCTTCTCCCCCATTTTCATGAATTATTTCATTTCAAAACTTGAAGAAAAATCACCTCAAATCACCATACTTGTCATACCTCATCACAATTTCAATCAAGCTTGCTTTTCCTAATGAATAACCAAGTGAAATAAATTAATTCCTCCATTTATTTGTGGCTGAAAAACTTCCAGCCATGTCTAGGTTCTAGAAGATTTATTTTACTCAAAATTTGAAAGAAAACTCACTCAAAAACCTATGCTTGGAACCATGCTTTGAGTCATTATGTAACACCCTAATTTTTAACCCAACTTTCTAGAACACATTAGGTTAAACATTAGGCTATTACTTCATAGTCTCATCCTTTTCTAAAATACTAAAGGAAAATTACGAGTAAATTTTTTTTTTAAAAAAAACACACAACAAAGTGAGAGCCACGTTCTTAGTCTAATCGAATAATAGGAATATAAAGCACACTTAACACTCATAGAGAAACACATAAATGGAAACATATAACAGCTGAGCATAAATCATCACAACAGAGAAACGTTTCATTAATAACATAACTTAGAATACATAAGTAGTCATACCCTCATTGGGACGGGCAGAGCTTGTAATACAGCAGAAAGGAAGTACAATAGAAACAGAGAAACATAAAGTAACATAAAGTAAACTATCACTACCCGAGTGCACCTATAGTGAATAACCTCAAAACAAAAGCAGGTTTATCCAGTCTACATGTGAGTGTGTGCACTAAGCCTCCCCTAAAACATCTGCTACTAGAACCCGGGAAATGGAGTGTAATCGATCCAAGAACGCATAAAGGCGGCAGGAGTGGGCATACGTGTAGGCGGCGTGAGCTCCTCGTTAGGCGCCTCTCGGACGGATGTGTCAATGAAGACCACGAATGTCGCCATCAGTCTCTGAAGATGTGACAGAAGCGAGAAAAAGAAGAGAAAAGAGTGAGAATCTTACTAAAGTATCTCAATAGGAATCTCCTATTCTAGGGTTACATCGTTCACATCCTCAGGAACCTTGGGTTTATTTATAAAAGGTGTTCATGCATATGAGATTCATTATTAGGGTTTATGAAACTATTTATCCAAGGTCCATTTCTTTTAGTATGCATCTTGATGTCATGAATGCAACATGTTTAAGCATGAATGTATGGCAATGCTTGAGCACATAAATCAACAAATCACAACAATCTAGATTCATGCAAGTGGCATAAGGGCATATTACAACTCTTACTTTTCTCATACTTATGTGACTTAAAAGCATCATATCTCTTTTGTTCTTTTTCTCAAAAACCACCCTCTTAAAACATATCCACCTATTTCCAACCGATACACCGCCCTGGCGATTTTTATCATAACCTCCTATCTCCGTCTCACCTAATCGCCTAGGAATGAGCTCAATCCTAACTAGTCGTCACTAGATTTAATATGGGGTAAAATGAGGGGGGTAACATAAACATATTTCATTCTTTGAAACGTTCTCACGGCCTCGAGTGCACAATAATTGTCCGCTTTGGTAAGGCTGCATCTGCACATACCCTCACGGATTTGCCTCCTCCTCACCGTAGCAGGAGAAGTACGTCTCAATGCTTGTCACATAAAAAATATCCTGGGGATGTTCGGTCGAACCAGTGTCACCCAGGGTTTTCAACTCATATGGTACTTTAAAACATTTTTCAACCCGTTTAGGTTTGATAGAAATTCGGCAGCATAGCAATTTGTTAAACTGAATTTCCTTCAAACCAAAATTCATGCCACAAGCTAATCACACAACTTAACATCTCAATAATAATTTCCTCACGTATCATCAATAAAACATTTTAGGGTTTATGCATCATCAAGCATATTCTTCTAATACATCATTCTCACATAGATAAACATCATAACATATATTTCAAACTCATCATTCTTACATAGATTATAGCATATATTCCAAACTCATCATAGCATATATTTTAAACACATCATACTCATATAGATAAAGCTCATGTATCATATATCATACTTGCATAAAATTAAGCATCATAAAAACTCAAGACTTCTTAATGTCTTATGCATCGACCCTTAAGGTCCTTAACTCACAATCTAAGTTATAAATCATCAAAACCTAGTCTCTTGGGAACCTATGAGGTTATAACTAAGTATTTCTCACCTCACACTATGGTCAAAAACATCTCTAGACCTCAAGGATGCAGAATTTAAAATCCCAACTTTACGGGTACCTAGGAGTCACAACAATGACTCTTTCTAAGTCCAGTTTGTTCCTAAAGCATCAAGATTAAGCCCTAAACCAATTATGAGTCATTCCTACACATTTAAACTAATTTAGAACCATGATTATCATTTCTAAACCTTGCTGGACAGAATCCAGAAAATTCCATCATTAAGGGATCTAAAATTCTCAAATTAATTCTTTTCTAGTTCTTAATTTATCCTATCTTTCACATATGAGTCTTAACATTATTTTTACTCAAACATAAGCATCTTATCATTATTAACACAGCTCATACAGTGGCCAAACATAGCAAGGCAGAACCGAAACAAACATCTCCATAAAAGACATGAAACACAATTTCTAAAGCACATACAATACTAGTTTCTCTTGGAACCTTTTTCAACTTTCAAAACTCATTTATGGACACTTTTATCACCTATAATCATAAAAATACTTAAGAGGGTAATAGCTAAATCATTTTTATCTCAAGAGGTCCTAAATTCATAAAACTTAGCTCTACATATTTCTTATACTTACATAAGCTTAGAAAAATTATAAAATATAGTTTTCAATACTTGGAAACACCAAAGCCTCTTAGGGCCGAAATAGGGACCAAAAGCAATAAATATTTTTAGACCTTTGTTGAGACAACAATGGGCAAGTCTTTGAGCTCTAGGTTCATTAAAGTGATGACATAAAAATAAACATGCTCATGCACTTGTTTTAGTTTTTGCTAGAAAGTAAAGTGAGAGCATAAAATAAATATGTGATGCATTATATTATTATCTTTGATATTTAGGTGAGAACTTGAAACATAAACATGATAATGCATAGCTTGAAATATAAACATGATAATGCAAGCTCCTTTATTACCTTGATACTTAGTGATAACAAAGAAAGTAAACATGATGTGCAAAGCATAAAATAAATATGGTATGCATTATATTATTATCTTTGATATTTAGGTGAGAACTTGAAACATAAACATGATAATGCATAGCTTGAAATATAAACATGATAATGCAAGCTCCTTTATTACCTTGATACTTAGTGATAACAAAGAAAGTAATCATGATGTGCAAAGCATAAAATAAATATGGTATGCATTATATTATTATCTTTGATATTTAGGTGAGAACTTGAAATATAAACATGATAATGCAAGTTCCTTTATTACCTTGGTACTTAGTGATAGCAAAGAAAGTAAACATGATGTGCAAAGCATAAAATAAACATGATGCAAGGTTCATTTTAAGGTGATCTAAAGCTCATCCAAGACTTTAACAACATAATAACCCAACACATATCTCATTACAAAGAGAGCTTTAGAGTTCTTGAACTAAGTTCTCAAAGGAATTATGAGGTTCTTGAACATCATCATCAAGCTCAAAGAAAGCAAAACTTCTTGAACAAATAAAACTTCAAAGATCAAAAAGGAAAATGGTAACCGAAATGTTAAAGAAAGGAACAAAGAAACCGAAATCATAATAGCAAGAAAAGTAAAGGTATTCTTGAGTAAAAATCATTTTTGAGTTAGAAAATAATGTTGGAACTCAAAGAAAATAAAACCTCAAGCTCCAGAGTTTCCTTTGAGATGAACACATAGTCATTATCTAGGAGTCCTCATCATTGAGCTATCATGTACTCATCAAGGCCAAGAGGCCGAAAATACAAGAAAAGGAAACCAAAGAAAGTTTCAAAAAGAAAACCCAAGAGAAAGCTAGAAAGAACTCATTTTCAAGAAGACAAAGTTTAGAAAACACTCCTACCTAGAGTGAAGACAAAAAGCTTGGACTTGAAGATGAAAATGATCCGAGCAACACCTCCTAGGATGGTGATGATGATTCGGCCTTGATGAAAGAAAAAGGAAGGAAATGTGTTCTTGGTGAGCTTGTGTTTGAGAATGGAAGTTTAGGTGTTTGTATGATGATCCAAGGTGGTGGGGTGGTGTTTCAAGGTTGTGTGATGAAGTTTCAAAAGGAAAAAGAAGAAGATGAAGAAGAAGAATGCTCTTGAGATTTGAGAGAAAAAGGAAGAACTTAGAGAAAAACTAAAAACTAAACTTAGCAAATGAACAAAGTGTAGCAAAGGTTCATCTAGGCATGGTATTTATAGAGAAGAATAAGAGTGAATGAGTGGAGGAGAATGAATCCTCATGGAACATGAGGTGAGGCATGTGTGGAGGAGAATGAATCCTCATGGAACATGAGGTGAGGCATGTGTGGAGGAGAATGAATCCTCATGGAACATGAGGTCTCCTCATGGAACATGAGGTGAGGCATGTGTGGAGGAGAATGAATCCTCATGGAACATGAGGTGAGAGAATTGCACTTTGATGACATGGCTTCAACCATAGTATTTGGAGTGTGAAATAAAATTAAATTGTGATAAAATGGATGTTGAATTTCGTGCAGGTCTGATGCAGCAAGGGAGGAGGGAGTTTTGGTCATGTAATAGTGTGTTAGTGATGTGTTTAGGGGTGTATTAGCTTAGGTGTAAGGTTAGGAGTCATTAAGCATAAGTTTAGGTGACTAAGAATGTGATTAGGAACCTTTATGACATGATTAAGGAGTACTCATACATATTTAGGAGATTTTAAATTCATTTTATGAATAAAACAATGTAGACAAAATTCCATAATTTAAGGAATTGGAGAGAGAAAATACTATTCAAGATTCCATGACTAGAAATCTTGAATTTAAAATAAGATTTTAAGTGGTAATTAAGCACTTTTAGGTTCTAATCAAATTTAATAAATTATTTTGACTCAAGATTAATTATGGAAATTAATTAATCTTCGATTAGAGCCTAATATTGCTTAGGTTTGCTTAATCACGCGATTAAGCGTAAAAACACGAAACTAGGGGTAAAATCGTAATTTTGCACTAATTTTGCCCGGGACCTCCATAATTAAAACTGAGGTCGTAGAATACATAAAAACACCTTTTAAAACCATCTGGAGAAGTTTCGGGTTCATCCGGCACTTGCAAATAGGTAAAACACCTTGAGGCGTTTTGGTCATTTTGACCCGAAAACTCGAAAAACGAGATTTTCGATTCCGGAAAGGTACACAGGTAATCTAATCCCCTTCCAACATTGAGTTTGCCCTTCGAGTACTGGCAAATCGGCTTTCCTCGAATTCTGGGCCGAAAATGACCTCAGGGGCATTTCAGTCATTTTCACTCTAGCAGAAAATCGGGGCGTTACACATTAGCTCCATACCTCCAACCATGCTTGTATGACACAATCCAAGAGATATTTTTCTTCTTTTTCCCTCCCATAGATACTATTCCTTTCCCCATCCAATGAGACTCCAATTGTTTTCATTTTCTATAAATACCTAAGCTTTAGGACTGCTGAGAACCTTTAGCTCATTTGCATACTTTAGATTTTCTAAGCTTTCTCTGAGTTCTTTCTTTTTCTCTCAAGTTTCAAGAGAGTTTCCTCTTGTTCTTCATATTCATCCTCTTCATCCTCTTCATCTCTTCATCTTATCATCATATCACAACCTCTAAACACCAGCCCACCACCTTAGATCATCATACAAACACCTAAAACTTCCATTCTCAAACACAAGCCCACCAAGAACACATTTCCTTTCTTTTTCTCCCCACAAAGCCGAAGCCATCTAGCCCCAAGGAGGAGCTCATCATCTTGTTTTCCTTTTTAAAGTTCAAGCTTTGTGTCTTCACTCTAGGTAGGTGTGTTTTCTAAACTTTGTTTTCTTGAAAATGAGTTCTTTCTAGCTTTCTCTTGGATTTTCTTTTTGGAACTTCCTTTGTTGTTCTTTCTTTGAGATTTCGGCCATGAGGCCTTGATGAGCACATGATAGCTCAATGATGAGGACTCCTAGATGATGACTATGTGTTCATCTCAAAGGAACCTCTAGAGCTTGAGGTTTTACTTCCTTTGAGCTTCAACTTCATTTTCTAACTCAACATAATTTTTACTCAAGAACACCTTTTCTTTTCTTGCTATTTTGATTTCGGTTCCTTGTTCATTTTCCTTTAAATATTTTGGTTTTGATTCCTTGATCTTTGAGGTTTTGTTTGTTTAGAAAGTTTGTTTTCTTTGAGCTTAATGATGATGTTCAAGAACCTCATAGTTCCTTTAAGAACTTGGTTCAAGAACTCTAGAGCTCTCTTTGTAATGAGATATATGTTGGGTTGTTATTTTGTTAAAGTCTTGGATGAGCTCTAGCTAACTATAAAATGAACCTTGCATCATGTTTGCATTTTGGTCATTTTCACTTTAGCAGAAAATCGGGGCGTTACACCCGCCAACGCACCTGTATAGTGAGAGTTCTGCTCCTACGCCTCAGTTCGTACGCGATGTGAGTGAGGAGACCGTTACGCAGCTGAGGCTAGCGAGGCGAGCCGAGAGGCGCCCCTACCGAGGAGTCCATGCTCAGTCTTCACGTGTGTCCCACTCCTGCTGCTCTGCATCCATGGATCGGTTACACTCCACTGTTTCCCGGATTCTAGTAGCTGACATCGTAGGCGATGCTTAGTGCACACACCACATGTAGAGTGGATAAACCTTCTTTTGTTCTTGAGGTTATTCACCATAGATGCACTAGGGTAGTTATGGTTCATTTATGCTTTCTTGTTTTCTCTTGTATTCTATTTCCGTTGTATTACAAGCTCTGCCCATCTCCACGAGGGTATGACTACTTATGTACCTTAATTATGTTATTAATGGAATGTTTCCTTTATTATCATGATTGTTCTTCGGTTATATGCTCTACTTTATGATTTCTGATAATTGTTATGCGTGGTATATGTTTTTGTCGTTCAACTAGTTAAGTTCGTGGCTCTCACTTTGTTTATGTTTTCAAAAAGAAAAATTTACCCGTAATTTCCGCTAAGTATTTTATTAAAAAGTTGAGACTAAGAAGTAATAACCTAATGATTAGCCTAATATGTTCTAGAGTATTGGGTTAAAAACTAGGGTGTTACATTTGTGGGGATAGTCGTTAATCGAAAAAGTAGCAGGGGATGTTACACATGATAATACATTATGCAAGTAAATCAATAAAACACAACATCAGGAAGCATATAAGTGGCATATAATCTTTCAAGTAAAAATTTTCTCTTTTCTTAACTATGTGACTTTAGAACATCATAATTAGCATCATGGGGCCACCCTAAAACATCATTTAGGTTATGAGCTCATACCTTAACTAGTCGTCACTAGCTCTTACTTATCCTATGATAAGTGTAAACATAATAATCCCGACTTCTAGAGTATGGGCTACGGGGCATAAGGATCACCTATCATAACCTTTAATTCGGGGAGTCCATAGGAATATTTCCTTATTTGAAATGCTCTATTGGCATCTAGTGCACAGTGAATTGTCCGCTTTGGCAAGCTCGATATCAATACCCTCACGGATTTGCCTCCTCCCTATCGGAGCGGATGAAATGTGTCTCAGTGCAATCTCACATTTAAAAATCTCATTTTCCTGGGGGTGCTCTGCCGAACCGGTGTCACCCAAGACTCATCTCATGTGGTTTTCAAAAATACTCTCAAGTTCTCAAATTTGATGGAAATTCGGCAGCACAACTGCTATAAACCGAATTTCTTTCAAATTTGCTTTATGCCACAAGAACTCATGATGCATGTACTTTCACATTCAAAAATCATGATAAACTTAAAATCACATAAACATACTCATCATAGCACATGCATCATCACATCATACTTGGATTAATAAATTCATTGCATCATATAACCTATGTTGTCTTATGCTTTGACCCTTAAGGTCTTAAACTTGAAACCTAAATACCTTATCATCCAATTTTAACTTCTTATGCATCTATAGGTTCACAACTAATTATTCTCACTAATTATCATGATTATAACTAATTCTAAACAGCATTAGTGCAAAATCTATGTTTCACAATTACGGTACCTAGGAGTTACAGCTTTAACCCTTTCTAAGTTCCATTTTCTCCTAAAGTACTAAGATCAATTTCTAAACCAATTACAAGGGGTTCCTACACATATGCACTAATTATAAACCATTATTACTAATTTTAAACATGCTGAAACAGAATCCATAATTCTTGTTTCTAAGGGTTTTAGAATTCTCATTTTAAATCCTTTCTTATTATAAGTTTTTCTTAGCTTTCTCAAATTAATTCCAATATCACTTGTACATGAAACCACTTATTCTAACATAATAAAATCATCATCATACAGTGAACAAAACATCAAGGCAGAACTATGAACATCATCATCATATCATGCATAGAATTTCATTTCCAATACACAGGCTACTAGTTTCTTTTGAAACCTTTTTAGAACTTCTAAAACTCCTTGAAAATCAATTTATTTCATTAAAATCATCATAAAATAAATAAGGGTAGTAGCTACTTCAAAATATTCTCAAGAGGGATTTAAATCATAAAATCATGCTTCAAGTGTTTCCTTGAACTTTTCTATGCTTAAGAAAATCTTAAGACATAGTTTGTTGGTCCTTGTGACTAGATGAAACTTATGCTAAGTCCATCCTCATCACATGGCCAAAATACATTTACAAAAACATTTTCATTTTCCAAACTTCTCTTGAGATAAAATGGGCAAGTCTTTGAGCTCTAGGATCTTTAGGTGAGGACATAAATTTAAACATGCTATGCACTTATTTTATTCTTCATTGTAAAGTAAAGTGAGAGCATAAAATAAATATGAAATACAACTTGTTATTATCTTTAAAGTTTAAGTGATGACTTGAAATATAAATATGAGATGCAAAGCTTGAAATTTAAACATGATAATGCAAGTTCATTTCTTTATTCTTGATATTTAGTGATGACAAGGAAAGTAAACATGATATGCAAAGCATAAACTTAAACATTGATGCAAGTTCATTTTATTCTTACTAGAGCTCATACAAGACTTTTAGAAGAACAAAATAATCTCAATCCAACACTTATCTAGCAAGACAAAGTGAGCTTTAGACTTCTTGAACCAAGGTTTTCAAAGAAATCTCATGGTTTGAACATCATCATCAAGCTCAAGGAAATGGACTCAAAAGAAAACAAAACCATAAAGGAAAAGAAAATGGCTGAAACTAAAAGGAAAGGAAATACACCATATTCTTTATTATGTACTCAAAAGCTCCTATCTAAAGTAAATTCTAGAACGTGTTGGCCAACTTTAAGGTTGACAAGGGTAAGCTTTGGGCTTTTTGAAATCCTTGCAATTATTTTCTTCAAGTAAAATCCTTAGTGAGCTAAGTAACATTTTTAGTAAAACTTGAAGAAAGAAAACTCAAGCTTTAGAGGCCTCATTGTAATGAACACAAAGTCATCATCTAGAGACACTTATCATCAAGCTATCATGAGAAGATATCTAGGCCTTGAAGGCTGAAAATAAAAAGGAGGGAACAAGGGGAAACCAAAAAGGAAAAGCAAGGAAAACTCATAAAAACAACATTTTTCTCCAAGAACAAAGAATTTTCAAGTAAAAGAATGACTTTAGAACATGTAACACCCTAATAGAACCCCACTATGCTTAAGTTCACATTTGGATTCTATTAGTTGTCACTTATGCCTTGCATTTATTTTCTTTTGAAATTAACTTAGAAAAATAGTGGAAGTTTTTTTTTTCTTTCTTTAAACAAATTAATTTTTTTCGAAAAATTAAGCCTGTAACGAGAAGTGAAATACATAGCGCTTTTATAGATAATAATCAAGTTACATTGCGCACTTAATTAAATAAGCGGAATAAGAGACTAAGTGTAGAACTATTATCATATAAACTGGAATATAATCACTTAATACATAAGTCACAACAGGGCATATATCATACTGATAAGTTATTATAAATAACAATATAAGTTCTACTATTACTAATTGTTTCTCACAAACTATAATGTAACTAAAGCTCGGAATGCTCCTACTTGAAAGGTTTGAAATCTTCACGCGCTACCTCCTTCCTCAGCTACAGCTTCGTTGCTTTAGGTGGACACGTCTGTCTCTGGTAACGACAACGGAAAATAAACATAGGAGTGATAAATACATGATTTCTCAGTAGGAGTTCCTACTTGTACTAAAAGTGTCATCGTTGTCGTCCCAGTCACTTCGGGTTTATTATAAAAAGGTGAACAGGTAAGGATTCAATTATCAAACGTTCACAAATGTGATTAGCTGAAGTGCAGTTACTTTTAAACTAATCTTGAACATTAGCAGAAATATCCATTCAGTATTTCATCAAGCATACATATAAGCATATCATGAAAAACCACTAATAAGCAATAATCATTTAGGAGCTGCATGCATTTCATGATTACTCATCCTTAACATTCACTTGTTTAGTGATCATCATCTTTTATTTATTTCATCAACATATTTCTTAATTACTCACGGGATGAATGCATCAATGCCTTAGACCACCCTAAAAGGGTAATGAGCTCATACCGTGGCCGTTGCCACAACCTTTTGGTTTTCTTTTCGTTGCCATGATCTCAACGGTTTAGGGGGTTAAGCCGTGAGCTTAGCTCAAGTCCACTTTTCCAGACTTTCATTGCTACTTTTTCAAACTTTACTTTTATTTTCTTTCCGTTGCCGTAATCTCAACGGTTAAGTGTAAGCTTAGCTCAAGTCCACTTTTCCAGACTTTCATTGCAAATTTTCTAGGCTTTTGCTTTTATTATTTCCTTTGAAAATGAATGTATGCATATTATCATGTAATCACAATAAATCATGGGCAATCAATCATTCATCCTCATCATTTCATAACTCATCACCATACATTCACATTACTATAATTCACTTCATGAAACATGGATAATATCATGTAAATCTTATAGTAAACATTTTCATAAATGATTCATATTAAGCAACCAAAGTTATCAAGTTGAGTTCCTAGTGTTCCGAAGAGGTCATGGCTGTCTTAGTATTATCTTTTTCTCTTAGTGTTCTTTGTACTCTTAGCATTCCATTAATACATTAATGCACTTCAAAATATTATTATAGGTTCTTTATATATTTTTATTATGATTTTCATATAACTCTTGAAGATTATTATTCTACTTAAATTCTTAAAAATTCTCTCTTTACAAGACTTGATTCTTTTATTTATAGTTTTTAGAAGAAAGTTTATAATTCTCTGTATACTTGTTACCTCAGCTTAATAAAGGTAGTTCCAAATTCCTAACTCATCAAATTTTAACATTTACATCTTTGGAATAGTGTAAATCAACTGTAAACCATGCATAGCAGGGTTCCCAGGAAAGAGAGGTGGGTCACAATGGACACGCTTAAATACCAAGTCTTTCCTTAGCCAGAACCTTTCCAAACTGCACTTTCACAGTACACTATCCCGAAATTTATTTCTCATTCTGTATTTACATGGTACAAAGCTTTATACATAACATACATGGGTGTATTCCTATATGTGTTAGCTCTCCAACAAAGTTGAAATCAGTCCATTTGCATTTTTCTAGAGTGACTTACACCTATTTTACTACTACAAGGTCAGATTTAAAGTTTCAGTCTTAGGCTCTACTTTAAAAATTTATATCTTGAGCTAGAAAACTCCGTTTTAGGTGATTCTTTTTGGAGAGTGTTTTATGATGCGTCTAGTTTATGCTAAAAATATTTTTATTTCAAGATACTTCATATTTTATGAGTATTAAATTTCGGAACACCTACTGCCAGAAATAGCCAAAAATCCAGCACTTATCATTTTCATGTTTTATGTCACTTATTTTAACACAAGGATCACACAACATATTTCAAGCATCATTTGAGCATGAAAGTAACATAATATCACTTTGGAAGCAGAATGGAACAAGGGGTTTTACAAAATATTTATACAATATCCCCTTGAAACATTTTTATCAACAAACATAAGCTTGATGGCATCCTAACCATGAGCAAGGTTAGATGTCATAATGGCTTACACAACCAAAGTGAGGTCTCCTACCTCTTGTGTAGGGTCTAAAAAAGGGTCCTTCTCTTCTTCCTTAAGCTTTGAACAAGAGTCTTTGGAGTGGATGACCCTCCTTGAATCTTGGCTCTAGAACTTGAGTGCTTAAGAAAATATTTCTCACTAGAGTTAAAGATTGTAACTCTTGTGAGGGCTAGTGAAAGTTTGGACTTAGGATTTAAGTGTTTGGATGAAGTTAAGAGGATCAAGAGAAGTCTTTGAAGAACATAAGAAGAATGATAGAATAAGAAAAAAAGAACACTTAGGGAGTTTCTGAATTGAAGAGAGTTTGAGGAGAATTTATAGTGGGAAGATTACAGAAAAAACAGAAGAAGGAAAGCACTTGGAGCATGATTTATGGAAACATGTTGGCTGAATTTTGGGATGAAAATGCTCCTTTTTTTGTGCAAACATGTTTTCATGTTTTGTGCAAACATGTTTCCATGTTTTATGCAAACATGTTGGATGAAAATGCTCCATGTTTTGTGCAAAGATGTTAGTGGAGATTTTCTAACCTTTAGTGCATGTATGTGATTCAGAAATGTGTATGATGTATGTGGTAAATTATTGTGTTATCATCTTAATCCAATGGCTTAGATTCATTCTTGTCTAAAGACAAGTCTAGGGATTTGTGCAAATGGCATTGTAGTAATTTCTTTAACTAAGACAAGGATATTTTTTTAATTAGACAATCATAGTGGTATTCTTGTAATTCCATTCATAGAGTAAGAGTATCTTCGTCATTTAATAAGGCAAGGGTAGTTTGGTAATTTCCTTTATATAGCAAGGGCATTTTCGTAATTTCCACTAAGTGATGGCATTTTCGTAATTCTTTGCATTTTTCTCTAGACATACTTAAGTAGTCTATTTGTTGTGTTTCATAACATTTGTCCAGATTCTCTTGGTTTTGCTATCGCTAATTAAGATTAATATTTATCTTAGTTATAAATTTAGGGATGTTACATTTCTCCCCTTCTTATTAAAAATTTTGCCCTCAAAATTTGATACCTGTGAATAGGTTTGGAAATTCTTTTCGCATATCTTCCTCGAGCTCCCATGTGTGCTCTTCCATTCCATCTTGTCCCCAGGCTACTCGGACCAGAGATACAGATTTGTTTCTCAGCTGCTTGATGCCATGATCCACGATCCTCATCGGTGGTAATTCAAAAGTTAAGTCATCTTTTAATTGTATAGTTTCTGGCTCAAACACATGACTAGGGTCTGACTGATACTTTGTCAATTGGGACACATGAAAAACATTGTGTAGGTTAGACAAATTTGGAGGTAATGCAATTTGGTAGACAGAGGGACCTACCTTTTTGAGGATTTGGAAGGGTCCTAAGAATCTAGGGCTTAGCTTTTTGACTTTCATTGCACGACCTATACCTGTGGTAGGAGTAATTCGCAAGAATATGTGTTCTCCTTCTTGAAATTCGAGAGGTTTCCTTCTCTTGTCAGCATAGCTCTTCTGCCTACTCTGAGCAGTGAGGATTCTTTCCCTAATTGTCCTTATTTGTTTGGTTGTCTCTTCTACCAAATCAGGGCCCAAAATACTTTGCTCTCCCGGGTCACACCAACAAAGTGGTGATTGACACTTTCTACCATACAAAGCCTCATAGGGTGCCATCCCAATGCTAGTGTGGTAACTATTATTATATGCAAACTCAATCAATGGAAGCTGTTTGTCCCAACTTTTTGGCTGGTCTAAGACACATGCTCTTAGCATATCCTCAAGGGTTTGAATTGTTCTTTCTGACTGTCCATCAGTTTGAAGGTGATAGGCAGTGCTTAGACACAACCTTGAACCAAACGCCTTTTGCAAAGCTCCCCAAAATCTTGAAGTGAACCTTGGATCCCTATCTGAGACAATGGTTTTGGGTACTCCATGGAGCCTTATTATCTCTTGGATGTATAGCTGAGCTAACTTTTCCAAAGGGTAATTTGCTCGGATGGGTAAAAAGTGAGCAGATTTGGTCAATCTATCCACAATTACCCATATGGAGTCATGTCCGGTAGGCGCTCTTGGAAATCCCATCACAAAATCCATGGATATTCCTTCCCACTTCCATTCAGGGATTTCGAGAGGTTGCAGCGCTCCAGAGGGTTTTTGATGCTCTATCTTCACCTTTTGGCATACCAAACATTTTTGCACTATATTTGCTACATCTGCTTTCATCTTTGGCCACCAGAACATCCTTTTTAGGTCATGGTACATCTTGGTCATACCGGGGTGTACACTAAATTGACTCTTATGGGCTTCTTCCAAAATGCTAGCTCTCAATCCTTCTTTTGCAGGTACACAGATTCTCCCTTGGTATCTCCACATTCCATCCTTATCCTGGATAAACTCTTTCAACTTTCCTGCTTCGACAAGGGTTACGGTTCTAAGGAAATCCTCATCTTCCCTTTGGGCTTGAATTATTTGATCCTTAAAGCTACTGGTTACACTTAGTTGGCTTAACCGAATTTGTTCTGAAGTACCCCTATATCCTAAGTTGAGGTTCCTAAATTCTTCTATCAGCTCATTTTCTTTCACCATGAGCCAAGCGGCATGTAAAGACTTACGACTCAAAGCGTCTGCTACCACATTTGCCTTTCCTGGGTGGTAGTTCAACTCAAAGTCATAGTCCTGGAGAAACTCCATCCAACGCCTTTGTCTCATATTGAGTTCCTTTTGGTTGAAGAGGTATTTCAGACTTTTGTGGTCAGAAAAAACTTCAAACCTTACACCATAAAGATGATGTCTCCAGGTTTTTAAGGCAAAGACAATAGCTGTTAGCTCTAAGTCATGGGTTGGGTAATTAACTTCATGGGATTTGAGCTGTCTAGAGGCATAGGCTACTACATTCCTATTTTGCATCAAAACACATCCTAGTCCTCTTCCCAAGGCATCACAAAACACCTCAAATTTTTCTTTTGGGTCAGGTAGGATTAGGACAGGGGTAGTGGTCAACTTCTTCTTTAGTTCTTGGAAACTCTCTTCACATTCTGGGCTCCATATAAAAGCTGAATTCTTCCTTGTTAGCTTGGTGAGGGGTAAGGTAATTTGGCAAAAACCTCTAATGAACCTTTGGTAGTAACCGGCTAGCCCTAGAAAACTCCTAATCTCCTTCACAGTGGTAGGGGTTTCCCATTGTTGCACCGCTTCTATCTTACTTGGGTCTACTGCTATTCCCCCATGTTGTAACACCCTAATAGAACCCCATTATGCTTAAGTTCGCATTTGGATTCTATTAGTTGTCACTTATGCCTTACATTTATTTTCTTTTGAAATTAACTTAGAAAAATAGTGGAAGTTTTTTTTTTCTTTAAATAAATTAATTTTTTGAAAACTTCAGCCTGTAACGAGAAGTGAAATACATAGCGCTTTTATAGATAATAATCAAGTTACATTGTGCACTTAATTAAATAAGCAGAATAAGAGACTAAGTGTAGAACTATTATCACATAAACTGGAATATAATCACTTAATACATAAGTCACAACAGGGCATATCATACTGATAAGTTATTACAAATAACAATATAAGTTCTACTATTACTAATTGTTTCTCACAAACTATAATGTAACTAAAGCTCGGAATGCTCCTACTTGAACGGTTTGAAATCTTCACGTGCTACCTCCTTCCTCAGCTACAGCTTCGTTGCTTTAGGTGGACACGTCTGTCTCTGGTAACGACAACGGAAAATAAACATTGTGAGAAATACATGATTTCTCAGTAGGAGTTCCTACTTGTACTAAAAATGTCATCGTTGTGGTCCCAGTCACTTCGGGTTTATTATAAAAAGGTGAACAGGTAAGGATTCAATTATCAAACTTTCACAAAAGTGATTAGCCGAAGTGCAGTTACTTTTAAATTAATCTTGAACATTAGCAGAAATATCCATTCAGTATTTCATCAAGCATACATATAAGCATATCACGTAAAACCACTAATAAGCAATAATCATTTAGGAGCTGCATGCATTTCATGATTACTCATCCTCAACATTCACTTGTTTAGTGATCAACATATTTCTTAATTACTCACGGATGAATGCATCAATGCCTTAGACCACCCTAAAAGGGTAATGAACTCATACCATGGCCGTCGCCATAACCTTTTTGGTTTTCATTCCGTTGCCGTGATCTCAACGGTTTAGGGGGTTAAGCCGTGAGTTTAGCTCAAGTCCACTTTTCCAGACTTTCATTGCTACTTTTTCAAACTTTACTTTTATTATTTCTTTTGAAAATGAATGTATGCATATTATCATGTAATCACAATAAAATCTTGGGCAGTCAATCATTCATCCTCATCATTTAATAATTCATCACCATACATTCACATTACTATAAATCACTTCATAAAACATGGACAATATCATGTAAATCTCATAGTAAACACTTTCATAGATGATTCATATTAACCAACCAAAGTTATCAAGTTGAGTTCCTAGTGTTCGTAAGAGGTAATGGATGTCTTAGTATTATCTTTTTCTCTTAGTGTTCTTTGTACTCTTAGTATTCCATTAATACATTAATGCACTTCAAAATATTATTATAGGTTCTTTATATATTTTTATTATGACTTTCATATAACTCTTGAAGATTATTATTCTACTTAAATTCTTAAAATTCTCTCTTTACAAGACTTGATTCTTTTATTTATAGTTTTGACATCTTTTAGAAGAAAGTTTATAATTCTCTGTATACTTGTTATCTCAGCTTAGTAAAGGTAGTTCCAAATTCCTAACTCATCAAATTTTAGCATTTACATCTTTGGAATAGTTTAAATCAACTGTAAACCATGCATAGCAGGGTTCCCAGGAAAGAGAGGTGGGTCACAATGGACATGCTTAAATACCAAGTCTTTCCTTAGCCAGAACCTTTCCAAACTGCACTTTCACAGTACACTATCCCGAAATTTATTTCTCATTCTGTATTTACGTGGTACAAAGCTTTATACATAACATATATGGGTGTATTCCTATATGTGTTAGCTCTCCAACAAAGTTGAAATGAGTCCATTTGCATTTTTCTAGAGTGAGTTACACCTATTTTACTACTACAAGGTCAGATTTAAAGTTTTAGTCTTAGGCTCTACTTTAAAAAATTTATATCTTGAGCTAGAAAACTCCGTTTTGGGTGATTCTTTTTGGAGAGTGTTCTATAATGAGTCTAGTTTATAGTAAAATTATTTTAATTCCGAGATACTTGATATTTTATGAACAGTAGCTTTCGAAGTACCTGCTGCCAGAAACAACTAGAAATTCCAGCACCTACCATTTTCATGTCTTAAGTTACCTTTATTAAATCAGGTTTCACATACAATCTTTTCAAGTTATATTTGAGTTTGACAACATCATAAGGGTACTCATAACAAAATAGAACATGTCATATTTCTAAAAATATATTTTTCAAATAACCATTTAAAACTTTTGACAATAACTCAAACTTGAGGCATTCTATCAAGGTTAGAAGCCAACAATGCTTGAACAATTAAAGATGAAGCTCCTACCTCTTGTGTAGGGTCTAAAAAGGGTCCTTCTCTTCTTCCTTAAGCTTTGAACAAGAGTCTTTGGAGTGGATGACCCTCCTTGAATCTTGGCTCTAGAACTTGAGTGCTTAAGAAAATATTTCTCACTAGAGTTAAAGATTGTAACTCTTGTGAGGGCTAGTAAAAGTTTGGACTTAGGATTTAAGTGTTTGGATGAAGTTTAGAGGATCAAGAGAAGTCTTTGAAGAACATAAGAAGAATGATAGAATAAGAAAGAAAGAACACTTAGGGAGTTTAGGAATTGAAGAGAGTTTGAGGAGTATTTATAGTGGAAAGATTAGAGAAAAAACAGAAGAAGAAAAGCACTTGGAGCACAATTTATGGAAACGTGTTGGCTGAATTTTGGGATAAAAATGCTCCTTGTTTTGTGCAAACATGTTTCCATGTTTTGTGCAAACACGTTTCCATGTTTTATGCAAACATGTTGGATGAAAATGCTCCATGTTTTATGCAAACATGTTTCCATGTTTTGTGCAAAGATGTTAGTGGATATTTTCTAACCTTTAGTGCATGTATGTGATTCAGAAATGTGTATGATGTATGTGGTTAAATTATTGTGTTATCATCTTAATCCAATGGCTTAGATTCATTCTTGTCTAAAGACAAGTCTAGGGATTTGTGTAAATGGCGTTGTAGTAATTTCTTTAACTAAGACAAGGATATTTTTGTAATTAGACAATGATAGTGGTATTCTTGTAATTCCATTCATAGAGTAAGGGTATCTTTGTCATTTAATAAGGCAAGGGTAGTTTGGTAATTTCTTTTACATAGCAAGGGCATTTTCGTAATTTCCAGACATACTTAAGTAGGCTATTTGTTGTGTTTCATAACATTTGTCTAGATTCTCTTGGTTTTGCTATCGCTAATTAATATTTATCTTAGTTATAAATTTGGGGATGTTACATTTCTCCCATTCTTAATAAAAATTTTGCCCTCAAAATTTGATACCTGTGAATAGGTTTGGAAATTCTTTTCGCATATCTTCCTCGAGCTCCCATGTGTGCTCTTCCATTCCATCTTGTCCCCAGGCTACTCGGACCAGAGATACATATTTGTTTCTCAGCTACCTGATGCCATGATCCACGATCCTCATCGGTGGTAATCAAAAGTTAAGTCATCTTTTAATTGTATAGTTTCTGGCTCAAACACATGACTGGGGTCTGACTGATACTTTCTCAATTGGGACACATGAAAAACATTGTGTAGGTTAGACAAATTTGGAGGTAATGCAATTTGGTAGGCGGAGGGACCTACCTTTTTGAGGATTTGGAAGGGTCCTAAGAATCTAGGGCTTAGCTTTTTGACTTTCATTGCACGACCTATACCTGTGCTAGGAGTAATTCGCAAGAATATGTGTTCTCCTTCTTGAAATTCGAGAGGTTTCCTTCTCTTGTCAGCATAGCTCTTCTGCCTACTCTGAGCAGTGAGGATTCTTTCCCTAATTTTCCTTATTTGTTTGGTTGTCTCTTCTACCAAATCAGGGCCCAAAATACTTTGCTCTCCCAGGTCACACCAACAAAGTGGTGATTGACACTTTCTACCATACAAAGCCTCATAAGGTGCCATCCCAATGCTAGTGTGGTAACTATTATTATATGCAAACTCAATCAATGGAAGCTGTTTGTCCCAACTTTTTGGCTGGTCTAAGACACATGCTCTTAGCATATCCTCAAGGGTTTGAATTGTTCTTCTGATTGTCCATCAGTCTGAGGGTGATAGGCAGTGCTTAGACACAACTTTGAACCAAATGCCTTTTGCAAAGCTCCCCAAAATCTTGAGGTGAACCTTGGATCCCTATCTGAGACAATGGTTTTGGGTACTCCATGGAGCCTTATTATCTCTTGGATGTATAGCTGAGCTAACTTTTCCAAAGGGTAATTTGCTCGAATGGGTAAAAAGTGAGCAGATTTGGTCAATCTATCTACAATTACCCATATGGAGTCATGTCCAAGATGGCGTTCTTGGCAATCCCATCACGAAATCCATGGATATTCCTTCCCACTTCCATTCGGGGATTTCGAGAGGTTGTAGCACTCCGGAGGGTTTTTGATGCTCTATCTTCACTTTTTGGCATACCAAACATTTTTGCACTATATTTCCTATATCTACTTTCATCTTTGGCCACCAGAACATCTTTTTTAGCTCATGGTACATCTTGGTTATACCGGGGTGTACACTAAATTGACTCTTGTGGGCTTCTTCCAAAATGCTAGCTCTCAATCCTTCTTTTGCAGGTACACAGATTCTCCCTTGGTATCTCCACACTCCTTCCTTTTCCTGGACAAACTCTTTCAACTTTCCTGCTTCGACAAGGGTTAAGGTTCTAAGGAAATCCTCATCTTCCCTTTGGGCTTGAATTATTTGATCCTTAAAGCTCTTTGGTTACACTTAGTTGGCTTAACCGAATTTGTTCTGAAGTCCCCCTATATCCTAAGTTGAGGTTCCTAAAATCTTCTATCAGCTCATTTTCTTTCACCATTAGCCAAGCAGCATGCAAGGACTTACGACTCAAAGCGTCTGCTACCACATTTGCCTTTCCTAAGTGGTAGTTCAACCCAAAGTCATAGTCCTTGAGAAACTCCATCCAACGCCTTTGTCTCATATTGAGTTCCTTTTGGTTGAAGAGGTATTTCAGACTTTTGTGGTCAGAAAAGACTTCAAACCTTACACCATAAAGATGATGTCTCCAGATTTTTAAGGCAAAGACAATAGCTGCTAGCTCTAAGTCATGGGTTGGGTAATTTACTTCATGGGGTTTGAGCTGTCTAGAGGCATAGGTTACTACATTCCTATTTTGCATCAAAACATATCCTAGTCCTCTTCCCGAGGCATCACAATACACCTCAAATTTTTCTTTTGGGTCAGGTAGGATTAGGACAGGGGTAGTGGTCAACTTCTTTTTTAGTTCTTGGAAACTCTCTTCACATTCTGGGCTCCATATAAAAGCTGAATTCTTCCTTGTTAGCTTGGTGAGGGGTAAGGCAATTTGGGTAAAACCTCTAATGAACCTTCGGTAGTAACCGGCTAGCCCTAGAAAACTCCTAATCTCCTTCATAGTGGTAGGGGTTTCCCATTATTGCACCGCTTCTATCTTACTTGGGTCTACTGCTATTCCCCCATGTGACACTACATGACCTAAGAACTTAACTTCCTTCATCCACAATTCACACTTGGACAACTTTGCATAAAGTTTCTTGTTCCTCAACACCTCCAACACCACTCGTAAGTGTTCTTTGTGCTCTTCTTCAGTTCTAGAGTAAACTAGAATGTCATCGATGAACACTATTACAAACTTGTCCAAGTATGGTCTAAATATCCTATTCATGTAGTCCATAAACAATGTCGGTGCATTGGTTAACCCAAACGACATCACATTAAATTCATAATGTCCACATCTAGTCCTAAAGGCTGTCTTTGGTATGTCCTCCTCCTTCACTCGAATCTGGTGGTATCCTGATCGCAGATCTATCTTGGAAAACACTTGGGCTCCTCTTAATTGGTCCATGAGGTCATCTATTCTAGGCAAAGGGTATTTATTCTTTATGGTCACTTGGTTTAGCTGCCTATAATCCACACATAACCGCAAGCTCCCATCCTTCTTCTTGACAAATAGCACTGGAGCTCCCAATGGTGAAGCACTAGGCCTAATGAATTTCTTCTCTAGTAGCTCCTCTAATTGCTTCTTCAATTCTGTTAACTCGGCCAGTGGCATCCTATAAGGAGCTATAGATATGGGTCCCGTTCCCGGTACCAAATCTATAGAAAACTCAATCTCCCTTTTTGGAGGAAATTTAGGTATGTCATCAGGAAAAACATCTGAGAATTCCTTTACTACAAGGATTTTTTCTAGAGCTTGCTCCACTTCCCTCTCACTTGTCATCAGGAAAACATATCCTCGCTCCTCATTCCTACTATCCCCCATGATAATGGAGTTTAGGTATAGTCGTACCTTTCTATCAAGTTTAGAGGGATTGGGTAAAGATGGTTTGGGAAGAAATACTAGTGACTTATTTGCACAATGTAGTAACACACGGTTAGCCGAAAGCCAATCCATGCCCAAGATTACATCAAAACTAGACAAGGGTAGACAAACTAAATCATGATGAAAAATCTTATCAGCTACCTCAAATTCACAATTTAGGCAGGCTTGATCAGTTCTAACAGTATTTATAGTGGGTGTAGAGACAACTAAGATGATTTTTAAGTCAGATATATACAACCTCAACTTATTAGCACAATCATATGAAATGAATGAATGTGTTGCACCAGAATCAAACAATACAATTAAGGATTTTCCATTAATTATACACTTACCTTGAATCAGATCATCGGATTAGAGGGCATCTCAGTGATGATAGCAAACACGCGTCCCTGTGCCTTAGGCTTGAGTGTAGAGGACTGATTGAACTTTAGGCACTCTCTAGAATAGTGTCCTTCCTGTTCACACCGATAACAAACATTTTTACCAAATCTGCATTCCCCTCCATGTATCTTTCCACAAGTGGCACAAGGGGGTCTAGTCATAGGTTCAGGGACAGCAGCCATCCTAGGTCGATTAACATCTTGTGTCCTAGGTTGATTCATCATAGGGTGTTGGGGTTGTTTCCCTTTAAATCCACCTCCTTGGAAGGGTTTCTTGTGAGGGGGTGGGAACCCTCGGTGACCTTGTTGAGCAGACCTTTTCCTATTCTCTTCAACTCGGTGGGCAACTACCTGGCGATTACAACTCTCAGCCACTTGGCTTTTGCTGACTAAAGATGCATAGTCAGTGACCTCCAGTGGAGCCACAGATGCCAAAATGTCTGGCCTCAAACCACTCTCATATTTCATGTATTTCCAAGCCTCGTTGGGATCCCTTTGGTAGCTAGTTGAGTGTTTGATAAGTTCTTCAAACTTAGCTGTGTACTCAGCCACACTTCGATTTCCCTGTGTCAGCAACAGAAATTCTACTTCCTTTGCCTTCTTAACCGGATCTGGAAAATATTTCTTATGGAACGTAGCATAGAAAACCTCCCATGTAATTTGTATGTCAGCACTTTCGAGCAAGCTCTTTGCACTTTTCCACCACGCGGCAGCCTCTCCTTTCAGCATATAAGTAGAGAATGCCACCTTTTGTTCATCAGAGCATTCTACCACTGAGAAAACCTTCTCCATCTCTTGAATCCATCCGTCAGCTATTTTGGGGTTAGTTGTCCCTTTGAATTCTGGAGGTCCAGCCCTCTTGAATTCTGAGAATTTTCCATGTTCTTGGTTCCCAACTGATTCCTCTGACATCCTATTCATCTGCTCCATCATCACTGTTGCTTGTGCTTGCATAGCCCTAGCCATCTCCTGGAGTGCATTTGCCAGTTCATCACGATTACCTCCACCGCGTGCCCCATGCGTACGTCTGTTTGCTGCCATTAGTTCCTAAACACACCAAACAACAGTCATCGAGTTGATCAGGCTCAATACTATAGCTAAGCATGGTAGCAACTATGGCACTATCACAAGACGATCATGCATTTCTAAATCCTATATCCCATCATACAGATAAGATTAATAGCATGATATCATAGACAGAAGCATAGTCAGTCCATTCCTCAGGCTTAAATAGGATGAACTGCTCTGATACCATAGTGTAACACCCTAATAGAACCCCATTGTGCTTAAGTTCACATTTGGATTCTATTAGTTGTCACTTATGCCTTACATTTATTTTCTTTTGAAATTAACTTAGAAAAATAGTGGAAGTTTTTTTTTTCTTTAAACAAATTAATTTTTTGAAAACTTAAGCCTATAACGAGAAGTGAAATACATAGCGCTTTTATAGATAATAATCAAGTTACATTGTGCACTTAATTAAATAAGCGGAATAAGAGACTAAGTGTAGAACTATTATCACATAAACTGGAATATAATCACTTAATACATAAGTCACAACAGGGCATATCATACTGATAAGTTATTACAAATAACAATATAAGTTCTACTATTACTAATTGTTTCTCACAAACTATAATGTAACTAAAGCTCGGAATGCTCCTACTTGAACGGTTTGAAATCTTCACGTTGTAACACCCTCCTAACTACCATGTATTACTCGAGCATTAACATTGTAATTAGAAGAGTATCACTTCCTTTCTATAATATCCACTAGTCAAATGAAATGAAATAAGATAAATCAAACTCTAGAGTTATAAAGAAAACTACTATAAAATGTACATATATTATTACTTTACATACCGCTTTCTATAATACATACCATATTTGAAATTAAGTCACTTCACTTATAATACAACACAGGAACTACTATCAAAAGATCTACCAAGCTTGCTCAAATATCAAGGTCCAACAAAATACTAAACACACAGAAATGGACCTAAGACATCTAACACCAATTAGTCTACAAGCTGGTAAGTTCCTGGCACTATACTACACTACACATAAGTCAAAAGCCCACGTAAGTCTCATGTCCTCCTACGCGAAACCATTGGCCATCGGTATGATGGCCTCTCCTCAGCCAGAGGCATCTGCAGAGTCTAAGCACAATACATCATATACACAAATAGGGGTGAGAATATTATAAAATTCTCAGTAGGGTAACCCCTTACATACAGACAGAATATAAACAGTAAATGCATTTATAATAATAAAGAAAAACATCATGTTAGATCACATATATCAATATTAGCATACATGAGTCAAAGAAAATTATATGCAAAATGGTATTAATCATAAGTGTTTCTCTTATATCACATAGAATTCAACTTAGTGTAGTAGTTCTTTTTATTAACATAGGGAAGGCTTAGATTCACATCAGGTAACATATGTAGTGGATAACTCCTCCGAGGACCATAGACTGCTAGGACATGAGCTCATTCCTATTCGTGATCATCAGACTTCATTTTTTTTTCCATTTCTGAATCACACACAGTTCTATTTCCTAGTCGATAAGTCTACTGACTCATAAAATTTCTTGGGAAGTTCTTATTTTTGCCTTCCCTCTCTATCACACATAAGCCTTGTTTCTATTTTCTGCGTATGTTAAAACATGCACCATTAAATTTCACATATTCTCTTTTGTCATACAACCATGTCATGGACCTTTCTATTTCAAAGTCAGGTTTACATCCCAGATATAGGCATTCAGTATCATTGGAGTCTCATTCATACTTTATAAACAAGCCTTTCAAACAATTAACATACATTCATATGATATAAACTTGGATTAAATAGATTTCTATCATTAACTTAATACATCTTCACCATTCCAGCTTCTTGACAGATTTACCATTATGGTGACAACATTTAATTCACATATCCAATGGGCAATTCACTGGCCATAAAAATTCTCTATGACACCTCAATGTCTCTAAAAGTCCCTGTAAAAATTTCATAGCAAACAGAATACTAGAACCATGTCAAATAAATTCTACAATTTTAGTGGTCAGAGGCCACTTTTCACAGCTCAGAATAGGCTTCACACAATTTTTAAATTTAGCAAATGATAGAAACAACTTAAAATAAAAATCACAGTTATACTTAAAGATGTCTAAAAAACTCTGTAAAAATTTCAAAGGATAAATCCATCATTTGCTATGAATAAAAATTTATACAAATTCACAGCTCCAGTACCAAGATTTTAGCCAGCATAGATATACTCTTGGTTCTTGATTTTTCTCAGGCAGTAAAACTCTTTATTATGCACCATGAAAATTATCAGAGTTTCATTATGATGTTAGCTTCAACATATAATTTTTATAGCTCATAAAAATGACTAGAATTGAACCAGAAAATTCATGAACAAATCTTGTCCTGCTGAAATCCGAAAATTCAGCAGCCTAACCAAAACTTATTTTGACAAAAATCATTATTTAACCTCATCCAAACACTCCACCAAAATTAACACATCAATATCAATATATTATCATCAAATATAACCATAAATTTCGGAATAAAACCCAAAAAATTTTACAGAATAATTTGGAAAGAAAAAGGCCAAAGAAAACCCTACACTTTGAAGCTTTCAAGATCTTGGCTCCAAGATTGATTCCCTTCACTTCAAGCCTTCAAACCCACACCAAACCCTTCCTTGAACAGCTGATAATGGGCTCTTAAGGTATCAAAAGTTGATGGATTCAAATTCTAATCGGTTAGTTTGGTAGATATTGAGGAGTGGAACAAGTTTTGTGAAGGAAGATTTTGGTTTTGACAAGTTTAGGCTTATGATTTTGAGGTTGGAAATCAAGTTCTCAAGGTTTTTGTGGAGGCAACAATGGAGTTTCTGCACTTATGATTGTTGGCCGAGAATGAAGATGATAATTATGAGGATTTTGATTTTATTTATATTAAGATAATGTATATAATTTAGCAATTATGAATTATCTTCTTTGAAATTTTGTAGCATTCTCATTGGCTCTTGAAAAAGGAAAGGATATGTATTGCTCTAGACCGTACACTTGTCACCCTAGGTGGCAAGCTTGCACTGGTAGCTTCATCCGGTATAAAAACTACACACCGTAATTTTACTAAACGGGTAAAACAGTGTACCCGGGTAATCCACTATTGCTTGAAAATTAATTCTAAGTATAAAATATTTATTCCTACCTATTTCTAACCTTAATCCTATAATTTCCAAATTTCGGGCACCTTCAGGTCTTGAATATAAGGTTTCAGCTGTTTCGGTGGGTCTACGGGGCCTGCAAAATACTATTCACGTTTTTTTTTTTTTTTACGTTCGTTACATTGTTCTCATCATTTTTGTGTACACCAAAATTTGATATTCTTACTACTAAAGCCTCAGTTATTTTCTGAAAAAAATTAGGATGTTACATCATGTAACGCCCAGGGACGAGGACGAGGAGTGATCGCCGGTGCAAAGAGGGCACGGACAAGGAGCGGCTCCTCGCAAGGTCCTCTAAGCGGAGGGGTACATGAATGAACCGATTACACACCCGAATGAGAGGGATCCTAAGACTGTATAGGTATGGGACTATACAGTTGAGGAGGGCTTATATGAATTGATTTGCACTACCTATACCAACAAGATGCATCTTCTTTTCGGTAGCCCAAACTGAAAGAACTCCACAGTTAAGCGTGCTTGACCTGGGGTAATTTTGGGATGGGTGACCTCCTGGGAAGTTTTCCTAGGAAGCATGTGAGTGAGGACAAAGCAGGCTGAAAAGACCCGTGTTGATTTGTGGGGACAGTCGTCAATCCATAAAGCAGCAGGGGATGTTACATTATGGTATCAGAGCCGAACTATCCTATAAGCCTGAGGATTGGACCGGCTATGCTTTCTTAGAAATTGTCATGCATTATGACTTTATATATATGTGTATGTCTGCTGATTGGAAATGTTGTGGGTTGCTGTACACTTTGCTTGGTATTGAGACTGATCAACTCAATATTTTCGTTTGGTGTGACAGGAACCAATGACTTCGAATCGGCGAACTAGGAGTGGAGCTGGAAACGATGCCGACATGATGAATACTTTTCGTGAGATGGTGGCTGCCATGAGGGAACAAGCTACAGCTAATACCCGAATGATGGAGCAACTGAACCGCAATGAAAGACAAAACCCAGCTGATAATCCTGTAGTGAACGAAGTCGATGTAGAATATCAGAAATTTGCCGAGTTCAGAAAGGCAAATCCCCCTCCATTTCGAGGAGCTTTTAATCCCTGTAAAGCAGAAGAATGGATAAAGGCTATGGAAAAGATTTTCTCCGTTCTTCCTTGCACAGAGATCCAGAAGGTGGCCTTTGCCACCTATATGCTAGAAGCAGATGCAGATTTTTGGTGGGTTGGCACCAAGGGATTATTTGAAGCTTCCCATACTGTAGTTACCTGGACTATTTTTAAGGAAGCTTTTTACCATAAGTACTTCCCTATTTCTGTGAGAAATGCGAAGGAATTGGAGTTCATGGCTCTCAAACAAGGACCTATGAGTGTAGCAGTATCCTGCCAAATTTGAAGAGCTCTGCAAGTTTTCTACAATTTATCAACGTGACCGGATGAAGTTTGGAAATGCATGAAATATGAAGGAGGTCTACGAGAAGATATAGAAGCAGTTGTAAGTCTCTTGGAGATTAGGGACTATCCTACCTTGGTAAATAAATGTCGGCGTGCGAGAGGAGTCCAACAGAAGGTAACAAATTTCAAGTATGCCCAAAACAATGCTAGAAGGGGATTAGCACCTCAAGGTCCCCGATTCAAGCCTGTTAACCAACCTCAGAGAAGGTTTCCACCCAACAATAAGAACAACAACAACAAAGGAAAACAACTTCAACCTCTAAGACCTGAGACAGGGAGAGATTGCCCTAAGTGTGGGAAAAATCATGGGAATCGACCTTGCTGGACAACGCAAATCATTTGCTTTGGCTGTGGGAAACCAGGACATAAGATATTTGAGTGCCCTAACAAGAAAAGTCATCAGCCCGCCTCCAGGCCACAACAACATGGGCGCGTTTTTACTATAAGTGCCAAGGAAGCTTCTCAATCTGCCGATCTGATCCGAGGTAAGTGTGAAATAAATGGTAATGTCCTAGATATCTTTGTATGATACTGGTGCCACTCATTCTTTCATATCCCATGACTGTGTCTGAAGTTGCAATTATCTGTGTCTGAACTACCTTATGATCTTCTTGTATCCACTCCTACTGCTGGTCCTATTAGGACTTGTTATACCTGTGTAAATATTCCTCTTCAAATAGGTGCTAGAGACTTTACTGCCAATTTAGTTTGTCTTCCTTTATCTGGTCTAGATGTAATTTTAGGTATGGATTGGCTAGTACCCAATTATGTCCTTTTACCTTTGTCCAAATCGAACTGCCATATTTCTTTCCATTCTACCCTCCATTCCTGTGGTTCCTTTTTCTTTTTATTTGAACCTTGTAACATCCAACCCTGGTAAGACAGATCGTCAAGAATATGTTCTCCTTTCTACTAGTGAAACTGAATGTGACTACGAGTTGAGCAAGATTCCAGTGGTGAGAGAATATCCAGATGTTTTTCCAGAGGATATTCAATTTCCTCTGAAGAGAGATTGAATTTTCCATCGAGTTGGTTCCGAGAGCAGGTCCTATTTCAATTGCTCCTTATAGGATGTCCCCTTTGGAGTTGAAAGAATTAAAGTCCCAAATTGAAGAACTGTTAGGGAAGCATTTTATTAGACCAAGTGCCTCTCCATGGGGAGCCTGTTCTTACGGTGAAGAAAAAGGATGGGGGTATGAGGCTTTGTGTAGACTATAGGCAATTGAACAAAGTGACAATAAAAATAAGTACCCCTTGCCAAGAATTGGCGATCTCATGGATCAATTACGAGGTGCAATCTGTATTCTCAAAGATTGATCTTAGATCGAGGTACCATCAGTTGAGTTGAATGAGGATATACCTAAAAGCGCTTTTAGAACTCGATATGGGCATTACGAGTATAGGGTGATGTCTTTTGGATTGACTAATGCTCCGGCTGTATTCATGGATTATATGAATCGAATCTTCCGCCCTTACTTGGATAAATTTGTAGTTGTCTTCATAGATGACATACTTATATATTCAAGGACTGAGGAAGAACATATGGAGCACCTTGGGGTTGTGTTACAAGTCCTAAGTGAGAAAGTTGTATGCTAAGTTGTTGAAATGTGAATTCTGGATGGGAGAGGTTAGATTCCTAGGTCATGTAGTATCACGAGGAGGAATCTCTGTAGATCCCGATAGGTAGAATCGATACTCCATTGGGAGCGACCAACAACGGTGGCGAGATTCGGAGTTTCCTAGGGTTATTTGGATATTATAGGCGTTTTATCATGAGTTTTTCTCGGATAGCATTACCTTTGACTAAATTAACCCGAAAGAATGCTCCATTCAATTGGACACCAGTGTGAAAATAGTTTCCAGGAGTTGAAACAAAAGTTAACCACGGCTCCAGTCCTAGTATTACCTGATCCTTATATACCCTATGAGGTTTATTGTCATGCTTCTAGTAAGGGTTTAGGATGTGTGTTGATGCAAAATCATAACGTGGTTGCCTATGCTTCTCGACAGTTGAAACCTCATGAAGTAAACTATCCAACCCATGACCTTGAACTTGCAAATGTGGTTTTGCCCTAAAGATCTGGCGACATCATTTGTATGGTGTGCAGTTTAATGTTTTCTCTGATCATAAAAGTTTAAAGTATCTTTTTGATCAAAAAGAGTTGAATATGCGGCAAAGAAGGTGGATGGAATTCCTCAAGGACTATGAGTTTAGTCTGAATTACCATCCAGGCAAGGCAAATGTTGTTGCCGATGCTCTGAGTAGAAAATGCCTAAGTGTAGCATGCTTGATGATTAAAGAGACGGAGCTAGTTGAAAGTTTCAAGGAACTTAGTTTAGACATGTCTGTGAACCCTCAGGGTGTGGTGCTAGGGCAAATAAAAGTAACAAGTGAGTTCAAAGGACAAATTTTAGCTGCACAACGTGAAAACCCAGAATTTCAGGAGATATTAAGATCAATTCATGCAAAGAAGTTGTCGATTCACTCAAGACCAACAAGGTATATGGAGATACAAGGATAGGGTATGTGTACCCACAAGTGGCAATCTTAGAAAGAAGATCTTAGAGGAAGCTCATAGGGGCGAACTTACTATACATCCAGGCATTAGTAAAATGTATGCGGATCTCAAGAAAATGTTACGTGGTCGAATGAAAAAGATATAGAAGAGTGTGTCGGGAAGTGTTTAACTTGCCAAAAGTTAAAATAGAACATCAAAAACCAGCTGGGACCCTGCAACCCTTAGAAATCCCGGAATGGAAGTGGGAAAGTATTTCTATGGACTTTGTAATGGGTTTGCCAAGGACATCATCAGGTCATGATGCTATATGGGTTATAGTAGATAGATTGACCAAGTCTGCTCATTTCTTACCCATTAAGGCTAATTTTCCTTTAGATAAGTTAGCTTCCTTGTACATCCAAGAAATAGTAAGACTACACGGTGTTCCTTCCTCTATAGTTTTTGACAGAGATCCAAGGTTTACTTGAGATTTTGGGAACGTTCCAAAAGCCTTTGGTACCAAACTTTGTTTGAGCACTTGCCTATCACCCCCAAAGCGGGCAAAGCGAGCGAACCATACAAACCCTGGAAGATATGCTAAGGGCATGCGTGATTGAGCAAGGAAAGTTGGGACAAGTTACTCCCATTGGTTGAGTTTGCTTATAATATGACCATCACGCTAGTATTGGCATGGCCCGTATGAAGCTCTATATGGAAGAAAATGTCAATCCCCATTGTGTTGGTATGATTCGGGAGAAGTGAGACTACTTTGGGACCCGATCTTGTTAATCAAACAACGGAGCAAATCCAGGAAGATCGGGAGCAAGATTCTCACCGCAGTAGTCGTCAAAAGAGCTATCTTGATACTCGAAGGAAACCTTTAGAATTTCAAGAGGGAGAACATATATTCCTGAAGGTCATGCCCACTACTGGAGTAGGTAGGGCCCTTAGAGTTAAAAAGTTGTCACCTAGGTTTATAGGTCCTTTTCAAATTCTTCAACGAATTGGGTCAGCTGCTTACCAGATAGCCTTACCCCCACATTTATCCAACCTTCATAATGTCTTCCATGTATCTCAACTTCGAATGTACCACCCAGATCAAAACCATATCATTGAGCCCGAGTCTATACAGTTAAGGGATGACTTGACGTTTCAAGCCCCTCCTATTCAGATCGTTGATAGAGAAGTCAGGCAACTTAGAAATAAATCTGTGCAACTTGTAAAAGTGGCTTGGGGTGGACCAGGAAATGAAGAGTATACATGGGAACTAGAATCAAATATGAAGACAGATCATCCGGAATTATTTCCAGGTATGAAATTTTGAGGGCAAAATTTTTTTTTAAGGTGGGGAGTAATAGTATTTTGCAGGCCCCGTAGACCCACCGGAACAGCTGAAACCTTATATTCAAGACCTGAAGGTGCCCGAAATTTGGAAATTATAGGATTAAGGTTAGAAATAGGTAGGAATAAATATTTTATACTTAGAATTAATTTTCAAGCAATAGTGGATTACCCGGTACCTTTGTTTTACCCGTTTAGTAAAATTACGATTGTGTAGTTTTTATCTGATGAAGCTACCAGTGCAAGCTTGCCACCTAGGGTGACAAGTGTACGGTCTAGAGCAATACATATCCTTTCCTTTTTCAAGAGCCAATGAGAATGCTACAAAATTTCAAAGAAGATAATTCATAATTGCTAAATTATATACATTATCTTAATATAAATAAAATCAAAATCCTCATAATTATCATCTTCATTCTCGGCCAACAATCATAAGTGCAGAAACTCCATTGTTGCCTCCACAAAAACCTTGAGAACTTGATTTCCAACCTCAAAATCATAAGCCTAAACTTGTCAAAACCAAAATCTTCCTTCACAAAACTTGTTCCACTCCTCAATATCTACCAAACTAACCGATTAGAATTTGAATCCATCAACTTTTGATACCTTAAGAGCCCATTATCAGCTGTTCAAGGAAGGGTTTGGTGTGGGTTTGAAGGCTTGGAAGTGAAGGGAATCAATCTTGGAGCCAAGATCTTGAAAGCTTCAAAGTGTAGGGTTTTCTTTGGCCTTTTTCTTTCCAAATTATTCTGTAAAATTTTTTTGGGTTTTATTCTGAAATTTATGGTTATATTTGATGATAATATATTGATATTGATGTGTTAATTTTGGTGGAGTGTTTGGATGAGGTTAAATAATGATTTTTGTCAAAATAAGTTTTGGTTAGGCTGCTGAATTTTCGGATTTCAGCAAGACAAGATTTGTTCATGAATTTTCTGGTTCAATTCTAGTCATTTTTATGAGCTATAAAAATTATATCTAACATCATAATGAAACTTTGATAATTTTCGTGGTGCATAATAAAGAGTTTTACTGCCTGAGAAAAATCAAGAACCAAGAGTATATCTATTCTGGCTAAAATCTTGGTACTGGAGCTGTGAATTTGTATAAATTTTTATTCATAGCAAATGATGGAGTTATCCTTTGAAAATTTTACAGAGTTTTTTAGACATCTTTAAGTATAACTGTGATTTTTATTTTAAGTTGTTTCTATCATTTGCTAAATTTAAAAATTGTGTGAATCCTATTCTGAGCTGTGAAAAGTGGCCTCTGACCACTAAAATTGTAGAATTTATTTGACATGGTTCTAGTATTCTGTTTGCTATGAAATTTTTACAGGGACTTTTAGAGACATTGAGGTGTCATAGAGAATTTTTATGGCCAGTGAATTGCCCATTGGATATGTGAATTAAATGTTGTCACCATAATGGTAAATCTGTCAAGAAGCTGGAATGGTGAAGATGTATTAAGTTAATGATAGAAATCTATTTAATCCAAGTTTATATCATATGAATGTATGTTAATTGTTTGAAAGGCTTGTTTATAAAGTATGAATGAGACTCCAATGATCTTGAATGCCTATATCTGGGATATAAACCTGACTTTGAAATAGAAAGGTCCATGACATGGTTGTATGACAAAAGAGAATATGTGAAATTTAATGGTGCATGTTTTAACATACGGGGAAAATAGAAACAAGGCTTATGTGTGATAGAGAGGGAAGGAAAAAATAAGAACTTCCCAAGAAATTTTATGAGTCGGTAGACTTATCGACTAGGAAATAGAACTGTGTGTGATTCAGAAATGGAGAAAAAATGAAGTCTGATGATCACGAATAGGAATGAGCTCATGTCCTAGCAGTCTATGGTCCTCGGAGGAGTTATCCACTACATATGTTACCTGATGTGAATCTAAGCCTTCCCTATGTTAATAAAAAGAACTACTACACTAAGTTGAATTCTATGTGATATAAGAGAAACACTTATGATTAATACCATTTTGCATATAATTTTCTTTGACTCATGTATGCTAATATTGATATATGTGATCTAACATGATGTTTTTCTTTATTATTATAAATGCATTTATTGTTTATATTCTGTCGTATGTAAGGGTTACCCTCTTGAGAATTTTATAATATTCTCACCCCTATTTGTGTATATGCTGTATTGTGCTCAGACTCTGCAGATGCCTCTGGCTGAGGAGAGGCCATCATACCGATGGCCAATGGTTTCGCGTAGGAGGACATGAGACTTACGTGGGCTTTTGACTTGTGTGTAGTGTAGTATAGTGCCAGGAACTTACCAGCTTGTAGACTAATTGGTGTTAGATGTCTTAGGTCCATTTCTGTGTGTTTAGTATTTTGTTGGACCTTGATATTTGAGCAAGCTTGGTAGATCTTTTGATAGTAGTTCCTGTGTTGTATTATAAGTGAAGTGACTTAATTTCAAATATGGTATGTATTATAGAAAGCGGTATGTAAAGTAATAATATATGTACATTTTATAGTAGTTTTCTTTATAACTCTAGAGTTTGATTTATCTTATTTCATTTCATTTGACTAGTGGATATTATAGAAAGGAAGTGATACTCTTCTAATTACAATGTTAATGCTCGAGTAATACATGGTAGTTAGGAGGGTGTTACAAATGGTATCAGAGCCTGCACCTCTCCCAGTACGGTGTGGTTCGGGGACGAACCAAAGTGAAGCTGGTGGGCATGTAACGCCCGGGGACGAGGACGAGGAGTGATCGCCGGTGCAAAGAAGGCACGGACAAGGAGCGGCTCCTCGCAAGGTCCTCTAAGCGGAGGGGTACATGAATGAACCGATTACACACCCGAATGAGAGGGATCCTAAGACTGTATAGGTATGGGACTATACAGTTGAGGAGGGCTTATATGAATTGATTTGCACTACCTATACCAACAAGATGCATCTTCTTTTCGGTAGCCCAAACTGAAAGAACTCCACAGTTAAGCGTGCTTGACCTGGGGTAATTTTGGGATGGGTGACCTCCTGGGAAGTTTTCCTAGGAAGCATGTGAGTGAGGACAAAGCAGGCTGAAAAAACCCGTGTTGATTTGTGGGGACAGTCGTCAATCCAAAAAGCAGCAGGGGATGTTACACACGTGCTACCTCTTTCCTCAGCTACAGCTTCGTTGCTTTAGGTGGACACGTCCGTCTCTGGTAACGACAATGGAAAATAAACATAGGAGTGAGAAATACATGATTTCTCAGTAGGAGTTCCTACTTGTACTAAAAATGTCATCGTTGTGATCCCAGTCACTTCGGGTTTATTATAAAAAGGTGAACAGGTAAGGATTCAATTATCAAACTTTCACAAACGTGATTAGCCGAAGTGCAGTTACTTTTAAACTAATCTTGAACATTAGCAGAAATATCCATTCAGTATTTCATCAAGCATACATATAAGCATATCACGTAAAACCACTAATAAGCAATAATCATTTAGGAGCTGCATGCATTTCTTAATTTAGGAGCTGCATGCATTTCTTAATTACTCACGGATGAATGCATCAATGCCTTAGACCACCCTAAAAGGGTAATGAGCTCATACCATGGCCGTCGCCATAACCTTTTTGGTTTTCATTCCGTTTCCGTGATCTCAACGGTTTAGGGGGTTAAGCCGTGAGTTTAGCTCAAGTCCACTTTTCCAGACTTTCATTGCTACTTTTTCAAACTTTGCTTTTATTATTTCTTTTGAAAATGAATGTATGCATATTATCATGTAATCACAATAAATCCTGGGCAATCAATCATTCATCCTCATCATTTAATAATTCATCACCATACATTCACATTACTATAAATCACTTCATAAAACATGGACAATATCATGTAAATCTCATAGTAAACACTTTCATAGATGATTCATATTAACCAACCAAAGTTATCAAGTTGAGTTCCTAGTGTTCGTAAGAGGTAATGGATGTCTTAGTATTATCTTTTTCTCTTAGTGTTCTTTGTACTCTTAGCATTCCATTAATACATTAATGCACTTCAAAATATTATTATAGGTTCTTTATATATTTTTATTATGACTTTCATATAACTCTTGAAGATTATTATTCTACTTAAATTCTTAAAATTCTCTCTTTACAAGACTTGATTCTTTTATTTATAGTTTTGACATCTTTTAGAAGAAAGTTTATAATTCTCTGTATACTTGTTATCTCAGCTTAGTAAAGGTAGTTCCAAATTCCTAACTCATCAAATTTTAGCATTTACATCTTTGGAATAGTTTAAATCAACTGTAAACCATGCATAGCAGGGTTCCCAGGAAAGAGAGGTGGGTCACAATGGACATGCTTAAATACCAAGTCTTTCCTTAGCCAGAACCTTTCCAAACTGCACTTTCACAGTACACTATCCCGAAATTTATTTCTCATTCTGTATTTACGTGGTACAAAGCTTTATACATAACATATATGGGTGTATTCCTATATGTGTTAGCTCTCCAACAAAGTTGAAATGAGTCCATTTGCATTTTTCTAGAGTGAGTTACACCTATTTTACTACTACAAGGTCAGATTTAAAGTTTCAGTCTTAGGCTCTACTTTAAAAATTTATATCTTGAGCTAGAAAACTCCGTTTTGGGTGATTCTTTTTGGAGAGTGTTCTATAATGAGTCTAGTTTATAGTAAAATTATTTTAATTTCGAGATACTTGATATTTTATGAACAGTAGCTTTCGAAGTACCTGCTGCCAGAAACAACTAGAAATTCCAGCACCTACCATTTTCATGTCTTAAGTTACCTTTATTAAATCAGGTTTCACATACAATCTTTTCAAGTTATATTTGAGTTTGACAACATCATAAGGGTACTCATAACAAAATAGAACATGTCATATTTCTAAAAATATATTTTTCAAATAACCATTTAAAACTTTTGACAATAACTCAAACTTGAGGCATTCTATCAAGGTTAGAAGCCAACAATGCTTGAACAATTAAAGATGAAGCTCCTACCTCTTGTGTAGGGTCTAAAAAGGGTCCTTCTCTTCTTCCTTAAGCTTTGAACAAGAGTCTTTGGAGTGGATGACCCTCCTTGAATCTTGGCTCTAGAACTTGAGTGCTTAAGAAAATATTTCTCACTAGAGTTAAAGATTGTAACTCTTGTGAGGGCTAGTAAAAGTTTGGACTTAGGATTTAAGTGTTTGGATGAAGTTTAGAGGATCAAGAGAAGTCTTTGAAGAACATAAGAAGAATGATAGAATAAGAAAGAAAGAACACTTAGGGATTTTATGAATTGAAGAGAGTTTGAGGAGTATTTATAGTGGAAAGATTAGAGAAAAAACAGAAGAAGAAAAGCACTTGGAGCATGATTTATGGAAGCATGTTGGTTGAATTTTGGGATGAAAATGCTCCTTGTTTTGTGCAAACATGTTTCCATGTTTTGTGCAAACACGTTTCCATGTTTTGTGCAAACATGTTGGATGAAAATGCTCCATGTTTTATGCAAACATGTTTCCATGTTTTATGCAAACATATGTTAGTGGATATTTTCTAACCTTTAGTGCATGTATGTGATTCAGAAATGTGTATGATGTATGTGGTTAATTATTGTGTTATCATCTTAATCCAATGGCTTAGATTCATTCTTGTCTAAAGACAAGTCTAGGGATTTGTGTAAATGGCATTGTAGTAATTTCTTTAACTAAGACAAGGATATTTTTGTAATTAGACAATGATAGTGGTATTCTTGTAATTCCATTCATAAAGTAAGGGTATCTTTGTCATTTAATAAGGCAAGGGTAGTTTGGTAATTTCCTTTACATAGCAAGGGCATTTTCGTAATTTCCACTAAGTGATGGCATTTTCGTAATTCTTTGCATTTTTCTCTAGACATACTTAAGTAGACTATTTGTTGTGTTTCATAACATTTGTCCAGATTCTCTTAGTTTTTCTATCGCTAATTAATATTTATCTTAGTTATAAATTTGGGGATGTTACACATGTGACACTACATGACCTAAGAACTTAACTTCCTTCATCCAAAATTCACACTTGGACAACTTTGCATAAAGTTTCTTGTTCCTCAACACCTCCAACACCATTCGTAAGTGATCTTCGTGCTCTTCTTCAATTCTAGAATAAACTAGAATGTCATCGATGAACACTATTACAAACTTGTCCAAGTACGGTCTAAATATCCTATTCATGTAGTCCACAAACACTGCCGGTGCATTGGTTAACCCAAATGACATCACGTTATACTCATAATGTCCATATCTAGTCCTAAAGGCTGTCTTTTGTATATCTTCCTCCTTCACTCGAATCTGGTGGTATCCTGATCTCAGGTCTATCTTGGAAAACACTTGGGCTCTTCTCAATTGATCCATGAGGTCATCTATTCTAGGTAAAGGGTATTTATTCTTTATGGTCACTTGGTTTAGCTGCCTATAATCTACACATAACCTGAAGCTCCCATCCTTCTTCTTGACAAATAGCACTGGAGCTCCCCATGGTGAAGCACTAGGCCTAATGAATTTCTTCTCTAGTAGCTCCTCTAATTGCTTCTTCAATTCTGTTAACTCGGCCAGTGGCATCCTATAAGGAGCTATAGATATGGGTCCCATTCCCGGTACCAAATCTATAGAAAACTCAATCTCCCTTTTTGGAGGAAATTCAGGTATGTCATCAGGAAAAACATCTGAGAATTCCTTTACTACAAGGATCTTTTCTAGAGCTTGCTCCACTTCCCTCTCACTTGTCATCAGGAAAACATATCCTCGCTCTTCATTCCTACTATCCCCCATGATAATGGAGTTTAGGTATAGTCGTACCTTTCTATCAAGTTTAGAGGGATTGGGTAAAGATGGTTTGGGAAGAAATACTAGTAACTTATTTGCACAATGTAGTAACACACGGTTAGCCGAAAGCCAATCCATGCCCAAGATTACATCAAAACTAGACAAGGGTAGACAAACTAAATCATGATGAAAAATCCTATCAGCTACCTCAAATTCACAATTTAGGCAGGCTTGATCAGTTCTAACAGTATTTATAGTGGGTGTAGAGACAACTAAGATGATTTTTAAGTCAGATATATACAACCTCAACTTATTAGCACAATCATATGAAATGAATGAATGTGTTGCACCAGAATCAAACAATACAATTAAGGGTTTTCCATTAATTATACATTTACCTTGAATCAGATCATCGGATTCTGAGGGCATCTCAGCAGTGATAGCAAACACACATCCCTGTGCCTTAGGCTTGGGTGTAAAGGACTGATTGAACTTTGGGCACTCTCTAGAATAGTCTCCTGCCTGTCCACACCGATAACAAACATTTTTACCAAATCTGCATTCCCCTCCATGTATCTTCCCACAAGTGGCACAAGGGGGTCTAGTCATAGGTTCAGGGACAGCAGCCATCCTAGGTCGATTAACAGCTTGTGTCCTAGGTTGGCTCATTGTAGGGCGTTGGGGCTGTTTCCCTTTAAATCCACCTCCTTGGTAGGGTTTCTTGTAAGGGGGTGGGAACCCTTGGTGACCTTGTTGAGCAGAACTCTTCTTATTCTCTTCAACTCGGTGGGTAACTAGCTAGCGATTGCAACTCTCAGCCACTTAGCTTTTGCTAACTAAAGATGCATAGTCAATGACCTCCAGTGGAGCCACATATGCCAAAATATCTGGCCTCAAACCACTCTCATATTTCATGCATTTCCAAACCTCGTTGGGATCCCTTTGGTAGCTAGTTGAGTGTTTGATCAGTTCTTCAAACTTAGCTGTGTACTCAGCCACACTTCGATTTCCTTGTGTTAGCAACAGAAATTCTACTTCCTTTGCCTTCTTAACTGGATCTGGAAAATATTTCTTATGGAACGTAGCATAGAAAACCTCCCACGTAATCTGTATGTCAGCACTTTCGAGCAAGCCCTTTGCACCCTTCCACCATGCGACAGCCTCTCCTTTCAGCATATAAGTAGAGAATGCCACCTTTTGTTCATCAAAGCATTCTACCACTGAGAAAACCTTCTCGATCTCTTGAATCCATTCGTCAGCTATTTCGGGGTTAGTTGTCCCTTTGAATTCTGGAGGTCCAGCCCTCTTGAATTCTGGGAATTTTCCATGTTCTTGGTTCCCAACTGATTCCTCTGACCTCCTATTCATCTGCTCCATCATCACTGTTGCTTGTGCTTGCATAGCCCTAGCCATCTCCTGGAGTGCATTTGCCAGTTCATCACGATTACCTCCACTGCGTGCCCCATGCGTACGTCTGTTTGCTGCCATTAGTTCCTAGACACACCAAACAATAGTCATCGAGTTGATCAGGCTCAATACTATAGGTAAGCATGGTAGCAACTATGGCAGTATCACAAGACGATCATGCATTTCTAAATCCTATATCCCATCATACAGATAAGATTAATAGCATGATATCATAGACAGAAGCATAGTCAATCCATTCCTCAGGCTTAAATAGGATGAACTGCTCTGATACCATAGTGTAACACCCTAATAGAACCCCACTATGCTTAAGTTCACATTTGGATTCTATTAGTTGTCACTTATGTCTTGCATTTATTTTCTTTTGAAATTAACTTAGAAAAATAGTGGAAGTTTTTTTTTTCTTTAAACAAATTAATTTTTTTCGAAAACTTAAGCCTGTAACGAGAAGTGAAATACATAGCGTTTTTATAGATAATAATCAAGTTACATTGCGCACTTAATTAAATAAGCGGAATAAGAGACTAAGTGTAGAACTGTTATCATATAAACTGGAATATAATCACTTAATACATAAGTCACAACAGGGCATATATCATACTGATAAGTTATTATAAATAACAATATAAGTTCTACTATTACTAATTGTTTCTCACAAACTATAATGTAACTAAAGCTCGGAATGCTCCTACTTGAAAGGTTTGAAATCTTCACGCGCTACATTCTTCCTCAGCTACAGCTTCGTTACTTTAGGTGGACACGTCTGTCCCTGGTAACGACAACGGAAAATAAACATAGGAGTGATAAATTATTTTGACTCTAGATTAATTATGGAAATTAATTAATCTTCGATTAGAGCCTAATATTGCTTAGGTTTACTTAATTACATCATTAAACTCAAAATCACTATTCTAGGGGCAAAATAATAATTTTGCGCAAAATTGCCCGGAACCACCGGGACTTAAACAGATGTCACTAAACACATGGAAACATCATTTTAAACCTTTTAGAGAGTTTCCTGGCTCAAACAACACTCATACCTGTGTAAAAATGCTATACGGGTATTTTGGTCATTTTGTAACGCCCCGATTTTCTGTTACAGTGAAAATGACCAAAATGCCCCTAAGGTCATTTTCGGCCCGGAATTCAAGGAAAGCCGATCCGGCAGTACTCGAAGGGAAAACTCAATGTTGGAAGGGGATTAGTTCGCTTGTGTACCTTCCCGGGATCGAAAATCTCGTTTTTCCAATTTTCGGGTCAAAATGACCAAAATACCTCTGTGGTGTTTTACCCGTTTGCAAGTGCCGGATGAACCCGAAACTTCTCCATATGGTTTTAAAAGGCGTTTTTATGTATTCTGTGACTTTAGTTTTAGTCACGGAGGTCCCGGGCAAAATTAGTGCAAAATTACGATTTTGCCCCTAGTTTTGTGTTTTTGAGCTTAATCGCGTGATTAAGCAAACCTAAGCAATATTAGGCTCTAATCGAAGATTAATTAATTTCCATAATTAATCTTGAGACAAAATAATTAATTGAAGTTGATTAGAACCTAAGAATGCTTAATTACAACTTGAAATCCTATTTTAAATTCAAGATTTCTAGTCATGGAATCTTGAATAGTGTTTTCTCTTTCCAACTCCTTAAATCATGGAAATTTGTCTACCTTGTTTACTCATAAAAGGAATTTTAAACTCTCTAAAAGTGTATGAGCTCTCCTTAACCTTGTCATAAAACTCTTAAACCCCATTCTTAGTTTCCTAAACTTATGCTTAATAACTGCTAACCTTGTACCTAAACTAATACACACTTAAACCTATCATTAACACCCAATTACATGAGAGATTTTTCTTCCTCTCTCTTGCTGCCCAATCTGGCCGAAGCATGCCTTCCCCCATATTCATCACATGCTCAAATTTTTGACACTCCAAAGCCATACCTCAAGTCATACTCACCATACTTTGTCATACTTTCCACCATGCTTGATTTTTCAAGTGAATGATTAAATGAATTAAGCTATTTTCCTCATTTATTTGTGGCCCAAAAACAGTCATCCATGCTTAGCTTCTAGAAGAATTATTTCATTCAAATTTGAAAGGAAAATTCACTCAAATCACCTCACTTGAAGCCATGCTTTGCATCATAACCTCCATACTTCAAATCATGCTTGAATGCCACATTGTAAGAGATATTTTTCTCTTCCTTTCCCTCCCTTTTTGCTAGGCCAAGGCCTCCTTGAGTGAGCCTCAATTGTTTTGTTTTTCTATAAATAGGTGCATTAGAAGAACTTGCAAACACTTTAGCTCATTTGCAAACTTTTAGTTTTCTAAGCTTTCTTGAGTTTCCTTTCTTTTTCTCTCAAATTTCAAGAGAGTTCTTCTTTTCTCTTCATCTTCATCCTCTTCATCCTCTCATCACATAATCATCTCATAACCTCTAAACACCACCTCACAACCTTGAACCACCATGAAAACCTCTCAAACACAACCTCATCCAAAACACATCTCCAACCTCTTCATTCCCCCCTTGGTCGAATCATCATCAACCCTCAAGGAGGAGTTGTTCATCTCATTTCCTTTTCAAAGATCAAGCTTTTTATCTTCACTCTAGGTATGAGTGTTTTCTAAACTTTGTTTTTCTTGAAAATGAGTTTTTCTCTAGCTTTCTCTTGGATTTCTTTTTGAAACTTTCCTTTGTTTTTCTTCCTCTTAATTTTGGCCAAGAGGCCTTGTTTGGTACATGACAGCTCAATGATGAGAGTTCCTAGATGATGACTATGTGTTCATCTCAAAGGAACCTCTAGAGCTTGAGTTTTTATTTTCTTTAAGTTTCATCTTTACTTTCTAACTTAAAATGATTTTAGCTCAAGAACACCTTTACTTTTCCTTGCTATTGATTTCAGTTTCCTTATTTCCTTTGCCTTGAGGTTTTGATTTTGGTTTCCTTTTCTTTGAGTTTATATGTTCTTTTGAAAGTTTGTTTCTTTTGAGCTTGATGATGATGTTCAAGAACCTCATAGTTCCTTTGAGAACTTGGTTCAAAAACTCTAAAGCTCTCTTTGTGATGAGATTAGTGTTTGGTTGTTTGATCTCTAAAGTCTTGCAAGAGCTCTAGACAACATTAAAACAAACCTTGCATTCATATCTATGTTTATGCCTTGCACATCATATTTACTTTCCTTACAATCACTAAGTATCAAGATAATGAATGAACTTGCATTATCATATTTATATTTCAAGCTTTGCATTATCATATTTATATTTCAAGTCTTCACTTAACTATCAAAGATAATAATAAGTTGCATCTCATGTTTATTTTATGCTCTCACTTTATTTTCTAATGAAAGTTAAAACAAGTGCATGAGCATGTTTATTTTTATGTCATCACTTAAGAGAACCTAGATCTCAAAGATTTGCCCATTGTTGTCTCAAACAAAGGCTTGAAAACCATATGTTGTTTAACTCTTTGGTTTTGGCCCTAAGGAGTTATATTTGTTACAAATATTAAAATCTATGTTTCATAATTTTTATAAGCTTATATGAGTTCAAGAAATGTCTAAAACAAGTTTTATGAATTTAGGACCTCTTGAGATAAATTGAATTTAGCTACGGCCCTTGAGATTATTTTGAGGATTTTAAGTGATAAAAATGTTTATAAATGAGTTTTGAAAGTTTTAAAAAGGTTCCAAGAGAAACTAGTATTTTATGTGTTTCAGAAACCAAGTTTTATGCCTTTGTATGGAGATGTATTTTTGGTTCTGCCTTGCCATGTTATGCTCACTGTTTGTGCTGTTTGGATGATGATAACATGAGTATGTTTGTGTATAATTGATGCTAAAATTCATATGTGAAAGATTAGAGAAGTTTGTAACTAGAAAAGAATTAATTTGAGAGTTCTAGATCCCTTAGTAAATGATTTTTCTGGATTCTATCCAGCAAGGATTAGAAATGGTAATCATGGATTTAAATTAGTTTAAATATGTAGGAATGACTCATAATTGGTTTAGGACTTGATCTTGATGCCTTAGGAGCAAACCAGACTTAGAATGGGTCATTGTTGTGACTCCTAGGTACCCGTAAAGTTAGAATTTTAGATTCTACATTCTTGAGGTTTAGAGAAGTTTATGATCATAGTATTGAATGAGGAATACTTAGATATGAGCCTATAGGTACTCAAGAGATTAAGTTGTGATGATTTATAACTTAGATTGTAAGTTAAGGACCTTAAGGGTCAATGCATAAGACACTGCGAAATTGCTAATGCTATGATGTTTATATGGTCACATAACATGTTGAGATGTTTATGATGCATGAGGAAATTATTTTTTACGGTATGAAGTTTATCATAGCATGAGGTTTAAATGAGGAATATGTTGTGTGAATAGCTTGTGGCATAAGCTTCGGTTTGAAGGAAATTCAGTTTAACAGCTGTTATGCTGCCAAATTTCCATCAAACCTAAAAGGGTTGAAGAAATGTATTAAAGTACCACATGAGTTGAAAACCCTGGGTGACACCGATTCGGCTGAGCATCGCTAGGGGAGACAAATCCGTGAGGGTATAAGTAGATGCAGCCTACCAAAGCGGACAAATTGCTATGGCTTGATGCCCGCAAAGCGTTTCAAAGAGGGTATATCCTAAGAGAAGTGATCCCTAACCCCCTACCTGTACTGCGTAGTCGGGATTATTTTATTATATTTCGCTTATTTAGATAATAAGCAAGAGCTATTGATGACTAGTTGAGGTATGAGCTCATAACCTAGTTATTTTAGGGTGGCCTTGTTATGCTGAAGTACCATGATTAATGTCATGAAGTTGAGGAATGATCCACTTGAAAGTTATATGCCCTTTATGCCACTTGTGTGCTTTCTTGAAGTTATGATTCATTGAGATATTTGATTGAGGCATTGCCATGCGTTCATATTTTAGTATGTTGCATTCATAACATCAAGATGCATGCTAAAAGGAATGAACCTTGGATAATTGGTTTTATAAACTCTAATAATGAATCTTTTATGTATGCACACCTTTTATAATTAAACCCAAGGTTCCTGAGGATGTGAACGATGTAACCCTAGGATAGGAGACTCCTACTGAGATTCTTTAGTAAGAATTCTCACTCCTTTCTCTTCCTTCTCTTTCTTCCATCACATCTTCAGACTTGGGAGGTTCACTTTGATCCGGATCACGATCATACCATTTTGAGGGGCAGTGCACCGTGCGAGTCTTCATGTTCATCGGACGCCCATTTGCACACCCTGTACAGAGCTACCGTTTCTCCCCGATGTCACCCTACGACGATGCAATGGTGGTTCGATGCCTCGAGACTTCCAGGACTACATGCCTCGATCTCCTAGTTCGGAGGACTACCCTTCCGAGGACCTGCCGACGCATATGTATAGCGAGAGCTCTGCTCCTACACCTCAGTTTGTGCGAGGCAAGAGCAAGGAGACTGTTACACAGCCGAGACTGGCTAGGCGAGCCGAGAGGCACCCCTATTGAGGAGCTCACGCTCAGTCTTCACGTATGCCCACTCTTGCCACCCTGCGTCCATGGATCGATTACACTCTACCTTTCCTCGGGTTCTAGTAGCAGATGTCTTAGGGGAGGGTTAGTGCACACACTTTCACATAGATGGGATAAACCTTCTTTTGTCTTGAGGTTATCCACTTTAGGTGCACTTGGGTAGTCACGGTTTATCTATGTTTTCTTGTCTCCGTTGTATTTTCATTTTCTTGTGTATTATAAGTTCAGCCCGTTTCTATAAGGGTGTGACTACCTATGTATTTCAACTATATTATTATTAATGAAATGTTTCCTTTGTTGTTATGATCGTTGCTCTATTGATACTTGCTTTAGCTCTTGTGTTTCCTTATGATTGATGATTATGCCTCTCGTCTAGATTAGAGCGCGGCTCTCACTTTGGTTTATGTTTTCAAAAAAAAAATTTTTACCCGTAATTTTTGCTAAGTATTTTAATAAAATGATGAGACTAAGAAGTAATAACCTAATGATTAACCTAATGTGTTCTAGAAAGTTGGGTTAAAAATTAGGGTGTTACACATTTTGACTTGAAACCTTAAAAAATGCAATTTTTGTTCCTGAAACCATTCAAAAGCTATCTAATCCCCTTCAAACATTGAGTTGACCCTTTGAGGACTGCCGGGTCGGCTATCCTCGAAGTCTAGGTAGAAAATGGCCTTAGGGGCATTTTGGTCATTTTTTCTCAGACAGAAAAATGAGGGTGTTATAGGTTGTGCGATGAAAGAAGAAGAAAACACAATAGAGAATAAGAAGAAAGACCTTACTTGGTGAGCAGCCACTATCATCGGCGGTAGTTGTGGCAGCCCAAAGAAGAGCAAAAATGAGGGGTGAAGCCAAGAGACAGAGAAAGTATGTGTATCAGTGAGATTGAGAAAGAAGAGAGAGAGCCACAAAAATCCAAAAAGTACCCTTTGAATTTAAGAAGAAAGGGGTTTTCTGGCATTTTTTGCCATGGCACCAGCCAAATTGCAATGGCCACTATTGCTAAACCATTCACTTTCACATGGCAGCACCCTCAAATTCCATCACGCCGCCATGGCCCTACCATTGTCAATATTTAACAACATTGTCCATTACTTGGTATTTCAGCTGCAAGCATGAGACTAAATGGGTTAGTTGTGCTATGAATAGTCAGATAACCAAGACAAGCAATTTTGATAATGATTTTGTTCTTTATATTTTGATTTGGGTTGCTAAAGCTAAGTTGTTCAAAATGGATTTATAGTAATTTGAGAAATGAGTGTTTGAATTATATGTTGAATTGAGACTTACTTCAGAATTGCAATATTTTGAGGATCCTATTATGAATAAAATATTTCATAAATCAGTACTTGTACTATTTGGAAGAGTTGATCCTTTCACACTGGATAGGTTTTGAGTAAATTTTGATATATTTGCTGGTAATTTTGATATACTTTGAAATGTTGAATTTCATCATTCTTAGAATCTAATTATCTTAGAATTTGAATTAATATTGTGAACTTTGGCATTTGATAAATTAACAGGATATTAAATTTTTAGGATGAAATGATTTAATGGGAAGAACCTCTGACAAAAACTGTAGCTCATGGTAGTGATATTGCGCTTGGTGCACCTTGGTCTAAACTTTAACAAGCAAGGGTGTTCCTAGCTCGGCGTGTTTGGCTGACATGATCGGATTTGTTATGCCCTGGGATAGTGGGCAATTTCATCAATCCTTCGGATAAAGCTCGTTGGTTAGATGTCTGTTTGATATTAGTTTTAGATTTGAAACCACCCATTTTGTTCCTCTGTCATCTTAAGTTTTGCGTTTAGAGTATTTGTTATATTTTACTCGAAATTGTATATTAGGTTAGACTAAAAATGTTATCTATGATGCTCTGCTTTCCTACAAAATGTTTTCAAAAAGTATATAATTGATGAAGGATTTGGATTTGATGCTTGTCCTATTATTGTTATAGATATATTATTTCTCACTAGTCTGTCTTTCTCACTCAATTACCTTCCATATTTCAGATCCCATCATAGGTCTAAACTTCATATCCTTCCGCTAGTAGAGTCATAGCCCTTCCTTTTGGCAAGCCAATGCATAATCATTAGGCTCAACATTGTACTCCCTCAGGTTTTTTTTATTATTAAATGTCCTATAGAGAATCAGAAAAAATTTGGGTACATTACAAAAATCAATATATATGAACACAATGTACCAAACTTTTACTGATTCTCTATAAGATACTTAAACGTGGACAAAAGTGGTAGTATATTGTCAAGTATTTCGGATTATTCAGTGTGGCTTAAATTTTAGTTATGCTCCATTAATTATGGGCAGGGTCATTCTTTCTTTATTTTACTTTGATGTGATTGTACTATCAAGTTTGATTCTATAGTGCATTTGAAGAATGCGCATAGTGTGGCAGTTGAATTGTATGTGTAGTTGTGATATGATTATTTTTTATTTTTGGTCCTATGATATGATTATGTTAAATAGGAAGTGTATACTTTGGAAAGTCCTGTTTTTAAGGGAACTCTATCAATTTTCAGAAAAGAAAAAAAATTGTAGGCTTGTTGGGTGGCTCATTCACCTATGTGCTGGTCATAGCTGGGTTGTGTCGTAACATGTTTGGACTAAATTAATGTTAGATTTTTTTTAGCACCAAATTAATGTCAAAATAAACATATTAAAAAGCAAAAATGATTTATTCTTTATTCTATTTGGAATCTATTAAATAGCCTTTGAAATGAATAAGAAAGAACATGAACAATTTACACAAACCTCCCTTGAGGTTTATTAATATTACACTTACTCTCCTAGATGAAGAGCTGAGACAAAAGTCAAGGGAATATATAGTGCATGTTTTACATAATGGTGATTGGTTAGAGTTAAAGAGGGTAGAAAATTATGGTGGCGAAGAGCAAAAGGACGTAATATATGGGTGTGGATGAGAAAATATATGGTTCGATGTGTTGAAGATTAAGGGTAAACTTGGGACTATTAAAATTAAGTTAAAAGATGGGAGGTAAGTGTTAATTTAAAATCTAGATGAGTGTAGATATAATATTGATAGATCTCAAGAGACGTACATGTAATGTCCAAAGAAAACTAATTTAATTTACTGTGAAGTACAATTTCAAAAACTAAAAACTACTATATAATTTTGTAGTGTGATTGAGTTCATGTTTGTAGCTGATGGAGCATGCTTTATTAGAAAGGAAAGACATGATTATATGGATTTTGCACTTTCTTTAATCTTTTTATTTCTTTAATTAGGATTTATTTTAGGGCTCTTCATTATCAAGGTTGAAATCCATTTGGGCTTCGAAAACTTTCTCTCTGGTGTAGTTTCCTTTTGGATTGTAATACTTACCAGGCTAAAAATAAATAAGTGTTGCTCATACACTTCTCTATGCTTGTGTGTTAAGTCCACTCTAGTTCAAAAATAGTAGTCAGATATTTTTTTAAAAAAAGGTGGCCAATCATCTTTGTAACGCCCCGATTTTTCCAGCTGTGTAAAATTACCAAAATGTCCCTAAGTAAATTTTGCATGAGAATTGAGGCTGAACAATCCTTAATAAGGAATTTTAACATTAGGACAACATTATATGAGAATTGAATAACAATCTGTGTGAAAATCACAAATCCTAATTTTTCTGTGTGTAAATGACCAAAATACCCCTGAGATTATTTTTACCAAAAAATCAAAGATAACCAATCCCAGTTATCCTCAAGGGGTTAATTTTATGTTTAAAGGGGATTATTTGTGTTATGTCAATGTCATGGTAAAAATATAAACTCCCAATTTTTACTGTACATAAAATTACCAAATTACCCTTGTGGTAACTTAGTGCGAAATTGAGCAATTCTTGAAACCAGTTATCACCTGAGAAGTTCAAAATATTTATTACAGGTATGACTTGATATCTAGAAATGTTCAGGTAATTTCGAGAAGTTTTTACGTGAAATGATCTTTTTATCCCTAGTTAATACTTAATGAGTTTACTTAAGTAATCAAGACAATATTGGGCTCTATTTCAATTTAAATTGTTTTCATTCATTAACCTTGCGTTAAAAGTAATTATTTGAGGTTAAAAATAATTACCTAGGGTAATTAGAGTCTAAGAATTTTTTAGGGAATTTAATTTCCTTTCTTGATTTCAAGAGCTCATAAAATCAATAATGTTAAGGTTAAGGTATATCTAATGCATTTTCTTTCTTTGTCTTAAGATTAGGACTTATGTTGCTAATTAATTTTCAACTTAATTGAAATTAACCTCATTTCTAGTGTAAGATTACTCTTTTACCTTGTCTTGGTGAATCCTACATATTGATTTTTACCATTATACAAAATTACCAATTCCTAAACCTACCACCTAATTAATTATACTATCCTATGTGTCCTACCACTTAGAAAAGAAATGAAATTGTCCCCCATTATTCCCAAACAAATGCTGCTACCTCCATGCCATCCTCATGGCCATATTTTATTTTTATTTCAAGGAATAATGCACACAAACATATCATTACCTTACCATTTGCTTGTTTGGAGTTGTCTTGCTCATTACTAATCAAAAAATTCTACATTCTCTCAAAGAACACTAAGCCTTCATCTTCTTCCTCCTCCACCTCCAAGAGACTTCATTCTTGACATTCATCCAAGTTCTCAAGCTTAAACAAACACATATCCACCATAAACCAACTCCTAAACACCTAAACTTTCCATTTCTAAACACAAGAACACAAGAAAAATCCTTCCTCCATTTCAACCTCCTTTGGCCGAAACCATTAATAGTAATAGGACCAGATTCTTGGTTCTTGTTGCTCATAGCATATCAAGCTTTCTCTTTAAGAAACAGGAAACAACTTGGTAGGGATTTTATTTCATGTTCTTTCTTATGCTTTTTCATTAATTTTTTGGTTTTCATAACTTGATGATGACCATGGCTTAATGATGAGGAATCATGGTTGTGGTTGTTAATTCATCACATAAATTATCTCTAAAACTCAAGGTTTAATTATTGTTGTCAAAAGATTAATGATATAACATCATCTAAGACCTTAAAGCTCAAGATTTGTCTTTGGATCTTAAATGAAAATTTTTTAACATGGCTACACTCATGAATATATATATATATATATTTGGCTATGACATGAAGAAAATGGGGTGAAGATGAGTTTTATTTGGTTTTATGACCCAAATTTATGCTTTAGAACTTTTGTAAGTTATACCTTAGAAGTTTTTCAAGTCTTGGAAACTTAAGGAGTAGTAAAAGAGTACTATCATGAGAAAAGTAATTTACTAATGAAATTTGAATTTGCTCTCTATTTGGCATTGATATTTGAACATTCAAAAAGGTAAAAATAGTTCCAAGAGTTTTTTTAAGTCTTAAATCAAGTAATGAGGAAAACTAGTGTCTTGAAAGTATCTAGAAATAGGTTTTTCTAATGATTTTGGAATCAAGTTTTCAGCCACTATTTGGCTTTCTCATTTCAGTGACATTCTGTTCGGAGGGGTTTAGTATGCCAAAAATTTATAATACTTGTTGCAAAAATTATTTTTGGTGTTCTAGGAAAAGGTACGAACTAGAATGGGTCAAAAATATAATTTTCGGATGCTCTTAGGAAATGAAAATTTGCTACTGCCTTGTTATTTCCAAATCTATTTAAAAAAAGTGTTTGAGAGGTATTAAATGTGTATAAATTACTAGTAGTTTATGCATTAGTCATTCCAAGCCTTTTTAGAAAAGATTATAAACTAGAAAGGACTGAAACATGGTTTTGAGTTTTCTATAAGTTGAAAATTTTGGCCACTGTTTTGGCAACGTTAATTCAGATAATATTCTGTTTGGAATTGAATTTAAGTGTAAAAAATTCTATTAGTGGTGGCAGGAATTAATTTTAGGATCTTAAGCAAAACCGGTAATTAGAAAGGGTAAAAAATGCGACTTCTACAACCTCGAAATAGCTTAATTCAAAACACTGCCTGAACTGTCCAGCCTTGTTTGAAAATGCTTATGAGGTTAAAATTTAGTGTAAATCATTGTGGTAGATTCTTTAGATGCATAAAAGAGTAGTTTTGGTAATTAGGTTAAACTGGGTTATAGTTTTAAACTGTGTAAGACTATGGTGAAATTTTCTGATGACTTGGGAATAATTGTATGATGAGTATCTCATGATAATTCTTAATATGCTGCCTATGTGTGTGTGTGTGTGTGTTGATAAGCATAACATGTGCATTAGCTAAGCCCGGTCCTTAATTCCAGCATACTGGGTAAGAATATGTTATTTTTCAGTAAATTGATGATAGTATGTAACGCCCCGATTTTTCTATTAAGGGTGAAAATGACCAAAATGCCCCTGAGGTCATTTTCGGCCCGAAATTCGAGGAAAACCGATTCAACAGTACTCGAAGGGCAAACTCAATGTTGAAAGGGGATTAGATGACCTGTGTACCTTTCCGGGATCGAAAATCTCATTTTTCGAGTTTTCAGGTCAAAATGACCAAAACACCCCTATTTGCAAGTGCCGGATGAACCCGAAACTTCTCCAAATGGTTTTAAAAGGTGTTTTTATGTATTCTATGACCTCAGTTTTAATTATAGAGGTCTCGGGCAAAATTAGTGCAAAATTATGATTTTGCCCCTAGATTCGTGTTTTTACGCTTAATCGCGTGATTAAGCAAACCAAAGCAATATTAGGCTCTAATCGAAGATTAATTAATTTCCATAATTAATCTAGGGCCAAAATAATTTATTAAAGCTTATTAGAAGCTAATAATACTTGATTACACCTTGAAATCTTATTTTAATTTCAAGACTCCTAGTCATGGAATTTTGAATAGTGTTTCCTCTCTCCAATTCCTTAAATCATAGAATTGTGTTACACATTGTTTATTCATAAATGAGTTTAAAATTCTTTAATGATGTATGAGCACTCCTAATCTTGTCATAAAACCCCTAAACCTCATTCTTAGTTATCTAAACTTAAGCTTAATTACTCCTAACCTTGTACCTAAGCTAACCTACACTTAAATCCACCATTAGCACCCAATTAGATGATCAAATCTTCCCCCCTCTTTGCTGCCCTGGTCTGGCCGAAGCTTCCCCCCTCCATATGCATCACATGTTCAATTTTCTAACACTCCAAAGCCATACGTCAAGTCACATACACCATACCTTGTCATATTTTCCATCACACTTGATTTTCCAAGTAAATAACCAATTGAAATAAATCATTTCCCACATTTATTTGTGGCTGAAAATGTTCCAGCCATGTTGAGTTTCTAGAAGAACAATTTCTTGCAAAATTAAAATGAAAGCTCACTCAAAAACCCATGCTTAAAGCCTTACTTTGTGTCATGAACTCCATACTTCAAACCATGCTTCTATGATACAATCAAAGAGATATTTTTCTCTCCCTTTTTCCTCCAATGCTATGGCCACTCCCCCCTTGGTGAGCCCATGGTTTTGTTTTCCTATAAATAGGATGCTTGTGATAGCTTAGTTGCACCTTGAAGCATTTGCTAAGTTTAGAATTCTAGAGTTATCTTGCTAGATCTTTTCTTTTCTCTCAAAGTTCCAAGAGTTCTTTCTCTTCATCTTCATCCTCTCTTCACATTATCACCTTACCACTTTAATCCACCATATCATAACCTTAGATCATCATCAAATCTCTTATACACTAAACCTCAAACACAAGCTTCCTCAAAACACATCTCCTTTCCTTTTCTTTCTCTTTGGCTGAAGCTATCACACCACCTTAGGAAGAGTTGCTCTTCTCATTTTCCTTTTCAAGTTCAAACTTTCATCTTCATCACTTGGTAGGGATTTGCTTTTCAAACTTGTTTTGCTCAAGAATGTGTTTTTCTCTAGTTTCCTCTTAGATTCTTTTTGAACTTTCCTTTGTTTTCTTTTTCTTTTTCATTTCGGCCTCTTGGCCTTGTTTATGGGCATGATAGTTTGATGATGAGAGTTTCTAGATGATGACCTTGTGTTCATCTCAGAGAAACCTCTAAAGCTTGAGTTTTTCCGTTCTTTAAGCTTCATTATCTAACTTATGTGATTTCAACTCAAGAAACCTTTTTATTTTCCTTGCACATTTTGATTTCGGTTTCCTTGTTTCCTTTCTTTAATATTTCGGTCTCTATTTCCTTTTGATCTTTATGGTTTCATTTGTTTAAGAAAGTTTTGTTTGAGCTTGATGATGATGTTCAAGAACCTCATAGTTCCTTTGAGAACTTGGTTCAAGAAATCTAAAGCTCTCTTCGTAATGAGATATGTGTTGGGTTGTTATCTTGTTAAAGTCTTGAATGAGCTCTAGCTAACCATAAAATGAACCTTGCATCATGTTTACTTTTATGCCTTGCACATCATGTTTATTTTCCTTGCTATCACTAAGTACCAAGATAATAAAGGAACTTGCATTATCATGTTTATATTTCAAGCTATGCATTATCATGTTTACATTTCAAGTTCTCACCTAAATATCAAAGATAATAATATGATGCATCTCATATTTATTTTATGCTCTCACTTTACTTTCTAATAAAAGCTAAAACAAGTGCATAAGCATGTTTATCTTTATGCCATCACTTTAATGAACCTAGAGCTCAAAGACTTGCCCATTTTTGTCTCAAAAAAAGGTCTAAAATAATTATTTTCCATAGTTGAGATTTCGGCCCTAAGAGGTTTTAAGTTTTCCAAGTGTTAAAAATACGTTTCATAAATTTTCTAAGCTTATATGAGTATAAGGAATATGTAGAACTAAGTTTTATGAATTTAGAACCTCTTGAGATGAAAATGATTTAGCTACTGCCCTCTCAAGTATTTTAAAGGATAAAAATGTTTATAAATGAGTTTTGAAAGTTCTAAAAAGGTTCCAAGAGAAACTAGTATTCTATGTGCTTAAAAAAATTGTGTTCTATGCCTTTTCTGGAGATGCACATTTCGGTTCTGCCTTGCTATTTATTTGCCACTGTATGTGCTATTTTAATTATGATAATATGCTTATGTTTGAGTAAAAATAATGTTAAGACTCATATGTGAAAGATAAGATAAGTTAGAGACTAGAAAAGAATTAATTTGAGAGTTCTAGATCCCTTAATTATTGAATTTTCTGTATTCTGTCCATCAAGGTTTAGACTTGATAATCATGGTTTTAAATTAGTTTAAATGTGTAGGAATGACTCATAATTGGTTTAGGACTTGATCTTGATGCCTTAGCAGCAAACTAGACATAGAAAGGGTCATTGTTCTGACTCTTAGGTACCTGTAAAATTAGGATTATAAATTCTGTATCCTTGAGGTTTTGAGATGTTCTTGACCATCGTGTAAGGTGAGGAATACTTAGATATGAATCTATAGATACCCGAGAGCTTAAGTTATGATGATTTATAACCTAGGTTGTGAGTTAAGGACTTTAAGGGCCTAAAACGTAATTTCTAGAACCCCATAATCACATGAACATAAAACTGTCCAAATCTGCATAGTGCTGTTTGGATGGGTTCTTAAGCATACAGTTAGTAAAACTTATTAGTTGTGAACCTATAGGTGTGTGAGAGGTTAAGGAGGAATACTAGAACAATTAGTTTACAAGTCCAAAGACTCGTAAGGATCGAAGCATAAGACACTATAGGTTTATAACATAATAAGCTTTATGAGTTGTGTGAATGTTTTGTTTAAATATGATTATGTGATGATATGCTATGAAGAAGTTTTATATGATGAATGATTATGTGATGATGTATATGTTATGAAGAAGTTTTATATAATTTCAACACTTTATGAAGAATGCTTGTGTATGTCCTATATGTTTTCATGGCATAAGCAAATTTGAGGAAATTCGGTCTACAGCCGTCATGCTGCCGAATTTCCATCAAATTTGAGGAACTTAGGAAAAGGTCTTTTTGAAAATCATGAGAACTTAAATGTGACACAACACTGAGACGCCTTCTTGGGTGACACCGGTTTAGCCGAGCACCCCCAAGAAAACAAATCCGTGAGGGTATTGACACTGAGCTTGCCAAAGCGGACAATACTACTACGCACTAGTTGCTAGTAGAGCGTTTCAAAAAGGAAATGACCCTAAGAGGTAATCCTTAATTTGCCCCCTAGCCCGTACTTTAAGTCGGGATTATGTATGTTACGCTTATCATAGGATTAGTAAGAGCTAGTGACGACTAGTTAAGGTATAAGCTCATAACCTAGAGATGTTTTAGGGAGGCCTCATGAGATAAAGTTAAAGTTGAAATGTCACATATGCTATGAAAAACCAAGAAAGTTATTATGAGATTTATACCTGTCACCTTATGCCACTATTATAATGTTTCTTAGTTATTCTATTGATTGGTTTACCTTATGATGCATTCATGTCATTAGTGTATTCCATGCTTAGTCATAAGACGCATTGTAAAATATGACGGACCTTGGATAATTAATACTTTAGAAAACTAACTTAAAAGAAGTTTACATGCATGCACACCTTTTTAGAAATAAAACCCAAGGTTCCTGAGCATGTGATGATGTCACTTAGTTAGGGATTACCCTACTGAGAATTCTTTTAGAAGATTCTCATTCCCTCTCTCTTTTCTCCCGTCATATCTTCAGATGGCGACTTTCGTACTCTTCATCAACTCCCCGACGTGGGAGCTGCACCATGACCCAGCACTCGGGTCATACCATTTTGAAGGTTCCTGCACAGTCAGAGTATTCATGTTTATGGGACGACCCTTCGCACACCCAGTACGGAGCTACCTGTAATGCCCCGATTTTTCTGTTAGAGTGAAAATGACCAAAATGCCCCTGAGGTCATTTTCAGCCCGGAATTCGAGGAAAGCCAGTTCGGCAGTACTCGAAGGGCAAACTCAATGTTGGAAGGGGATTAGATAACTTGTGTACCTCCCCGGGATCGAAAATCTCGTTTTTTGAGTTTTCGGGTCAAAATGACCAAAATGCCCCTGCGGTGTTTTACCCATTTGCAAGTGCCGGCTGAACCCGAAACATCTCCATATGGTTTTAAAAGGCATTTTTATGTGTTCTATGACCTCAGTTTTAATTTTTGAAGTCCCGGGCAAAATTAGTGCAAAATTACGATTTTGCCCCTAGTTTCGTATTTTTACGCTTAATCGCGTGATTAAGCAAACTAAAGCAATATTAGGCTCTAATCGAAGGTTAATTAATTTCCTTAATTAATCTTGAGTCAAAATAATTTATTAAAGTTGATTAGAATCAAAAAGTACTTAATTACAACCTAAAATCATATTTTAATTTTAAGACACCTAGTCATAGAATCTTAAATAGTGTTTTCTCTTTCCAATTTCTTAAATCATGGAATTGTGTTAAATATTGTTTATTCACAAATGAGTTTTAAATTCTTTAATGATATATGAGCACTCCTAAACTTGTCATAAACTCCCTAAATCACATTCTTAGTTACCTAAACTTAAGCTTAATTATTCCTAACCTTGTACCTAAGCTAATACACATCCAAACCTACCATTAACACACAATTAAATGGTCAAACTCACCTCCTCCCTTGCTGAACCAGACCAGGCCGTGAACCTTCTCCCCCATTGTGCATCACATGTTCAATTTTTCAACACTCCAAGGCCATACCTCAAGTCACATACACTATGCCTTGTCATAACTTTCAATCAAGCTTGAATTTCCACATGAATAAATAATTAAAACAACCCATTTTTCCCATTTAATTGTGGCTGGAAAAGTTCCAGCCATGCATTGTTTCTAGAAGACTAATTTCATAAAAATGTGATAGGAAATTAACTCACATCAAGCCATGCTTTGTAGCATAGCTTCCATACTTCAAACCATGCTTGAATGACCTTGTGTAAGAGATATTTTCTCTTCCTTCCTCCCTCAAAAGCTACGGCCAAGCCCTCCCCATTCACTCCTCCATGGTTTTGTTTTTCTATAAATAGGATGCTTGTGTTAGCCTTGTTGCACCTTGAAGCATTTGCAAAGTTTAGAGTTTTAGAGTTGCCTTGCTAGTCTTTCCTTTTTCTCTCAAAGTTCCAAGAGTGTTCTTCCCTTCTTTTCATCTTTATCTTCTTCATCTCTTCATCTCATCATCACCTCTCAACCATCAAACACCACCCCAAAACCTTGAACCATCATCAAACCTCTCAAACACCACACCTCAAACACAACTTCACTTGAAACACATTTCCTTTCTTTTTCTCTCATCAAGGCTGAATCATCATCACCATCCTAGGAGGTGTTGCTCATCTCATTTCCATCTTCAAGTTCAAGCTTTTACCTTCATCACTAGATAGGGATTTGTTTTCAAACTTTATTTTGCTCAAGAAAGTGTTTTTCTCTAGTTTCCTCTTGGATTCTTTTTGAACTTTCCTTTGTCTTTCCTTTCTTTTCATTTTCAGCCATGAGGCCTTGATTTTGAGCATGATAGCTTGATGATGAGAGTTTCTAGATGATGACATTGTGTTCATCTCAAAGAAACCTCTAAAGCTTGAGTTTTCCTTTTCTTATGACTTCATCTATATGATATCTAACTCACATGGTTTTTTCAAACTTAAGAAAATTAATCTAAGGATTTCTAAAAGCCCAAGCCTACCCTTGTCAACCTTAAAGTTGGCCGGCACGTTCTAGAGATTTTTCTCTAGACAGGGGTTTTGGGTATTTAATAAAGAACTTGATGTAGTTTCACTTTCTTTCTCTTTTATATGACTGTCGGTTTTTGTGTTGTGATCTTTGAGATATTGTATTGAGTTTCTATCTTGTTAAAGTCTTGAAAGAGCTCTAGTTAACCATAAAATGAATCTTGCATCATGTTTATTTTATGCTACGCATATCATGTTTACTTCCTTGCTATCACTAATTATCAAGATAATAAAGGAACTTGCACTATCATGTTTATATTTCAAGCTTTGTATTATCATATTTATATTTCAAGTCCTCACCTAAATATCAAAGATAATAATATATTGCACCACATATTTATTTTATGCTCTCACTTTACCTTCTAGCAATAACTAAAATAAGTGCATGAGCATGTTTATTTTTGTGTCATCACTTTAATGATTCTAGAGCTCAAAGACTTGCCCATTGATATCTCAAACAAAGGTCTAAAACATTTATTTCCTTTAGTTCATATTTCGGCCTTATGAGGCCTTAGTGTTTCCAAGTATTGAAAACTATGTTTTATAATTTTTCTAAACTTATGTGAGCATAAGGACTATGTATAACTAAGTTTTATGAATTTAGGACCTCTTGAGATGAAAATAAATATATTCACTGCCCTCACAAGTATTTTCATGAGTTTAGATGATAAAAGTGTTCATAAAAGAGTTTTGAAAGTTTTAACAAGGTCCCAAGAGAAACTAGTATTTTATGTGCTTTAGAAACTATGTTCAATGCCTTTAAATGGAGTTTCTGTTTTGGTTCTGCCTTGCTATGTTTGGCCACTGTATGAGCTGTGTTAATGATGTTAATATGCTTATGCTTGAGTAATAATTATGTTAAGACTCATATGTGAAAGATAGGATAAGTTAGGAACTCGAAAAGAATTAATTTGAGAGTTCTAGATCCCTTAAAGATTTATTTTTCTGGATTCTATCCAGCAAGGATTAGATTCAATAATCATGGTTTTAAATTAGTTTATATGTGTAGAAATGACTCATAATTGGTTTAGGACTTAATCTTGAAACCTTAGGAGCAAACCGAACTTAGAAAGGGTCATTATTGTGACTTCTAGGTACCCGTAAAGTTAGGATTTTGATTTCTGCACTCTTGAGGTTTAGAGATGTTCTTGACCATAGTGTGAGGTGAGAAATACTTAGTTATAACCTTATAGGTTCCCAAGAAACTAGGCGTTGATGATCAATAACTTAGAACGTGAGATAAAGATCTAAACCGTAATTTTTAGAACCCCGTAATCACATAAACATAAAGCTGTCCAAATTCTGCTTAGTGCTGTTTGGATTAGTTCTTGAGCATAAAAATTTGTATAACTCATTAGTTGTGAAACTATAGGTGTATAAGAAGTTAAGGGTAATGTTAGAACAATTAATTTGCAAGTTTAAGACTCATAAGAATCGAAGTTTAAAACACTATGGGTTATAACATATCAAGTCTATGAGCTTATGGGGATAATTGTTAGATATGACTATGTGATGATGTTTATGTTACGTGGAAGTTTTATGTGACGATGCATATGTTATGAGAAAGTTTCATGTGATGATATATATGTTATGAAAAAGCTATATGAGGATGCATGATAAAAATGAATATGATAAATGATGAGGTACTTATGATTTAATACTTATGAGAACTTAAATGTGACACAACACTGAGACGCGCTTCTCCTGGGTGACACTGGTTCGGCCGGGCACCCCCAGGAGGAGAGAAATCCGTGAGGGTATGTGTAGATGCAGCCTGCCAAAGCGGACAAATTGCGAGGCCCGCGTGGCTAGCAAAGCGTTTCAAAGAGGAAATGATCCTAGAAAGGGGATCCTTAATTTGCCCCCTAGCCCATACTTTAAGTCGGGATTATGTTACGCTTATCATAGGATAAGTAAGAGCTAGTGACGACTAGTTAAGGTATGAGCTCATAACCTAGAGATGTTTTAGGGCGGCCCCATGAGATGAAAGTTAAAGTTAACAATGTCACATATACTATACTTATGCCAATGCTATAACGTTTCTTAGTTATTCTATTGTTTGGTTTACCTTTATGATGTACTCATATCATTAGTATAATTCTGCTTAAGTTATAAGACGCATTATAAAATATGACGGACCTTGGATAAAATACCTCTTTAGAAAACTAACTTAAAAGGAATTTATATGCATGCACACCTTTTAGAAATAAACCCAAGGTTCCTGAGGATGTGACGATGTCACCTAGGTAGGGATAACCCTACTGAGAATTCTTTTAGAAAGATTCTCATTCCCTCTCTCTTTTCTTCCGTTATATCTTCAGATGGCGACATTCATACTCTTCATCGATACCCCGGTATGGGAGCTGCACCATGACCCGGCACTCGGGTCATACCATTTTGAGGGTCAGCCAGATCTTGTCGAGTATTCATGTTCATGGGACGACCCTTCGCGCACCCCGTCCCGAGCTACCGCTTCACCCCGACTGCTCCTTACCGTCATAACGGGATTTTTGAGCGAGCGAGACCACGCGATGAGCAGATCCTCCGCATGGAGCCCGAGACATCAGCAGTACCCGAGTACCCCGAGTATGTGTCGCGTCCCCAGTACTCGGAGACGGACCCATCCGAGGACCCGCCATCCCACATGTACAGTTGGAGCTCCAGTCCCGCTCCCCCACCGATGAGGGCTGGGAGTGAGGAGACGGTGGTCCAGCCGAGGTTGGCTCGTCGGCCATCTATGCGCCCTCGCTGCGGTGGACATGCCCCGATGATGTGCTCGACCACTCCCGCTGAGATTCGTCAGTGGATCGACTCGACCCCACAGTATTCGGACCAGCAGGAGTAGACATAGGAGGGGTAGTAGATAGTGCACACACGCCACATAGTTGAGGACAAACCTTCTTTTGTATATGAGGTTGTCTACTCTAGGTGCACATGGGTATGGGTGTTGTTCCTCTTGTATTTGCTTTTTATGATTTCCATGTATTGCATTTCAATTGTATTCCGCTTCCCGATGTATTGAATAGTCCTTCCCTTTTGGGTAGGCACAACATATATATATATATATATATATGTTTTAGTTGATGTCTCCATGATATGATGTGTTTCTTTATGCTTTGCTTACATGTTTCTCTATGCTTCCTCATAAAGATTCGTGCGTGGCTCTCACTTTGATTTAAATTCCAAAAAGAAAAATTTTACCCATATTTCCGCTAAGTATTTTCTAAGTAAACGATGAGACCAAGAGGTAATATTCTAAAGATTAACCTAAGTACATACTAGTAGTCTTGGGTTAAGATTTAGGGTGTTACATTATGGTATCAGAGCAGTTCGATTCTCATGGAGCCTGAGGATTGGACTGACTATGCTTTATAAGCATAATGCGATAGTTATGTCATGTGTAGTGCTTGATAGAGATAAGTTGTAGGACTAGAGATGCATGACTTCTGTTGCTTGCAAGTGCCATGGTAACTAGCTCATTTTGCATGGATATTGAGCCTGATCAACTTGATGTTCATTGTTTCATGTGTTTAGGGACCAATGGCACCGCGACGACGACCTAGGACTACGCCCGATGCTGACCAAGACAATACGACTGCTGCCGCTGTCCGACGCATGGCGGAAGCCATGGAACGGATGTTCGACCGAATGGATCAACAAGCAAATACTGCCTCGGTTCCCCCTCCTCCCCCTGCTGCCGAGACGGTGGAACAAGTCCGCTTTGGCGAGTTCTGCAAGGCGAACCCGCCAGTATTCCGAGAGGTAATGGATCCCGATAAGGCTGATGAGTGGATCAAAGATATGGAGAAGATCTACTCTGTCGTTACCTGCTCGGAGGAGCAGAAGGTCACATTTGCTGCTTTCATGCTGAAGTCCGACGCCGAGTTCTGGTGGAACGGCACGAGGCATCTGCTAGAAGCCTCCGGAACCCCCATTGACTGGGAGTTGTTCAAGACTTACTTCTATGAGAAGTACTTCCCCGAGTCCGTAAGGAACGCGAAGGACATTGAGTTCATGCAGTTGACCCAGGGAGGGTCTACTGTAGCCCAATACACTGCGAAGTTCGAGGAGCTGATCAAGTTCTCTCGGGTGTTCCAAGGGAACCCCGATGAGGTTTGGAAATGCGTTAAGTATGAGGCCGGTCTGAAGGCGGAGATGAACTACGCCGTGGCCCATATGGAGATCAGAGACTTCCCGACTCTGGTCAACAAGTGCCGGATCCTTGAAGAAGGACAGAGAAAAATTCAAATCACAAGGGCGGAGCGAGCTAAGGGGCTCGGACCTCAAGCCCCGAAGTTCAAACCGCAGTACCCTTCGAGGAATCACTACAACCCCTACCAGTCCAACTAGTTCCGACAACAACAACAACAACCGCCAAGAGCTCCTGCTCACCAACAATCCAAGCAACACCAAAGGCCGCCATTTCAACATCAAGGCCAGAGGAATTTCAACAATCAACCCCGTGGACCGGGTGGACCCCGAAACCACAATGGAGGACCAAGTGGAGCCAAGAAATAGGCAACACAAACCCCTGCTACTTACCCCGGAGCAACGACTGCGGATGTCTGCCCACAATGCGGAAAGAACCACGGGAATCGCCCATGCTTAGCCGGTCAGAATGTGTGCTTCAAGTGTGGCAAGCCTGGCCACTATGCAAAGGACTGCGCCGGACAAGGGACATCAAACCAAAACCCCCGCCCACAGTACCGAGGAAGGGTCTTTACCCTTAATGCGAAAGACGCCAAGAAGTCCAAAGATCTCATCAAAGGTATGTGCGAAGTAAACGGTAAACCCTTAACTGTACTATATGACTCTGGTGCTACTCATTCTTTCATTTCACTTGCTAGTGTCGAGACCTTAAATCTAAGAGTCTCTAAACTCCCCTTTGATCTCATTGTTTCTACTCCTACAAATTGCCCTGTTAATACTTGCCGTTGTTGTTTAAACTGTCATCTTGTTGTAGAAAATAGGTCTTTTATCATAGATTTAATTTGTTTGCCCTTGAAAGACATAGGCATTATCTTAGGCATGAATTGGCTTCACGCCAACCGTGTGTTGTTAGATTGTGGAACCCAAACCGTAGTTTTCCCTTCTCCTCCCGAAAACATCACTCAACCCATTAGGCTGTACCTAAATTCCGTAGAGGTCTTCTGTAGTGGGAAGAAAACTAAGGGATATGTTCTCCTAGCCACCTGTGATGTAGAGTTTGAGCAGAACCTAGGTGAGATACCTGTGGTGAGAGACTATCCCGAGGTGTTTCCAGATAAAATACCCGAGTTTCCTCCCGAAAGAGAAGTGGAATTCTCCATAGAGTTGGTTCCTGGGACAGGACCAATCTCTATAGCCCCGTATAGGATGTCACCCTCGGAGTTGGCCGAGTTGAAAACCCAGTTAGAGGAGCTGTTAGAAAAGAGTTTTATAAGGCCAAGTGCTTCGCCTTGGGGCACTCCGGTCTTATTTGTGAAGAAAAAGGATGGGAGTATGAGGATGTGTATAGACTATAGGCAGTTGAACCAAGTAACCATAAAAAATAAATACCCATTACCTAGGATTGATGATCTTATGGACCAATTAAAAGGAGCAGTAGTGTTTTCTAAGATTGATTTAAGGTCCGATTACCATCAGATTAGGGTGAGAGATTCGGATATTCCTAAAACCGCCTTTCGAACTCGGTATGGACACTTTGAGTTCAATGTAATGTCGTTTTGGTTTGACGAATGCTCCCGCAGTTTTTATGGATTACATGAATAGGATCTTTAGATCCTATTTAGATCAATTCGTGGTTGTGTTCATAGATGATATTCTCATCTATTCGAAAACCCATGAGGAGCATGAGCGTCATTTAAGGTTGGTTTTAGAGGTATTAAAGGAGAAGAAGTTATACGCTAAGTTGTCTAAGTGTGAATTTTGGTTAGAGGAAGTAAAGTTCTTAGGACATGTTGTGTCAAAAGGTGGCATAGCTGTCGACCCAAGTAAGATAGAAGCTGTGATGAATTGGGATAGACCAACCTCTGTAACTGAGATTAGAAGCTTTTTGGGTTTAGCTGGATATTACCGTAGGTTCATTAAAGGATTTTCCCAGTTAGCCCTACCCTTAACCAAGCTCACTAGGAAGAATGCCCCGTTTGAGTGGAGCCCCGAGTGTGAAAAGAGTTTCCTAGAGCTTAAAGAAAAGCTCACCTTAACCCCGGTTTTAGTTTTACCTGACCCCAGTGTACCTTTCGAGGTATATTGCGATGCTTCTGGCAAGGGTTTAGGTTGTGTGTTGATGCAAAACAGGCAAGTGGTAGCTTATGCGTCTAGACAACTCAAGCCTCACGAGGTAACCTACCCCACCCATGACCTAGAACTAGCAGCCATCGTGTTCGCTCTAAAGATGTGGAGACACCATTTGTATGGTGTAAGGTTTGAAGTTTTCTCCGATCATAAGAGTCTCAAGCATCTCTTTGATCAAAAGGAGTTGAATATGAGGCAAAGGAGATGGATGGAATTCCTCAAGGACTACGATTTTGGCTTAAGTTACCACCCCGGTAAGGCTAATGTAGTAGCTGACGCCTTGAGCCGAAACTCGTTACGTCTGTCAAGTATGATGGTTAATGAAGTTGGGTTAATAGAGCAGTTTAGGGATATGAATCTTGGGATGTCTACAACGGAGAATGGCATCGTGATGAGTCATCTCACGGTGACCAGTGGGTTTAAGCAAAGGATTATGCTTGCCCAAAGAGAAAATGAGGACTTTATGGAGACAATCGAGGCAGTTAAGGCCGGAAAGTTGAAAGGTTTTGTACGAGGCCCCGACTGGTTGTGGAGGTTCGAGGGGCGAATCTGTGTGCCACAAGATGGCGACCTCCGAGAGAAGATCTTGGAGGAGGCTCACAAGAGCCATTTTGCCATCCATCCTGGTACTACCAAGATGTATCAGGACTTGAAGAGGATGTTTTGGTGGCCCGGATTAAAAAAGGATGTGGTCGCCTGGGTGAGTAAGTGTTTGGTCTGCCAAAAGGTCAAGATCGAACACCAAAAACCTTCTGGCATGTTGCAACCCCTGTCAATCCCCGAGTGGAAGTGGGAGAGTATATCCATGGACTTCGTGACAGGATTGCCAAAGACCCAAGCTGGCCACGATGCCGTATGGGTAATCGTGGATCGACTGACTAAGTCGGCTCACTTTCTACCTATTCGAGTCACGTACTCGTTGGATAAGTTGGCCCAGCTTTACATCCAAGAAATAGTAAGGTTGCATGGAGTACCATCGACGATAATCTCGGATCGAGATCCGCGGTTTACATCACGTTTTTGGGGAGCCTTTCAAAAGGCGTTTGGTTCCAAGTTGTGCCTAAGCACTGCTTACCACCCACAACAGTCCGAGAGGACAATCCAAACCCTGGAAGATATGCTGAGAGCCTGTGTCTTAGACTAAAAAGGAAGTTGGGATAAGTACATGCCTTTGATCGAGTTTGCGTATAACAACAGTTATCACGCAAGCATCGGTATGGCACCGCATTTGAGGCATTATACGGAAGGAAGTGCCAATCACCCTTGTGTTGGTACGAGCCCGGAGAGCAAAGTGTCTTAGGACCTGAGGTAGTGAGGGAAATGACGGAGCAAATCAAGAAGATCAAGGATAGAATCTTAACCGCTCAAAGTCGGCAGAAAAGCTACGCGGACAAAAGGCGCAAGCCCTTGGAGTTCCAAGAAGGAGAACATGTATTTCTAAGAATCACCCCCACTACAGGAATAGGGAGAGCCATGAAAGTTAAAAAGTTGAGTCCCCGGTTTCTCGATCCTTTTGAAATTCTTCAGAGAGTCGGATCTGTAGCTTACAAAATAGCCTTACCACCCAATCTGTCAAATCTTCACGATGTCTTTCACGTCTCCCAGTTACGTAAATATGAGTCCGACCCTAGTCACGTCCTAGAACCAGAGCATGTACAGTTGAGGGAGGACCTCACTTTCAATGTACCGCCTACGAGAATAGTGGATCACGGAGTCAAGCAGTTAAGGAACAAGTCTGTTCCTTTGGTAAAGGTGGCGTGGGGACGAGACAAGTCGGAAGAATACACGTGGGAACTAGAGTCAGAGATGAAGTCCAAATATCTAGAGCTTTTCTAAGGTATGAATTTCGAGGGCGAAATTCTTTTTAAGGAGGGGAGTAATGTAACGCCCCGATTTTTCTGTTAGACTGAAAATGACCAAAATACCCCTGAGGTCATTTTCAGCCCGGAATTCGAGGAAAGCCAGTTCGGCAGTACTCGAAGGGAAAACTCAATGTTGGAAGGGGATTAGATAACTTGTGTACCTCCCCGGGATCGAAAATCTCGTTTTTCGAGTTTTCGGGTCAAAATGACCAAAACGCCCCTGCGGTGTTTTACCCGTTTGCAAGTGCCGGATGAACCCGAAACTTCTCTAGATGGTTTTAAAAGGCGTTTTTATGTGTTCTATGACCTCAGTTTTAATTTTTGAAGTCCCGGGCAAAATTAGTGCAAAATTACGGTTTTGCCCCTAGTTTCGTATTTTTACGCTTAATCGCGTGATTAAGCAAACTAAAGCAATATTAGGCTCTAATCGAAGGTTAATTAATTTCCTTAATTAATCTTGAGTCAAAATAATTTATTAAAGTTGATTAGAATCAAAAAGTACTTAATTACAACCTAAAATCATATTTTAATTTTAAGACACCTAGTCATAGAATCTTGAATAGTATTTTCTCTTTCCAATTCCTTAAATCATGGAATTGTGTTAAACATTGTTTATTCACAAATGAGTTTTAAATTCTTTAATGATGTATGAGCACTCCTAAACTTGTCATAAACTCCCTAAATCACATTCTTAGTTACCTAAACTTAAACTTAATTATTCCTAACCTTGTACCTAAGCTAATACACATCTAAACCTACCATTAACACACAATTAAATGGTCAAACTCACCTCCTCCCTTGCTGAACTAGACCAGGCCGTGAACCTTCTCCCCCATTGTGCATCACATGTTCAATTTTTCAACACTCCAAGGCCATACCTCAAGTCACATACACTATGCCTTGTCATAACTTTCAATCAAGCTTGAATTTCCACATGAATAAATAATTAAAACAACCCATTTTTCCCATTTAATTGTTGCTGGAAAAGTTCCAGCCATGCATTGTTTCTAGAAGACTAATTTCATAAAAATGTGATAGGAAATTAACTCACATCAAGCCATGCTTTGTAGCATAGCTTCCATACTTCAAACCATGCTTGAATGACATTGTGTAAGAGATATTTTCTCTTCCTTCCTCCCTCAAAAGCTACGGCCAAGCCCTCCCCATTCACTCCTCCATGGTTTTGTTTTTCTATAAATAGGATGCTTGTGTTAGCCTTGTTGCACCTTGAAGCATTTGCAAAGTTTAGAGTTTTTGAGTTGCCTTGCTAGTCTTTCCTTTTTCTCTCAAAGTTCCAAGAGTGTTCTTCCTTTCTTTTCATCTTTATCTTCTTCATCTCTTCATCTCATCATCACCTCTCAACCATCAAACACCACCCTAAAACCTTGAACTATCATCAAACCTCTCAAACACCACACCTCAAACACAACTTCACTTGAAACACATTTCCTTTCTTTTTCTCTCATCAAGGCCGAATCATCATCACCATCCTAGGAGGTGTTGCTCATCTCATTTCCATCTTCAAGTTCAAGCTTTTACCTTCATCACTAGGTAGGGATTTGTTTTCAAACTTTATTTTGCTCAAGAAAGTGTTTTTCTCTAGTTTCCTCTTGGATTCTTTTTGAACTTTCCTTTGTCTTTCCTTTCTTTTCATTTTCGGCCATGAGGCCTTGATTTTGAGCATGATAGCTTGATGATGAGAGTTTCTAGATGATGACATTGTGTTCATCTCAAAGAAACCTCTAAAGCTTGAGTTTTCCTTTTCTTATGACTTCATCTATATGATATCTAACTCACATGGTTTTTTTCAACTTAAGAAAATTAATCTAAGGATTTCTAAAAGCCCAAGCCTACCCTTGTCAACCTTAAAGTTGGCTGGCACGTTCTAGAGATTTTTCTCTAGATAGGGGTTTTGGGTATTTAATAAAGAACTTGATGTAGTTTCACTTTCTTTCTCTTTTATATGACTGTCGGTTTTTGTGTTGTGATCTTTGAGATATTGTATTAAGTTGCTATCTTGTTAAAGTCTTGAAAGAGCTCTAGTTAACCATAAAATGAATCTTGCATCATGTTTATTTTATGCTATGCATATCATGTTTACTTCCTTGCTATCACTAATTATCAAGATAATAAAGGAACTTGCACTATCATGTTTATATTTCAAGCTTTGCATTATCATATTTATATTTCAAGTCCTCACCTAAATATCAAAGATAATAATATATTGCACCACATATTTATTTTATGCTCTCACTTTACCTTCTAGCAATAACTAAAATAAGTGCATGAGCATGTTTATTTTTGTGTCATCACTTTAATGATTCTAGAGCTCAAAGACTTGCCCATTGATATCTCAAACAAAGGTCTAAAACATTTATTTCCTTTAGTTCATATTTCGGCCCTATGAGGCCTTAGTGTTTCCAAGTATTGAAAACTATGTTTTATAATTTTTCTAAACTTATGTGAGCATAAGGACTATGTATAACTAAGTTTTATGAATTTAGGACCTCTTGAGATGAAAATAAATATATTCACTGCCCTCACAAGTATTTTCATGAGTTTAGATGATAAAAGTGTTCATAAAAGAGTTTTGAAAGTTTTAACAAGGTCCCAAGAGAAACTAGTATTTTATGTGCTTTAGAAACTATGTTCAATGCCTTTAAATGGAGTTTCTGTTTTGGTTCTGCCTTGCTATGTTTGGCCACTGTATGAGCTGTGTTAATGATGTTAATATGCTTATGTTTGAGTAATAATTATGTTAAGACTCATATGTGAAAGATAGGATAAGTTAGGAACTAGAAAAGAATTAATTTGAGAGTTCTAGATCCCTTAAAGATTTATTTTTCTGGATTCTGTCCAGCAAGGATTAGATTCAATAATCATGGTTTTAAATTAGTTTATATGTGTAGAAATGACTCATAATTGGTTTAGGACTTAATCTTGAAACCTTAGGAGCAAACCGAACTTAGAAAGGGTCATTATTGTGACTTCTAGGTACCCGTAAAGTTAGGATTTTGATTTCTGCACTCTTGAGGTTTAGAGATGTTCTTGACCATAGTGTGAGGTGAGAAATACTTAGATATAACCTTATAGGTTCCCAAGAAACTAGGCGTTGATGATCAATAACTTAGAACGTGAGATAAAGATCTAAACCGTAATTTTTAGAACCCCGTAATCACATAAACATAAAGCTGTCCAAATTCTGCTTAGTGCTGTTTGGATTAGTTCTTGAGCATAAAAATTTGTATAACTCATTAGTTGTGAAACTATAGGTGTATAAGAAGTTAAGGGTAATGTTAGAACAATTAATTTGCAAGTTTAAGACTCATAAGAATCGAAGTTTAAAACACTATGGGTTATAACATATCAAGTCTATGAGCTTATGGGGATAATTGTTAGATATGACTATGTGATGATGTTTATGTTACGTGGAAGTTTTATGTGACGATGCATATGTTATGAGAAAGTTTCATGTGATGATATATATGTTATGAAAAAGCTATATGAGGATGCATGATAAAAATGAATATGATAAATGATGAGGTACTTATGATTTAATACTTATGAGAACTTAAATGTGACACAACACTGAGATGCGCTTCTCCTGGGTGACACCGGTTCGGCCGGGCACCCCCAGGAGGAGAGAAATCCGTGAGGGTATGTGTAGATGCAGCCTGCCAAAGCGGACAAATTGCGAGGCCCGCGTGGCTAGCAAAGCGTTTCAAAGAGGAAATGATCCTAGAAAGGAGATCCTTAATTTGCCCCTCTAGCCCGTACTTTAAGTCAGGATTATGTTACGCTTATCATAGGATAAGTAAGAGCTAGTGACGACTAGTTAAGGTATGAGCTCATAACCTAGAGATGTTTTAGGGCGGCCCCATGAGATGAAAGTTAAAGTTAACAATGTCACATATACTATACTTATGCCAATGCTATAACGTTTCTTAGTTATTCTATTGTTTGGTTTACCTTTATGATGTACTCATATCATTAGTATAATTCTGCTTAAGTTATAAGACGCATTATAAAATATGACGGACCTTGGATAAAATACCTCTTTAGAAAACTAACTTAAAAGGAATTTATATGCATGCACACCTTTTAGAAATAAACCCAAGGTTCCTGAGGATGTGACGATGTCACCTAGGTAGGGATAACCCTACTGAGAATTCTTTTAGAAAGATTCTCATTCCCTCTCTCTTTTCTTCCGTTATATCTTCAGATGGCGACATTCGTACTCTTCATCGATACCCCGGTATGGGAGCTGCACCATGACCCGGCACTCGGGTCATACCATTTTGAGGGTCAGTCTTTGTCAGAGTATTCATGTTCATGGGACGACCCTTCGCGCACCCCGTCCCGAGCTACCGCTTCACCCCGACTGCTCCTTACCGTCATAATGGGATTTTTGAGCGAGCGAGACCACGCGATGAGCAGATCCTCCGCATGGAGCCTGAGACATCAGCGATGCACTGAGTACCCAGTATGTGCCGCTGGCCCCAAAGATTTCTGAGACGGACTCCATCCGAGGACCCGCCATCCCACATGTACGGTTGGAGCTCGGTCCGCTCCCCCACCGATGAGGGCTGGGAGTGAGGAGACGGTGGTCCAGCCGAGGTTGGCTCGTCGGCCATGTATGCGCCCTCGCTGCGGTGGACATGCCCCGATGATGTGCTCGACCACTCCCGCCGAGATTCGTCAGTGGATCGACTCGACCCCACAGTATTCGGACCAGCAGGAGTAGACATAGGAGGGGTAGTAGATAGTGCACACACGCCACATAGTTGAGGACAAACCTTCTTTTGTATATGAGGTTGTCTACTCTAGGTGCACATGGGTATGGGTGTTGTTCCTCTTGTATTTGCTTTTTATGATTTCCATGTATTGCATTTCAATTGTATTCCGCTTCCCGATGTATTGAATAGTCCTTCCCTTTTGGGTAGGCACAACATATATATATATATATATATAACTATGTTTCAGTTGATGTCTCCATGATATGATGTGTTTCTTTATGCTTTGCTTACATGTTTCTCTATGCTTCCTCTTAAAGATTCGTGCGTGGCTCTCACTTTGATTTTAAATTCCAAAAAGAAAAATTTTACCCATATTTCTGCTAAGTATTTTCTAAGTAAAAGATGAGACCAAGAGGTAATATTCTAAAGATTAACCTAAGCACATACTAGTAGTCTTGGGTTAAGATTTAGGGTGTTACACTACCACTTCACCCCGTCTGCCCTCTACCATCATAACACAATTTTCGAGCGAGCTAGACCATGCGAAGAGCAGATCCTCCGCATGCAGCCCGAGGCGTCAGCCGTATGTGACTACCCAGAGTACGTGCCCCGGACTCAGTATTTGAAGATGGATCCATCAGAGGACCCGCCCTCACACATGTACAGTTGGAGCTCCAGCCCCACTCCCCCACCGATGAGAGCCGGGAGTGAGGAGACGGTGGTTTAGCCGAGGTTGGCTCGTAGGCCATCCATGCGCCCTCGCCGCGGTGGATACGTTTCGATGATCCGCACGACCATTCCCGCCGAGATCCGCCAGTGGATCGATTCTACCCCTCAGTACTCGGACCAGCAGGAGTAGGTGCATAGGATGGGTAGTAGCTAGTGCACACACGCCACATAGTTGAGGACAAACCTTCTTTTGTATATGAGGTTGTCTACTCTAGGTGCACACGGGTATGGGTGTTGCTTTTATGATTTCCTTGTATTTGCTTCTCAGTTGTATTTCGTTCTTCTATGTATCGAATAGTCCTGCCTTTTTGGTAGGCACATTATCTATATATATATATATATTCAGTTGATGTATCCATGTCATTGATGTGCTTTGTCGTGCTTTACTCTTATGACTTGTATGAATTCCCGTTCAAAGAATCATGTGTGGCTCTCACTTTGGTTTAATTCAAAAAAGAAAAATTTTACCCATATTTTCGCTAAGTATTTTCAAAGTAAAAGATGAAACCAAGAGGTAATATTCTAAGGATTAACCTAAATACATACTAGTAGTATTAGGTTAAGATTTAGGGTGTTACGTAGTGCATGCTTATGGATATATGAAAGTGAAGTATGATAATGATTTGGTAACCAAGATGCATGTTAATATAACATATGGCCAAAAACATATTTGGGGAAATCTTCATTTGCAACCATTATTCTGCCAGATTTCCGCTAAACTTGTAAACATAGAAAATTTATGAAGAATATGAGCATAAAATGTTAAGTGATAAGTTGTGATGAGATTTATGATCATAAGCCCATGCATGTATCTCTATTAAACATGTTGCTATTTAAGGTGACATAAGACACATGGAGATGATCCTTTAGACTCTAAGAATTAATGGTTATGAGAGGTTATCCAATAAGGACCCTTTAGACTCCAGGAATTAATGAAAGGTGTTCCTAAGCCCCCTAACTCGTACTCTCAGAGTCAGGAATTAGCTTATCACAAGATAAGTATAGACTAGTGATGACTAGTTTAGGTATGAGCTCAAAACTTAGAACTCTCAAGAAGAGAGAAAATATAATGCTACCCCTCTTTTCCCCAAGGAAAAAGATTGAGAAATTTAAGTCACCTAAAAGCATATTGAGGAAACGTTATGTTAGAGGAATTTACTTTCTTGATGTCATGAGCATTTATATATGATGTAATATACTAGGTTAAATAAAAGGTTGGAAAATTTTTTGAACCACCAAGGGTTGTCAGTCACCCTTACCTATTATTTTGAGTCCAAAATTTCACTAAGTCTAAACCCTACACATCCTTGGAGGGCTATATGATAAAATCCTTTTTTTGGGACCAAAAGTCATGGTAATTGTTCCCAATAAGAAAATAAGTCGAAGGATGATTTTTAATGAATTTTACCAAGCCTTTAACCATTTCGTTGATAGCCCCTAAGTTTGAAAACTCGTAAGAATTCCCGAATTTGAACTAAAATGCAAAATTTAGATTTTGATTTGTTGGGATTTTGATATTTTTGATATTCTATTTGAATACAAATGGGGAATATTTCCTTATTTTTAATACAGTAGCTAGAGAAGGGACTGCCCAGGCAGTCAATAGAAGATTAAAAATCCTATTTCGGGGTCCAGAATATTCATTCACCTCAAAATACCCCCAAGCTCGAAGAACTCAGCTTTCCACCCCAAATTCACTCCCAAACTCCATTCTCTTCCATTTTCTCATAAAATCAACTTCAATCTGTCATTTCTAAGGCTTTAAGGTATGTTGTTCTAGTGATTTTGCTTCTATTCCTTCCATTTTTCTTTGTTTTTGGGGGTTGGCATGAAGTTTTTCATACCTCTCAAGGAGGTAGAGTTCTTTTAACATATTAGAATTAGATTTGAGTTATATAGAGGTTTTAGCAGTTAATCTAGAATTCTATTGCTTCATTAATAGATACGGGTGCTATTCTCACTTCCCAGAACTATGCTGGTGTTATTCCTGTGTCTACTGCCACTCTAGGTGAGTGGGTTCATATCTGTAACTTCTATGTTAATCTTTATATCTATTTTCACCTAAAACATGATAGTATATATGATTTTAGAGTTTATTTTGTGAACTATTGAGATTTCTATGAAATATTGTGTTATGAACTATTGGTTTAATAAGAAAATGTGTTTTCTTAAAAACCATGGGACATCTATCATTGAGGATGAGTTTTTGTATAGTTGTATTGCAAATTTAATCATTTAGAGTTGATTTTATGATTCTATGATTCTGATACTATATATTGTTATATAAAGAGAGATTTTGAACTCTAGGATACAAGACTTTGGAAATGATAGAGAAGAGAATGAAATTTTTTTTAGCTGAGCTGGCAGTAAATATAGAGAAATAAGTTGTATGTTAAGGCAATTAATCCGTTAACCTTGATACCAAATAGCCTAGGGCTAGAGATTACAAAGTATTTAATTGTCATACTAGGGACAATGATACGTAACGCCTAGATATGTGTAACACCCTGATTTTTAGGTTTGAGCAAAAATGACCAAAATGCCCCTAAGGTCATTTTTACCTGGAATTCGAGGATGGCTGATCCAGTGGTCCTCAAAGGTTCAACTCAATGTTTGAAGGGGATTCAAAGTGTTGTGATTGATAACAAAGATGAAAATCTCATTTTCTAAACTTTCGGCTCAAAATGACCAAAATACTCCTATAGCATTTTATGCGGGTATAAGTATCGTTTGAGCCCAGAATATTTTCCGGGAGTTTGGAATGCTAATTATAGGTGATTAATGATAATTGTTTAAGTCCAGGTGGTCTCGGGCAATATTTGAACAAAATTACCATTTTGCCCCCAAAATAGTGCATTATGGGCCTAATGATGTGATTAAGGAAAACTAAGCAATATTAGCCTCTAACCGAAGATTAATTAATTTTGGTAATTAATCTAGAGTCAAAAAAAGTTATTAAGGTTGATTAGAACCTAAGGATGCTTAGATAAACCTAAATCTCTTTCTTAAAGTCAAGATTCCATGTCATAAAATCTTGAATAGTGTTTTCTCTCTCCAATTCGTTAAATTAAGGAATTATGTTTGTGATTGATTACCTTATAAAATGAGTTTTGATTTCACTAATGAGATAAGAACACCCCCTAATCATGTCTTGACATCCTTAATTACCCATTACCTTACCTAAACACTTACTTACAAACCCCTAATCAAAAGCCTAATCAAAGATATACCTAAACACACCTCTAAACCATAATTAGATTAAACAATTCTTCCCCCCTTGGCTGCATGAAACCAGTGCCATTCCCCCTTCCCCCCAAAAATCCATCACATATTGATTTATTTTACACACAAAGAAACATGCTTTGAACCATGCCTTGACCCATACCTAGCCATACCTCTAACCTTACCTTTGAATGACAACTTTGAAGAGATATTTTTCCTCCCCATGGCTGCATGAATGTCGCGACGTCTCCCTCCTCCATTCATCTCTTCATGTTTCAATTTTCTATAAATACAGATTTTAAGAGAACTTGGTTCTATTTGCTTATTCTCTAAATATTGTCTTAAGAGTTCATTGAAGGTTTCTCTCTTTTTCTTCAAGAACTCAAGAGTTCTCTTTTCTTTCATCTCCTTCATCTTCTTCATCTTCCTCAAAGAACCACCTCCTTGTAGTCTCAAACCACCACACAACCACTTTAGATCTTCATTCAAACACCTCAACTTTCATCCTTACATAGAAAGCTCACACAAAAATATTTCCTTCTTTTTCCTTCCTCTTTGGCCTAACCCACATGTCACCTTGGAGAAGAATTTTTCTTCTCATTTCCTTACAAGAACAAGCTCTTCTCTTCAGAACAAAGAAGCACCACATGGTAGGGCTTTTGTTTTAAAAGTTTTTATCTTTTTCTTTGACGATGGTTATGAACAAGTTTTAGTTTCTCCTGGTTTAAACTCCTTTCTCTCTTTTCATTCTTGGCCTTGGAGCCTTGTGTTTCTAACAGAAACTTTTGGCTTGATGATGAGGGTTCAAGATGATGATCATATGGATGTCAACTTGTGTAACCTCTAAAGCTAAAAACTTGGTCTTTGGTCTAAAAGCCTTTCGATTTTTCCTTTTCCTTTTTGTTATTGTGATTTCGATTCTCAAAGAAATGTTATTGCTTGGTTTGTTCTCTTGATCCATTTCCTTAGGCTTGATAATGAAGTTCACACCATAAGGTTTCCTTGAAACCTTGGTATAAAGAACTCTAAAGCTTACTTTGTCTTATTAAGATAAGTTTGGGGTTGAGGCTTGTGTTCCTTTAAAGTCTTGAATAGGCTATAGTAAAGATAAAAATGAACTTGCATCCATGTTTAAGTTTGTGCTTTGCATATCATGTTTACTTTCCAATGTCATCACTAAACTATCAATGATAAAGAAATGAACTTGCATTCTCATATTTAAATTTCAAGCTTTGCATTTCATGTTTATATTTCAAGTCATCACCTAAACTTTAAAGATAAGAATGAACTTGCATCTCATGTTTACTTTAAAGTCCTCACTTTACTTTTATAATGAAGGATAAAATGAAGTGCATAGCATATTTATGTTTTTGCCATCACCTAAAGATTCTAGAGCTCAAAGACTTGCCCTTTTATCTCAAATAAAGTTTGGAAAATGCAAGCATTCCATCAATGCAAGATTTGGCCATGTGATGATGATGGACTTAGCATAAGTTTCATCTAGTAACAAAGGCCAACAAACTATGTTTTAAGATTTTCTTAAGCATAGGAAAACTCAAAGAATACTATGAGTATGATTTTATGATTTAAAACTCACTCAAGAAAGATTTAAAATAGCTACTGCCTTAGCATTATATTTTTATGATTTTAATAAAACAAATTAGTTTTCAAAGAGTTTTAGAAGTCCTAAAATGATTCCAAGAGAAACTAGTAACTTATATGTATTAAAAATGTAATTTTATGTGTTGTTTCGAATCAAACATTTTGTCTATTACCTTGCTATGTTAGCTGTTGTATGATGCTGTTTTAATGTGTTAGAATGTGTAAAAATTATGTTTATTTTACAAAGGATTTGAGATCTTTATGTGCTGATGCATGTGCTATGAGAAAAATGTTTAAATGGCTTTAATAGCTTATCATGTTCATGAATTGATGTTGAAATATATGAATCATATGTTATTACGTGACATGAGATGAGGTTTAAAGTAATATAATGCCATATGGAAATGATCCCCCAAACTCCCCGAATTAAAGGTTATGAGGGGTGATCCACTAAAAGACTTAAGTGACATAAACTATGTGAAAATGACCCTCTTGCCTCTCTGAATTAAAGGTTATGAGAGGTGATTCACAAAAGGAAATGACCTTATAGACTCCCTAAATTAAAGGTTATGATAGGCGATCCTTAAGCCCCCTAACCTGCACACCGGGAGTCGGGATTTATACTTATCTTAGGATAAGCTGGAACTAGTGACGACTAGTTAGGTATGAGCTCATAACCTAGAAACTCTCAAAGAGAAGAGTTATTAGGGTGGCTCTATGATGTAATGAATGATAAATGTGATGTTACTTAAGCAAAGGAAAAGAAAAAGGATTTACATGAAAGTTATATACCTCTTGATGCCACTTATATGAGTATGTCTCTTTATGACTTGTTCAAGTGATGTTTGCATAGTGTTTCTACCATACATTCATACTATGATATGCTGCATTCATGACATCAAGATTCATTCTAAAATTAATGGACCTTGGATAATTATTTTTAAATCCTAATAATGAACTTCATGCATGCTCACCTTTTTATAATAAACCCAAGGTTCTTGGAGACGTAGACGATGACACTAGGATAGGAGGATTTCCTCTATCTTTATTAAGATTCTCACTCCCTCTATCTTTCTTTCTTTCTGTTACGTCTTCATAGGGCGATGGCTTCCTTCGTGATCTTCATTGACACCCCAGTACCCCAACCATCGCACATATCACTTCGAGAGTCGCTGTGCAGTATGTATTTTTGCATACATGGTACGCCCCTTCGCCTACTCGGTTTCCAGCTTCAGGTTCACCCCCACTTCCCCCTATGGTGATGACTTGATCTTTGAGCGCACTCAACCTCATGATGAGCAAACTCAACGTGCTCGCCCCACCACCTCGGCAGTTCATGATTACCTTGAGTATGTTCCCCATTCGAGGCGTTCGGAGACCGATCCGTCTGAGGACTCCCCCACACACATCTATTCGGAGGGTTTGGCAGTGATGACACGGTGACCCAGCCTAGGCTATCCTGACGACCAGAGATGCGTCCACATCACGGAGGCCATGTTCGTCCCTCATTCCACCTGCATACACCTACGAAGGTTGCCTAGTTCATTGGGTATGTGCCCTCTTCGCCGGAGGATCAGGATCGCTAGTAGATCTCAATAAAGGACCCGATAGAGTGCTAGAGCTATCACATGAGGACTCCCCTTTTATACTGTATCTTTTGTTAGGGATGACTTTAGTTTGAGCGCTCGTAGGACTAGTAGAGCGGAGCTATAATTGGCATCCGGTGTTCTGATGTTCCATGTATTTTCTGCTTTCATGTATTTCTTTCCGTTGTTTACTTATGTATTGAAAGCTCAGCCCACTTTGTTTGGGTATGACTCTACTTACTTAATGGCTTATTATGTTGTATTACCATGTATGAACTACATTAAGATGTTATGTAATATATTTATGATTCATGTTCATGAATACTGTGTTTTGGATATGTGAACATATTTATCCCTTTATGATGTGGTTTGATATGTACTTTATGTCAGTGCGCGCGGCTCATGTTTTGTTTTGTATTTCTAAAAAACATTTACCCATATTTTCCACTAAGTATTTTAAATAAAGTAAAGTTAAAGAAGGAAACAAAAGGGTAATGACTAATAGTTAACTCTAATACGTACTAGGCGTGTTAGGTTAAATATTAGTGTGTTACAATATGACTAGACATGTATAATCAGAGTTTTGTTATGTCACAAACATTGTACATAACTAAAGCAGAGATTTCTATTTCTCTATTAGGTTACTGTTAGGCCGGATTACAGAAAGTCAGGACTTGGTGATTTGATTATAGTTATGAAATGTTTTGATACTTTATTACTGTTGCTATGATTCTGGTGTTGTGTATCTTCTCTTGGTGTCCCATGAAGGGTTTACAAGTTGAGGTTCACTCACTAAGTTTTGGATACAAAACTCACCCCCTCTATTTTTTTTTTCACATTTTACAAATATTGTAGCTACTGAGGGTACTTCTGCACCACCTCCATCCTAGCAACGTTAGATTTCAATTGTTGAACTCATTAGGTAAGGTGTTTGTCATTTTGCTCTAAATGTGCTCCAGTGTAATCCAGGTAGGATCTCGGACTGTAGGACATGATTACATTTTGCATGGTTTTGTATATTCGGATATTTTTTGGACTGTACAATTTATATTTTTCTATTGACTCTTTATTATGTAAAGGACTCTATGCATATTTTGTGATATTATGATGATTAGCCTTTGAAAGTTGCTAGGACATTTTGGTTTTATAAATATGGTTTTCAAGAGCAGGTTATTGTATGTGAAAAAAAAAAAACCTATCTTATGGATTTTCTTAATTCAAATGTGCCTGTAGAGACGATATAGGTCATGAGGCTTACATGGATATGGGGTTTCTCACGTGCTAATCACGTGCCCAAGAAGGGTTGTAACAAAGTTGGTATCAGAGCCATAGGTTTCCTTACATATCACTGGAGCAAGTGTCCATAAGTAATGCCTTGTTCATGTAAATAGAAGCACACCTATTTGCATTAATGAAGCATTACTTGTGGCATTTAGGATGGTCAGTTGAGTCTAGACCCAGAGATAGAGTTTAGGTCTGTCATATGAACGGTATTCCTTATCCAATGTGTTCTTCTCTTTCAGTTGGATCCAGTATGCCTCCCCTCTGACATTCTACCTCTCGACGCCGCCATAGTAGTAGATCTTCCAATCCTAGTGGCCACCTTAGAGCCCTAGAGCAGGCTCTGGCCACCCTTATTGATGATTTAGCTAGACAGGCAGAGGTACCAAATAGCCCAAGGCCAAAGATTACAGAGTATTTAATTGTCATACTGGGGACGGCAATATGTAACGCCTAGATATTACTAGACATGTATACCCAAAGTTTTGTCACGTCATAGACATTGTACGTAACTAGAGCAGAGATTTTTGTTTCTCTATTAGGGTACTGTTAGGTCAGATTATAGAAAGTCAGGAATTGGTGATTTGATTATAGTTATGAAATGTTTTGATACTTTATTACAGTTGTTATGATTCTGGTGTTGCTTATCTTCTCTTGCTGTCCCATGAAGGGTTCTAGGTGGGGAATCACTCATTGAGTTTTGTATCCAAAACTCACCCCTCTATTTTTTTTTCACATTTTACAGATACTGTAGCTATTGAGGGTCCTTCTACACCACTTTCATCCTAGCAATGTTAGATTTTAGTTATTGAACTCATTAGGTGAGGTGTCCGACATTTTGCTCTAGATGTGCTCTCGTGTAATGCAGGTAGGATCTCGGACTATAGGGTATGATTACATTTTGCATGGTTTTGTATATTTGGATGTTATTTGGACTGTATAATCTACATTTTTCCATTGACTCTTTATATGTAAAGGACTCTATGCATATTTTGTGATATTATGATGATTAGGCTTTGAAAGTTGCTAAGACATTTTGGTTTTATAAATATGGTTTTCAAGAGCAAGTGATTGTATGTGAAAAAAAAAACCTATTTTGTGGATTTTCTTAATTCAAATATGCATGTAGAGACGATACAGGTCATGAGGCTTACATGGGAATGGGGTTTCTCACGTTCCAGTCACGTGCCTACGAAGGGTTGTGACAAAGTTGGTATCAGAGCCATAGGTTTCCCTGCATATCACTGGAGCAAGTCTCCACAGGTAGTGCCTCGTTCATGTAAATAGAAGTGCACCTATTTGCATTAGCGAAGCATTACTTGCGGCCTTTAGGATAGTCAGTTGAGTCTAGACCCAGAGATAGAGTTTAGGTCTATCATATGAACGGTATTCTTTATCCTATGTGTTCTTTTCTTTCAATTGGATCCAGTATGCCTCCCCTTTGACATTCTACCTCTCGACGCCGTCATAGTAACAGATCCTCCAGTCCTAGTGGCTGCTTTAGAGCCCTAGAGCAAGCTCTGGCCATCCTTATTAATGTTTTAGAGACTGAATCACAGCAACCCCCGATCCAACCCCCAGCTAGAGACCCTGATAATTCGACCCTAGAGAGTTTTCGAAGGATGGATCCACCTACTTTCCATGGATGCTTGACCACAAAGGACCCTTAAGCATTCCTTAGATAAATAGAGAAGATTATCAGAGTTATTCATTGTTCATCAAAAAGAGCAGCTGGGGGGAACATCGTATGATGAGTTTCTCCAAAGGCATGGCGATTTAGAGCTGCCCTCTTGGGAAGAATTCAAGGCATCTTTTCTTCATAGATTTTTGTTAGAGAGCAGGAGAGTACAGATGATAGAGGAGTTCTTGAAACTCCATATGACCCCTGGGATGACAGTGGTCGAGTATGATGAGAAGTTTACCTACTTAGCTCAATTAGCTGTAGGTATGTCACAGTCAAAGACTGAGAAGGTTAAGCGATTCGTTCAGGGACTGTCCAGTCTTTTCAGTCAGTGACCCAGGGTGGTTCTACTGCCCCGGTTAGTAAAGGTATTGGGGGCAGAGGCCCTAGATGTAAAGGCTTCAGTGGCAGAGGTTTAGCTAGTAGAGATCAAAGTAGCGGGGGACAAGCCCAATTGTATGCATTGACACAGCAGGATGCATCAGCCTTTAAAGATGTAGTGGCAGGTATTATCAGCGGCTTTACTTTTGATGCATTTGCTTTGATTGACTTTAGATCTTCTTATTCACATGTATCTTCGTTCTTTGCTACACGATTTGAGAGGCCGGTTTCTAGTTTAGAGAAGCCTTTCTTAGTAAGGGTACCAGTGGGAGGACCCTTCTTAGTTCAGTCAGTATACAGAGACTATGAAATCAAGGTTGGTGATGTGGAAACTTATGCAGATTTACACCTATTAGACATGGTAGACTTTGATGTTATTTTGGGTATGGATTGGCTAGCCTTATGCTATGCTATGGTGGATTGCTATACTAAGTCTATCAAGTTTGGTATTTCGATAAATGAATTTCAAGAGTTTAAGGGTGCCAGCTGCTATGTCTGACTAGTTTGATTTCATCCATAAGTACGTTAAGGCTTATGGACAAAGGGGGTTATGGATTTTTAGCTTCAGTTCGAGATGTGGAGTGTAACGCCCCGATTTCCTATTAGAGTGAAAATGACCAAAATGCCCCTGAGGTCATTTTCAGCCCGGAATTCAAGGAAAGCCAGTCCGGCAGTATTCGAAGGGCAAACTCAATGTTGGAAGGGGATTAGATAACTTGTGTACCTTCCCGGGATCGAAAATCTCATTTTCCGAGCTTTCGGGTCAAAATGACCAAAACGCCCCTGCGGTGTTTTACCCCTTTGCAAGTGCTAGATGAACCCAAAACTTCTCCTGATGGTTTTAAAAGGCGTTTTTATGTAGACTATGACTTTAGTTTTGGTCCCGGAGGTCCCGGGCGAAATTAGTGCGAAATTACGGTTTTGCCCCTAGTTTCGTGTTTTTACGCTTAATCGCATGATTAAGCAAACATAAGCAATATTAGGCTCTAATCAAAGGTTAATTAATTTCCATAATTAATCTTGAGTCAAAATAATTTATTAAATTTGATTAAAACCTAAAAATGCTTAATTACAACTTAAAATCTTATTTTAATTTCAAGACTCCTAGTCATGGAATCTTGAATAGTGTTTTCTCTCTCCAATTCCTTAAATCATGGAATTGTGTTACACATTGTTTATTCACAAATGAGTTTTAAATTCTTTAATGATGTATGAGCACTCCTAACCTTGTCATAAAATTCCTAATACTCATACTTAGTTACCTAAACTTAAGCTTAATTACTCCAAACCTTGTACCTAAGCTAACCTACACTTAATCCTATCATTAACACCCAATTACATGGAAGATTTTTCTTCTCTCTTTTCTGCCCAATCTGGCCAAAGCCATGCCTCCCATTTATCCATCACATGTGTGAATTTTGCTTACACAAAGAGCCATGCTTTGACCTTACACAAACCATACTTTGAGTCATACAAACCATGCTTTCATCCATACTTCCAATGACAACATCTAGAAGCCTTTCTTTCCCCCATTTTCTGGTCAGATTTGCACCAGCCCTCACCCCCATTTTCATAAATTATTTCATTTCAAAACTTGAAGAAAAATCACCTCAAATCACCATACTTGTCATACCTTGTCATAATTTCAATGAAGCTTGCTTTTCCTAATGAATAACCAATTGAAATAAATCAATTCCTCCATTCATTTGTGGCTGAAAATCTTCCAGCCATGTCTCACTTCTAGAAGCCTAATTTCATTCACAATTAAAAGAAAAGCTCACTCAAAAACCCATGCTTGAACCCATGCTTTGTGTCATGAACTCCATGCTTCAAACCATGCTTGTATGACACAATCAAAGAGATATTTTTCTCTCCCTTCCTCCCCCTCATTGCTACGGCTTCTTCCCCCTTGGATGAGCCTTCATTGCTTCCTTTTCTATAAATAGGTGCCTTAGATGAACTTGTGTCACTTTTAGTCTTTTGGTAAGTTTCAAGTTTCTAAGCTTTCTTAAGTTTCCTTTCTTTTTCTCTCAAGTTTCAAGAGAGTTCTCTCTTGTTCCTCATCTCCATCTTCATCCTCTCTTCATCTCATAATCATCTCTCAACCTTGAAACACCACCCCCACCACCTTAGATTATCATACAAACACCTAAACTTCCATTCTCAAACACAACCTCACCTCAAACACAACTCCAACCTTCTTGTTTCCCCATGGCCGAATCATTTTCCACCTCAAGGAGGAGCTCATCATCTTGTTTTCCTTTTTAAAGTTTAAGCTTTGTGTCTTCACTCTAGGTAGGAGTGTTTTCTAAACTTTGTTTTCTTGAAAATGAGTTCTTTCTAGCTCACTCTTGGATTTTCTTTTTGGAACTTCCTTTGTTGTTCTTTCTTGAGATTTCGGCCATGAGGCCTTGATGAGCACATGATAGCTCAATGATGAGGACTCCTAGAGCTTGAGGTTTTACTTTCTTTGAGTTTCAACTTCACTTTCTAACTCAAACATGATTTTTACTCAAGAACACCTTTTCTTTTCTTGCTATTTTGATTTCGGTTCTTTGTCTCCTTTTCTTTAATATTTCATTTTTCCATTTCCTTTTTGATCTTTGAGGTTTTGTTTGTTTAGAAAGTTTGTTTTCTTTGAGCTTGATAATGATGTTCAAGAACCTCATAGTTCCTTTGACAACTTGGTTCAAGAACTCTAAAGCTCTCTTTGTAATGAGATATATGTTGGGTTGTTATTTTGTTAAAGTCTTGGATGAGCTCTAGCTAACCATAGAATGAACCTTGCATCATGTTTATTTTATGCTTTGCACATCATGTTTACTTCCTTTGCTATCACTAAGCACCAAGATAATAAAAGAACTTGCATTATCATATTTATATTTCAAGCTTTGTATTATCATGTTTATATTTCAAGTTCTCACTAAATATCAAAGATAATAATAGGTTGCACCTCATATTTATTTTATGCTATCACTTTACTTTCTAATGGAACCTAAAATGAGTGCATGAGCATGTTTATTTTTATGTCATCACTTAAATGAACCACGAGCTCAAAGACTTGCCCATTGTTGTCTCAAACAAAGGTCTAAAAATATTTATTTCCTTTGGTTCATATTTCGGCCCTAAGAGGTTTTGATGCTTCTAAGTATTGAAAACAATGTTTTATAAATTTTCCAAGTTTTTATGAGTACAAAGAATATGTAGAACTAAGTTTTATGAATTTAGAACCTCTTGAGACAAAGTTGATTTAGTCACTGCCCTCTTAAATATTTTTATGATTTTAGGTGTTAAAGATGTTTATAAATGGGTTTTGAAAGTTTTAAAAAGATTCCAAGAGAAACTAGTATTTTATGTGCTTTAGATATTGTGTTTGATGCCTTTAAATGGAGATGTTTGTTTCGGTTCTGCCTTGCTATTATTTACCACTGTATGAGCTGTGTTAATGATGATAATATGCTTAAGTTTGAGTATAATTAATGTTAAAACTCATATGTGAAAGATAAGAGAAGTTAGAAACTAGAAAGGAATTAATTTGAGAGTTTTAGAAACCTTAATATTTGAATTTTTTGGATTCTGTCCAGCAAGGTTTAGTAATGCTAATCATGGATTTAAATTAGTTTAAATGTGTAGGAATGACTCATAAATGGTTTAGGACTTGATCTTGATGCCTTAGGAGCAAACCGGACTTAGAAAGGGTCATTGTTGTGACTCCTAGGTACCTGTAAAGTTATGATTATGAATTCTGCATTCTTGAGCTTTAGAGATGTTCTTGACCATAGTGTGAGGTCAGAAATACTTAGTTATAACTTTATAAATTCCCGAGAGATTAGGTTTGATGATTTATAACTTAGAATGTGAGTTGAGGACCTTAAGGGTCAATGCATAAGACACCAAGAAGTTGTTAATGCTATGATGTGCTGTATGATGCAATGCTATGATAAGATGTGCTTGATTCATGAGAAAATGATTGATGAAATGTTAAAGTTTATCATAGCATGAGGTTTCATGAGAACATGATGTGTGGATTAGCTTGTGGCAGTTTGAAGGAAATTCAGTTTAACAGCTGTTATGCTGCCGAATTTCCGTCAAACCTTAAAGGGTTGAAAGAAATGTTTATGAGTACCATATGAGTTGAAAACCCTAGGTGACACCGGTTCGGGCGAGCACCACCAGGAGATTTTTATGTGACAAAGCACTGAGACGCGCTCGCCTGGGTGACACCGGTTCGGCCGAGCACCCCCAGGGGAGACAAATCCGTGAGGGTATGAGTAGATGCAGCCTACCAAAGTGGACAAACTGTTGTGGCTTAATGCCCGGAAAGCATTTCAAAGAGGGTAATCCCAGATAGAGATGATCCCTGCCCCCTTCCCGTACTTGCGAGTTGGGATTATTATTTATGTTTCACTTATTCAGATAATAAGCAAGAGCTAGTGATGACTAGCTGAGGTATGAGCTCATAATCTAGTTATTTTTAGGGTGGCTTATATGCTAAAATACCATGATTGATGTCACAAAGTTGAGAAATGATTTACTTGAAAGTTATATGCCCTTATGCCACATGATTTATGTTTATGTTCTTTGATGTGTTGTTTTATATGCTCAAGTATCGACATGCATCCATGATATAATATGTTGCACTCATAATGTCAAGATGCATGCTAAAAGGAATGGACCTTGGATAATTAGTTTGAGAAACCCTAAATTGAACCTTATATGCATGATCCCTATTTTATAATTAAACCCAAGGTTCCTGAGGATGTGTACGACGTAACCCTAGGATAGGAGACTCCTACTGAGATTCTTTAGCAAGAATTCTCACTCCTTTCTCTTCTTTCTTCCATCACATCTTCAGAGACCGATGGCGACGTTTGTGCTTTTCATTGACACGCCTACTTAGGAGGTCCACTATGACCCGGACCATGGGTCATATCATTTTGAGGGGCGGTGTACCGTGCGAGTCTTCATGTTCCTTGGACGCCCCTTTGCACATCCTGTACAGAGCTACTGTTTCTCCCCGATGTCACCTTATGACAACTCGATGGTTTTTTAGCGCGCCCGGACACGAGACGAGAGGATTCTGCGGACGTATATTGGTGGTTCGATGCCTCGAGACTTCTAGGACTACATACCTCGATCCCTGAGTTCGGAGGACGACCCATCCGAGGACCCGCCAACGCACCTGTATAGTGAGAGTTTTGCTTCTACGGAGCAAGGAGACCGTTATGCAACCGAGGCTAGCGAGGCGAGCCTAGAGGAGCCCCTACTGAGGAGCCCACGCTCAGTCTTCACGTGTTCCCACTCCTGCTGCTCTGCGTCCATGGAACGGTTACACTCCACCATTTTCCAGATTCCAGTAGTTGACGTCGTAGGGGAGGCTTGGTGCACACACCACATGTAGAGTGGATAAACCTTCTTTTGTTTTTGGGGTTATTCACCATAGGTGCACTCGGGTAGTTATAGTTTATTTCTGCTTTCTAGTTTTCTATTGTATTTCCTTTTCTACTGTATTACAAGCTCTGCCCGTCCCTATGAGGGTATGACTACTTATGTACCTAAATTATGTTATTAATGGAATATGTCCTTTGTTATCATGATTGTTGTTCTTTGGTTGTATGCTCCACTTTATGATTTATGATGAGTGTCACGCGTGCTTTATATTTCTGTTGGTCGATTAGTTAAGTTCGTGGCTCTCACTTTGTTTATGTTTTCAAAAAGAAAAATTTACCCGTAATTTCCGCTAAGTATTTTAATAAAAAGTTGAGACTAAGAAGTAATAACCTCATGATTAGCCTAATATGTTCTAGAGTATTAGGTTAAAAATTAGGGTGTTACATGGAGGTGCTAGTGTCAACCATAAAATCAGTCCCTGTGGTTTGTGAGTTTCTTGATGTGTTCCCAGAGGATTTACTAGGATTACCACCAGAAAGAGAAATAAAGTTTGGAATAGAGCTTAAGCCTGGGACTAGGCCCATTTCGATACCCCCATACCATATAGCCCCAATAGAGTTACAAGAGTTGAAGAAATAGTTGCAAAAGTTGCTGGATAAAGGTTTCATTCGATCGAGTACCTCACCTTGGGGTGCTGCAGTCTTATTTGTAAAGAAGAAAGATGGATATATGAGGATGTGTATAGGTTATCGGCAGTTGAATAAGGTGGCTATTAAAAATAAGTATCCTCTGCCTCGTATAGATGATTTATTTTATCAGCTTCAGGGGGCCAATGTTTCTCCAAGATTGATCTTTGGTTTGGATATCATTAGTTGAAAATCAAGGATAAGGATATACCCAAGATAGCTTTTAGTACACGCTATGGACATTATGAATTCCTAGTAATGTCCTTCGGGTTTACTAATGCCCCTGCAGCTTTCATAGATCTAATGAATAAAGTTTTCAGACCATTCCTAGATTATTTTGTGATTGTCTTCATTGACGATATTTTGGTATACTCTAAGAGTAGAGAGGAGCATGAGCATCATGTAACATCCTAATATTTAACCTAACACACCTAGGGCATATTAAACTTAATTATTAGTTATTACTCTTTTGTTTCATTCTTTAAAAATACTTAGTGGAAAATATGGGTAAATTTGTTTTTTGAAGCATAAAACAAAACGTGAGCCGCGAGTACTAACATAAGGCAAACATCATAAAAGGATAAATGCATCATTCATAAACACGAAATACATATATTAAACACTACATCATAACATGGTTCATATATGGTAATACAATAGGAAATATGAAATAAGTAGAGTCACACCCAAACAAAGTGGGTTGAGCTTTCAGTACATAAATAAACAGCAAAAAGAAATACATGAAAGCAGAAAGTACACGGGATATAAAAACACAAGATGCCAACAACAGCTCCTCTCCACTAGACCTATGAGTGCTTATAACTAAAGTCACCGCTAACAAAAAATACAGCATAAAAAGGGGATCCTTGCGTGATAGCTCTGTCACTCCATCGTGTCCTCTATCACAATCTACTAATGATCCTGATCCTCCAATGAAGGGGGCACATACCCGATGAATTCAGCAAGCTCCACAGGTGTATGTAAGCGGAACGGGGAACGAACATGACCTCCACGATGTGGACACATCTCTAGTCGTCGGGCTAGCCTGGGCTGGGCCACCGGGTCCTCACTGCCTCTACCCACGTCCATGGGCGCCGTAGGTGCAGATCCCTCCAAGTAGATGTGTGTGGGGGAGTCCTCAAACAGGTTGTCTCCAAACACATCGAATGGGGGACGTACTCAAGGTAATCGCGAACTACCAAAGTGGTGGGGTGAGCACGTCGAGTCTGCTCATCATGAGGTCGAGTGCGCTCAATGATCAAGTCGTCACCATAGGGGGAAGTGGGGTTGAACCTAAACCTAGAAACCGAGTAAGCAAAGGGGCGTCCCATGTATGCAAAAATGCATACTACACAGCGACCCTCGAAGTGATACGAGCAGTGGTCCGGGTCGTAGTGCACCTCCCACACTGGGGTGTCAATGAAGATCACGAACGAAGTCATCGCCCCCTGGAGATATAATGGGAAGAAAGAAAGATAGAGGGAGTGAGAATCTTAATAAATAATCTCAGTAGGGGAAATCCTCCTATCCTAGTGTAATCATCTACGTTTTCAGGAACCTTGGGTTCATTAAAAAGGTGAGCATGCATAAGGTTCATTTTTAGGTTTTAAACATAATTATTCAAGGACCATTTATTTTAGGATGAATCCTGATGTTATGAATGCAACATAGCATAGTATGAATGTATGATAGAAACATTATGCAAATATCACTTGAACCTGTCAATAAGAAACTTACTCATATAAGTGGCATCAAGAGGCATGTACTTTCTTGTAAAATCTTTCTCTTTCCTTTGCTTAAGTGACATTACATTCATCATCCTTTATATCATGGGGCCACCCTAATAAATCTTCTCTTTTGAGAATGTCTAGGTTATGAGTTCATACCTAACTAGTTGTCACTAGTTTCTGCTTATCCTAAGATAAGTATAAATCCCGACTCCCAGAGTGCGAGTTAGAGGGCTTAAGGATTACCTATCATAACCTTTAATTCAGGGAGTCTATAGGGTCATTTCCTTTTGTGAATCACCTTTCATAACCTTTAATTCGAGGAGTCTAAAGGGTCATTTCCACATAGTTTATGCCACTATAAGCCTTTTAGTAGATCACCCCTCATAACCTTTAATTCGGGGAGTCTAGGGGATCATTTCCATATATCGTTATATCACTTTAAATCCCATCTCATACCATGTAATAACACATGCATTTCAAATAATTTTCTAAGTCCACAAATTTGGCGGAAAATCAGCAGCATCACGGCTATACACCGAATTTCTCCAAATTTGCTTTATGCCACGTAAACACATAATTCATACACCTCAACATCAACTCATGAGCATGATAAGCTATTAAATCCATGTAAACACTTTCTCATAGCACATACATCAGTTCATAAAGATCACAATTCCTTTGTAAAATGCGTTCTAGGCGTGTTGAGTTAAATATTGGGGTGTTATGATCTTTACGTCCATTTCCATTATTTAAGTTCCTTTTGTTGGGCCTATAATCAATTGGTTTAGGAGTTTCATTATCTTCCCAGTTTTTAAGTTTGATTTCATTTTATATTTGGTGGCCTTATTTAAGTTTGCTTGCTTGTGTTTTTAGGTGGCCTTAGTTGCTTGAAAATATGCTCTCAAGTTAATAACAAAAAACCTATTAACTCCCCACCAGACTCCACAAAGTAGATGAAAGCTCAAACCCTTAGCTCTTTCATTTTAGACCCTGCAAAATCCAGCTCAATAATCAACAATTACATTGTTAAGAAATTATAAGATGAAACACCAAAATAGGGGAAAAAAGAAAGGGAGATGGGGCATATCTTTTTCATCCATGAATCGACGAGGAATTATTGAACCAAAATATGCTTAACGACTACAACAATGCCAATAACTCTATAGTCTATATGCAGGTATTCATTATATCCACCAACCCTTATGGCAAACAAATGGAATATAAAGAAAATGAAAATGGTAAATACTATAACAATGATAAATGTCCATTCAGTAGATGGAAAATAAGGGTGAGTTTGTTTGTGATTATTTTGGCAAATAATCACCTTTTTTTTGCCCTGAAAAAAATCACTTTTCGTATATTTGGATAATTTTTTAAAAAATAATCAAAATTAAAAAAAATCAATTTTCATTTTGTTTTTTGTAGAAGTTAAAATTAGTAGCTTCTGGAAGAAAAACCAATTTTTAGCTTTTTGAGTTATATATAAAATTATCTTTTATAATAAAATTTTTAAAAATTTGAAACAAATGCACCATAAATGGAACAAACGCTCAGCTTCTTTTTCTAGAATTCCCAAAAAATCAAATACATCAACCATTTTTGAACTTAGACACAAAAAGAATGTAGAAGAAGTCTTTTAAAGCAACTATTATTGATTCTGAAAAAGAAAAGAAATCAAACAAAGAGTAGTGATAGAGCATGCTTGTAACTTCAAGTTACAATCAAACATAAATATAATATTCAAATCCTAATTGAAGAGACCCTAATCTTGCAAGCTATCTTTGGTTTCAGTATACTCCAGTATGCCAAAAGGCTGTAAAATGAAAGAGAAAACTATGCATGTACGACACAATTTAATTGTCCAAAAAATAAAAAAGAATATAACACCATTTGGCAAAGATACCAAAATAAATGAAAATCTGAAGCCAAGCAAGTATGCTAATAGTTTAACCACTTTACATTATGTTAAAGAAAGGATCAGTAAAAGGAAAAGGCATAATATAAGCCTTACTGAATTTGTAACAGCAAGCTGTCAGAAATAAGTTTTTATTATACTTGGATTATCAAGAATATTTTAACTTCTATTTCTTCTTACACAATATGTTCTACTCAAATATATTTTGTATAAGGTTATAACATTTGCATTTTCTATGAACAAACATCAAGTGAAAAATGAGATAAGCACTATCAAATATGAAGGTATCAAATGACATAAATCAGTTTATCAACACTTAAAACTTTTGGTTCCATAGAAGAATATTCTCATTAGCACATAATCTATACATCCAAGATAATATTATTCGCTTCAAGAAATTCCCATATAGAAAAAATTGTTTTAGCTCAAACGGTAAACTAAATAATGACATATTATCAAAATATCAATTACACACCATGCATGTAAATCTTGATATAATTAGCCATAAAGTTCATACAATAACTATACAAAGTGAACATCGCAAGAGCACCTTAACCCCAAGAATAGCACAGCCATTTCTCTATCTTGTACACCATAATATAGCATGAAAAACCCATCCATGAAATCCAACACTTCTAGGATACAAACTCACAAGGCAATGCACCCTTGACTCTAATTTGTTATTTTTCAAGGTTTCGACAAACTTAAGTTATGAAACACTAGTATGTGTTATTGAATATGGAAAATTGAAACAATGAGATAGGCAGCTTAATCCATAGCAGATCTTGGGAAAAACACTAATCAAAGGACAAAAACAAATTGAACAACTAACATCAAGGAAGATTTCCTACTAACTAACAACACAACTAGCACTAACATCACAACAAGCAAATATTATATTAGAAAGCAAACACTTGGACTCACCTTTGTTTTGGCCAGCATTCTATCGGGTCTTTGTTTCATCCATGATGGAGCTTTCGCTGCCTGCAATTGTTTCTCTAGACACACTTTGATGGGAGGTGTTCTGCTCAGTGGTTAAGCTTTGATAGTGATGCTCTGTGGTTAGGTTACATGCTTCAACGGTGATGTCCGCGGTGAGCTTGCACAAGATAGTGGCGAAAAAGGTGGAGGGTGCTCAGTGGTGGTTGACTACGGAGGAAGGGATGGCAGATTGGGGATGGTGATGAGGAGAATGAGGATGGGAAAAGGTTACGGAAGAAAGATAAGGGTTTCACGTTCTAGGAAGGAACACGGTTTCATATTTCACATTTGGGGATTAGGTGAAATAGGTAAGAAGAGGAGATGTTACTAATGGTGGAATTTGGTATAAAGTTTAGTGTATGTATCAGTATTGTACCGTATGAAGATGAAAAAAAAAATATGGGGTCAAAATAATGAGTTTAAGAATGTGGTGGGATGAGACCATCTATCTATCTATGTAAAAGAGAGGTAATAGCACGTACCATTAATTGCTATTTGGTGATTAAGTTTTTCTACCTAAATAATTCTATTAAGTGTTCACATCTTACTGGATGACATTTTCTTTGTGTGGTTTTATAATTATTTTATTATGTGTATTGCTTTGTTCCAATACATTGATATTATAGAAATACAACTCTTGCATTTTCCAAGACTTAATTATACAACTTCTGCATACGTGAGATGTATATAGTCACTCACAATGTACAAACTTTCTACAGTGCTCATCTTATTTATTATTATTCATATAAATTTTCAAACAAACATTGATCACATTGTCTTACCATACCATTACTTTTCTATTCTCAAAATCCTTCATTAATGGTCTAGAAAGTGCCTTTCCTCCTTAATAGCTAATATAAGGGTCAGTTTGATTTTAGTTTTTAGTTTTCATTTTTAATTTTTCAGTTTTCAAAATTTTATAAAGAAAATACTGAAAAATGGAAATGAAAACTGAAAACTGGAATTTGTAGCTTTTAGAATTTTTAGCATTTCCTTCACGAAATTTGAAAAACTAAAAAATTGAAAATGAAAAATTGAAAACTGAAAACTAAAATCAAACATACCCTAATTTTTGCAAATCGAAAAAAGCCTCTCTAGTTCCTTCGCACATATTTCCAATTTATCATTTCTGCACCTACAACAATATATTTTGGCTATTTTCACTCTCTATTTATTGAGCATTTGTTTAATTGTTCTAAAATGCCTTCCTAATATAATCTAATTTTATTTCTAGTTTTATTCATATTTAGTGCAATTAATGTTTTTGTTTCAAATTTTCACATTTTTAATATTTTTATTTTTAGGAAATTTAATTTTGTTTTAGTTTTTGGTCAATTTCCCAATGAAATATATTACATTAATATTTTTACATAATTGACAAAGAAATTTAACAAATTGATTTTGTTAATTTTAAATATAGTTTTCAAATTGATTTTTTTCTAAAAAAATAGATAACACACTCACCGAAGAACCCGAAATAAAGGAGGTGAGGAAAGAACTTGAAGACTACATATAATCAAGTAAAGTAAATAAGCAAAGAAAAAGAGCCTCATATTATGTTAGAATAGTAGCTAATTCTCCCGCTATTTATCACATATACTCAAATCATATCATATTTATCACCACCTTCTTATTGATCTAACAATATATTGAATTAATACCTGTATAGTTAATCCGAATACCATGCCATAGTCTCAAAATTAGGAATAATCCCTTTCAAATTTTAGCCAAGTAAATCCATTGATAGTCAAAATGAGAAACCACAAAGTACTCATGTCATATGAATTTGCATGCATGCTAAGAAAATACTCAACTAAATTGTTTTTATTTCCCACAAATTCAAATTGGAAATATCAATTAATAATCTATCTGCAATTTTAGTTTATTATGCTTCCTAGTTAACCTATGTATATTTTAAAATCACGCATAGACCTACTGACAGTGATGATCCTACTTTTATACTTAATTTATCTGTGGCCCTATGTGTGTAATTTTTTTACTTCACAAAGTTCAGTTTATATGAAGTAAAAAACTCAATTCATTTTGGAATTTATATTTAAAATTGACAAAATCAATTTTTTATATTTTTTATATTATGTAAAAATATAATTTAATAGAAAAATCAGCCAAACATAAAATATCATATTATAAAAATAAAAATTTTGATTAAATATATTAATTGCATTAAGTTTCAATAAAATTTAGAGCAAGATTATATTATATTTGAAAGACATTTTAAAATAATTGAATAATAATAGAAACTAGCAATAGTCAAAATAAAATAACATTAGCGCTACCTTCAAATCATAATACCGTTAACCGTTCAGCTTCCTTGAGACTTGTGCCAACTAATATCTCTGACAAGCTTTCCAGCTTCCCTCATCACCTTTGGGAAGATACAGTTTCTCACATAAATTTCATTTCTGCCTTTTTTTTTTCCCTTTCCATTCATCTTTGTTTTTTCGTACTTTTAAAATTTTGAATCCTCCTCTCTGCATTCAAGTGAAATCTTATCCCAAATCTTTGATTTCTCCCATTCTCTTTATTCTTATAACTCTTCCCATTCTGTCTTTTTTGCCCCTTAACCCTCATCCCTAGCAACCCTCTCCTCCCAATCCCAAAATTGCAAACATCAGTAAGGCGAGGGGCTTCATACGATTTATGTTGAGGTGCGGCGGTCTGATGATACGACCAAATCAGCATCTGGTGGCGGCAGTGAGCGCGCGATGGTGCTGCCCATGACCATGGTGGATGTGCAGGTGCAAAACCTTTTAGCTGTTTTACGGATAACGCTATTGCAAGGTGAGCATTCTTCCACCATTTTTGCTTCTCATTGCTTTGATTCTTTCTCATTGCGACACTTCTCTTCTCTACATTTCTAATTTCATTACTCTTCCTTTCTGACCACTTCTCTTTTTCAACCCCTCTATTGCAGCTAATTTTTCCCCTCACCCTTCGGCCTCCATTTTTTTTCCCTTATCCTTTCTCATCGTTAACCCATGACATCTTTCTTTTTCCCCTCACTCCTGTTGCTTTTCTTCGTGGTGGAAGTCACGGCGGTTAATGGTGATCGACTCACTGTTTCGTGATGGTGGGTTCCGAATCTTGATGTGGTGAAGATGGTGGTTCAGGGGATGAGATCGCAGGCAGTGGGGACTCCAATCTAGCAAAGTGGTGGTTCCAAGCATATTTATTTTCCCCTTTCCTCGTACATTATTTTACTAATTTCACTTCGATTCTATTTCTTTTATCGTGTTGTTTTTGGTTTTATACATCCCGATTTACTTGGCAACTTTGGGTTTGTGAAGATTAAATTCAAAATTTATAGTTTTCTGATTCAAGAATTGTTTTCGTTTACAGCTGAACAGGTTCATCCCGAACAGATCAGTGATGGACTTCGGGAAAGAGAACCCGGTTGCAAGAAGCTTGCCACAAGCAATTGGCAGAGGCCTTCGAGAAAGAATAAGCCCTTTACCCCTGTTCAAAAGATAAGCACACATTCCCCCCTCTTTCTCTCCTTCTTTCTTTATTTCACTTCTTTTGTTTTTTAACATGCATATTTGTAATAAAATCATCAAAACACTTGTGTTGTGCTTTCATTGTGTTGTGTTCTCTCTGTATGCTTTTTCTTTTCTTGCTTCTTTATTTGTTTTGTCTGTTCTGTGCTTGTTTGTTTATTTGTTCAATGGAAATTCGAACCTTACATCTCTTGCCCTTCTTCTAAGCAAGTGTGTGCAAGTGTATGGATTGGGAAGGACTCCAGTTCTTGATGTAGGGGTCAGGCTCACGGTCAAGAGTTGTTAGTCCTAGTGCAATAGCGGGTGATGTGGGGGTCGGGCTCACGGTCATCAGTTCGCGCCCCTAGTTTATGCACTTTCACATGCTGGTCTGGAAGGGGAGGACATGGATACTATAACCAAGGAGTATGGAACAACGAAGGAATTGGGTTCTTGATGTGTGGATTGGGCACACGTTGAGAGTCCAAGTCCAAGCGAGAGCTTTTGATGTAGGGGTTGGGCTCACGGTCATCAGTTCGAGTGCTCTTCAATGTTCCATACTCTTTGCTTCCAAGTATACATGTATTTGTAATGGTTCATTTCCATGTATGTGTTTTTTTTTTCTAACCGAAATGTGGTACCTTGTGATGAAAACCTACTACATCATCAATTGATTCAAAGCTAACCTTCCTCACTTCCAATTTTAATTTTTAATCTTTTTCTGTTGGCATTGTCATTCTTTTATGTTGTTTCCCTAACCATCTCGTGGTTTTTCTTTTTCTTCTTTTAGTGTTTTGGAAGCAATTTTCATTGCTAGTCAAGGTAATATTTCTTTCTTGGCATTATGTTTCTTACTTTTTGTTATTATCATGTTTGTTCCTTTTATCTTGCTAATAGTATGGTATTCTTCCCTTTGTTTCGTTCTATATTTTTCATTATTGTTTTTTCCATTACCTTCATTTTCTTTTATTTATGCTTATAGTACAGTGTCGCCGCTGCTGCATATGCAGCACTTGTTTATGTTATCATCAAAGAAAGTGCTGCAGAAGGAAATGAAGAACCCTAAGGTTTGTGAGTTAAAAACATATCAAATTGATTGGTCTTTGGACTGCTGAAGCTAGTAAACTACTGAAGTATCATCCCACCCTTGTACAGGAAGTGATTGGAGGGACAAGACTTGCGTTAGAACAGAAACGTACGCAAGCAAATTTCAAGTAAATCCTTCTCTCATTACTGCCGAAGTTATATTATTTGAAGACTTAGACCTTTTGGACTACCAAAAAAGTTATAATTAACGAACTAAAAAATTTTAAATTTTCCCACATTAGTAAATGGACTTGACAAAAAGATGTTGTCGCCTAGCAAATATTGTATATTCACATAACAACCAATGCTGTCTCCTAGCATCTCTATTTGGTTTGAGGAGTTGTCGATTTGTTGTTTGTGGATTTGAAATGCTGTTAACTGTTTAATAATGTTTTGCCTATGAAGAAATGAAGATCATGGTGTGACTACTATGATGATATATGGTTTTGATTGTGATTGTGAGGATTTGGGAATACATATTTATGGTATTTTGTATTATTTTTTTTTACCATTGGTATCGTCCTATCAAAAGCAATCTCAAGGGCTTGATAACTCTTAAGCTTCAGAGTTTCCTAATTTCTAGAGTAGCGTTTTACAGGATACTAAATTTATCCTTGGATATTCTCTTTCAAAAGCATGCTTGATATGGTGGAACTAGGCCAGTTTGATACTAGTACATGGAACTCCATGATTTTGGGTTTAGAAATTCTTGATTGTTACTTGGTGTTTCCTTTGCACTTGTTTCTAATAAACTTTGCACTTTTTTACCAAGGTTACTTTGCCATGTATGTGGGGAACAATGACTATCTGCATACCCATTTCAAGGCCAGCTACCCTCCTTATGGAAGGGACTTTGTCAACCATCAATCCACTAGAAGGTTTTGTAGTGGGAAATTAGCTACTAATATTACTAGTAAGGAAATAACACCATCCTTGGATCTTTAATGTATGTGCTTGGATATATAGTTTAGTAAATGCTGCTCATATCATATATATTATATACAACTTTCATTGTTGTCAAAATGTTTCCTTTTGCAGCTGAAACTTTGTGGTTTAAGAGTTATGCACCAGCATATCCTAGACCAAAGGTATTATGGAAAAGCCTCTTCATTGAAGCAAATTTTGCTTCAACTGCCTCTGGTTATGATGAAAAGGTTGCTATCTTGAATATAAGTTTGCTATAAACTCCAGATATAATACATACATACATACATACATACATACATATATATATATATATATATCCTGTGTTTTAAATTCCCTTTTTTTAATAATTTCTTCAAACAGTTGAATTATTACAAGGAATACCAAAGCAAGCTAGCCAAGGTAGCTGGCAGTAAAATGCCCATCCTTGTATTCGGCATCTTTTAATTAAGGTTTGCTCGCTTCCTTTTATTATGCTAATATGCCTATTTTACTTTTTGAAAAACTAAATTAGTATTTTGTTATGTTGTTTCTTGGGAGTTACATCTTTCTTCTCTGATTTTTCTTCTTTGTACAATCAATCCTGGAAGGTTAGTTTTATTGCTTCCAATTAGACTACTAAGAGAGTCTGGGATGTGTGATTGTATAGTCTGGTGATGGAAAGTGTTGGTTTTGTGGATTCTGATTTTCTTTTTCATTCTTGTGTAGGCAGACACTTTGGAACAACCTTTTCCTTGATTTAAGAGAATTCAGTTAGGACAACTGGACAACTGTGTTGTACCACAGGAGTTCTAATTAAAATGTCCATGTGGTACAAAATTCATATAGTTTCCTTCCAATACTTCATTGTCACCTTTCCAATCCCCATCTATTGGATGGAAACATTTTATTTGGATTTTGGAAATTAGAAGTCATCTAATGGTGGGGTCAAGTTTGTTAAAGGAGGGGAATATGAGGATCCTGGGCTGGTCATGTAACAACCTAATTTTTAACCCAACTTTCTAGAACACATTAGGTTAAACATTAGGCTATTACTTCATAGTCTCATTCTTTCATTAAAATACTTAGCGGAAATTACGGGAAAATTTTTCTTTTTGAAAACATAAAACAAAGTGAGAGCCACGAACTTAACTAGTCGAACGACAGAAACATAAAGCACGCGTAACAATTATCAGAAGTCATAAAGTAGAGCATATAACCAAAGATCAATCATGTTACTGAAAGAAACATTCCATTAATAACATAATTAAGGAACATAAGTAGTCATACCCTCATAGGGACGGGCAGAGCTTGTAATACAGCGGGAAAGGAAATACAACAGAAAACAAGAAAGCAGAAATAAACCATAACTACCTGAGTGCACCTATGGTGAATAACCTCAAAAACAAAAGGAGGTTTATCCACTCTACATGTGGTGTGTGCACTAAGCCTCCCCTACGATGTCAACTACTGGAATCTGGGAAACGGTGGAGTGTAACCGATCCATGGACGCAGAGCAGCAGGAGTGGGAACACGTAAAGACTGAGCGTGGGCTCCTCGGTAGGGGTGCCTCTATGCTCGCATCGCTAGCCTCGGCTGCGTAACGGTCTCCTCGCTCATATCTCGCACGAACTGAGGTGTAGGAGCAGAACTCTCACATACATGTGCGTCGGCGGGTCCTCGGATGGGTCATCCTTCGAACTCGGGGATTGAGGCACATAGTCCTGGAAGTCTCGAGGCATCGAACCACAGTATACATTCGTAGAATCCTCTCGTCTCGAGTCCGGGCGCGCTCAAAAACCATCGCATCGTCGTAAGGTGACATTGGGGAGAAACGGTAGCTCTGTACAGGATGTGCAAAGGGGTGTCCAATGAACATGAAGACTCGCACGGTACACTGCCCCTCAAAATGGTATGACCCGTGGTCCGGGTCATAGTGGACCTCCCAAGTAGGCGTGTCAATGAAAAGTACGAACGTCGCCATCGGTCTTTGAAGATGTGACGGAAGAAAAGAAGAGAGAGGAGTGAGAATTCTTGCTAAAGAATCTCAGTAGGAGTCTCCTATCCTAGGGTTACATCATACACATCCTCAGGAACCTTGGGTTTAATTATAAAATAGTGATCATGCATATAAGGTTCAATTTAGGGTTTTCCAAACTAATTATCCAAGGTCCATTCCTTTTAGCATGCATCTTGATGTTATGAATGCAACAGGTTATATCATGGATGCATGTTAATACTTGAGCATATAAGACAACACAGCAAGACACATAAACATAAATCATGTGGCATGAGGGCATATAACTTTCAAGTGATTCATTCCTCAACTTCGTGACATCAATCATGGTACTTTAGCATATAAGCCACCCTAAAAATAATAACTAGGTTATGAGCTCATACCTTAGCTAGTCGTCACTAGCTCTTGCTTATTATCTTGAATAAGCGAAACATAAATAATAATCCCGACTCGCAAGTACGGGTAGGGGGCAGGGATCATCTCTCTCTAGGATTACCCCCTTTGAAACGCTTTGCTAGCCACGCATGACCTCGCAATTTGTCCGCTTTGGTAGGCTGCATCTACTCATACCCTCACAGATTTGTCTCCTCCAGGGGGTACTCGGCCGAACCGGCACCTCCTTGGGGGAAGCGCGTCTCAGTGATTTGTCACATAAAAATCTCCTGGAGGTGCTTGGCCGAACCGGTGTCACCCAAGGTTTTCAACTCATATGGTACTCATAAACATTTCTTTCAACCCTTTAAGGTTTGACGGAAATTTGGCAGCATAACAGCTGTTAAACCGAATTTCCTTCAAACTGCCACAAGCTAATTCACACAACATGTTCTCATGAAAACTCATGCTATGATAAATGTTAACATTTTCATCAATCATTTTCTCATGCATCAAGCACATCTCATCATATCATTGCATCAAACAACACATCATAGCATTAACAACCTTTTAGTGTCTTATGCATTGACCCTTAAGGTCCCTAACTCACATTCTAAGTTATAAATCATCAAACCTAATCTCTCGAGAACTTATAAGGTCTTAACTAAGTATTTCTCACCTCACACTATGATCAAGAACATCTCTAAACCTCAAGAGTGCAGAATTCATATTCCTAACTTTACGGGTACCTAGGAGTCACAATGATGACCCTTTCTAAGTCCGGTTTGCTCCTAAGGCATCAAGATCAAGTCCTACACCATTTATGAGTCATTCCTACACATTTAAACTAATTTAAATCCATGATTAGCATTACTAAACCTTGCTGGACAGAATCCAGAAAATTCAAACATTAAAGGATCTAGAACTCTCAAATTAATTCTTTTCTAGTTTCTAACTTCTCTTATCTTTCACATATGAGTCTTAACATTAATTATACCTAAACATAAGCATATTATCATCATTAACATAGCTCATACAGTGGCTAAACATGGCAAGGTAGAACCGAGGCAAACATCTCCATTTAAAGGCATCAAACACAATTTCTAAAGCACGTAAAATACTAGTCTCTCTTGGAACCCTTTTAAAACTTTCAAAACTCATTTCTAAATATTTTTATCATCTAAAATCATAAAATTATGTAAGAGGACAGTAGCTAAATCATTTATACCTTAAGAGGCCCTAAATTCATAAAACTTGATTCTACAAATTCCTTGTACTCATATAAGCTTAGAAGAATTATAAAACATAATTTTCAACACTTGGAAACTCCAAAACCTCTTAGGGCCGAAATGTGAACCAAAAGAAATAAATATTTTAAAACCTTTGTTTGAGACATCAATGGGCAAGTCTTTGAGCTCTAGGTTCATTTAAGTGATGACATAAAAGTAAACATGCTTATGCACTTATTTTAGGTTCCATTAGAAAGTAAAGTGATAGCATAAAATAAATATGAGGTGCAACATATTATTATCTTTGATATTTAGTGAGAACTTGAAATATAAACATGATAATGCAAGTTCATTCATTATCTTGGTATTTAATGATAGCAAGGAAGTAAATATGATATGCAGAGCATAAAATAAACATGATGCAAAGTTCATTTTATGTTTAGCTAGAGCTTATTCAAGACCTTAACAAAGTAAAAACCCAACATATATCTCATTACAAAGAGAGCTCTAGAGTTCTTGAACCAAGTTCTCATAGGAACTATGAGGTTCTTGAACATCATCATCAAGCTCAAACAAAACAAACTTTCTAAACAAAACCAAACAAAATCTCAAGGATCAAAATACCAAAACCGAAAACCTTACAAAAGAACAAGAAAGTGAAACTAAGCCAAGTTCTTTATTAAATACCCAAAACCCCTATCTAGAGAAAAATCTCTAGAACGTGCCGGCCAACTTTAAGGTTGACAAGGGTAGGCTTGGGCTTTTAGAAATCCTTAGATTAATTTTCTTAAGTTGAAAAAAAAACCATGTGAGCTAAGTATAGTATAGATGAAGTTAAAGGAAAAGAAAAACTCAAGCTCTAGAGGTTCCTTTGATATGAACATATAGTCATCCTCTAGGAGTCCTCATTATTGAGCTATCATGTGCTCCTCAAGGCCTCATGGCCGAAATCACAAGGAAGGAAAAACAAAGAAAGTTTCAAAAGAAAATCCAAGAGAAAGCTAGAAAGAAACTCATTTTCAAGAAAACAAAGTTTAGAAAACACTCCTACCTAGAGTGAAGATAAGAAGCTTGAGCTTTGAGAAAAGAAAACAAGATGATGAGCTCCTCCAAGGGCTTGATGGTTTCGGCTAAGGGGAGATGAGGAGGTTAGAGTTGTGTTTGAGGTGAGGTGCTTGAGAGCTTTGGAGGTGTTTCAAGGCTATGGGGTGGTGTTTAGAGGTTGTAAGATGATGATGAGATGAAGAGAAGATGAGGATGAAGAAGATGAACAAGAGAGAGTTCTCTTGGAACTTAGAGAGAAAAAAGGAAAAGAACTCAAAGAAAACTTGAAAACTAAAAGTGTGCAAATGATCTAAAGATTCTCACAAGTTCTAAAGCTTAGGTATTTATAGAGAATGAAAACAATTGAGGCCTCATGGTGGGGGAGGGCTGGCCGTGTGGTTTGAGAGGGAAAGGAAGAGAAAATATCTCTTTGATGGTGTCATACAAGCATGGTTTGAAGCATGAAGCTCATGACACAAGGTATGGCTTTAGGCATGAGTTTTTGAGTGAGCTTTTCTTTTAATTGTGGATGAAATTAAGCTTCTACAAATGAGACATGGCTGGAAGTTTTCCAGCCACAAATAAATGGGGGAATTAATTTATTTTGCTTGGTTATTCATTAGGAAAAGTAAGCTTGATTGAAACTATGACAAGGTATGACATGTATGGTGATTTGAGGTGATTTTCCTACAAGTTTTGAAATGAAATAAATCATGAAAATGGGGGTGAGGGCTGGCGCAAATCTGACCAGAAAATGGGGGAAAGAAAGGCTTCTAGATGTTGTCCTTGGAAGCATGGATGAAAGCATGGTTTGTATGACTCAAAGTATGGTTTGTGCAAGGTCAAAGCATGGCTCTTTGAGTGAGAAAATTCACACATGAGGTGCACATGGGAGGGCATGGCTTCAGCCAAAATTCAGACAGCATGGGGGAGGATTTATCTTCCATGTAATTGGGTGCTAATGATAGGATTAACTGTAGGTTAGTTTAGGTACAAGGTTAGGAGTAATTAAGCTTAAGTTTAAGCATGTGTATTAGAAATTTTATGACAAGATTAGGAGTGCTCATACATCATTAAGGAATTTTAAACTCGTTTATGAATAAACAATGTGTAACACAATTCCATGATTTAAGGAATTGGAAAGAGAAAATACTATTCAAGATTCCATGACTAGGAGTCTTGAAATAAAAATATGATTTTAAGTTGTAATTAAGCACTTTTAGGTTCTAATCAACTTTAATAAATTATTTTGACTCAAGATTAATTATGAAAATTAATTAACCTTCGATTAGAGCCTAATATTGCTTAGGTTTGCTTAATCACGCGATTAAGCGTAAAACACGAAACTAGGGGCAAAACCGTAATTTTGCACTATTTTTGCCCGGGACCTCCGGGACCAAAACTAAAGTCGTAGTCTACATAAAAACGCCTTTTAAAACCATCTGGAGAAGTTTCGGGTTCATCCGGCACTTGCAAATGGGTAAAACACCGCAGGGGCGTTTTGGTCATTTTGACCCGAAAACTCGAAAAACGAGATTTTCAATCCCGGAAAGAAACACAAGTCTTTTAATCCCCTTCCAACATTGAGTTTGCCCTTCGAGTACTGCCGAACCGGCTTTCCTCGAATTCCGGGCTAAAAATGACCTCAGGGGCATTTTGGTCATTTTTACTCTAACAGAAAAATCGGGGCTTTACAGGTCAAATGAAAGAGATGTACAGGATAAGTGTATACATGCTAACTGACTAGTTGTTTTAACCGTTGAAAAAGTGATAAGGTGGCTTTACATGTTGTAAATAATATATGTCCCCATAAAACCTGTCTCTGACAAATCTCTTAATTCATTCCTTTGAATGAAAATGGTGAACATTTTGGGCCCATCATATTATGTTTAAATAAAAGATGAGAAATATTATTAGAAGCCATAAGTACAATGCTATCCCATTACAATTCAGTTTTGATGGTTTGGAACTGTTTCGTTTTTGTGGATAACTCACCTTGTTTATCTTGTGTGCAGATTAGAAAAGGAGCCCCCTTCAACTCTTATATGGACTTTGTTCTAATTGGCTTAGGTTAGTGGCTTTTTTTTTTTTTGGGAGTATATGTTTCATTGGCTCCTCTTTGTTTTCACTTACTAATTTTGTAATGTTACAGCATTATAACAAGAGGGGCTGATATGAAATTGCACTTTTAGAGAAGCCGATATGAAATTGCACTTTCTAAAATCACTGAGGCTATAGAGCGCACTCCTACTATCATTGATCTGTATTCTATCAAGGTTTCTATATATTGCTAACTAGTTTTCTTCTTGTTTCTGAATTATTCTTTTTTTTGCTTTTGTTCTTATATATATATGAAAATAGGTCTTATTCTAGGCATTAAATAAGGTTTCAATGTCATTTGAGTCCCCATAAGCAAGTTTGATTTTAGTCCCTCCAAATATTTTTCTTGGTTTTTGGTCCCTCTTTTTTCCAATATTGTTATTGAATCTTGTCATTCTAAATTTTGGTCGCTATTAGTGTTTTAGAATATTTTAAGAATCTTGGTTTGACATTTTTTTTATAAATATTTTAAGAATCTTTTAGTTTTAATTAATATCACCACTTCACAATGCTGGGCTAACAATAGGGACAAAAAACAAAACATCAAAAAAGGGACCAAAAGTTGAGAAAAATTTTTGGAGGGACTAAAAACCAACACGATCTATTTGTAGGGACTAAAAACACTAAGCCCTGAAAATAATCATGACATGAGAAAACTTGTTGTTAGTCATAAAAACTACTGGGAAGGAACCCACCCTTTACACATAAGCACCCTTGACTCTTGACAATATCTCTATGGAACATTTTAGTTGTGTTTATGTTGGTTAAGATAAATTACATTATGTCTGTGTTTTGGTTGGTTGTGTCTTTTTCCCCTTTCTAATATTTTGGGTTAACATTGGTTAAATGTGAGAATATGATAGAATTATAGATCATGGCGTAAAATATTCGTTGGTAATATTGCATAATCTTTTGTTATTAAATTTTTGAACTATGAAAAATATGATAAAATTCTCAAGGCTGGTTTATCTTAGGTTAACCTTAGTTCAATATGTGAGAATAGGGTGGATCATTCTTTTGAGAAATCTCAGGGTTGTTTGTGCTATTTACTACTCAAAATTAAAAATTCATACATATACATATATATATATATATACTAGCATGTGTTGGTGTGGGGGGTTAAAAACTAAGGATTGACTAACTATTATTTCTTTTGCAACAGCTGAAACCTTGGCTGCACAAGTATCATGAGAACTATTATAAGTGACTAACTTACCCTCAATTCTCCAATATTATGAACTTGGTTAGTTGCATGATATGTCTTTAGTTCAAACAACTTTGGTCCAATTTTTACTTCATTCCAACCTTAGTTTTGTCATGTCTATTTGGTCTACTACATTAACAGCAAGGCCTAATTATAGGAAGCCTGCAAGGAAGCTTGGTTTGGAATTCATCGGATATGAAATTCATCCTGGAAAGAGCTCTTATTATTAGAGGTGTGATAACAATTATATGACTTTTTTCTTTCTTTCTTTCTTCTTTAGCTTTGTGCGCATGATATTCATGTTTTACTGTTATATTTGCTTCTATGAATTGCTTATCTTTTAATATTTTGTGTTTTGATTCTAGAACTTTTAGCCTTTTACTGTTAAAAGTGATAGACATGCTATCATTTCGAAGAATTGTTGAATTTTCTGAATCTCTATTTACTTACTTGGTTTCGTTTATAATTTATATTGTCATTGATTTTTCAAAACTTGTTATTATGTGATTGTTTATACAAATATGTCACATTCATTTGACACTTCATGTTAATGGTCGGCTCTCCTTTTTAATTCTTTTAATATTGCAAATGCTGTCTGAATTAAGGAGTAGTTTGAAGATTTATATTCAGGATTTTGAGTTATAATTGGTGCGTTGAAGGATGTTCCTTATGCAAATCTTCCATCTTCTCACCTCATATTTAGATTAGGCCCTGAACTACCATATGTTCCCTCTTCTACTATGAAATTCTCAACTAGTCTGATATAAAACTAAAGTGTTCAAAATTTAATATTCTTTCCACATCCGATCTTAGTTTGTATTGATCATTCTTTCTGCATCTGATCTTTTTAATTATTCGTAGTTTTATTTTCTGGTCTTAAAATGTGGACTTTGTTGCTACATTTAGTGCCCATATTAATTTCATTTAAATTTTAAAATCTATTGCACTATTAGCTTTTCCATTGATGTGACACTGATGCCTTTAAATGTGCTTCTGGTGTTGTTAATAAAGGCTTATGATAACAATCTTCATATACCAAATCTTTCTTGGCATTCTCATCACAGGAAATATAGGTTGCATGAAGCTTTGTTTGTATGGAGACAGTTAAAGTAGAAAATTTTTTATTTGTTTTTTATATTTGCTGGATGATTTGATTGCATCTGAGTTACTATTCATTACCATCACCTATTGTAGTTTTTTTCCCCCTTTTTCTTTTTAGTCCTATTGAAAAAAGCATTGTTGGTGGAAGTTATAAATTTATTATTCTACCTATTTGGTATTGCATTGCAAATCTAGAAGTGATTTTGAATTTCCCTTTATGTAACCAGGCAATTTCACCTATTTTAAGATTGTATTGAGTGCATGATCATTTCATTTTTTTTTCTGGTTATCTTTTGTATTTTTCATCAAATTATTTTCTCCCCAAATTATTGTTTTTTTTTTTATCTTTACTTATCTTTTTAGTTAATTTTAAAAATCTTTTAAATAGTTTTAAATATGTCGCATTGTCCTTTCAATTTAATGTATTCCTTTAAAATGAAGTAATCTGTTGTGATCTATTGGGATGAGTTTGACTTATATGTATTGTTTTGTTTGAATTAGTATTTGATATCTTTATAATTCAATTCCATGTGTTTTGAATGTTACCTTACTTTTCGTCTACTTCAATATCGTTGTTCTTTGGTACTTTAGTAATGCTCTGAAATGTGAGGGGTATTGAAATTTAAAAAAAAAAAAAAACAGAAATTAGTTAATACATTTGAAATTGAAAATGTGTTTATCATATCTATTTTTTTATTGGTTTGTCATATGATTTTAGATTCACCTATAATCTGGTTTTTGTTTAAATCTTCAATTGAATGGAGGTTATCGTGGTCATCCTCCTGATTTTGGTGAGCTTTTGACTGAAAAGTCTTCTTTCTTTGAAGTTAAGGTGAAACATTTATTCATTTATTATCATCTTATCAATTAAAACTTAAATTTAAATTTTATTACCATGTTAAAAATGTAAATCTATTAAGAGTTATTCATTTATTATTATCAAATATAATTCTCAGATTATGTTATTAATATCTTATTTTAAATTTATTTATTTATTTATTCTTGATAATTTTTCAATATATGCAATTAGTATGTCATTTAAAAAATTATATTTTTGTTTTTCATAGACAGGAAATACAACAAATCAAGCCAACAAATTTCTATTTTTCAATCTTTATTTTTGTTTTTATGTCTGACAAACAATCTTTCATAAAAAAATGTCATGATAGATTCAACGATCCCAACCAATTCTGATATACAGTATCAAATAAAGGAAAAATTCTGCAAAGTGAGGGAAACAAAAAAAGACAAACAATTAAAAGAACCACACTAAATCCTTCAAGTAACTGGCCACACTAAGGAACACAATGCAAATAGGTGTATGCACAAAGGCCATGATTATTGATGTACTGGCACCTGTACATTAGAAATTGAAAAAGACATTACATTAGAACCTTCTTGAAATATATGTGGAATGGTTCCATAATATATGATTGATTAGACCCTTTCTTCCAAATGACTGTAAGATCAAATATGTACGACCCATTTTTTACATCCAGAAAGAGAGAGCTTACAAAAGGCAATTGGAAATTTGCTATTTTGGTGAGGATCCATGCCAAATCATGTTTTCCATTTATTATTTCAACAAAATAGTTGTACTGCCTTCTAACTAATTAGGTTCTGTCCAATCACAAAACAAAGCTTCTGCCTTATTCCTTTTACCAACCAAGTCTAACAGACATATGGTAATATTAAACACAATACAAATCTCAAATTATCATAATATGTAATCAAGATAAAATATACAGGTAAAGTTTGGCAAACAACACAATGTTCACGAAGGTTAGTTAACAACTTTGAAGCTTCGTTATTTACGGATCTAAACATTGAAGTGGTCATTTACTAATCTCAACTTCAATTGTTATCAACTAATCAATCTCAAGCTTGATTATCCTTTTTTATTGTTCTTAAAACTAATCAAAGTAATTAGTAGCAGCACAAAATATATCAAAGTTAGCAGTAGCTAAAAAACTTAGCATTTCTTGATCTCAAACATGAATTGATCCAGAGGAATGTGGATTATAGTTGCTTGCCACACCTGGTGTACTGTTAGCGTCATGTGGAGTAGCAAATTGCAACAATGCTTCAACTTCTTCGACATTCATCTCAATATCACATCGCTGAACCAATAATTTTACCACATTTTGTAACCCGTGAATCACTCCCTTCAAATTTCCAATGTCACTCTTCAAAGATGTGACTTCCTCATTATGTTGTTGTTTGAGTTGGGTAATTTCTGCATCTTTTTTTAGATAAGTTGCTGTAATTGATCTACCATAACCCCGAACCCGACCAGGCTGCTCCTTCCCAAACACTGCTTCAAAAGCATCCTCTTCTGTTTCTCCAGCATCTTGGCGACTTTCAAGTTCCAACTGTTTATAAGAAACATTAAAAATAACATTAGTGAACAATATAATAAATTAATGATGTCCCAATTAATAATACACTTAATTTGCATACAATTGCATCTTGTGTTTCTGAATAAACTTCCTTCTTTTTGCGACTTGTGCGAGTAGCAACAAACATTTCAGATTTCGTTGGATCTTCACTTGTCCCCTTGGTTGCACGCTATAAGAATGAAAATAGTTTTCAAGCAAGAAAGAGTATAATTAAACAAGGTATGAAAAGAAACAAATATTACAATATAGACAAGCTTTTAACAACAATACCAGTGCCATGCGTACTCTTGCAAAGTTTATAGCCCCCATGTGATGCCCATACTTCTGTTTCTTTCTACTTTGAGAATTCATGTGACATAAAGACTACGTTGGAATGGGGGAAAAAACAAATATATCAATAAACAATATATAAGGAAGCATATAGGTGAGCTACATTTATTTATTATAAATTAAAGTGTTAATCTATCTCACCTGGACACTAGAAAGACTCCAATAATTGATTAATTTTCTGAATTGAGCCTCTGGCACTACCTCGGGATGGTTCCTTAACATATCTTCAATAGTATCATACTTGTCAAAATGTTTCTTCTTAATCTTTGACTTAAATCGCCTCCAAGCATCATGAATAGTAGATATTACCCATTTCTTTGCATGTATTGGAAGGATAAACTTGGACTATGCATAACATAAGACATATTTTGCTTAATTTAATGTGAAATAGAACAAAAAATTGAAAAAAAAAGAGTTATTGTACTTACATTAACATATTTCCACATGCGATTTATATTTTCTTCTGGCACCGCATGCCAACTAGTGTACAACAGGCTAACAAATCTTCTATTTCTAGCCACTGTGCCTAGAAAGTTAGTTAAATCATATACCTTTTTCTCAGTAGGTCCTACTGGTTGTCCCTTATCAAAAGTGATCTCCTCTCGTTCTTCCTAAGTTCTAGCATGAATTGCCATGCATGTTGTCCTTCCCCGACTTCTTTTCTGTTTAGATATACCTACTTTCATGTATTAGCCAAAAAATATAAGAGAAAATATTTAAAATATAAGATGCAATACTTAAGCAAGTAGTATTTAACATATTTATATATATAGTACCTTCATCACAATTAGTGGCCATGACTTGATCTCCAACAAAGTTATTTTCACTATCTTCAAGATCAGCAATGTCATCATCAGATTCCATATTTCCTCCATAATCATCTTCCATTGGGTCAATGTCAGACTCTTCTTCCATCTCTACATTTATCCCTTGTTGTTCTAACATTTGATCAATAGTCAATGATGGGTAAATCAGCTTTTTCTTCACCTTTTTCAGATTTTGTAGCTCTAAAATATCAGGTTGGTTTTCTTCTTCAACTTGTGGGATAGTGAACATTAGATTCTTTCTTTTACAATCTACTGGTGCATGATCCTGAAGAGTTTTATTCTGCCCCTGCTTCTTAATAGCCTTGGATTTAATTGCATTCAACTTACTCTGCCCTACATTTGTATCCATTGTTGTAGGCAAAGCATTGTTCCTTTTATGACTTGAGGCCTGACTTTGCATTTCATAATTCTTGCGCTTATTTGCAATTTTTTCTCTTTTAATTTCAAATTTTCTAAGCGATTCAATGCTTGATCGGGCCCGCAAGTTGGAATCAAAACCTTTCTTATTCTTCAAAGGACTTTGACTCTTGTGTAAGGTCAACATCTGTTTCTTAAGAGCTCTTTCTGTATTCATTCTTGATCTGGACTGCACCTGTTTTTGTAAGATTAACTATGTATAAGTAATTAATTAATTAAACCAAATAGTGATCAACCTTGCAGAGAAGCAGGTGCTAATTACTAACAACAATGATCAGCCTTATTACAAGTAGGGTCCAATAACTAAATCTGTATCTCATTAAGTACACTAGGTCAACGTCACTATAAATTTCAGCATGAGAAGGCTTCAAGTACTCAAACGTCTAGCACTGGAAATTTCAGATAGCTATTGTTTTAAAGGGTACATTGTGAAGTTGTCATTATTTACTAGAAAAGCCATAGTCATTACTAGAAAAACTGAAAATACAAACTGAAAATAATATAAATATATGTCAGTTTATGGCAGAAAAACTTACTGCAATGTAATGGATGGAAACGTTCTCCTCTTAAGTAAAAGGAAAATAGTTTTTGAGTTAGAGATTCTGGTACTAAGCATCAAATAAACCTGCATAAAAACATAATAACTCACTTAAGTCATGACAAGATAAAAATGAAATTTAGTAGAAAAATGACTTTACAAAATTCAAAAGAATATATATGTATAGACACATACACATATTTACAAAGAAAGTGATGTCTTATGATGTGTCCTCAAAATCAGACTCCTCTCTGAAATTTGCTTCATGTTCTTAGGCAAGAAATGCTTCTGGAACTACATTAACAATAGTTGGTGGTACATCATTCCTCTCTAAGACAATTTCACCATTATCATTGGGGATAGAAGGACCCATCGAGTGTTCAAATGGCTCATTTCCATAATTTTGCTGGGCATCAAACTCAGTTTGGTCACCCATGTTAAATAAGTCTCTTGGGATTGTGCCCATGGCATAATATTTGTCTTGTTCAAATGGGTCTTGCACATAAAAGCATTGGTGTGCTTGAGATGCTAGTATGAAAGGGTCTCCTTGGTAACATTTCTTGTTAAAGTGAACATATGGATTGCCAAAAAAATCTTCACCAGTTTCATACCAATCACACCTAAATAATACAACCTTGAAATGGCCAAAATAATCTAACTCTATTATATCAACTATTCTACCATAGTAAGTTAGATTTGCATCAATTGGATTTTTATCCTTTGAGCTTGCAAAGCTTGTAGTCAATGCAACTAATGTGACACCACTGTTCTGCATTTTTCGTCTTGCATCACGACGCCTAGTATGAAATCTGTATCCATTAATTAGATACCCAGAATATCTTCTTGCAATTAAATTTGGCCCTTTAGACAGTACTTTTATCCAATCTGGTACATCTTCATGCATGGCACGAGTTTCAAACCACCGAGAGAAGTTTTGATTGTGGCTTTTGGCTTTGCTCTATTTTGATCCACGTTGTTGATTATTAACTTGACGCTGATGCTCTCTAAAGTCAACAAATGTTGTTATATATTAGCAAAATATAATAATAATTTATTAATTTTTTGGAAATATTGTGAGTCAAATACCTGACATATTCTTGAATTTCATCACAATTGTTCAGTATGTATGCCTGAGCTTGGCTATGTGAGATTTCCTCAAGAACAAATGGATCACCTTTTTTTCCTCCCAAAGGACGACCTTTATTTAAGAACAGATTTGAAAATTCAACTTTATTCAAGTTGCAATCATCATTGTTTCGGGGTAGCCTATTAAGTTTAGTTCGCACACCTCCATGTAAGTATTTTGAGCAAAAGATCAAACACTCTTCAGCCAAATATGCCTCTACAATACACCCTTCTGGACGACTTTTATTGCGAACATATGACTTAAATGTACACATATACCTCTCTAGAGGATACATCCATCGAAACTGTACTGGGCCACCTAGTCTCACCTCATTTGCCAAATGAACAGGAAGATGAACCATTATATCGAAGAAACTAGGAGGAAAAATCCTCTCAAGCTGACATAGTGTTTCAACAATCTCTGTTTGCAAACGATCTATCTCTTCTAGTGTAATAACTTTATGGCACAAACGACAAAAAAAGGAACCTAGTCGAATCAAAGGGATAGCAACATGATCAGGAAGGATGGTTTTGATTGGTATTTGCAACAAATAATGTAACATGAAATGGGCATCATGAGTCTTATAAACAAACACTTTTCTTTCATCTAGTTTCACACATCGTGAAATGTTGGAAGCACTACCATCAGGCAGCTTTGTTGTCTTCAAAACACTACAAAAGATTGACTTCTCTTCCGCAGTCATTGAAAAGCATACTTTTGCTAACTTTATTCTCTTACCATCCTTTGTGTTTCTTGGTTGAAGGTTCTTCCTAATCCCTATCTCTTTTAGATCATATCTAGCATTTACATGGTCCTTTGTTTTTCCTGGAATATCCAAAAGAGTTCCAATTATACTATCAACTATGTTTTTCTCTATATGCATGACATCAAGATTATGGCGACACGTGTTGTATTGCCAATAAGGTAATTCAAAAAAAATTGACCTTTTCTTCCAAGGGCCATCATTTGATTTCTTTTGTTGCTTGCCAAAAACATTGTTAACATTTTGTAAGTTTGCAACCACATCTATTCCGTTCAAGAGTTCCGGGGGCTGTCTAGATTTCATTTTCCCATTGAAAGACCTTTTATTAGATCTCCATGGATGATCTATGGGTAGAAAAACACGATGGTCCATATAGCACATCTTCCGACTATGTTTCAAGTAGGTAGATGATGTGTTATAATTACAACATGGGCAAGCCAACTTCCCTTTTGTGCTCCAACCAGATAGCATTGTATATGCAGGGAAGTCACTAACAGTCCACATTAGAGCTGCTCGCAATTGGAAGATTTGATTCCTCGAAGCATCATATGTCTCTACCCCTGTCTCCCATAACAACTTCAAGTCTTCTATTAATGGTTGTAGATAAATATCAATCTCATTTCCAGGTGACTGGGGCCCAGGTATAAGCAAGGAAAGCATACAATACTTTTGTTTCATGCACATCCAAGGAGGCAAATTATACACCATCAAGACAACTGGCCATGTGCTATGAGATATGCTCATGCTACGAAATGGGTTGAACCCATCACTTGCCAAGCCAAGTCTTATATTCCGAGAATCTTTTGCAAAGTCTTGATGAAAGTCATCAAAGTCTTTCCATGATTTGCCATTAGCAGGATGTCTTAACTTTCCATCTTTGCACCGCTTCTCATCATGCCACCTCAATGTGTCTGCTGTCCTTGAGCACATAAATAACCTCTGGAGTCTAGGAATTATGGGAAAGTATCTTAGAGTCTTTGCGGGAATAGGACAACATTTTTTGGGAGGCTCAAACTCACTATCAACTTCAGGAGTTTCAATATATCGAGAAGTTCCACAAACATGGCAATGTTTGTCATGCTTATGCTCATTCCTATAAAGCATGCAATCATTAGGACATGCATCAATCCTTTTATAGTCAAGACCTAAGTCTTTCACCATAGTCTTCGTTTTACCGAAAGATAAAGGAATGTTCAAATCAGGCATTGCCTCTTTCAATAACTCTAGGAGGGAAGTAAAAGATGCATTGCTCCATCCATGTAGACATTTCAACAAGTATAACCGGATTGTGAATGATAAGGTAGAAAAGCTTTTACATCCCGGGTATAGCTCTTGGCTTGCCTCATCAATTAAGTTATAAAACTTCTTCGCATCTCCATTTAGACCTTCATAAGCGCATTCAGTCTGAGCCACATTTCTAAATGCTTCATTCAACAACCCATCAATGTCATCACATGAATTATTTTCATCATCTGTGTCGCTATTAGCTTCCATTGGGATTGTCCACTCCTCATAATTAATCCAAGTTCTATATCCTTTAACAAATCCATAGCGTATTAGATGAACATATACTATGTTCCGTCGACACCAATTGATATTACAACACTTCGCACAAGGACATTGAATTTCTTCACCCTCAGGTTCTCCAACAGAATAAGCAAAGTTCAAAAAATATTCTACACCATCACTATACTCTTTGCTATACCTCAGTAAATCCATCCACTGCTTAGATGCATCAATAAATGACCTAAAGTAAATTTTGATATTAGGACTACAAATATATATTATTTATGGACCAACAAACATTCAGATAGATCTACATATTTCAACTCCATATTTGATTTATCTACATTAATACTTACAGCAAAAGTAAGAATCAAGTGCACCATTAACTTAATTTTGAAGCCATACTAATTTAATTTAAAGTAAACTTTAAATTATAGAAGAAAGCGATTACCTCATATTTGCAATATTCAGAATCACCCCAATTTTCTTGTGAAACCTTCCAAGTAACCAAACACAACCAATCTTCTCACAAAGCAAACGTTAGGAACAATCGCTCTGATGAAATCAACTACAAATCACAAAGAGATCGAACAAATGAAATTGAAATAAGAATTAAAATCCAAATGCTGGCAAAATGTCCATCTATGCATCTCATAAAAAAGGAACACATCTCATAAAAAAAAAAACTCAGACAGATACACACAGACTTGATTCACTTAAACTAACCAATCCAGAAATCAAAGTCAATCAATTGCACATCTCACCTATGGAGTCTGAAATGACGAGAACCAAACCTCACCGAAAAATAGATCTTTTGTTACAATTGCAGAGGAGGTAACGTGTCAGAAAATGGATCCGAGAGTAGCGGATGTTAGAAAATGGATCTTTCGTTACGTTTAAGAGCGTAAAGAAATGAAATGAAAATGGATCTTCCGTTACGTTGGAGTTCTGTCTCAGTTCAATGGAGATGGATCTGAATAAAGAAATGGATCTGAATAAAGTTGAAAGGGGAAGAGGGGAAAGGAAGATTGGATCGCAAGGGAAGGGAAGAAATTCAAATAAAGATGAAAGGGGAAGAGCCAAACCAAGAGTGAGATTACAATATTTGAAGGTAAATTACAACTCCACAATGCGTGAGTCTGAAATGACGAGAACCAAACCACAATCGCAGAGGCCTTTGTCCTTTTATAAAATGAGCAACCGTGAGAGACAGAGATAGCCTCCGTGTACGACAGCTCCGGTTGAATGGTTCAGTGACCAGCGGTGGTCGGAAACTTAGCTAGTGTGATGGTGATAGATTATGTGACTGTGTTGTGCAATCGGTTCACAGACTTACGCATGGAAAATAAAACAATCGGGCCTCATGGGTTGGGCCCTAAAGTTACTAAGCACGCATGGTTATGTTGAACTATTCAAGCGTATATGATAGGGGAAAGGATGATTGGAGCTGCAGGGGAAAGGAAGGTTTTTATTGTTTTGTTTGAATCAGTGGGTAAATCACAGCCCAATAGCGCAATATTTGGAAAGCATAATTGTGAGGCTTTTCTTTTTTTTTTTTGTTTTATTGTTTTAGTTTTTCTTTTTTAAAGCGCCAATAGCGCAATAATGATCAATTTTGTGATACTTATTATAATAATAATCACAACTATGAGTTGCTTCAATTTAAAAGGACTGTGTCCTTGTGATACTTATCGATAACTGCTGCCTTTGCGAGCTTACTCTTAATCAATGGCTTGTTTATAAAATTGCATCAATGTAGTCCTAATATTTTTTTTCTTTAACATTAATTTAGTAATTGAATTTTGTTAGACTAAATTGACGTCAAATTGAAAATATTAGGATAAAAAAAGATTGTTTACTTCATGATAATATATTAATTATTCAAATTATAATTTAAAGTAATAAATATATAAATATTATAAATGGGTAGTTGAAATTTTTTTAAATATATACCCCTACCATAAAGAACACTTAAAAAGTGTTGCCTTATATCAAAACAATTGTGCCTTTAGCCACTATATAGCAACACTTGTTAAATGTGCTATTTTAGCTTTAAAAAGCACACTTTTCAAGTGATGCCAAATAATCTATTGCCAAATCTCTCTTTCAAAGGCAACACTTTAAAAGTGTTTCTTATTATAGTATAAGGGTACAGTTTTTAAGTGTAGCAAGTAAAAGTGTGGCCAAAGGCGTAAATTTCTTGTAGTGAATGTTTGTTTACGTTGATTTGAATCCGACTTTTATCCCACAGAAATTTTTGAATACTATTGAAACATTTTTATTACGTGGTTTAAAAATATTCATAATCATATTTTTTATTTTTATATAAGTTTTAAGTATTTTAAATAAAAATGAGTGATTATAGTTGTTCATGGAGTAGACATTGAATATGCTTAAAAAACATACAAGTATTTCTCATTGTTGTGGGCATGGAATATGACTTAATCGGAGAGTAAATGCTTGTTTGATTTGAGTTTTTAGTTTTTAATTTTTATTTTCAATTTTTCAAAATTCCAAATTTTGTGAAGGAAACACTAAAAATTCTATAAACTTTGGGCTTGTTTGGTTTGATTTTTTAATTTTCAGTTTTCTTGATTTTGTGAATGAAATATTGAAAGTTCTAAAAATTACAAATTTCAATTTTCATTTCCGTTTTTCAATATTTTCTTGACAAAATTCAATATCCTAAAAACTGAAAATGAAAATTGAAAGCAAATAGGCGTTTAAAATTTCAGTATTCAGTTTTCATTTTCACTTTTCAATATTTCTTTTACAAAATCCTGAAAACTGAAACCAAACAAAGTCTAAAAGTTTGTATATATTTATTTATTTATTCCATAGAAATGAGACAACTCAGAGAGGGGACTGAATCAATAATTACAACTCTCTTAAAATGTAGTCAGCGCTAGATATGGGTATCATATTATTAATTCAATGGACTAATTAATTAATAATTAGTTCTACAACAAGTTATACGAGATAATAAATGTATGTAATTAGTCATTTTCCTTTCATAAATTTATGCGATGATTTTGATGGCATTACACAAAATGAAAAAATTGATTTTTAATAATAAAAATAGTTTCTTTTTGTGTTTAACATGTGATTTATATAATATTAAACCATTAGTATTATTATTATTTGTATTTTTTTTTTCATCTACACTTTTAGTTTTAAAATTTATCGTATCCCAATTAATTACTTTGGTTTATCCATACTAGAATATTATTCACCAACTTGTCATTTTTCGAATAAAAATATTATTTTAACACCTAAATATAAGTATCTATTAGGATAGTCATTTTATCACCACTAGTGGCTTGCCGAGCACTGATGTGCCTGTCAGGCCACATTTTTAATGTTTCTATTTAAGTATTGATATACTTAAATAGAAGTATAAATATAGGCTTATATATATTTGTATTTTTTTTGTGGGCTTAATTTTTATAAACTGATAGTACAAAATTTTTTTATGCAGTCATTCAACTATATATTTTATATCAGTAAAAGTGGTTAAATCTCAGACTCAGTACTTAAAAAGTTATATAAACGAATGATTTTTTTTTCTTTCTATTTGACCCATCTAATTGCCTTTCGCTCACTCTATCATTCTCTCACCTATTATCCATAAGTATGCATCTCTTTTTGAACAACATAATTGCTTTGACATTATATGATTTGACAATTGCTATCACTATGACTTTTATTTTAATATATAATATTTTTGTAAGAGAGAAGTACTATTTTGGTTTCTAAAAAATTATGTCACAGATAAAATAGCTGTAATACCCTAATTTTTTTTATTCAAAAAATAATTGAGGCTTTAGTAATAAGAATATCAAAATTGTGATGTACATAAAAATGATGAAAACAATGTAACGAACGTAAAAAAAAAAAAAAATGAATAGTGTCTTGCGGGCCCCATAGGCCCACCGGGACAATCGAAACCCTAGAACTGGGCCCCGGAGATATCCAAAATTGAGAAATTATAGGATTAAGATTAAAAATAGGTAGGAATAAAATTTTTATACTTAGAATTAATTTTCGGACAACGTTTGATTTCCCGGGTACACTGTTTTACCCATTCAGTAAAATTTTGGTGTGTGCTTTCTAACACCAAAAGCTAATTTAATCTTTACAAAATAAAGGAGTTTATCCATTTATATCAAATGAATGGCTAAGATTTAATCTTGGATTACAAGATCAAATCCTAACCATCCATCTTACTTTATCACTTTGATAATTATCCTTTTATATTATATAATATCCTACAATTATTACATGATAAACACAAACTCAAATCTTCTTTAAGAAGCCAAAGCACTCATCATTCTCGGTCATGACATAGCCACCATTTCCATTCATCTCAAGAGCTCAAGTTTTGTTTTCAAACCACCAAAATACATGCTCAAAGTTCCTAAAACCATAAACTCCCTTTACTAAACTTGTTCTACTCCCTAATATCTACCAAACTAACCAATTAGAATTTGAATCCAACAACTTTTGCTATTTTGAGAGCTCAACACCTGCTGTTTAGGGAAGGGGTAGGGGCTGATTGATAGGCCTTGGAGTGAGCAAGATCACTCTTGGACACATCCTTGAAAGCCAAGATTCTTAAAGCTACAAAGTTGGGTTTTATTGAGTCTTTTCTTGCCAAATTTATATTTCAAATCTCTGACTTTTTCTGCTCGAAATTTTTAGTTATTTTGGTTAATGATATATGGTTGTTGAAGTATAAATTTTGTTGGAGGGTTTGGATGAGGTTAGAGTAATCATTTTATCAAGTGAAGTTTTAGATAGTGTGCTGGAATTTCGGTTTTACTGAAAACAGTAAAATATCATGAATTTTTATACATATTTGTAGTTATGATCATAGCCTGGAAAAAAATATATGTTGGACCTAACATCTTGAACTACTTACACGAAAATTCTTGAGCACTAATTTTATGTTTTACTGTCTCAAAAGAAATCAGAAACCGAAAAGGTAACCTTGCTGTCTGGATTGTGGGGACTGAAGCTCCGATTTTATATGATTTTAGTACCATAGTAAATGATTGAATTATCATCTGAAATTTTACAGGGTGTTGATAACTTCTTGAAGTGTAACTGTGATTTTTATTTTGGGTTGATTTGATCAATTGCTAGGATTAAAAATCATGAGAATTCTTATCTGAGCTGTGAATAAGTGGTCTCTGACCATCAAATTTGTATAATTTATTTAACTAGGTTACAGAATTCTTTTTCCCCTGAAATTTTTACAGGGACTATTAAACACATTGAGGTGTTATAGGAAATTTTTTTGGCTCTTAAATTAGCCATTTGATTTGGAAAGTAAATGTTGCTATTGGAATGATAAATCTGCCAAGTTGCTGAAATGGTGGAAATATCTTAAATTGATAATGGAATGGCATTTAGTCCACATATATGATATATGAATGCATGCTAATGGTTTTAGAGAGTTACTTATAAAGCATAATGAGACTCTAGATGTAACTAAATTGCCTACGTGTGATGTAAACATGATTTGTCAAAAAGAAAAGTACATGCGGCTGTTATATGACAAAAGAGAATATGAGAAATGTGATGGTGCATATTTTAACATACGGGGAAAATAGAAACAAGGCTTATATGGGATAAAGAGGAAAGGCAAAAATAAGAACTTCCCAGGAAATGTTATGAGTCGGTAGACATATTGGCTAGAAGATAGAACTGTGTGTGATTCGGAAATGGAAAAGAAATATGAAGTCCGATGATCACGAATAGAAATGAGCTCATGTCCTAGCAGTCTATGGTCCTCTGAGGAGTTATCCACTACATATGTTACCTGATGTGAAACTAAGCCTTCCCTATGCTAATGAAAAGAAACAACTGCACTAATTGAATTTCGTGGATTACAAGAGAAAGATTTATGGTTACCATCATGCTACATTTTGACTTTACTTGAATTATATACATTAATAACTATTCCTATGACTATACATAGTTTACTGCTGAGTTTGACCCTGCTTTTCCTTATGACGGTGTGCCCCTACACATGGCACACCCTGTTGAGTTTGTAGCTCCACCAGCACCACCTATGCCCCCTCCTGGAGATGATCTGTCCTCGTCCTCCTCCTCGGACTCCGATCCACCAGCTAGTCCTGGTGCCCCTGCTGAGGGCAACGCCATTCCACCGATGGCGAACGATTTTCTTTAGGGGAGCATGTAACATTCAGGGACTCATGTTATGTACGTAGTTGTAGTTTAGCATTAGGAACCCGCCAGCCTGCAGACTTATTTTGTGATATACTTTAGAGTCCATTTCTGTATATATGAAATTTTACTGGATCTCAACTTTGAGCAGGTCAGACTACTTAGTAGAAGTGTTCTTTTGTACACTAAGTTCCTGACTAGTTAGGAGATAACTAGTTTGTCTTTTTTTTTTTTTGTATGATGTACCTAATGTGAACTTAACAACAATGTATATATATATATATATGTACATATTAGTTTGATAACTTATACATCTACAATATTTTATTTCAGTTATTTCCGACTAGTATAGAGTATGCGAGTGAGTAATACTTTTCTAATTACTATGTGAACACTCGAGTAAAAACATGGTAATTAGGAGGGTGTTATAATAGCACTTTAAAGAAATTATATTTGTCCATACCCCTAAAAAAATTCATCTCATTTGACAAATTCACCTAAAGGTCAACTCCCCTCCATTTTGTTAATAGAAATGAGTATATTTTATGTTTTATATCAAGTTTATGCTATAAAACCATTGCTCCGATGCCAAAATTAGATCAAATTTTTGAAACAATTGCCTGTTATTTGTCAAGTTGATATTATAGAATGATCACTTCAGTCTTCAGAAGATCAAACCTTTAACAAAATTAGCCATCAAAAGAATCACTATTGTTAATGAGAATTGAGTCTAGTTGACTTTTAGGTGAATTTGTCAAATGTGATAGATCTTTTGAGGGTTATGAGTGAATATAGTTTCTTTTAGGGCTCTTTTGTGAATGATAATATCTTTCGAGACTAAAATGGTGGTTCTTCCTTTTTGTAATAGCTATCTCAATTATATTTAGTTGAATTAGTACCAAAAAAAAATGCAAGTTAATAGGCACTCAGTGTTTGAAAAGTTGCTAGTAATTGTAAAAAAAGAAAAGAAAGACATATTTTGTTTTGTACCATTGAAATTCCATGAAATTAAGAAAAGAATATGAATTAGCAACGTAAAACAGAAATAGTTTAAATTATTAGATTAATATGCACTGATGGTGTAAAGTCATTTTACACCATCAACCAATTAAAACTTGACACATCAATGAATTTCTTAACAAATATTTTTTGTTTATTTTATTAATTTGGTAGTGACATAGGATTAGTTTAGGTTAAGGGAAAAAATAATAAGTTATGATGATACACTTCATCATCATCATCCAATAGAAGTCACTTCTTCATGTATGTTTTAGAAAAAATCCTTTGGAATGAAATTGGAAGTCACTTCATTCAACAATTTAAACCTTTGATTAGAATTTAGAAGTTAAACAATTTTAAGGATTGGCAAGATGTGAAATGGAAATTGACAGCTTAAAAAATTAGTCCCCTTTTTCTAATGCAGAAATTTCTTATTAGAAAACTTTTATGTTGTGTAATAAAAATGTTTTGCATAAACATCATACCAGCCAATCAATATGCTAAATTTCTTTAAATAAATTTAAGTGAATATACCAATCTTTGTGTCTATAAAAAAAAAGGCTGTCATTTACAGTTTTTATTATTTAAAATGCAATGAACCAATCAAACACTAATTAGAAACAAAACGAAATGTTTTGAAAAATAACTACCAATAAATTGAATTAGAAGGGAGGAAATGAACGCACAATTGAAAACAAAATATTACATGTTCATAACATATTAATTATTATTATTATTTAATGCTATTGTAGTAATAATAATTATTTTATTATGTGTATTGCTTTGTTCGAATTAGTTGATGTTATAGAAATACAACTCTTGCATTTAATCTATTGGATTTTCCAAGACTTAATTATACAACTTCTACATACGTGAGAAGTGAATAGTCATTCAGTGTACAAACTTTTGCCACAGTGATAATCTTATTTATTTTTATTCATATAAATTTTCAATGAACATTGATTACTGTCATACCATACCATGAATTTTCTATTCTCAAAATCCTTCATTGACGGTTCAACAAGTGCCTTTCCTCCTTAATAGCCAATATAAGGGCCAATTTGGTTTTAGTTTTTAATTTTCATTTTAAAATTTTCAGTTTTCAGGATTTTATGAAAGAAATCATAAAAAAGGAAATGGAAACTGAAAACTAGAATTTGTAACTTTTAGAATTTTCAGCATTTTCTTCAAAAAATCTCAAAAACTAAAAATGAAAATTGAAAAACTCAAACCAAGCATACCCTGATTTTTCCAAACTGAAAAAAAAAAAGCCTCTTTAGTTCCTTCGTGCATATTTCCAATTTATCATTTCTAGCACCTACAACGATATATCTCGGGTAGGTTGCAGAGCATTGAAAGCAGGAGCCACTCCATTTTGGTTAGTTCCACTCTATTTGTTGAGCACCTGTTTAATTGTTCCAAAATGCTTCTCTAATATAATCTAATTTTATTTCTAGCTTTATTCATATTTAGTACAATTAATATTTTTGTCTCAAATTTTCACATTTTTAATATTTTTATTTTATGAAAATTAAATGTTTTTGGTTTTTATCAATCTCTCAATGAAATATATTACAATAATATTTTTACATAATTAACAAAGAAATTTAAAAAAATTGATTTTGTTAATTTTAAATATAGTTTTTAAATTGATTTTTTTAAAAAAAGTAGATAATATACTCATCAAAGAACCCGAAATAAGGTAGATGAAAAAATAGCTCGAAGACTATGTATAATCAAGTAAAGTAAATAAGCAAAGAAAAATAGCCTCGTAATTTTATGTTAGAAAATAGTTTTTATTTCCCACAAATTCAAATTGAAAAGATCAATTATTAATATATTTGTGATTTTAGTTCCTTTTTCTTTCTAATTAACCCATGCATATTTTAAAAGCACGCATATTCCATCTTTTCTGCCCCTTACTCATCATCCCTAGCAACCCTCCTACCAATCGCAGAATCGCAAACGTCTGTAAGGCTATTACAAGGTGAACACTATTCCACCATTTTTACTTCTCATTGCTTTGATTCTTTCTCATTGCGACACCTCTCTTCTTGTCCACATTTCTAATTTCATTACTCTTCCTTTCTGACCACTTCTCTTTTTCAACCCCTCTATCGCAACCAATTTTTCCCCTCACCCCTCGGCCTCCATTTTTTTTCCCTCGTCCCTTCTCATCGTTAACCCACGAGCTCTTTCTTTTTCCCCTCACTCAGTGTACAAACTCTTTGCTTTTCTTCGTGGTGGAACTCACAGCGGTTGATGGTGATCGGCTCACTGTTTTGCGATAGTGGTTGAGACTCCATGGAACTCACTGGCGACGTGGTGGTTCCAAGCATATTTATTTTCCCCTTTCCTCATCCATTATTTTACCAATTTTACTTCGATTATATTTCTTTTATCATGTCCTTTTTGGTTTTATACATCCCGATTTACTTGGCAACTTTGGGTTTGTGAAGATTAAATTCAAAATATAGAGTTTTTTTATTCAAGAATTGTTTTCGTTTATAGTTGAACAAGTTCATCCTGAACAAATCAGAGATGGACTGTGGGAAAGAGAACCCGGTTCCAAGAAGCTTGCCACAAGTAATTGGTAGAGGCCTTCAAGAAAGAACAAGCCCCTTACACCTGCTCAGAAGATAAGCACACATTCCCCCCTCTCTCTCTCTCATTTTTTCTTTATTTTGCTTCTTTTCTTTTTCTTTAACATGCATATTTGTAATAAAATCATCAAAACACTTGTGTTGTGCTTTCGTTGTGTTATGTTCTCTCTGTATGCTTTTTATTTTCTTGCTTCTTTATTTGTTTTGTCTGTTCTGTACTTGTTTGTTTGTTTGTTCAATGGAAATTCGAACCTTACATCTCTTCTCCTTCTTCTAAGCAAGTATGTGCAAGTGTATGGATTGGGAAGGACTCCAGTTCTTAATGTGGGGGTCAGGCTCACGGTCAAGAGTTGTCAGTCCTAGTGTAGCAGTGGGTGATGTGGGGGTCGGGCTCACGGTCATCAGTTCGTGTCCCTAGTCTATGCACTTTCACATGCTTGTCTAGAAGGGCAGGACATGGATACTATAACCAAGGAGTATGGAATAGCGAAGGAATTAGGTTCTTGATGTGTGGATTGGGCGCACGTCAAGAGTCCAAGTCCGAGCGAGAGCTTTTGATGTGGGGGTTGGGCTCACAGTCATCAGTTTGAGTGCTTTTCAATGTTCTATACTATTTGCTTCCAAGTATACATGTATTTGTAATGGTTCATTTCCATGTACGTGTTTTTTTTTAAAACTGAAATGTGGTACTTTTTGATGAAAACCTACTGCATCATCAATTGATTCAAAGCTAATCTTCCTCGGTTCCAATTTTATTTTGTAATCTTTTTCTGTTGGCACCATCATTCTTTTATGTTGCGTCCCTAACCATCTCATGGTTTTTCTTTTCCTTCTTTTAGTGTTTTGCAAGCAATTTTCATTGCCAGTCAAGGTAATATTTCTTTCTTGGCATTATGTTTCTTACTTTTCGTTATTATTATGTTTGTTCCTTTTATTATGCTAATAGTATGGTATTTTTCCCTTTGTTTTGTTCTATATTTTTCATTATTGTTATTTATTTTTCATTTTCTTTGATTTATGCTTATAGTACAGTGTCGCCACTGCTGCACATGCAACACTTCTTTATGTTATCATCAAAGAAAGTGCTGTAGAAGGAAATGAAGAACCCTAAGGTTTGTGAGTTAAACACATATCCCATGTTTTCTGTCTTCAGTTTTGCTACGCTTTGTTTGGCTTGTCAAATTGATTGGTCTTTGGACTGCTGAAGCTACTAAACTACTTAAGTATCATCCCACCCTTGTACAGGGAGTGATTGGAGGGACAAGACTTGTGTTACAATAGAAACATACGCAAGCAAGTTTCAGGTAAATCCTTTTCTCATTACTGCCGAAGTTATATTATTTGAAGACTTAAACCTTTTGGACTACCAAAAGAATTATAATTAATGAATTAAAAAATTTTAAATTTTCCCACATTACTAAATGGACTTGACAAAAAGATGCTATAGCCTATCAAATATTGCATATTCACATAACAACCAATTGTGTCTTCTAGCATCTCTATTTGGTTTGAGGAGTTGTCGATTTGTTGTTTGTGGATTTGAAATGCTGTTAACTGTTCAATAATGTTTTGCCTATGAAGAAATGAAGATCATGGTGTGACTACTACAATCATATATTGTTTTGATTGTGATTATGAGGATTTGAGAATACATATTTATGGTGTTTTGTATTTTTTTTTTTTCAATCTCAAGGGCTTGATAACTCTTAATCTTCAGAGTTTCCTAGTTTCTAGAGTAGTAGTTTACAGGATACTAAATTTATCCTTGGATATTCTCTTTCAAAAGCAATCTTGATATGGTGGAACTAGGCCAGTTTGATACAAATACATGGAACTACTATGATTTTGGGTTTATAAATTCTTGATTGTTAGTTGATGTTTCCTTTGTACTTGTTTCTAATAAACTTTGCACTTTTTTACCAGGGTTACTCTGCCATGGATGTGGGGAACAATGATTATCTGCATACCCATTTCAGGGCCAGCTACCCTCCTTATGGAAGGGACTTTGTCAACCATCAATCCACTAGGAGGTTTTGCAATGGGAAATTTTCTACTCATAGTTTAAACCATACTTGGAACTTAATGTATGTGCTTGGATGTTTAGTTCAGTAAATGCTGCTCATATCGTATATGTTATATATAAATTTCATAGTTGTTAAAATGTTTCCCTTTGCAGCTGAAACATCGGGGTTTAAGAGTTATGCACCTGCATATCTTAGACCAAAGGTATTATTGAAAAGCCTCTTCATTGGGGCAAACTGTAACGCCCCGATTTTTCTGTTAGAGTGAAAATGACCAAAATGCCCCTGAGGTCATTTTCAGCCCGGAATTCGAGGAAAGCCAGTGCGGTAGTACTCGAAGGGCAAACTCGATGTTGGAAGGGGATTAGAAAACTTATGTACCTTCCCGGGGATCGAAAATCTCGTTTTTCGAGTTTTCGGGTCAAAATGACCAAAACGCCCCTGCGGTGTTTTACCCGTTTACAAGTGCCGGATGAACCCGAAACTTCTCCAGATGGTTTTAAAAGGCGTTTTTATGTGTTCTATGACCTCAGTTTTAATTTTAGAAGTCCCGGGCAAAATTAGTGCAAAATTACGGTTTTGCCCCTGGTTTCGTATTTTTACGCTTAATCGCGTGATTAAGCAAACCTAAGCAATATTAGGCTCTAATCGAAGGTTAATTAATTTCCTTAATTAATCTTGAGTCAAAATAATTTATTAAAGATGATTAGAACCAAAAAGTACTTAATTACAACCTAAAATCATATTTTAATTTTAAGACACCTAGTCATAGAATCTTGAATAGTGTTTTCTCTTTCCAATTCCTTAAATCATGGAATTGTGTTACACATTGTTTATTCATAAATGAGTTTAAAATTCTTTAATGATGTATGAGCACTCCTAACCTTGTCATAAAATTCCTAATACACATGCTTAGTTACCTAAACTTAAGATTAATCACTCCTAACCTTGTACCTAAGCTAACCTACACTTAAACCCACCATTAACACCCAATTACATGATCAAATCATCCTCCCACTCTGCTATCCCAAGCTGGCCGAAACCCCTCCCTCTCCATATGCATCACATGTTCAATTTTCTAACACTCCAAAGCCATACCTCAAGTCACATACACCATACCTTGTCATATTTTCCATCACACTTGATTTTCCAATGAAATAGCCAAGCAAAATAAATTGTTTCCTCCATTTATTTGTGGCTGGAAATGTTCCAGCCATGTTAAGTTTCTAGAAGGGTGATTTATTGCAAAATTGAAATAAAATCTCACTCAAAAACCCATGCCTAAACCCATACTTTGTATCATACACTCCATACTTCAAACGATGCTTCTATGACACAATCAAAGAGATATTTTTCTCTCCCTTGCCCCCTCAAAAGCTACGGCCAAGCCCTCCCCATTCACTCCTCCATGGTTTTGTTTTTCTATAAATAGGGTGCTTATGATAGCCTTGTTGCACCTTGAAGCATTTGCAAAGTTTAGAGTTTTAGAGTTGTCTTGCTAAGCTTTTTCCCTTCTCTCAAAGTTCTAAGAACTCTTTCTCTTCATCTTCATCCTCTTCATTCTTCCCTCACATAATCACCTCATAACCTCAATCCATCACCTCATAACCTTAAACCATTCTCAAAGCTTTCAAACACTCAACCTCAAACACAACTTCACTCAAAACACATCTCCTTTCCTTTTCTTTTCCTTGGCCGAAATCATCACCACCATCCTAGGAGGTGTTGCTCATCTCATCTTCATCTTCAAGACCAAGCTTTTATCTTCATCAATAGGTAGGGACTTAGTTTCAAACTTTATTTTGTTCAAAAAGTGTTTTTCTCTAGCTTTCTCTTGGTTTCTCTTTTTAAAACTTTCTTTGTCTCCTTTTCCTTTTGTGTTTCAGCCATGAGGCCTTCATGGTTACATGATGGCTCAATGATGAGGACTCCTAGAAGATGACTATGTGTTCATCTCAAAGGAACCTCTAGAGCTTGAGTTTTTATTTTCTTTGAGTTTCAACTTTATTTACTAACTTGAAATGATCTTTTCTCAAGAACACTTTTGTTTCCTCTTATTACATGCTTTCGGTTTCTTTGCTTTCCTTTTCTCTAACATTTCGGTTTCCATTTCCTTTTGATCTTTGAAGCATTGTTTGCTTAATGAAGTTTTATTTTCTTGAGCTTGATGATGATGTTCAAGAACCTCATAGTTCCTTTGAGAACTTGGTTCAAGAACTCTAAAACTCACTTTGTCAGGTGATATGTGTTGGGTTATTATCTTATTAAAGTCTTGAATGAGCTCTAGCTAACCATAAAATAAACCTTGCATCATGTTTATTTTATGCTTTGCATTTCATGTTTACTTTCCTTGCTATCACTAATTATCAAGATAATAAAGGAACTTGCACTATCATGTTTATATTTCAAGCTTTGCATTATCATATTTATATTTCAAGTCCTCACCTAAATATCAAAGATAATAATATATTGCACCACATATTTATTTTATGCTCTCACTTTACTTTCTAGCAATAACTAAAATAAGTGCATGAGCATGTTTATTTTTATGTCATCACTTTAATGATTCTAGAGCTCAAAGACTTGCCCATTGATATCTCAAACAAAGCTCTAAAACATTTATTTCCTTTGGTTCATATTTCGGCCCTATGAGGCCTTAGTGTTTCCAAGTATTGAAAACTATGTTTTATAATTTTTCTAAACTTATATGAGTATAAGGAATATGTAGAACTAATTTTTATGAATTTAGGACCTCTTGAGATGAAAATAATATAGCCACTGCCCTCTTAAGTATTTTCATAAGTTTAGATGATAAAAGTGTTCATAAAAGAGTTTTGAAAGTTTTAACAAGGTCCCAAGAGAAACTAGTATTTTATGTGCTTTAGAAACTATGTTCAATGCCTTTAAATGGAGTTTCTGTTTCGGTTCTGCCTTGCTATGTTTGGCCACTGTATGAGCTGTGTTAATGATGTTAATATGCTTATGTTTGAGTAATAATTATGTTAAGACTCATATGTGAAAGATAGGATAAGTTAGGAACTAGAAAAGAATTAATTTGAGAGTTCTAAATCCCTTAAAGATTTATTTTTCTGGATTCTGTCCAGCAAGGTTTAGATTCAATAATCATGGTTTTAAATTAGTTTATATGTGTAGAAATGACTCATAATTGGTTTAGGACTTAATCTTGAAACCTTAGGAGCAAACCGAACTTAGAAAGGGTCATTATTGTGACTTCTAGGTACCCGTAAAGTTAGGATTTTGATTTCTGCACTCTTGAGGTTTAGAGATGTTCTTGACCATAGTGTGAGGTGAGAAATACTTAGTTATAACCTTATAGGTTCCCAAGAGACTAGGTGTTTATGATCAATAACTTAGAATGTGAGATAAAGATCTAAACCGTAATTTCTAGAACTCCGTAAACACATAAACATAAAGCTGTCCAAATTCTGCTTAGTGCTGTTTGGATTAGTTCTTGAGCATAAAAATTTCTATAACTCATTAGTTGTGAAACTATAGGTGTATAAGAAGTTAAGGACAATGTTAGAACAATTAATTTGCAAGTTTAGGACTCATAAGAATCGAAGTTTAAAACACTATGGGTTATAACATATCAAGTCTATGAGCTTATGGGGATAATTGTTAGATATGACTATGTGATGATGTTTATGTTATGTGGAAGTTTTATGTGACGATGCATATGTTATGAGAAAGTTTCATGTGATGATATATATGTTATGAAAAAGCTATACGAGGATGCATGATAAAAATGAATATGATAAATGATGAGGTATTTATGATTTAATACTTATGAGAACTTAAATGTGACACAACACTAAGACGCGCTTCTCCTGGGTGACACCGGTTCGGCCGGGCACCCCCAGGAGGAGACAAATCCGTGAGGGTATGTGTAGATGCAGCCTGCCAAAGCGGACAAATTGTGAGGCCCGCGTGGCTAGCAAAGCGTTTCAAAGAGGAAATGATCCTAGAGAGGAGATCCTTAGTTTGCCCCCTAGCCCGTACTTTAAAGTGGGGATTATGTTTATGTTTCGCTTATCATAGGATAAGTAAGAACTAGTGACGACTAGTTAAGGTATGAGCTCATAACCTAGAGATGTTTTAGGGTGGCCCCATGAGATGAAAGTTAAAGTTAACAATGTCACATATACTATACTTATGCCAATGTTATAATGTTTCTTAGTTATTCTATTGCTTGGTTTCCCTTTATGATGTATTCATATCATTAGTATATTTCTGCTTAAGTTATAAGACGCATTATAAAATATGACGGACCTTGGATAAAATACCTCTTTAGAAAACTAACTTAAAAGGAATTTATATGCATGCACACCTTTTTAGAAATAAACCCAAGGTTCCTGAGGATGTGACGATGCCACCTAGGTAGGGGTAACCCTACTGAGAATTCTTTTAGAAAGATTCTCATTCCTTCTCTCTTTTCTTCCGTCATATCTTCAGATGGCGACTTTTGTACTCTTCATCGACACCCCAGTATGGGAGCTGCACCATGACCCGGCACTCGGGTCATACCATTTTGAGGGTCGCTGCACTGTCACAGTATTCATGTTCATCGGACGACCCTTCACAAGACTTCGTCCCGAGCTACCGCTTCACCCCGACTGCTCCTTACCGTCATAACGGGATTTTCGAGCGAGCGAGACCACGCGATGAGCAGATCCTCCGCATGGAGCCCGGGACATCAGCAGTACGCGAGTACCCCAAGTATGTGCCGCGTCCCCAGTACTCGGAGACGGACCCATCCGAGGACCCGCCATTCCACATGTACAGTTGGAGCTCTAGTCTCGCTCCCCCACTGATGAGGGCTGGGAGTGAGGAGATGGTAGTCCAGCCGAGGTTGGCTCGTCGGCCATCTATGCGTCCTCGTCGCGGTGGACATGCCCCGATGATGCGCTCGACCACTCTCGCCAAGATTCGTCAGTGGATCGACTCGACCCCACAGTACTCGGACCAGCAAGAGTAGTCATAGGAGGGGTAGTAGCTAGTGCACACACGCCACATAGTTGAGGACAAACCTTCTTTTATTTATGAGGTTGTCTACTTTAGGTGCACATGGGTATGGGTGTAGTTTCCCTTGTATTTGCTTTTTATGATTTCCTTGTATTGCATTTCAGTTGTATTCTGTTTCGTGATGTATCAAATAGTCCTGCCCCTTTGGGTAGGCATGTTATATATACATATATATCTATGATTCAGTTGATGTTCCCATGATATGATGTGTTTCTTATGCTTTGCTTATATGTTTCGTTATGCTTCCTCTTAAAGATTCGTGCGTGGCTCTTACTTTGATTTTAAATCCCAAAAAGAAAAATTTTACCCATATTTCCGCTAAGTATTTTCTAAGTAAAAGATGAGACCAAGAGGTAATATTCTAAAGATTAACCTAAGTACATACTAGTAGTCTTGGGTTAAGATTTAGGGTGTTACACAAACTTTGCTTCAGCTGCCTCTGGTTATGATGAAAAGGCTGCTATCTTGAATATAAGGTTGCTATAAACTCCATATATATATATATATAATTGATGTGTTTTAACTTTCCTTTTTTTTATTTTTTCAAACTGTTGAATTATTACAAGGAATACGAAAGCAAGCTAGCCAAGGTAGCTGGCAGTAATATGTCCATCCTTATATTCAGCATTTTTTAATTAAGGTTTGCTCACTTCCTTTTTATTATGTTAATATGCCTATTTTACTTGTTGAGAAACTAAATTGGTATTTTGTTATGTTGTTTCTAGGGAGTTACATCTCTCTTCTCTGATTTTTCTTCTTTGTACAATCAACCTTGAAAGGGTAGTCTTATTGCTTCCAATTATACTAGTAAAAGAGTCTGGGATGTGTGATTGTATAGTATGGTGATGGAAAGTGTTGCTTTAGTGGATTCTGATATTCTTTTTCATTCTTGTGCAGGCAGACATTTTGGAACTGCTTTTTTTTGCATTAGAGAATTTAGTTAGGACAACTAGACAATACCCTGGGAGGTAAGATTTGCTCTTTAGCATCTGTGTTGTACCACAGGAGTTCTAATTAAAATGTCCATGTGGTACAGAATTCATATAGTTTCCTTCCAATACTTCATTGTCACCTTTCCAACGCCCATCTATTGGATGGAAACAATTTTATTTGGATTTTGGAAATCAGAAGTCATCTAATGATGGGGTCAAGTTTGTTAAGGGAGGGGAATATGAGGATCCTGGGCTGGTCAAATGAAGGAGATGTACAGGATAAGTGTATACATGCTAACTGACTAGTTGTTTTAACTATTGAAAAAGTGATAAGGTGGCTTTACATGTTGTAAATAATATATGTCCCCATAAAACCTGTCTTTGACAAATCTCTTAATTCATTCCTTTGAATGAAAATGGTGAACATTTTGGGCCCATCATATTATTTTTAAATAAAAGATGAGAAATATTATTAGAAGCCATAACAATTCAGTTTTGATGGTTTGGAACTGTTTCATTATTCTTATTGGCTCAGGTTGGTGGCTTTTTTTTTTTTTTTTGGTTTCTTTTTGGGAGTATATGTAGAAACTTTTTCATCTGCTCCTTTTTTTTTTCTAACACTAATTTTGTATTGTTACAGCATTATGACAGGAGGGGCTAATATGAAATTGGACTTTTGAAAATCGCTGAGACTATAGAGCACACTCCTACTATCATTGATCTGTATTCTGTCAAGGTTTGTATATACTGCTAACTAGTTTTCTTCTTGTTTCTGAATTATTCTCTTCTCTACTTTTGTTCTTAGATATATATAAGGTTTAAATGTAATTTTAGTTCTTATAAGTCAGTTTGATTTTAGTCCTTCCAAATATTTTTCTTGGTTTTTGGTCCCCCTTTTTTCCAATATTTTGTTATTGAATCCTGTCATTCTAAATTTTGGTCCTTATGAGTGTTTTAGAATATGCATTTTTTTTTTTGGTAAGAAAGTAAAGAAAATGAAAAAGAACTACACTAGGTCATGCAGCAAAGGCTGCATCCCTAAAGGAGGAGAGTCCCACACCAAGTCGTTGGCAGTTGGCGAAGCAACCATCCTAGCCAGATGGAAGTCACACAACCAAGTACCCTCATGTTCACGGATTAGCCCACCAATACTGCAACTATGGCTACTATCAAATCCACTCCCATCCACATTCAGCTTCATGACTCCCTCCTGAAGTCGGACCTAACACAAATCACTGCATTGATCACTATTGACGTGGTCAGCTAGAGAGAGCAACGATCGAGCATCATGTGTGGTTTGATAAATTCTCCCCATCACCCCATGCAGCATCTAGCGCTCTGAATCCAACACCATATTGTTCCTCCAACGTCAAACCCACCACAGAAAAACCAGAAACAAGGTCTTTTCCTCAGCTCCTGTATACTTTTTCAACCAATCCTCACCATCTAACAAGAAGAAATTAGGGTCATCACCAACCCAACACGCAACCACACAGAACGAGAGGCTACACAATACCGCACACATTGCATAATTATTTCCCACTCAGTATGACAATGAGAACATGGAGGAGAACCCACCACATGGCATCGAAAGCGCATTTTGTTTGTTGGCACTGCATCCTTCAAACAAAACCGAACAAAGAACTTGATTTTCTCTATTCAAGGTAGCTTCCATACCCATTTCTAGCCTCTCGAAGATTGCTAATCTTATTCTTGCTCCAAAAGCCAATAGTATGCTCTCCCTAGAGTAAAAACACCTAACACGTGAGAATTCCACACCCAGCAATCTTCACTTTATAACGTAGGACCTGTATTTTGGAGAATTAAAGCTACCATTGGTTCTCCCCCCAAACATCTTTCACCTAAAGCTCTAAATCTGAAATATGAACAAAATGCACAAACTCGCATAGGGGACCCACACCAAGTCGGTCATCATACCAAAAAGAAGAAGAACCCAATCCCAAACCAAACTCAAAACCATCCCGCAAAGCATCATGTGCCCGAAGAATATCCTTCCAGATATGCGATGCATGAGATGCATAAAGTTGCCCCGGTAACATACTTGTGATGGAGTAACTGAACGCATGGTTTATTAGGCTCAGTTAGCATCATCCAATAAGGCTTCCCCAGCAATGAAGTGTTCATCAAATGCGCCATTCTCAACCCCAAACTCCCATTCTCCTTTGGCATAGTTATGGTGTTCCATTTGACAAGATTAAAGCCGCAAGTAGAGTCATGACCATTCCACAGAAAATTGCGCACCACCCTATCAATATCCAAGCAAACTTGTCATGGTACCCACATAGTTTGCATTAGATATACAGGAATTGCACTTATGACGGACTTCGCAAGACAAAGTCTCTCAACTCTATTACAAAGGTTCTTCTAGCCTACAAGTTTCAAACCAATTTTCTCTATGATGCCTGCAAAATCACCACGCATTACATGACTAGCCACCAACGGAAATCCTAGATAGTTTCCGAGGTTGCTAGCAAAATGAATACCATATATTCCCTTGAATAACTCATGATGAACATGGGAAACAGTGAGGATGCCAAAATATGCGACTTCTTGAAACTAACTTTAAGTCTCGAGGATGCACACAAATTGTCTAGGGTTGCCATCACAGTACGGACTTGCGATTTCTTTGCTTTCAAAAGAGCTGAATATCACTTGTGAAGAGATGAGAAATGCCAGGACCCCCTCTAGAAATACTCACTGGGTTCCAAGTACCCTCATGCACCTTACCCAAAATAGAAAGAGCCAACCTCTCCATGCACAACACAAAAAGATAGTCCCCTTGTCTGAGCCTTAGGGTTAGGCTGAAAGCATCAAGACAAGTCCTATTCCATAACACCGCAATGTAGAGGAGGAGACACAACTCATGATTAATTGAACAATCTTAGCTGGAAAACCAAAAGTAGATAAAGTCTCCATAAGGAAATCCCAATTCACCCTATAATAAGCTTTTTCCAAGTCAATCTTAAAAGCAAGATATCCTTTCTTCACCTTTGAACTACGAATAAAGTGAATAACCTCCTGAGCAATAACAGAATGTTCCATAGTTCCCCGATACGGGATAAAACTACCTTGAAGTAGACCAATCAAGTGGTCCAGATAGGGTCTAAGATGATTTACCAAAACCTTAGTGGCAATTTTGTACACCATATTACAAAGACTAATAGAACAGAAGTTCTTAAGATGAACAAGCTGCTCACCTTTCGAGATCAAAACAATAATTCAAGCAGAGTAAGAGCAATAACACCATACCGGAAAGCATCAGCCACCACCCGGCAAACATTGTCCCTAACTATATTCCAATATTGCTTAAAAAGCAATGGTTGAAACCCCTCAGGACCAGGAACCTTGAAAGATTTCATACTCATTGCCACCATACGAACCTCCTCCTTAAGGACCAGAGCAATCAAAGTAGCACAACCCTCCTCACCCAACGTGGAAGTGGGCAAGCTAGAAGGAAAGGAGCCAATCTGTCTCTTATGAATTGGGGGAGCAAATAACGCTTTATAAAACCTTTGGGCCTCATCACGCAACACACTATCCTCCATACTCCAAGTGCTATCCTTCATAAACAAGCCATGAATTTTATTACGCTTGCGCCTCATTATCGTTTGAGTATGGAAGAATCGAGTATTCTTGTCACCAAAACAGACCCAGTGTTCCCAAGTCTTCTAGAACCATAGTAATTCTTCTTGGTGCAGCACTAAAGAATACTCCTCATGAAGCTGACGATGACATTCAACAAGATGAGAAGAATCCCAATGCATTAACTAACCTTCCACACGCTAGATCATACTTTCAAGTCTCCATTTCCTAGCATGTATATTGCCAAAAATGCACTTATTAAATAGAATAGAGTCAACCTTTACCTCTTTTAGAGAATCAGCAATGTGCGGTCTCCTTTTAGGCCAAGAACTTCTAACTACCTATTCATACTCGGGGTGAGTTGACCAAGCTGCAAGTAACCGGAATGGGTGCTCACCCCGATCTTGCCGAGTCCCTCCACATCTAAGAAAAATAGGAGAATGTTTCGAGTGAACTCTACAAAGAACCTCTATGAAAGCTTTTAGGAAACAAGTCCTCCAATTACTATCAGTCAAAACTTAATCATTTTTTTTAAAACCAACAAACCCCCCTCACCTTCCTCGCCTAAGAAAATTTACTACCAATCGCCCCAATGTCCATGAGCCTACATGACTCCAAAACATTAGAGAAACTTGCAACTCTCCCTGGGTAAAAAGCCCCACCCTAAACTTCTGTAGGAGCAAGAATTTCATTAAAGCCCCAAGCAGACACCAGGGAAGAGAAATTTGATTGCAAAGAACACTCTGCCTCACGGTAGGAATTGGACTCGCATATACAACACTACATACCCAAGAAATGTTTCCTTTAGAAATAAAAAATGTCACTATTTGAGAAAAAAATATCTAGCATAGTAAAACCTAAGGACGGGGAAGATGAAGGACCCAGATTCCCCCACTGTGACCACAGCTTCAACAACACTTACTACATGGAAACCAAGACTTTCCCAAAAATGCTAGGCTCTAGTAAAAGGCACGTGAGTCTCTAGCAGAATCACCAACTCCAGTTTGAACATTCGAACCAAATCCCTGGTATATCTTCTACCCCCTTCATGCACAACCCCCCTCACATTCCAACAAACAATGTTACACTCCATAAAAACAAAAAAAACATGAAAGGTATAAGAGTCCACAAGACCCCCCCCCAAACATGCACAGGCTCATGCCCCTCTACCCATTGTGCACCAACATTCTCCCAAACAATTGGAACAGGCTCTACACCACCACCAATCTCTCCCGTGACCTCCCTTGTCTTGTCCTGCAAAAAGGATGGCTCAATGAAAGGGGAAGTCAAAAAATCTTCCACCTGCTGCCTTTTCTTGGTTTGAACTAACGACCTCCCTTTCCCTACATCTACATTTGGATGCGCCTCAAACCTTTCCGTCATATGCACAACATTATTCTTTATAGCCTGAAATACCATTTGTTCCCCCCCTCCACGGGGGAGCATGTGTTGGTGCTGAACCATAATCTTGGAAGCGCCACTCCCTTTAGTCTCTGATTGGGCTTTCAATCGTTGGCTAGTGTTTAAGGGCCTTGTGTTTTGCTTTGCATGCATTTGTACGCTATCACTGTGACCCTTCCCATGTGCTGAAGGAATCTTGTTTTGGGTTGCATGTGTTCTTACTTTAGTGTGGGTCCCAATTGCCACACCAACTTGTGTCACGACATCCCGAGATCCCTTGCTATCCTGCCTTGATTCTCGCTTATTCGTAACTGTTTTCCAATCATTCTCCATGGTTTTGGCAATTTCTGAAACATTCGGGCATGATTGATTCTCTTGTGATGTAACTGGTTGCTTCCCTTCCTCATCTTCGGAACTCCTTCCACCACCTCAGGGGTGACCTGATGATCCAAAGATGCAGGATCAATAATGTCAAGACCTGACTTAGAAACGTGACCAGCACGTGAGGAATTTCATCCCCACATAAGCCTTGTTACCTCTAAGTCTCTTTATAAGCGTAATTTTAACAATAAATTCTATTTATAAAACATTATTTTATCTCTAATAAAGTTTTAGCTCTTTTGGAATCACGCTCTTCATCAATAACATATTGAAATTAAATTCTAAATCAGTCTCTATGATACAAAGTATATGAGTTGCTCTCTATACAAAATATCCATAAAAATTATAATAATGTAAATGCAAAATAATTATAATAAATCAATGTGAATATCTCTATGGTCTGGAACCCTGCCCACAATGTATACTGGAGCACTCTATCTCTAACTAAAAAAACAAAAGACACCTCACCCCAAAGTGAAGCTCACCAATTGGAAATCTTTACTGTTGGGGAGGATGTAGCTGAGAGGCACCCATAACAACTAATGTATCTATAATGGAAAAAGTGAAAAGGGGTGAGTTTTATCTAAAACTCAATGAGTAGGCCCTCACTCATAACCCTGTCATGGGACAACAATAAGGATATATGTACACATAAAATCATCAAAAACTGATTGATATATTAACTCTAAAATCATATTTATATATATAAACATAAAGGAAATAAAACTAGAAATCTCTAGTAAAGTATAAAGAATAGTAATTTACTAGAGAAACTAGGATCTTTGGTTATGTTTTGCATAACAAAAAATAAATTCTTTGATTATGCATGTCAACCATGACATAACAATTTCTCTAATCTCTGAGATCCCTTTAGGATCCAAATTGGACATCTAACTAGGTTCCATTCTCTGCTCTGTGAGATTGTTCTTTCAGGATAACTTGGTACCAAAGTTAATGATTGGGGTTCAGCTGTTAACTCACTGTCTATTTCTCTATAGCTCCCGTCTAGTTTATAATTCATAAAATATGTCATTTTTTCTAAAACCCTGCTCTGGGCCTTTCATTAGGCATAAAACTCCATAATACATAATTACCTTACTCTTAGATTCACTACATAAATTTATAAAATCTTTAAATCAAGTCATAATTATACTATAGCTCTTTAATAAAATCATTTTAATAATAATGGTCCCATGAGTTTATATTAAAACAAACTATTTCATGCTTTTGTTGAAAATCATCCATTTTCATAAATTTGATAAACCAATCATAATCTCTAATCTCTTAAGTTATTCTTTAAAATCATGTAATCATGCTATGATTTAACAAAATGAACTCTAATGACTAACACAAGGGTCATAGGATCTGAACCTACTCACCTAGAGGGATAAACTGTGAAGTACCAACACCATGGGAACTCCAAGGAGGAGGGTTGGCACCAACGTCTACCATTAAAACAACAAAACTCATAAACAACCTATGGAAAGCTCTAAATTACTCTAAACATACACTAACAACATTGGGGGAGCACCCCCACTTAACAACAATGAGAGAAATAACAAATCCCAAACTTGGATCTTGGAAGAATAGATAGAATAGGAACAAAATCTAACAATATATACATACCTTGATGATTTAAGGAGCTAGATTTGAGTGGTTTTGGAATAACAGAGAGAAAATAAGGGTTTGGGGTGAAGCTTCAATTTCTGCTTTTTGGAAAAAGGAGCTCGATGGGGTTTTAAAAAGGGAAGGCTCATAAGTGAAACGCTATCATTTGGGTACTGCTCACGCTCTAGGGGGACCGCTATAGCAGTCAGGGAGTATGCGCTTCGCAAAACTTTTCACTTATGATCACTATAGTGGTCCTAGACCGTTACAGCGGTGACAGCAACCCCTAACTTTTGCATTTTTCTATCATATGGCATCTGGTTGTCTCATTTATTTTACTCTCCATTAACTTTAAAACATAAATGTAAATAAGGAAATACCCCCATTTGGATTCAAATAAAATACAAAAAAAATCAAAATCCCAACAACAAAAAATCAAATTTTTGAGTTCTAGTTCAAATTCAGGAATTCTTACAATTTTCTAAACTTGTGGGCTAAAAATGAAACATCTAGAGGTTTACTAAAATTCATTAAAAAACACTTTTTAATTTATTTTCCTTTAGAGAGCAATTATTGGGACTTTGGTTCCAAGAATGTGGCTCAATTATATTGCCCTCTAAGGAGATGTAGGATTTGAACTTAGTGAAATTCAAGACCTAACAATAAGGGTGGGTCCCGAGGGACACTAAGGCCATGTAAAACTTGTCTACTAATACGTGTACACCAAGTATTATATACTACCATCCTAAAAAGGATTTGGTTCCCAAATCTAAAACATACCTAGAGAAGGGAAAAGATGTGGATACTTTATCCTTATGACTTCTTTGCCTTCCTAAGTGGCTTCCTTGTTAAAGTGGTTCCTCCAGATGACCTTCATCGAGGCCACTTCATTTGACCAAAGCTTCTTGATCTGCCTATCCACGATGGCAACCGGTTCTTCTTCATATGATAAGCTCTTGTCAACTTGAACCGCCTGTTGTAACACCCTAATATTTAACCCAATACTCCTAGAACGTACTGAGTGTAGCATATACAAGCGATAATAAAGAAAGAATACGAAAATCTAGACATCAAGATGGCTCCACAAAGAATATATTAGAACATAATATATATATAAACTACCCACCTAAAGGTGAGTTAAGTTTGGGTACATGAAGATGAAATGCCAACACAACAGAAATAAAATACATAGGAAATGAAATACATTGGAAACGAAATACACAAGACACAAACCTACATGGTGCAGCTCTAATTTTTTTAAGTGATAACAAGAATATAAATATGTTATGCACTTCATTTTATCTTTATTAGAAATTAAAGTGAGGGCTCAAAACAAATATGAGATGTAACTCATTTTTATCTTAAGTTTAGGTGAGGACTTGAAAAATAAACATGAAATGCAAAGCTTGAATTTAAACATAATAATGCAAGTTCATTTATTTATTCTTGAGAGTTTAGTGATAGCATAAAATAAATATGCTATGCAAGGCATAAATTTAAACATGAATGCTAGTCCATTATTATGTGTCATTAGAGTTCATACAAGACTTTAAAGGATCAATATCATAATCTCAATCCCAACTTCATCATCATAAAGCAAGCTCTAGAGTTCTAAGAACCAAGGTTATAAAGAAATCTCATAGTTCTTTGAACATCATCATCAAGCTTTAAGGAAATGAACTCAAGAAAACAAAACTTCAAAAGGAAAAAGGAGTAAGGAACTGAATCCATAGAGAGGAGGAAAATACACCATGTTATTTATTATGTACCCAAGACCCCTATCTAGAGTAAAACTCTAGAATGTGCCGGCCAACATTAAGGTTAATAAGGGTAGGCCTTGGGCTTATTGAAATTCTTAGAGTTATTTTCTTAAGTTGAAAAACCTAGTGAGATAAGTAATATGGATAAAGCTTTGAAGAAAGAAAATTATCAAGCTTTAGAGGTTTCACGAGAAATGAACACATGGTCACCTCTAGAGAACACTCGTCATCAAGCCATCATGTTCAAGGCCTTGAGGCCAAAATCATAAAGAGAAAAAAGGAAGAAACCGAAAATGAAACAACAAGAAAGGTTAATCCATTCATCAAATTTCAACAAGATCAAAGCATAGGAATCAAAGAAACATTTTTAGAAAAGCTCCCTACTAAGTGTGTGTGTTCTTGAAGACAAGGAAATGTTTGATCTTGAAAAGGAAATAAGAAGAAATCTCCTTGTAGCTTGGAGTATAGCTTCAGCCTTGAAGAGAAATGGAGGAAGGAGATGTGTTGGCTTGTGTTTGAGCTTGGAAATGTGTTTAGATGAGAACTTAGATGAAGATTGAGAGGTGGAAGGGTGGCGGTTTCCTCTTGGAACAAGGAGGAGAAAAGAAACTTTGAGAGAACTAACACTTTCTTAAAACTTCAAACTTAGCAAATGACTCAAAGTGAAGCGAAGCTCACCAAGGCAAGGTATTTATAAAATTTTGAATCATGAGGGAGTGAATGGGGGAGGAAAGTTCACAGTTTCTTCAAGGCTTTGGGGGGAAAAAAATCTCTTACAAGTTGTCATTCAAGGCATAATTGATGGTAAGATAGGTATGGGCTTAAGCATGATTCAAGGTGAGGTGATTTCTTATTGATTTGAAATGAAATAAATCTTCTAGAAAGGAGAGGGAGGGCTGACGGTTTTGGATAGCAAGGGGAGGGAAAAATATCTCATCTATTTAGTCATTCAATTAGTCATTCAAAGCATGGCTTGGAGTATGATCAAGTATGGTGCAAGGTGAGGTGCAAGCATAGTGTAAGGCATGGTTCTTTGAGTGTTTAAATTTCAAACATGTGGAGAATGTGGGGGAGGGATTTCAGCCATCTTAACAGCCCATGGGGAAAGAAGATTGTCTCATCTAAATCTGTGTTAATAATGTGTTTAGGAGCAAACAAGATTAGGCCACTAATTAAGGTTTTCTAACCAAGTGTTTAGGTGAACTAATTAGGTAATTAGGGTCATGAGCAACCTAATTTGGAAGTAATCTTGTTAGATTAGTGAGGTCAAACTCTATTAACTAGAGATTAGGGAGCAACACATTTCCTTGAATTAGGGAGATTGAATAGCAAAAACACTATTCTTAGATGCTTTCTTAAAGAAGTAAGACTAGAGTTAGGTTTTAAGTTTCCTTAAGCAATTTTAGGTCCTAATCAACCTCAAATAATTATTTTTGCTCTAGATTAATTATAAAAATTAATTAATCTTTAATTAGAGCCTAATATTGCTTAGGTTTCGTTTTAAAAACGTCATTAAGCCTTAATGCACTTAGGCAGGGGCAAAATCGTAATTTTCTCAAAAACTGCTTAGGACCACCGGGATTTAAGCAAACATAAATCATGCCTTAAAAGCATTGTTTTAGACCTCCAGGACAAGTTCGGGTCAAAACAAAACTTAAAACTGCCTTAAATTACTGTAAGGGTATTTTGGTCATTTGTGCACAGAAACCTCATAAATGAGATTCTTTTACTCTATTAAACAATCAAATACATATAATACCCTTCTTACATAATCAATGCTCTTATGAGGATGGCTGAGATGACCGTCCTCGTGTTCCAAGTAAAAATGACCTCAAGGGCATTTTGATTATTTACACATTTAGAGAAAATCGGGGCGTTACACTTGTGGTGTGAGCACATGGGACTAATCGGGCATGTATTTTCTGAGCATGCTAGAATGGAAAACTGGATGCATCTCTAATAAACTGGGAGGCTATGCTAATCTATAGGCCTAACTACTCCAACTCTCTCTAGAATCTCGAATGACCCAATACAGCGTGGATTTAGTTTCCCCCGCTTATCAAACCTCACTACTCCCTTCATAGGAGACACCCTTAGCAACACATGATCACCCACAACAAACTCTAAGTCTCTACGCCGATTATCAACATAAGATTTCTGTCTTGATTGAGCTGCCAATAACCATTTTCTAATCAGTCAAACCTTCTCTAAAGTCTCTTGAACCAAGTTGAGGCCAAGGGACATAACTTATCTAAGCTCAAACCAACCAATGGGAGATCTACAGCGTCTCGCTTACAACTGTTCGAATGGTGCCATCTGGATACTAGCTTGATAATTGTTGTTATAAGAGAACTATATCAGTGACAAGTGGTCAAACCAACTCCCACTGAAGTCTAACACGCAATATTTGAGCATGTCCTCTAGACTCTAGATAAACCTCTTTGACTGGACATCTGTCTACGGATGAAAAGCTATGGTCAAGTCAACACGAGTCTCGATAGCCTCTTGAAAAGCTCTCCAGAATTGCGAAGTGAACTATGACCCTTTATCTGATATGATCGACACTGGCACATCATGAAGTCATACAATCTCATCTTCGTGGTGAGACGCCCCTAGAAGGTGGGTGGATCCATCCTTCAGAAGCGCTCTAAAGCTAAATCGTCTAGATCTCTAGTCGAATGCTGAACCAAGGGTGGCTATGACCCAACCTCAACCTGTCTGGCCAACACATCTGAAAGTATGGCCAAAGCCTACTCTATAACTTTGGATAGGGCACTAGTGCCAGAAGAACCACTGCTACAACGGCGAGGTGAAGAGAGGTGACGTAGGGGAGGCATACTAAATCTAAAATATTAGGAATATAAAGGATAAGACATAAATCTTGAAAGGAAGACAAAACTATATATCTGAACCTAGACTTAACTGACCATTCCTAAAGGTCTTAACTAACGTTTCGCTAATGCAAATTGGCACGCTTCCATTTACATAAACGTCATGCTACTTGTGGACACTTGCTCCAGTGACATGTTGGGAAACCTATGGCTTTGATATCACTTTGTCACAACTCAACTTGGGAACATGACCAGCACATGAGGAATCTCATCCCCGCGTAAGCCTCATGACCTCTGAGTTTCTCTATATGCATAATTTAATAAAATCTATTTATAAAATATCATTTCATCTCTAATAAATCTTTAGCACTTTTGAAATCATGCTCCTTATTAAAAACATATTATAATTAAACTCTTAATTTGTCTCTGTGATACAAAGTATGAGTTGCTCTCTATACAAAATATCCATAAAAACTATAATCATGCAAATACAAAATAATCACAGCAGCTAATGTATCTGTAATGAAAAAAGGGAGAGCAGCGAGTTTCATCTAAAACTCAGTGAGTAGACCCGTATCCATAACCCTCTCATGGGACAACAACAAGGATATATGTACATATAATATCATCAAAAACTGATTAATACAGTAAGCCTGAAATCATATTTATATATATAAACATAAAGGAAATAAAACTAGAAATCTTTGGTAAAGCATAAAGAACAGTAATCTACTCGAGAAACAGGGATATCTAGTTATGCCTCGCATAACAAAATATAAATTCTCTGGTTATGCATGTCAACCATGACATAACAATTTCTCTAATCTCTGGGATCCCTCTAGGATCCAAATTGAACACCTATCTAGGTTTCATTCTTTGCTCTATGAGATTTGTAACACCCTAATATTTAACTCAACACGCCTAGGACGCATTTAAGTTAATTATTAGTTATTACTCTTTTGTTCCAGTCTTTAACTTAAAACCTTGAAAATACTTTAGTAAAAATATGGTAAAAAAAATATTTTTTTTTTAAATACAAAACGTGAGCCACGCATACTAACTAATTTGTATCAACCACCTTACCTATAAAAGTAAAAAGATAACATCAAGTCACAGATAAATATGAAATACCTCACTCAATTAATATAATAACACCATTATAAATAATGATCGTTCCTCATCGAATATCTAAAACTTACAGGAAATAAAACAGCACACCACTGACATAGTCAAAGCAAATACATTAATCCAATAGAATTATCATGCAAATAAAAACTTAGCAAACTAGCATAAAATTTTTCTCCCACGTTTCCTACTCGGAACGCCTAGAATGGATTCTACGAGTCGGCTCATCACAAGAAGCAAGACGTCGAACATGAAGGGCATCAACATAAATCACGAACGTCACCATCTACCTCAAGACGAGATGGAAAGAAATAAAGAGGGAGTGAGAATCTTATAAAAGAATCTCAGTAGGGCCTTACCTCCTAATATGTGTGTCATCATCATCATCCCCAGGAACCTCGGGTTTCATTATGAAAATGTGGGCATATATATGATTCATTCTTTAAGTTCCAAATACCATTAGCCGAGGCCCGTGTCTTTTAGCATGAATCTTGATGTCATGTATGTATCATACTATTATCATGAATGCATGTCAATGCCATATATATTATAACATAAGAGTTCATACATAAATGCACCATGACATAAAGAACATAAATCCCTTTGATATAACTTTCCCTTAATATGTTTTTAGGTGACTTAAATTTCTCAATCTTTTTCCTTGGGGAAACCACCCTATAATTTCTCTCCTCTTGAGAGTTCTAGGTTATGAGCTCATACCTCACTAGTCGTCACTAGTATATACTTATTCTCTTGATAAGTTAATTCCCGACTCCCAGAGTGCGGGTTAGGGGGTTTAGGAACACCTTTCATAACCATTAATTCCTGGAGTCTAAAGGGTCCTTATTGAATATCCTCTTATAACCTTTAATTCGGGGAGTCTAGAGAATTACCCCATTGGATCACCTCTCATAACCTTTAATTCGGGGAGTCTAGAGGATCATTTCCATATGTCTTATGTCACCTTTTATCTTAGTATGTTATTCATAGATGCAAGCACGAACATATAATAATAACTTATCCTTTAATATATCATGCTTATAGAACTCTTAAATATGCATCTCAATTAATCAATCATATATATAGCATGCTACAATTCATCAAGTAATTGATCATATAAATATGCATATGTACATTTATATAAGCATGCTATTATCAAATATCTCATGAAAGTGAACGTACTCAACATAATAGATGCCATATATTAATGATCGCCAATTGCATAAAATAATAATTAAGCATGCATAATCCTTAATTGGTATCATAGCACAAATATCACAAATCATATAAATTTCAACTAAATCACATGAATATGACTTCCATAAGATATCATTCACACTAATCTCCTCAAATTATTAATATTTACACTTAAGCCCAAAAGAGGGTCAAAACTACAATTTCTCAAAGATTACGGGTCAAAACGTAATTTTTCTTTTTAACACATCTCCTCAAACAAGTGATAATCAAAATTTCTCTATACTTTTAAGAGACACATAACACTTATAATTCATCTAAGTTCATCATAAAAACCATCTTTGGTCATAGAACAAATTTTGCTACACTTTAGGGGTCAAAGTGCAAAATCACTCATTTTTCACCCTTAACAATTACCGAAACTTCTAAAACTTTTCCTAAACATCATAAATGATATTCTAAACACATGCACACATTTAACATCATTATTAACTCGAATTAAAGTCAGTTGGTTGAAATCATATAATTGATAATTCAAAACACAACTTTTGGTAATTTGCAAAACGGCCCAAGTTAACACTTGTAATTATTCTTTTATACATCTAAGACACTAAAAATAATTTTTACAACAATTATTAATTATTATTTTTCATATGAACTGTACCTACAGTGATGAATAGTGCCGAAACAGTAATAGTATCAGAAAGTTTATTTTCTAAAGCTTTATAAGATTACAATTTTGATCATTTCTAGATACTAGTTTTCCTTATTACTTGATTTAAGACTTAGGAAGCACCTAAAATTATTTTTACCACTTAGAATGACCAAAATTTAATACCAAACAGAGAGCAATTTTCAAAGTTCAATAATAAATCTTTTTGCTCATAAAAATGCTACTTTTACTATCCTTTAAGTTTCTAGACTTGTAAAACTTCCAAAGAACAACTTATAAAAATTCCAAAACACAAAATTTAAACCATAAAAATCAAAGAAAAGTTATCGTGATCATATCATGGCGAAATTACATATTCATTAGGGTAGCCATGAAATAAAATTTCTATTTAAGATCCAAGAACAATTCTTGAGCTTTAAGGTCTTAAGTGATGACTTTGAAAGTAAACATGCTATGCACATCATTTTTATCTTCAAAATTTAAGGTGATGGCTCAAAGATAAACATGCTATGCAAATCATCTCTTTATCTTTAAGATTTAGGTGATAGCATAAAAATAAACATGCTATGCAAATTCATTTTTATCTTTTGAGATTAATGTGATGACATTGAAAGTAAATATGCTATGCACTTTATTTTTATCTTCAAGAATTAAGGTGATGGCTCAAAGATAAACATGCTATGCAAATCATCTCTTTATCTTTAAGATTTAGGTGATAGCATAAAAATAAACATGCTATGCAAATTCATTTTTATCTTTTGTTCACTTAAAGCTCAAACTTTACAAGATTAAGTTCTTGTTCCTCATAGATCATAAAGATTAGTGAGTTTTAGAGTCCATTAATACTATGGTTCCAAGAACCTCATCAAAATCGAAAATTCAATGAAAAAGCATAATAAAGAACATGAAATAAAATCCCTACCAAGTTGTTTCTTGATTTTTAAAGAGAGCTTGATCTTCTATGATCAATCAAGAACCAAAAATATGGTCCTAATGCTTGTGATATTTCGGCCAAGAAGGTTGGAGTGTAGGAAGGATTTTTCTTGTGTTCTAGTGCTTGGAAATGGAAAGTTTAAGTGCTTAGGAGTTGATTTATGATTGGAATATATATGCTTAAGGTTTAGAGCTTGGTTAGAGGTTGGAAATGGAGTCACTTGAGTGAGAATAAGGAAGAGAAAGAAAGCTGGAATTCTTGAGAGAATTAGAGAACTTTGAGCACACTTTGAGTAAGAAAACTATCAAGTAAGAAAATGCTAAGGCCAAGAGTGTTTGTGTGTACATTTTAGCAATGGGAGAGCATGTATTTATAGCCTTATGAAGGCTGTTTGGCCGTGGACTCAAGGCTGGAAAAATGAAGGATTTATTTCATTTTTTGGTTAAAGAAAACTTTAGAAAAAGAAAGCTTATGGTATTGTAATGATTTTGCACATGTATAATGGATGGAAATTCTAAAATATGATGCTAATGGGAGACATAGTGGCTGATCATATCATGGCTGAAATTGGTGGGTTTTCTTTTGATTAAACAAGAACAAAAACAATGCAAAAGAAAGCTTAAGGTGTGGTGTCTTTGTTGGATGTGTTTTTATGTTGGAAAAACAAATAAAATATGATGCACATGGTGCATGATGGCCACGGTTTTCTGGTCCATTATGATCAGATTTGTGCTCTTTTATGAGTGGTAAAACATGTATTAGATGTGTAATTACTTAGGTAAAAGATTTGGAATTGATAGATTAGTGAAAATGGTAAAAGGTCAAGTGTTTAGGACAAATTAAAATGAAGTAAAAGAATAATCATACACTAGTAAATGAAGTTAGTTTTCTAATGAGTTAAAAATCAATTTGTAACATAAGTTCTATACTAAATTTTACCTAAACCGTAATTCTTAATTTTAATCTTAGCATCACTAATTTTATGAGCTCTAGGAATCAAGAAAGGAGATTAATTTTCCTAAAAATTTCTTAAACTCTAATTATCCTAGGTAATTATTTTTTAACCTCAAGTAATTATTTTTAACTTTAGGTAATTAATTTTTAACTCAAGGTTAATGAATGAAATCAATTTTGAGTTCAATTAGAGCTTTAACATGTCCTTAATTCCATAAGTGAACTTATTTAGCACAACTAGGGGTAAAAAGGTAATTTCACATAAAAGCTTTATAGAATTACCTGAAAATTTCTAAATATCAAGTCATACTTGAAATAAATCATTTTTGAACTTCTTGGTGATAACTGGGGTTCAAGGATTGCTTAATTTCACACTAAATTACCGCAGGGGTAATTTGGTAATTTTACGTACAGTAAAATTCGGGGTTGAGATTTTTACCGTGACATCAACATAACACAAATAATCCCCTTCAAACATAAAATTAACCCCTTGAGGATAATCGGGATTGGTTATCTTTGATTTTCGGGGCAAAACGACCTCAGGGGCATTTTGGTCATTTGTACACAGAAAAATCGGGATTTGTGATTTTTCGCATAGATTTCTATTCAAGCCTCATATAATGTTGTTCTAATGTTAAAATTCCTTATTAAAGATTTCTCATCCTCAAATCTCATGTAAAATTTACCTAGGGGTATTTTGGTAATTTTAACACAGCATGAAAAATCAGGACGTTACAAGATTGTCCTCTCGGGACAACTTGGTATCAAGTTTAACGATCAGGGTTCAGTTGTTAACTCATTATCTGTTTCTCTATAACTCTCGTCTAGTTTCTAATTCATAAAATATGTCATTTTATCTAAAACTCTACTCTAGGCTTTTCTCTTGGCATAAAACTCCATAATACATAATTACTTTACTCATAGAACCACTTGGTAAATTCATAAAATCTCTAAATCAAGTCATAATCATACTCTAGCTCTTTAATAAAATAATTTTAACAATAATGGTCCCATGAGTTTATATTAAAACAATTATTTCATGCTTTTATTGAAAATCATCCTTTTTCATAAATTTGATAAACCAATCATAATCTCTAATCTCCTAAATTATTCTTTAAAATCATGTAATCACATTATGATTTAAGGAAATTAACTCTAATGACCAACATAAGGGTCATAGGATCTGAACCCACTCACCTAGAGAAGTAAGTTGTGAAGTACCAACACCACAGGGACTCTAGGGAGGAAGGATAGCACCAAGATCTGCCATTGAAATTAAAAAAAACTCATAAACAACCTATGAGAAGCTGTTGCTTACTTTAAACATACACAACAACATTGGTGGAGCACCCCCACTTAACAACAATGAGAGAAATAACAAAGTCTAAACCTGGATCTTGGAAGAATAGATAGAATGAACAAAATCTAATAACAAATACATACATTGATGATTTAGGGGAGCTAGATTTGAGTTAGATTGGAAGAAAAGAGAAAAAAAAAATGAAGGTTTAGGGGGTGGAGCTTTGGTTTATGCTTTCTAGAATAAGGGAGCCCAATTGGGTTTTAAAAAGGGAGGGCTCATAAGTTAAACGGTGTCGTTTGGGCACTGTTCACACTCCAGGGGAACCACTATAGCGATCAGAGAGTATGGGCTTCGCAAAATTGGTCACTAACGACCGCTATAGTGTGACAGCAACCCCAACTTTTGCATTTTTCTTTCACATGGCATCTGGTTGTCTCAATACTCACTTATTTACATTTATTAATTTTAAGTTAATACTCTAATTTATTTTACTCTCCATTTACTTTAAAATATAGATGTAAATAAGGAAATATCCCCCATTTGGATTAAAATAAAATATAGAAAAAAATGAAACATCCAGAGATTTTCTAAAATTCATTAAAAATCACTCTTTAATTTATTTTCCTTTGGAAAGCAATTACTAGAACTTTTGATCCCAAGAATATGGCTATCATATAGCCCTCCAAGGAAGTGTAGGATCCAGACTTGGTGAAATTCAAGACCCGACAACAAGGGTGGGTCCTAAGGGACCCTACGGCCGTATGGAACTTGTCTATTGACACGTGTACACCAAATATTACAAATACGTAAACAACTTTTCTCTTAGAAAAGTTGCTCCTAGGAAAATCTTAAGACGAGAGCTTCTCGGTGAAGTCTCCATTGTTGAGGAAGTCTTTTCTTTCCAAGGATAGGAAGACACTTTGGAAATCAATGATAGAATTTTCCCTGGAATGGTAGCTACCTTTTATTCACAACCGAAGGGCACTCCCAACTCGTCTCTAAAGAGCTTCATTAGAGACTTCTAGCTGGAAATTGGCCTTACAAGCCTCTGATAAGGTTAAACCTCCTTATTAAGAGATCATCTGCACCTTTTCACCAAACTGGATGTGCTCTTTGGGAATCAATAAAGGAAATTTGTCCAAGTGTCTTACTAATTCCATCATTCACAAGCCTAATGAAATCATAACCTCGATGATGAGCGCTAAGGCTAGGAAGGTGTTAATTGTAGTACAATTCTCAACCTTGCCTAGATTAGGGAGCGCAGACGTTCTTATAGACATGGATTGTATGCTACTATACTATTTGGTGTGCAAAAAGAAGGTGAATTTGCCTAGACTTATCATGGATCACATGTTGGGAGCAATCACCAAAGACAAAAGAAGGACTGCTGGAGTAACTTATGGAATGCTACTAACCAGGGTGTTCCAATATATGAACTACCCTCTAGCTAAGGAATAGCGTTAATACATGGAAGGTACTGAATATACAATGGCCTCATTCAAGACCACATGGCGAAAGGCTAATGTTGTGAAGAAAAGTATTACAAGGCAAAGCCCTATTTAATTCTTCATGGTGACGTCAGTCTTCCTTGACTACCTTAATAGCGTCCACATCCTTTTGTAGATCTTGAACAGTAATGGTGTGCTCTTGCATGACTTTGAGTATTTCTGTAAATAAAGGGGTGATTCAATTTTCCTTAATAGTAGTGTCAATAAGAGGGTTCTTGTAACACCAATTCATAACATATATATATATATATATATATAATGACATGAATTTACATGTTGAGTATGACATCTAATCATTAATCAACATTAGTATAAACAGACTATTCCAGCATAAGTACTTAGACTGCATTTGTTACCTGTCCTAACAAAGAAAGGACAAAGACAATAAGACAATAAAGACGAAGACGATACTAGAGACGGACAGAATTGTATTTGGTAATGATGTGCAACAAATGATGATTGTGAACAAATAAAGAAGATTAAATTATAATTTGATGAAAAATTGATAAGAAGGGCAAAAATAAAATATAAATGTTTAAAGGTATATTCTCAGAAAAAATATATTTTTTTTTTAATGTGTCGTAGATATGTCTATAACATTCCTCCATTTTGGACTACAAAAAATAACTCAAATTATCCTATGAAAAAAACAACTGAGTTTTATCTCCAATGACTCCTCTAAACATGTTTTGTCCTCAATATTGCTTATTTTCTATCCCAAAACATTTATCAAACACTACCTTAATGTCATAAATTACAAAAAAAACATTTCTACAATTTATAATAAAAAAATCACACATTAATTAAACATAAATTCATACATCCCCAATAGCAACCTTTCTTTGGACATTATTTGATTAACCTAAAACCATTAAAAAAAAAAAAGAGAAATGAAATATTTTCAATAGAAAATGAATACTTTTGAACTGTTATTGATTCGAACCATATCTACACGAAAAATACATAAATTTTTTTTTTTGGGACCAATTTAACCTATTTTCATAAATCATTAGAGACAAATTTGTCTTACTTTCATCATGAGACCAAAAATGGTATTTATTTTTTTGAAGGATCAATTTGTCTAAATGTTTTCTTAATGGAAGACCACGCTGGGAGTTCACTAAGAAAGAAAAGGAGAGATATTTTAGGGCGCAATATTTTACAAATAATTTGCTGGTCTAGCTATTAGCAAATGATTTTCAGGAGATAAGCTGGGGGGAACATATTTGACCAGCTTTGCATCGAATCCACGTTTTCTTACCCACATCAACCTCCCCATGTCAATAATCAACTTGCACTTGAAGCCCAAAGCCGCTCGTTTAGTTGCTTCCATGTCTGCAAGAATTTTTCCTACTCCATCTGCATGCTCATCGCCTTGCTCCTTTCTGCCAAAATACACAGCTTTTAGTATCGTAACAACAAGGACTTTGATGCACAATTTAAAGATTCAAGACATGGAGCGGTTACATTGATTGCAAATGTGATCTAAAATCAGTAGCATCAGGAGGATCTGAACCATGATTAGCATCTACTGCCCAGCTAGTAAACCATGTTATAGCATGAAATTCTTCTTTTGTCATCCCCAAATCCAAAAAATACCTTTTATCTGCAGAGCGATCAGCTCATAAGCAAAAAGTGATTGCAATATATAGTTATTCACTAGATGAGGAGGAAGAGAAAAAATTAATACTTATATAATGTTTCCACTGGCAAAGATGGTGGCAACAGGTTGTTATCGCTAAACCTCCAAGATTTTTATTAGCAGTGCAATATCCACCTTTATCTTTTCTATATTTGGGAAAGCAGCATCTCAAAGTCAAGTCTGTATAACATTGCATAATCCTTCATGTTTTCATCAATAAAATAATACTGTGAATTTCATAAGAATGCTTGCCTAAATTGCCAAAATTACCTGTTGCAGATCCACATAGATGTTTACCAGCAGCCAAAAAAGGAACTCCATGCAAAGATTGAACAGCTGTCAGATCTAAATCTTCAACTGCAAAAGTTGGATTGAACAATTTTTCAGTGCACAAAATTAAATAATAAATATAATACATAAAAATAAATCAGTAATACAGAATTATAAAGAAGAAATGAAACTATATGAAATATAAATAAACCAAATTATATCAGAGTTTAGGAATCTTATATAATGATTACAGCCTGAAAATGCCTAAACTTGGGAAAGCAGAACAGAACATCTAAATAAGTCAATGATGTGTACATGCAACATATACGAAATATAAAGTTGTAGAAAAGCCAGTATAGTGAATAACAAATACATTAATATATATTGTCTTTTGTTCTGATAAGAAGCTTGAGATGAACTAAAACTAAGTAAAACTTCGGACCAGAACATAAGCAGCCAACCCACACCAATATCTCAAAAGACAAACATATAGGCTTTGTCAAGTGATGCAAGAGAAATATGAATGGTACCAAATTAGCATGCATATACTGCCCTCTCCCTGCTCAGCAATTCAAGTATAATACAACCCAAATCAAGGATATGAATGGTGCCAAATTAGCATGCATATATACGGGAACACTTTCAAAGACAGCCAAACTGGGAAGAATGACCAACATCTTTTGTTCACATAGCAAAAACGGCTAACAAATAACAAAGGCTAACCGATAAAGAAGCACCTAGCTTGAAAACATCAGTCAAAAATGGCAGTGTATGTGAACATTGCTCAACCAACATATTCCATTAATCTCTAAAAGAAAGCTTTGCAAAGATGTTGACAGTTATTGCATAATGATAAATATGCACAAAGGTAAAATATATAAAAAAATAATTTGCATAATGATAAATATGCACAAAGGTAAATATATATAAAAAATAATTAATAAATTATTTTAACATAAAAAAAGAATCATAAGTATCACAATATGATTTCCTAAAGAAAGAAACATCAGGGGCAGCATAACTCAATAAGTAAAATCATACATTCAGACAATATCTTTTAAAACAAGAACACTAAAGGCCCTTACTGTCAATTCTCAAACGTTCTAACATCATGCTCTCATTCTGCCGCAAAGACCGATCAGCCTAGAAATAGCATTTGCATTGTGTAAACAACACATTAAAAAGTTCAAATAAATCAAGAACATCTCCAAGATTATTATCTAGATTTAGGACTCTGTAAAGCAGTTCCAGGCATGAGTCCTACCTTCAACTTGTAGGACCTTCGCTCAACCAGAATAACTTTTTTGATTCCATAACAATCTGCAAGCATTTGAGTCAAGTACCCTCTACCAGCCCCAAACTCAATCACTGCAGGGATACTTTCCTCCGCCTTATCTGGTTCGTTGCACTCAGAACTTCTCCTTCTAATTGAATTCTTCAATATACCAAAGTTTTCCATGTTTCCTAGAATAGATGCCTGCTGCAATATATGTTTCTCCTGAAATGGTAATTTCCTGCAAACAACCCATGTTGGAAATAGATCCAATCCATTAAAAAATGTTTGTGAACTTGAATTTTGGAGAAGAAGAGAGGGGAAGGAAGGGTTCATGGTGTAAAATTTTAAAACTTTACCCTACAAGTCCTTCCTTCTCCTCCCCTCCCTTCCAAAATCCAAACTCGCAGATATACCCTAAGTGATAAAGTTAAATTCAGTTGGCCCCTACTAGTTTGGGGTCAAAATCAATGTGATGCCATGTGATTTCAACTTTGTCCCACTATGCCAGTTGCACTAGCAAGACTAACGGAAGTAAGCTTTGCAATAAAGGAGCTATGCATTAGAGACTTTGTACTGATGAAACTAACAACTGTGGAAAAGTAACAAAGGCAAAATCACTGGCATAATGATTTGGATAGATACGACTAGGGGAAAAGCTGAATTATAACCTTAAATAAATTCAATGGTTTTACTTCTACCATTGGCTACCTTTCCTCTACTCCACTTTTAATCCACATGTGGCAAACCTCTGGCATCTGAAATGATTCTCCAATATCCTTACACAACAATTCAGGAAAAGATTCAATCTTTTCAATCAAATTGCAAAATTCAGCCACACTCATATTATGAAGAGCATTCCTCTTCATTTCTGATGAAACAGTTATATTGGGCAATTTTGGATCATCAGCCCCTGATGTTTCCTCCTCTTCATGTTCTCCATCCGAACCAGCATTGATACCCTTTCGATAGAAAGGATGGAGCGACAATGACTGAACCTGTTTCAGCAATGGGCACCGATTGACATGCCCTTTGATGTTTTCCTCAAGCACTGAGCTATCAAATTAAGAAAGCACAAGAACTGTGAGAAAGTCTTAAAAATTTAGAATAGGGGAACTTGGGCTGGTAATAGTACAGAAGAAACATGAGATGGAGAGCACGTACTGCGAAGGATCTATGGGGCAAGGGATCCACTGGCCTTCGGACCTTGAGTTGTGATTGCCACAGAATCTGGGTCCATGGAAATGGGAAAAGGTGAGATAAATTAATCAAAATGTGGATATAAAGAAATAGATCAGAACTTACAAGGAACCACTGAGAGGGGAGTTTGCACAAAATCTTTTTTTGTTGGGAAGCCAGAAGTTGCAGCGCTTGGCCTCCATGGTGCCTCCTATGTCACTTCACTCAAAAAGCAAACAGCCCTAAATTTTGGTTGTATAAGCCGGGCCAGAAGTTGAATTGATCAGAAGGATGGATCACAGCAATTCAACTGCAGATTAAAAAAACTAAAGAAAAAATGCAAAAGTGTAAAAAAAGAATATTACAAGCAAGCTTTCAACTAACTAAAATAGAAACAAAATCATTTGTTACAAAAGATTTAGGTCCTCTAAACTGCACAGTGAATTTCAGAGAGTAAAGTTCACAATCTTAACTGTTGATAAGAAAAATCAAAGGGATCAATTCTTACACATGTATGTTATGTTTTATAGGTGCTTGTATCTTATTTTCTCGTCAATAATAATGACTCTGTACATTATTCTATAAAATACATCCTACACTTGTTCCAGAAAACACAGCTAGGAGAGCTCCCCCTATTGGTCTAACAGTAGTTTGCGCAGGATTGATCGCATCGCCAATGGTGTGCGAATATCTGTGCTTTGATGCAATCACTCTCCGTATGTCTCTAATAACATAAGAGCTAGACCGCTACACTAAAGCAGTGCTACTAAATATCTGAAAATGAAGAAAAAATGCAGAAGGAAGACCCAACTAGTCAAAGGAACATATGAGAACAGAGAAGCTTGTTATCTTACCTGAACAGAAGATGAAAGTTGAGAACTTAAGGTGCGCTGCCACGGTTGCTCTGTAACGGCGCCCCAGCGGAGTGCGAAGTTAGTTGCAGCAGACAGCCATCCCGAAGCGAGAAAGAGGAAGGGAAAAAAGCTATAATCAGCAACGACATCGTTTTGGATTTTTTCTTTTTTTTTTTAGTTTTTTGCTTTTTCGGTCGTTTTTGAGGTGAAACTTTCGTGAAGACACGATTTAATTTTCGAGTGGATACTTAGCACTTTTGATTTGTCTGAAAATATTTTTCGTTTTATTTTTTATTTTTATTTTTAGATTTTTAAAATATCAAAATGTATTTGGTTTTAAAAAAAGAATCTGCTTAATTTGTTTAATTTGTTTATTTTTAAAATATATTTTAAAATTAAATTTGAGATAATAATATTATATTTATTAAATAATATATATTATTTGAATGGTTAATCTACTAAAAAAATTATTTAATATAATAAAATTTATTTAAATTTTACATTTTAAATATTTATTATTGTTTTTGTGTAATTTTAATTTATATTGAATCTTATTTATTTTATAGTATAAAGATATGTTTATTATATATTTATCAATTTATGGATTTCTACATATTGTTTGGAATAATTGTTTTCATATTAAAATATAAAAATTATAAACAAATTTTCTTTCATCCTCTCACTTTTAATAATAAAAAAATAATTACCCTCAACCGCTCCTCTCTACCAAAAAGAAAAAGTCACTACCCAGTATTTTAGTCGTTTTCAAACTTTTTTGACCAAAAATAAAAAATATTTATGCTGCCTCCATCACCGCCATACACAACTCAAGCTGCTTGCTGCATCATGCCACTCGCATAGATGGTCTTTGAAGACATGATTTGCTTCACTGCCATGTTTTACTCCATCAATGGTTGGCCTTGCTTCTACAAATGGCTCTTGCAAATGGAGCTTTATGAAGGTGTTATCAGATTGATGGCTTTTGTTGTTCCCACTAGCCTATTTGTGGGGTTGTGGTTTATCGTATCTATTAAGAAAGTGACCGCACAAGAGATGGTGTTCTAAGAGAGGATGACCAAGAGCAGTGGCTGCCTTGGACAAGGGAAGATACATCCAAGAGAGAAGTTTCTGGTTAGTGTTGTGATAGTTGGAGAAAAAATAACAAGTTCTTTTCAATTACGAACAAGCCACTGCATTTTCATTATGAAAATGTTTTCAAAAGTGTATGAAATATTTTGTTGGAAAGACTGAGAATGTGAAAATGATGTTTTCAAATTTTCAATTAATTCAGAAAATATTTTTCAATATAATCCAACCAAAAGCATTTTCAATGTTGTTTTCTATTTTCAGTTAAAATGAAAACAAAAAAGGGCAAACCAAACGTGCTCTAGGTTTTTCATGCTTAACATTTTCCAAAGGTGATTAATACAACATGGATTGCTCTTACACCCAAGTTTGAAGAAGGAAATCAAAGATTTCAAACCACTAAGCATGGTGGGGTGTATTTATAAAATTATTTCAAAGATTTTTGCTCAGAGGATGAAAATAGTGATGCCATCTTTAGTAGGGAAACCCAGACAACTTTCCACAGTGACAAGAAGATTTTGGATGGAGCATTAATTGCAAATGAGGCTGTATGGTAGCTATGTCACTCAAAAGAGAAGGCAGATCTCCTTAAATTGGACTTCCGTAAGGCCTATGATATAGTGAGATAGGTGTTTCAAGATGAGGTACTGTATCAAAATCGGATTTGGCCATGTATGGAGAAAGTGGATTATGCAATGCATTTTGACTACATCAATGCCTCTTTTTATTAATAGCTCTCCTTCAACCGCTTTTGAATTACAATGTGGGTTGTGTCAAGGTGATCCAATCTCACCTTTCTTATTTTTGCTGATAGTTGAAGTGTTTAATAGAATGGTATTGGCAGCAAAATCATAGGGATATATCAATGTGACCAAGATTGGTACAAATGGGGTGGATTTATCACATTTACAATTCACGGATGACACCCTGATCTTTGCTCTGGCTGATCTGGAATGCTAAGGAAATTGCAAATGCCTTCTTACATGCTTTTTCTACAAAGTCATATTTGAAAATAAATTATGACAAATTTGCCTTGATTTCTTTTGGATGCTCAGATGATTGGGATGAGTTTGCTAGACTTATGTTACGTTGTGCTATTCTTAAACGTCCTATTGTATATTTGGGCATTCCTCTTGTAGCTCCCCGATTTTCTGCTTGAGTGAAAATGACTAAAATGTTCCTAAGGTCATTTTCTACCTGGAATTCGAGGGTAGCTGACCCAGCAGTCCTCGAAAGGCTAACTCAATGTTTGAAGGGGATTAGATGACTCTTGAGTGGTTCCGGGATCAAAAATCTCGTTTTCTAAGGTTTCGAGTCAAAATGACCAAAATACCCCTATAGCATTTTTACATGGATATAAGTGTCGGATGAGCCCGAAACTTATCCAAATGGTTTTAAATGATGTTTTTATTTATTTCGCAACATCAGTGTAAGTCCCGGTAGTCCCGGGCAGTTTTTGTGTAAAATTACGATTTTGCCCATAGTATAGTGTTTTTGAGCTTAATCGTGTGATTAAGCAAATCTAAGTAATATTAGGCTCTAATAGAAGATTAATTAATTTCCATAATTAATCTAGAGTTAAAATAATTTATTAAAGTTAATTAGAACCTAAAATTGCTTAGATTAAACCTAAATCTCTTTTTAAATTCAAGATTCTTAATCATGGAATCTTGAATAGTATTTTCTCTCTCCAATTCCTTATAAGCAATTGTGTCTACAATTGTTTATGCATAAAATGAGTTTTAATTCCTCTAATGATGTATGAGCACTCCTTAATCATGTTTTGAGATTTCTAATTACATTTTTAGTTACCTAAACACTTAATTAACAATTCCTAATCTTAAACCTAACCTAATACACACCTAAACACATCATTAGCACACACTCAAAAGAACAAATCTCTCCCCCATGGCTTGAAGAAGCACACGGCCACCACACAACCTTGAAACACCACCCCACCACCTTGGATCATCATACAAACACCTAAACTTCCATTCTCAAACACAAGCTCACCAAGAGCACATTTCCTTCCTTTTTCTTTCATCAAGGCCGAATCATCATCACCATCCTAGGAGGTGTTGCTCGTATCATTTTCATCTTCAAGTCCAAGCTTTTTGTCTTCACTCTAGGTAGGAGTGTTTTCTAAACTTTGTCTTCTTGAAAATGAGTTCTTTCTAGCTTTCTCTTGGGTTTTCTTTTTGAAACTTTCTTTGGTTTCCCTTTCTTGTATTTTCGGCCTCTTGGCCTTGATGAGTACATGATAGCTCAATGATGAGGACTCCTAGATAATGACTATGTGTTCATCTCAAAGGAAACTCTAGAGCTTGAGGTTTTATTTCCTTTGAGTTCCAACTTTATTTTCTAACTCAAAAATGATTTTTACTCAAGAATACCTTTACTTTTCTTGCTATTATGATTTGGTATCTTTGTTCCTTTCTTTAACATTTAGGTTACCATTTTCCTTTTTGATCTTTGAAGTTTTATTTGTTCAAAAAGTTTTGCTTTCTTTGAGCTTGATGATGATGTTCAAGAACCTTATAATTCCTTTGAGAACTTGGTTCAAGAACTCTAAAGCTCTCTTTGTAATGAGATATGTGTTGGGTTATTATGTTGTTAAAGTCTTGGATGAGCTTTAGATCACCTTAAAATGAACCTTGCATCATGTTTATTTTATGCTTTGCACATCATGTTTACTTTCTTTGCTATCACTAAGTACCAAGGTAATAAAGGAACTTGCATTATCATGTTTATATTTCAAGTTCTCACCTAAATATCAAAGATAATAATATAATGCATACCATATTTATTTTATGCTTTGCACATCATGTTTACTTTCTTTGTTATCACTAAGTACCAAGGTAATAAAGGAGCTTGCATTATCATGTTTATATTTCAAGCTATGCATTATCATGTTTATGTTTCAAGTTCTCACCTAAATATCAAAGATAATAATATAATGCATCACATATTTATTTTATGCTCTCACTTTACTTTCTAGCAAAAACTAAAACAAGTGCATGAGCATGTTTATTTTTATGTCATCACTTTAATGAACCTAGAGCTCAAAGACTTGCCCATTGTTGTCTCAACAATGGTCTAAAAATATTTATTGCTTTTGGTCCCTATTTCGGCCCTAAGAGGCTTTGGTGTTTCCAAGTATTGAAAACTATGTTTTATAATTTTTCTAAGCTTATGTAAGTATAAGAAATATGTAGAACTAAGTTTTATGAATTTAGGACCTCTTGAGATAAAAATGATTTAGCTATTACCCTCTTAAGTATTTTTATGATTTTAGGTGATAAAAGTGTCCATAAATGAGTTTTGAAAGTTGAAAAAGGTTCCAAGAGAAACTAGTATTGTATGTGCTTTAGAAATTGTGTTTCATGTCTTTTATGGAGATGTTTGTTTCGGTTCTGCCTTGCTATGTTTGGCCACTGTATGAGCTGTGTTAATAATTATAAGATGCTTATGTTTGAGAAAAAATAATGTTAAGACTCATATGTGAAAGATAGGATAAGTTAGGAACTAGAAAAGAATTAATTTGAGAGTTTTAGATCCCTTAATGATGGAATTTTCTGGATTCTGTCCAGCAAGGTTTAGAAATGATAATCATGGTTCTAAATTAGTTTAAATGTGTAGGAATGACTCATAATTGGTTTAGGGCTTAATCTTGATGCTTTAGGAACAAACTGGACTTAGAAAGAGTCATTGTTGTGACTCCTAGGTACCCGTAAAGTTGGGATTTTAAATTCTGCATCCTTGAGGTCTAGAGATGTTCTTGACCATAGTGTGAGGTGAGAAATACTTAGTTATAACCTCATAGGTTCCCAAGAGACTAGGTTTTGATGATTTATAACTTAGATTGTGAGTTAAGGACCTTAAGGGTCGATGCATAAGATATTAAGAAGTCTTGAGTTTTTATGATTCTTAATTTTATGCAAGTATGATATATGATACATGAGCTTTATCTATGTGAGTATGATGTGTTTAAAATATATGCTATGATGAGTTTGGAATATATGCTATAATCTATGTAAGAATGATGAGTTTGAAATATATGTTATGATGTTTATCTATGTGAGAATGATGTATTAGAAGAATATGCTTGATGATGCATGAACCCTAAAATGTTTTATTGATGATACGTGAGGAAATGATTATTGAGATGTTAAGTTGTGTGATTAGCTTGTGGCATGAATTTTGGTTTGAAGGAAATTCAATTTAACAGCCGTTATGCTGCCGAATTTCTATCAAACCTAAAAGAGTTGAAAAATGTTTTAAAGTACCATATGAGTTGAAAACCCTGGGTGACACTGGTTAGGCCGAGCACCCCCCAGGATATTTTTATGTGACAAGCATTGAGACGTACTTCTCACCTTTCTACGGTGAGGAGGAGGCAAATCCGTGAGGGTATGTGCAGATGCAGCCTTACCAAAGCGGACAATTATTTGTGCACTCGAGGCCAGTAGAACGTTTCAAAGAATGAAATATGTTTATGTTACCCCCTCATTTTACCCCATATTAAATCTAGTGACGACTAGTTAGGATTAAGCTCATTCCTAGGCGATTAGGTGAGACGGAGATAGGAGGTTATGATAAAAATCGCCGGGGCGGTGTATCGGTTGGAAATAGGTGGATATGTTTTAAGAGGGTGGTTTTTGAGCAAAAGAACAAAAGAGATATGATGCTTTTAAGTCACATAAGTATGAGAAAAGTAAGAGTTGTAATATGCCCTTATGCCACTTGCATGAATCTAGATTGTTGTGATTTGTTGATTTATGTGCTCAAGTATTGCCATACATTCATGCTTAAACATGTTGCATTCATGACATCAAGATACATACTAAAAGAAATGGACCTTGGATAAATAGTTTCATAAACCCTAATAATGAATCTCATATGCATGAACACCTTTTATAAATAAACCCAAAGTTCCTGAGGATGTGAACGATGTAACCCTAGAATAGGAGATTCCTACTGAGATTCTTTAGTAAGATTCTCACTCTTTTCTCTTCTTTTTCTCGCTTCCGTCACATCTTGAGACTGATGGCGACATTCGTGGTCTTCATTGACACATCCGTCCGAGAGGCGCCTAACGAGAGCTCACGCTCAGCCTACACGTATGCCCACTCCTGCCGCCTTGCGTTCTTGGATCGATTACACTCCATTTCCCGGGTTCTAGTAGCGAGATGTTTTAGGGAGGCTTAGTGCACACACTCACATGTAGACTGGATAAACCTGCTTTTGTTTTGAGGTTATTCACTATAGGTGCACTCGGGTAGTGATGGTTTACTTTATGTTACTTTACGTTTCTCTGTTTCTATTGTACTTCCTTTCTGCTGTATTACAAGCTCTGCCCATCCCAATGAGAGTATGACGACTTATGTATTCTAAGTTATGTTATTAATGAAACGTTTCTCTTGTTGTGATGATTTATGCTCAGCTATTATATGTTTCCATTTCTGTGTTTCTCTATGAGTGTTAAGCGTGCTTTATATTCCTATTATTCGATTAGACTAAGAACGTGGCTCTCACTTTGTTTTATGTTTTCAAAAAAGAAAAATTTACCCGTAATTTCCGCTAAGTATTTCAATGAAAGAATGAGACTATGAAGTAATAGCCTAATGTTTAACCTAATGTGTTCTAGAAAGTTGGGTTAAAAATTAGGGTGTTACATTATGGTATCAGAGCAGTTCGATTCTCATGGAGCCTGAGGATTGGACTGACTATGCTTTATGAGCATAATACGATAGTTATGTCATGTGTTAAAGCTTGCTAGGGATAAGCTATAGGATAGGCATACATGACCGCTGTTGTTGCGTGTGCCATGGTAACTAGCTCATTTCACATGGAATGTTGGGCCTGATCAACTCAGTGTTTTGCTGTTTGATGTGTTTAGGAACCAATGCCACCGCGACGACAGCCTAGGGCTACGGCCGGAGATAATCAAGACAATGCGACTGCTGCTGTTCGTGACATGGCCCGAGCCATGGAACGTATGTTCGAAAGGATGAATCAACAAGCGCCTGCTGCTCCTGCTCCCCCTGCTGCTGAAGCAATCGAGCAAGCCCGCTTCGGTGAGTTCCGCAAGGCGAATCCACCAGTGTTCAGAGGGGCCCTGGATCCCGACAAGGCTGACGAGTGGATCAAGGATATGGAGAAGATCTACTCCGTGGTTGCCTGCTCAGAGGAACAAAAGGTTACTTTTGCTGCCTTCATGCTGAAATCTGACGCCGAGTTCTGGTGGACCGGCACCCGAAGACTGCTAGAAGCTGCTGGGAACGTCATTGACTGGGAACTGTTCAAGACCTACTTCTACGAGAAGTATTTTCCGGAGTCTGTGAGGAATGCAAAGGACATCGAATTCATGCAACTGACCCAGGGTGGGTCTTCTGTCGCCCAGTACACGGCAAAGTTCGAGGAGCTAATCAAGTTCTCGCGAGTGTTTCAAGGGAATCCAGATGAAGTATGGAAGTGCGTCAAGTACGAGGCGGGGTTGACTGCGGAGTTGAATTAATAGCACACATGGAGATTAGGGACTTTCCAACCCTAGTCAACAAGTGTCGCATCATGGAAGAAGGCTGGAAGAAGATCAATGCTTCAAGGGCAGAACGAGCCAAGGGGCTAGGACCTCAAGCCCTAAGGTTCAAGCCACGTCAGTCAAGGAACCACTACAACCCCTACCAGAGCAACCAGTTCAGGCAACAACCAACACATCAACAACAACAACGACCACCATTCCCTCAGCAGACTAGACCTCAAGCACGACCATCTTTTCAACATAACGGTCAGAGGAACTTCAACAACAACCAACAAAGAGGGCTGGGTGGTCCTCGGTTTAACCAAGGAGGGTCCAGCGGGGCCAAGAACAAGGCGCCACAAGGAACCCCTGCTGCTTACCCCGGAGCCGCACCTATGGATGTCTGTCCCAAGTGCGGGAAGAATCACGGGAACCGCCCATGCCTAGCCGGTCAGAACGCGTGTTTCAAGTGTGGCAAGCCTGGCCACTATGCGAAGGACTGCACTAGCAGAGGGACACCGAACCAGAGTGTTACTAGACTCTTCACCCTCAACGCGGAAGACGCCCAGAAATCCAACGATCTCATTCAAGGTATGTGCAAAGTAAATGGTAAACCCTTAACTGTACTATATGACTCTGGTGCTACTCATTCTTTTATATCACTTGCTAGTGTCGAGTCCTTAAATATGAGAGTCTCTAAACTTCCTTTTGATCTTATTGTTTCTACTCCTACCAATCGTCCTATTAATACTTGTCATTGTTGTTTAAACTGTCATCTTGTTGTAGAAAATAGGTCCTTTAACATAGATTTAATTTGTTTACCCTTGAAAGACATAGGAATTATCTTAGGCATGGATTGGCTTCACGCCAACAGTGTGTTACTAGACTGTGGAACCCAAACCGTAGTTTTTCCTTCTCCTCCCGAAAACATCACTCGACCCATTAGGTTGTACCTAAACTCTGCAGTGGTCTTCTGTCGTGGGGAGAAAACGATGGGATATGTTCTCCTAGCTGCTTGCGATGTAGACTTTGAGCAAAACCTAGGTGAAATACCTGTGGTGAGAGACTATCCCGAAGTATTCCCAAATGAGATACCCGAATTCCCTCCCGAAAGAGAAGTTGAGTTCTCCATAGAATTGGTTCCTGGAACAGGACCAATCTCTATTGCCCCATATAGGATGTCACCCATGGAGCTAGCAGAACTAAAAACCCAGTTGGAGGAACTGTTGGAGAAAAGTTTTATAAGGCCAAGTGCTTCACCTTGGGGCGCTCCGGTCTTATTTGTGAAGAAGAAGGATGGAAGTATGAGGATGTGTATAGATTATAGGCAGTTGAACCAAGTGACCATAAAGAATAAGTACCCATTGCCTAGGATTGATGATCTTATGGACCAGTTGAAAGGAGCAGTAGTGTTTTCTAAGATCGATTTGAGGTCCAGTTACCATCGATTAGGGTTAGAGATTCGGACATTCCTAAAACCGCCTTTCGAACTCGGTATGGACACTTTGAGTACAATGTGATGTCTTTCGGTTTGACGAATGCTCCCGCAGTTTTTATGGATTACATGAATAGGATCTTTCGACCCTATTTAGATCAATTCGTGGTTGTGTTCATAAATGATATTCTCATCTATTCGAAAACCCACGAGGAGCATGAACGTCATTTGCGGCTGGTTTTAGAGGTACTAAAAGTGAAGAAGTTGTACGCAAAGCTTTCTAAGTGTGGATTTTGGTTAGAGGAAGTAAAGTTCTTAGGACATGTTGTGTCAAAAGGTGGCATAGCTGTCGACCCAAGTAAGATAGAAGCTGTGATGAATTGGGATAGACCAACCTCTGTAACCGAGATTAGAAGCTTTTTGGGTTTAGCTGGTTATTACCGTAGGTTTATCAAAGGATTTTCCCAGTTAGCCCTACCCTTAACCAAGCTCACTAGGAAGAATACCCCGTTTGAGTGGAACACCGAATGTGAAAAAAGTTTCCTAGAGCTTAAGGAAAAGCTCACCTCAACCCCGGTTTTGGTTTTTCCCGACCCCAATGTACCCTTTGAGGTATATTGTGATGCTTCTGGCAAGGGTTTAGGTTGTGTGTTGATGCAGAATAGGCAAGTGGTAGCCTATGCATCCAGACAACTCAAGCCCCACGAGGTAACCTACCCCACCCATGACCTAGAGTTAGCAGCCATCGTGTTTGCCCTCAAGATGTGGAGACACCATTTGTATGGTGTAAGGTTTGAAGTGTTCTCCGATCATAAGAGTCTCAAGCATCTCTTTGATCAAAAGGAGTTAAACATGAGGCAGAGGAGATGGATGGAATTCCTCAAGGACTATGATTTCGGCTTAAGTTACCACCCCGGCAAGGCTAATGTAGTCGCCGACGCCTTAAGTCGAAAATCGTTATGTTTGTCAAGTATGATGGTTAATGAAGTTGGGTTAATAGAACAGTTTAGGAATATGAATCTGGGGATGTATGTGACTGAGAATGGCATCGTGATGAGTCATCTCACGGTGACCAGTGGGTTTAAGCAAAGGAGAGAAAATGAGGACTTTATGGAGACAATAGAGGCAGTTAAGGCCGGTAAATTGAAGGGTTTTGAGCAAGGCCCTGACTGGTTGTGGAGGTTTGAGGGGCGAATCTGCGTGCCCCAAGATGGCGGCGACCTCCGAGAGAAAATCTTGGAGGAGGCTCATAAGAGTCACTTTGCCATTCATCCTTGTGCTACCAAGATGTATCAGGACTTAAAGAGGATGTTTTGGTGGCCTGGACTAAAGAAGGATGTGGTCGCCTGGGTAAGTAAGTGTTTGGTCTGCCAAAAGGTTAAGATCGAACACCAAAAACCTTCTGGCATGTTGCAACCCCTGTCAATCCCTGAGTGGAAGTGGGAGAGTATATCGATGGACTTCGCGACAAGATTGCCAAAGACCCAAGCTGGCCATGATGCTGTATGGGTGATAGTGGATCGACTGACCAAGTCGGCTCACTTTCTACCTATTCGAGTCACGTACTCATTGGATAAATTGGCTCAGCTTTACATCCAAGAGATAGTAAGGTTGCATGGAGTGCCGTCGATGATAATCTCGGATAGAGATCCGCGGTTTATGTCACGTTTTTGGGGAGCCTTTCAAAAGGCATTTGGTTCAAAGCTGTGCTTGAGCACTGCTTACCACCCTCAGACGGATGGCCAATCGGAAAGAACCATCTAAACCCTGGAGGATATGCTGAGAGCCTGTGTCTTAGACCAGAAAGGAAGTTGGGATAAGTACATGCCATTAATCGAATTTGCGTATAACAACAGTTATCACGCAAGTATCGGTATGGCACCGTACGAAGCATTGTATGGAAGAAAGTGCCAATCACCCTTGTGTTGGTATGAACCCGGAGAACAAAGTGTCTTAGGACCTGATATAGTGAGGGAAACGACGGAGCAAATCAAAAGGATTAAGGATAGAATCCTAACCGCTCAAAGTCGGCAAAAGAGCTATGCGGACAAAAGGCGTAAGCCCTTGGAGTTCCAAGAAGGAGAACATGTATTTCTAAGAATCACTCCCACTACAGGAATAGGAAGAGCCATGAAAGTCAAAAAGTTGAGTCCCCGATTTCTCGGCCCTTTTGAAATTCTTCAGAGAATCGGATCTGTAGCCTACAAAATAGCCCTGCCACCCAATCATCAAATCTTCATGATGTCTTTCACGACTCTCAGTTGCGTAAATATGAGTCCGACCCTAGTCATGTCCTAGAACCAGAGCATGTACAGTTAAGAGAGGACCTCACTTTCAATGTACCTCCTACGAGGATCGTGGATCACGGGGTCAAGCAGTTAAGGAACAAATCTGTTCCTTTGGTGAAAGTGGCGTGGGGACGAGACAAGACAGAAGAGTATACATGGGAGCTGGAGTCAGAAATGAGGACGAAGTATCCAGAGCTTTTCTAAGGTAACGAATTTCGAGGACGAAATTCTTTTTAAGGAGGGGAGTAATGTAACGCCCCGATTTTCAGCTAGAGTGAAAATGACCGAAATGCCCCTGAGGTCATTTTCGGCCCAGAATTCGAGGAAAGCCGATCTGGCAGTACTCGAAGGGCAAACTCAATGTTGGAAGGGGATTAGATGACCTGTGTACCTTTCCGGAATCGAAAATCTCGTTTTTTGAGTTTTCGGGTCAAAATGACTAAAACGCCCCTGCGGTGTTTTACCTATTTGCAAGTGCCGGATGAACCCAAAACTTCTATAGATGGTTTTAAAAGGCATTTTTATGTATTTTACGACCTCAGTTTTAATTATGGAGGTCCCGGGCAAAATTAGTGCAAAATTATGATTTTACCCCTAGTTTCGTGTTTTTACGCTTAATCGCGTGATTAAGCAAACCTAAGCAATATTAGACTGTAATCGAAGATTAATTAATTTCCATAATTAATCTTGAGTTAAAATAATTTATTAAAGTTGATTAGAACCTAAAAGTGCTTAATTACAACTTAAAATCTTATTTTAAAATTCAAGATTTCTAGTCATGGAATCTTGAATAGTGTTTTCTCTCTCCAATTCCTTAAATTATGGAATTTTGTCTACATTGTTTTATTCATAAAATGAATTTAAAATCTCCTAAATATGTATGAGTACTCCTTAATCATGTCATAAAGGTTCCTAATCACATTCTTAGTCACCTAAACTTTTGCTTAATGACTCCTAACCTTACACCTAAGCTAATACACCCCTAAACACATCACTAACACACTATTACATGACCAAAACTCCTTCCTCCCTTGCTGCATCAGACCTGCATGAAATTCATCATCCATTTTATCACAATTTAATTTTATTTCACACTCCAAAGACTATGGTTGAAGCCATGTCATCAAAGTGCAATTCTCTCACCTCATGTTCCATGAGGATTCATTCTCCTCCACACATGCCTCACCTCATGTTCCATGAGGATTCATTCTCCTCCACTCATTCACTCTTATTCTTCTCTATAAATACCATGCCTAGATGAACCTTTGCTACACTTTGTTCATTTGCTAAGTTTAGTTTTTAGTTTTTCTCTAAGTTCTTCCTTTTTCTCTCAAATCTCAAGAGCATTCTTCTTCTTCATCTTCTTCTTTTCCTTTTGAAACATCATCACACAACCTTGAAACACCACCCCACCACCTTGGATCATCATACAAACACCTAAACTTCCATTCTCAAACACAAGCTCACCAAGAGCACATTTCCTTCCTTTTTCTTTCATCAAGGCCGAATCATCATCACCATCCTAGGAGGTGTTGCTCGTATCATTTTCATCTTCAAGTCCAAGCTTTTTGTCTTCACTCTAGGTAGGAGTGTTTTCTAAACTTTGTCTTATTGAAAATGAGTTCTTTCTAGCTTTCTCTTGGGTTTTCTTTTTGAAACTTTCTTTGGTTTCCCTTTCTTGTATTTTCGGCCTCTTGGCCTTGATGAGTACATGATAGCTCAATGATGAGGACTCCTAGATAATGACTATGTGTTCATCTCAAAGGAAACTCTAGAGCTTGAGGTTTTATTTCCTTTGAGTTCCAACTTTATTTTCTAACTCAAAAATGATTTTTACTCAAGAATACCTTTACTTTTCTTGCTATTATGATTTCGGTTTCTTTGTTCCTTTCTTTAACATTTGGGTTACCATTTTCCTTTTTGATCTTTGAAGTTTTATTTGTTCAAAAAGTTTTGCTTTCTTTGAGCTTGATGATGATGTTCAAGAACCTTATAATTCCTTTGAGAACTTGGTTCAAGAACTCTAAAGCTCTCTTTGTAATGAGATATGTGTTGGGTTATTATGTTGTTAAAGTCTTGGATGAGCTTTAGATCACCTTAAAATGAACCTTGCATCATGTTTATTTTATGCTTTGCACATCATGTTTACTTTCTTTGCTATCACTAAGTACCAAGGTAATAAAGGAACTTGCATTATCATGTTTATATTTCAAGTTCTCACCTAAATATCAAAGATAATAATATAATGCATACCATATTTATTTTATGCTTTGCACATCATGTTTACTTTCTTTGTTATCACTAAGTACCAAGGTAATAAAGGAGCTTGCATTATCATGTTTATATTTCAAGCTATGCATTATCATGTTTATGTTTCAAGTTCTCACCTAAATATCAAAGATAATAATATAATGCATCACATATTTATTTTATGCTCTCACTTTACTTTCTAGCAAAAACTAAAACAAGTGCATGAGCATGTTTATTTTTATGTCATCACTTTAATGAACCTAGAGCTCAAAGACTTGCCCATTGTTGTCTCAACAATGGTCTAAAAATATTTATTGCTTTTGGTCCCTATTTCGGCCCTAAGAGGCTTTGGTGTTTCCAAGTATTGAAAACTATGTTTTATAATTTTTCTAAGCTTATGTAAGTATAAGAAATATGTAGAACTAAGTTTTATGAATTTAGGACCTCTTGAGATAAAAATGATTTAGCTATTACCCTCTTAAGTATTTTTATGATTTTAGGTGATAAAAGTGTCCATAAATGAGTTTTGAAAGTTGAAAAAGGTTCCAAGAGAAACTAGTATTGTATGTGCTTTAGAAATTGTGTTTCATGTCTTTTATGGAGATGTTTGTTTCGGTTCTGCCTTGCTATGTTTGGCCACTGTATGAGCTGTGTTAATAATTATAAGATGCTTATGTTTGAGAAAAAATAATGTTAAGACTCATATGTGAAAGATAGGATAAGTTAGGAACTAGAAAAGAATTAATTTGAGAGTTTTAGATCCCTTAATGATGGAATTTTCTGGATTCTGTCCAGCAAGGTTTAGAAATGATAATCATGGTTCTAAATTAGTTTAAATGTGTAGGAATGACTCATAATTGGTTTAGGGCTTAATCTTGATGCTTTAGGAACAAACTGGACTTAGAAAGAGTCATTGTTGTGACTCCTAGGTACCCGTAAAGTTGGGATTTTAAATTCTGCATCCTTGAGGTCTAGAGATGTTCTTGACCATAGTGTGAGGTGAGAAATACTTAGTTATAACCTCATAGGTTCCCAAGAGACTAGGTTTTGATGATTTATAACTTAGATTGTGAGTTAAGGACCTTAAGGGTCGATGCATAAGATATTAAGAAGTCTTGAGTTTTTATGATTCTTAATTTTATGCAAGTATGATATATGATACATGAGCTTTATCTATGTGAGTATGATGTGTTTAAAATATATGCTATGATGAGTTTGGAATATATGCTATAATCTATGTAAGAATGATGAGTTTGAAATATATGTTATGATGTTTATCTATGTGAGAATGATGTATTAGAAGAATATGCTTGATGATGCATGAACCCTAAAATGTTTTATTGATGATACGTGAGGAAATGATTATTGAGATGTTAAGTTGTGTGATTAGCTTGTGGCATGAATTTTGGTTTGAAGGAAATTCAATTTAACAGCCGTTATGCTGCCGAATTTCTATTAAACCTAAAAGGGTTGAAAAATGTTTTAAAGTACCATATGAGTTGAAAACCCTGGGTGACACTGGTTAGGCCGAGCACCCCCAGGATATTTTTATGTGACAAGCATTGAGACGCATTTCTTCTCTGCTACGGTGAGGAGGAGGCAAATCCGTGAGGGTATGTGCAGATGCAGCCTTACCAAAGCGGACAATTATTTGTGCACTCGAGGCCGTGAGAACGTTTCAAAGAATGAAATATGTTTATGTCACCTCCTCATTTTACCCCATATTAAATCTAGTGACGACTAGTTAGGATTGAGCTCATTCCTAGGCGATTAGGTGAGACGGAGATAGGAGGTTATGATAAAAATCGCCGGGGCGGTGTATCGGTTGGAAATAGGTGGATATGTTTTAAGAGGGTGGTTTTTGAGAAAAAGAACAAAAGAGATATGATGCTTTTAAGTCACATAAGTATGAGAAAAGTAAGAGTTGTAATATGCCCTTATGCCACTTGCATGAATCTAGATTGTTGTGATTTGTTGATTTATGTGCTCAAGTATTGCCATACATTCATGCTTAAACATGTTGCATTCATGACATCAAGATGCATACTAAAAGAAATGGACCTTGGATAAATAGTTTCATAAACCCTAATAATGAATCTCATATGCATGAACACCTTTTATAAATAAACCCAAGGTTCCTGAGGATGTGAACGATGTAACCCTAGAATAGGAGATTCCTACTGAGATTCTTTAGTAAGATTCTCACTCTTTTCTCTTCTTTTTCTCGCTTCTGTCACATCTTCGTGAGACTGATGGCGACATTCGTGGTCTTCATTGACACATCCGTCCGAGAGGCGCTCCTAACGAGGAGCTCACGCTCAGTCTACACGTATGCCCACTCCTGCCGCCTTGCGTTCTTGGATAAGTTACACTCCATTTCCTCAGGTTCTAGTAGCAGATGTTTTAGGGGAGGCTTAGTGCACACACTCACATGTAGACTGGATAAACCTGCTTTTGTTTTGAGGTTATTCACTATAGGTGCACTCGGGTAGTGATGGTTTACTTTATGTTACTTTACGTTTCTCTGTTTCTATTGTACTTCCTTTCTGCTGTATTACAAGCTCTGCTCGTCCCAATGAGGGTATGACTACTTATGTATTCTAAGTTATGTTATTAATGAAACGTTTCTCTTGTTGTGATGATTTATGCTCAGCTATTATATGTTTCCATTTCTGTGTTTCTCTATGAGTGTTAAGCGTGCTTTATATTCCTATTATTCGATTAGACTAAGAACGTGGCTCTCACTTTGTTTTATGTTTTCAAAAAAGAAAAATTTACCCGTAATTTCCGCTAAGTATTTCAATGAAAGAATGAGACTATGAAGTAATAGCCTAATGTTTAACCTAATGTGTTCTAGAAAGTTGGGTTAAAAATTAGGGTGTTACAATATTCATACTCATCACCAAATCCAACCAAACACACCCTATCGCCTAGGAATGAGCTCAACTATGTTTATACTCATCACCAAATTATTCTTATTATCAAGTCCAACCAAATACACCCAAATCCAACCGTAAACACCCATATTGCCTCAATGAGCTCAAACCTAACTAGTTTTCACTAGATTTTTAAGAGGGCAAAATAATGGGTACATACTCTCTCTCATTCAATTCTGACAAACACGGTAGACATAACATCTCAACAATTCATAATCAATTTCTACATCATCATAACATCATCATAAAAGATCACATCATCATAACTCATATAAATAATGCTCGTGTATCACATATCACACCTCATATATCATCACATCATGCATATCAACATATCATACTTGCATTACCAAGCTAAAAGCGAGAAAATCTCTTAATGTCTTATGCATTGACCCTTATGGTCTTTCACTCACAATCTAAGTTATAAATAATCATATCCTAAACTCTCGGGTACCTATAAGCTCATATCTAAGTATTCCTCACTCAATACTATGATCATAAATATCTCTAAACCTCAAGAATACAGAATCCATAATCCTAACTTTACGGGTACCTAGGAGTCACAACAATGACCCTTTCTAAGCCCGGTTTGCTCCTAAGGCATCAAGATCAAGTCCTAAACCATTTATGAGTAATTCCTACACATTTAAACTAATTTAAATCCATGATTATCACTTTTAAACCATGATGGACAGAATCCAAAAAAATCATTTACTAAGGGATCTAAAACTCTCAAATTAATTCTTTTCTAGTTACTAACTTCTCTTATCTCTCACATATAAATTTTAACATCAAATATACATGATTATACTCATATTATCATCATCAAAACAACATATAATAGTGAGCAGAGCAAGCAAGGCAGAACTGAAATCATCTCCAAACAAACAAGGCACAAAACTTGATTTCTAGAACACATAAAAACTAGTTTCTCTTGGGAACCTTTTGAAAGCTTTCAAAACTCATTGATAACTAGTTTTATCAACTAAAATCCTCAAAATACTTTTAGAGGCAGTGGCTATTTTAAATTAGTCTCAAGAGGTTCTAAATTCATAAAACTTGTTTCTAGATATTTCTTGAACTCATCAAAGCTTAGAAAAATTATGAAACATAGACTTTAGTACTTGTAACAAAGTAAGCCTCCTAAGGCTGAAATCATAAGCTAAAGAATACATTCCTTTTTTCAAGCCTTTGTTTGAGGAAATAAAGGGCAAGTCTATGAGCTCTAACTCATCTTAAGTTGTGACATAAAAGTAAATATGCAATGCACTTTATTTTAGTCTTTATTTAGAGGTGAGGACATAAAATAAATATGCTATGCAACTCTTTATTATCTTAGAAATTTAGTGAGAACATAAACATAGATATGGAGATGCAAGTTCATTCTTTAATCTTAAGCATTTAGTGATGACATAAAATGTAAACATGGATGCAAAGTCTTTTATCTTAACTTAGAGCTCATATGAAACTTTTAAAGAGAAAAACAAATCTCAACCCAACACTCATCTCATCACAAAGAGAGCTTTAGAGTTCTTGAACCTAGTTCTCAAAGGGACTACATGGTTCTTGAACATCATCATCAAGCTCAAAAAGAAGTAAACTTTAGAAGAAAACAAAACTTTAAAGAAGTAAGAACCAAAACAACATTATTTTTAGAGATGAAATAAATATAAGAACACTTTAAAATTTTTAACAAAACCTTTAAAGGAAAGCACATGGAAGCCGAATCATATAGGAAGGAAAAAGGGAAGAAAAACCAAAACCTTGCTAGATCAAGAAACAAAACTCAAGCTTTAGAGGTTTTTTGGAGATGAACACAAGGTCATCATCTAGAAACTCTCATCATCAAGCTATCATGTTTAAGAAGAAAAGGCCAAGAGGCCGAAATGGAAAAAGAAAAGGAATGTAAAGGAAAGCTCAAAAAGAAACCAAGAGAAAACTAGAGAAAACACATTTTTGAGTAAAACAAAGTTTGAAAAGAAACTCCCTACCAAGTGTGAAGACAAAGGCTTGATCTTTGGGGTGAGGATGAAAAGAAAATCTCCTTCCAAAGTGAAGAACAAGATTCGGCCAAGGAGGGTGAAGAAGGAAAGAAAAGTGTTTTATGTGAGCTTTGTGTTTGAGAAAGGAAGCTTGGGTGTTTAGATGATGATCTATTGTGGTGGTGTGGTGGTTTGAGGTGGTTTGTGGTGGTGAAATAGTTTCTAAGTGGTGAAGAAGAACTTGGAGTTGAGAGAAAGTAAGAGAGCTTTTTTGGTCACAAACTCAAATAAAAAAGCAAATGGTAAAAGTGTGAGATTTCTTTACACTTTGCTATATATATTATGGGTTGAAAATTGAAATGTGGAGGTGAAATATGGGGGGAAAGTGCACGAAATTTTGGAGCCTTTTGGGGAGAAAAATATCTCCTCAAAGTGGTCATTCAAGGCATGGTTTGAGGTATGGAAGTCATGGTGCAAGGTATGGCTTCAAGTATGGTAATTTCCCTTTGTTTGAATTTAAAATAACCCTTCTAGAAGGCAAGGAGGGCTGGCTGAATTTGAGCCACAAAAATGAGAGAAAAAGTCTTCTAGAAGTGGTCATATGAAGCATGGATGAAAGCATGGAGGTTATGACTCAAAGCATGGTTCTTTGTGAGGTGGAAGCATGGTCTTTGGAGTGTGAAATAAAATTAAATTGTGATAAAATGAGGTATGAATTTTGGCCAGGTCTGATGAAGCAAGGGAGGAGGGAGTTTTGGTCATGTAATTGTATAATAGTGATGTGTTTAGGGGTGTATTAGCTTAGGTGCAAGGTTAGGAGTCATTAAGTATAAGTTTAGATGACTAAGAATGTGATTAGGAACCTTTATGACATGATTAAGGAGCACTCATACATATTTAGGAGATTTTAAATTCATTTTATGAATAAAACAATGTAGACAAAATTTCATGATTTAAGGAACTGGAGAGAGAAAACACCATTCAAGATTCCATGACTAGGAATCTTGAATTTAAAATATGATTTTAAGTTGTAATTAAGCACTTTTGGGTGCTAATCAACTTTAATAAATTATTTTGACTCAAGATTAATTATGTAAATTAATTAACCTTCGATTAGAGCCTAATATTGCTTAGGTTTGCTTAATCACGCGATTAAGCGTAAAAACACGAAACTAGGGGCAAAACTGTAATTTCACACTAATTTCGCCCGGGACCTTCGGGACCAAAACTAAAGTCATCGTCCTACATAAAAACGCCTTTTAAAACCATCTGGAGAAGTTTCGGGTTCATCCGGCACTTGCAAACGGGTAAAACACCGTAGGGGCGTTTTGGTCATTTTGACCTGAAAACTCGAAAAACGAGATTTTTGATCCCGGGAAGGTACACAAGTCATCTAATCCCCTTCCAACACTGAGTTTGCCCTTCGAGTACTGTCGGACCAGCTTTCCTCGAATTCCGGGCTGAAAATAACCTCAGGGGCATTTTGGTCATTTCCACTCTAACAGAAAATTGGGGCGTTACACAAACCACCACACCACCGCCTTGAATCATCTTCTAAACACTTAAACTTTCATCCTCAAACACAAACTTATACAAAAACACATTCCTTTCCTTTTTCCTCCTCTAGGCCGAGTCATCATCATATTGGGAGGAACTTTTCTTCCCATTCTCATCTCAAAGACCAAGCCTTTTTCATCTTCATACTTGGTAAAGAGTTGTTCTAAAGTTTTTGTTTTACTAAAAAATGTTGTTTCTATGAACTTCTCTTGGTTCACTTTTTCGGCTTCTTCTTTATCCTTTCCTTTTGATTTTTGGCCTTCAAGGCCTATTTTGTTCTTCATAATAGCTTGATGATGAGTGCCTTTAGATGATGACTGTAACGCCCCGATTTTCTACTAGAGTAAAAATGACCGAAATGCTCCTGAGGTCATTTTCGGCCCAGAACTCGAGGATGGCCGACCCGGCAGTCCTCGAGGGGCAAACTCAATGTTTAAAGGGGATTAGTTGACTTGTGAACCTTTTCGGGAGCGAAAAACTTGTTTTCTGAGATTTCAAGTCAAAATGACCAAAATACCCCTATTGTGTTTGGCACTGGTATGAGTGTCGGATGGGTCCGAAACTTCTCCAGATGGTTTTAGAAGGTGTTTTTATGTATTTTGTGACCTTAGTTTTGGTCGTGGTGGTCCCGGGCAGTTTTTGTGCAAAATTATGATTTTGCCCCTAGTTTTGTGCTTTTAAGTTTAATCGTGTGATTAAGCAAACCTAAGCAATATTAGGCTCTAATCAAAGATTAATTGATTTTCATAATTAATATATAGTCAAAATAATTTATTAAAGTTAATTAGAACCTAAAATTGCTTAGATTAAACTAAAATCTCATTTTAAATTCAAGATTCCTATTCATGGAATCTTGAATAGTATTTTCTCTCTCCAATTCCTTAAATTATGGAATTGTGTCCATATTGTTTATTCATAAAATGAATTTAAAATCCTCTAAATGTGTATGAGTTCTCCTTAATCATGTCATAAAAATTTCTAATCACATTCTTAGTTACCTAAACCTATGCTTAGTGATTCCTAATCTTGCACATAAACTAATACACCTAAACACATCACTAACACACAATTACATGAAACAATTTCTCTCTCCCTTAGGCTATTAAGGTATGGCCGAACCCCTCCCCCCTCATTTCTCACATGTTGAAATTGTTTCACACTCCATAGCCATGATTCAACCATGCTTACACTTCACCTTGAACCATACTTTGAGTCATATACACCATGCTTTCATCCATGCTTCATATGACAACTTCTAGAAGACAATTTTTCCCCATTTTTCTGCCCAAAAACCATCAGCCCCCCTTGCCTTCTAGAAGGATTATTTCAACTGAAATCAAAGAGAGAACACCATACTTTGAACCATGTCTTAGCCCATGCTTGTCATACCATTAACCATGCTTTGAATGACAAGTTGTAAGAGATATTTTCCTCCCCAAAGCCTTGTGAACCACACGGCCAGCCCCTCCCCTTGTGCACCTTCATTGTTTTATCTTCTATAAATAGGTGCCTTAGATGAACTTGTGTTACTTTTGATCATTTGGCAAGTTTAAGCTTTCAAGCATTCTTTGCAAGTTCTTTCCTTTTCCTCTCAGGTTCTTCATTTTCTCTCAAGTTCTTAAGAACTTTCTTTCATCTTCATCTTCATTTCCTCCTTGAATCTTCATCTCATAACCTCAAACCACCATATCACAACCTTGAATCACCTCCTAAAACACTTGAACTCTCATCCTCAAACACAAACACTTCCAAAACATATCTCCTTTCCTTTTTCCTCTTGGTGGCCAAATCATCAGCATCAATCTAGGAGGAGTTGTTCTTCTCATTCTCATCCTCAAGACCAAGCCTTTGTCATCACACTTGGTAGGGAGTTGCTCTCTAGTTTTTGTTTTGTTCAAAAATTTGATTTTCTTGAAGTTTCTCTTGGTTTCTTTTTAAGTTCTTCCTTGCTTTTCCTTTTCTTTCTTTTTCGACCTCAAGACCTTGATATGAGCATGATAGCTTGATGATGAGTGCCTCTAGAGAATGACCTTGTGTTCATCTCCAAGAGACCTCTAGAGCTTGAGTTTTCCTTTCCTTGAACCTTATTTATGTTACTTAGCTCACATGGTTTTTAACTTAAGAAAAATTAATCATAAGGTTTTTAATAAACTCAAGGCCTATCCTTGTCAACCTTAAAGTTGGCCAGCACATTCTAGAGTTATGCTCTAGTTAGGGGTCTTAAGTACATAATAAAGAACTTGGTATATATTTTCCTTCTTGTGATTTCGGTTCTTGTTTCCTTTACTTTATGTTTCGGTTTTTGTTTATATTTCCTTATGGTTTTGTTTCACTTTAAGTTCATTTCCTTGGAGCTTGATGATGATGTTTAAGAGCCATGTAGTTCCTTTGAGAACTTGGTTCAAGAACTCTAGAGCTCACTTTGTTAATGAGATAAGTGTTGGGTTGAGATTTTTGGTTCTCTATAAAAGTCTTGTATGAGCTCTAAGTTAAGATAAAAGGAACTTGCATCCATATTTATCTCTATGCCATCACTAAACTTTCAAGATAAAAGAATGGACTTGCATCTTCATATTTATGTTTATGTTCTCACTAAACCTCTAAGATAATAATGGATTTGCATAGCATATTTATTTTATGCTCTCACCTCTTAATAAAGACTCAAACAAAGTGCATTGCATATTTATGTTTATGTCATAACTTAAGAGATTTAGAGCTCATGGACTTACCCATTATTATCTCAAACAAAGTTTGAAAATATATGTCTTTTACCTCTTTGGTTTTCGGCCTTGTGATGATGTTGAGTCTTAGAATGAGATTCATCTAGTTACAAGTGCTAACACTCATGTTTCATGATTTTCCTAAGTCTAGATGATCTTAAGAAATGTTTTGAGTTAGATTTCATGATTTAAATCCCTCTTAAGACTAATTTAAAAATGGCTACTGCCCTCTTTGGTTTTATGATGGTCTTAAAAGAAATAAATTGTTTTTAAGTGTGTTTTATAAGTTTTAGAAAGGTTCCAAGAGAAACTAGCTAATAATTATGTGCTTTAGAAATGAAGTTCTATGCATTACTTGATGGAGATGTTTTCGGTTCTACCATGCTTGGTTGCTCACTGTGTGATGCTGTTTTAATGATGATAAAATGAGTATGTTCATGCATATTTGATGTTAGAATTAATTTGAGAAAGTTAAGACAAATTAATAACTAGAAAGGAATTAAAATGAGACTTTTAGATCCATTAGAAAGTGAATTTTCTGGATTCTGTCCAGCAACGGTGAAATTAGTAAATGATGATTTATAATTAGTCTAAATGTGTAAGAACTACCCATAATTGGTTTAGGAATTGATCTTGATGCTTTAGGAACAAACAGAATTTAGAAAGGGTCAAAGTTGTGACTTCTAGGCACCTGTAAAGTGTAAACTATAGATTCTGCACTCTTGAGTTTTAGAATTGTTTATGATCATAGAATTGAGTGAGGAATACTTAGATATGAGCCTATAGGTACCCAAGAGCTTAAGTCGTGATAATGGACAACTTATATTTCAAGTTAAAGGACCCTACGGGTCAAAGAATAAAACTTTAAGAGACTTTGATGCTTCGAGTGGATATTACAAGTATGATATGATGATTTATGAATTATGATGAATGTTTGATTCAGTTGTTATGACTATCATGTTTATGCAAGTTGATTGAGAAATGCATATGTGTTGTGAGACTTGTGGCATAAAGTAGTTTGAAGGAAATTCGGTGTACAACTGTTATGCTGCCGAATTTTCATCAAATCTAAAGAGCTTGAGAATTTTTTTGAAGTATCATATGAGATTAAAACCCTGGGTGACACTAGTTCGGTCGAGCACCTCCAAGAGATTTTTATGTGACAAAGTACTGAGACGCGCTTTCCTGGGTGACACTGGTTTGGCCGAGCACCCCCAGGAATGACAAATCCGTGAGGGTATAAATAGATGCAGCCTACCAAAGCGGACAAATTACTGTGGCTAAATGCCGGCAAAGCGTTTCAAAGAAGGTATATCCTAAGAGAGGCAATCCTTAGCCCCTTAACTCGTACTTGAGAAGTCAGGAATTTTATTATGTTTTTCGCTTATCCAGATGATAAGTACGAACTAGTGACGACTAGTTGAGGTATGAGCTTATAACCTAGATGATGTTTTAGGGTGGCCCTATATTGCTAAGGCATGATGTTCTAAGTCACAAAGTTGAGGAAAGTACTACTTGAAAGTTATATGTACCACTTTATGCCACTTATATGCTTCTTTATGTGATGAATTATTAAGTTATTTGCTTAAGGTATTACCATGCATTCATGCTTTGATATGTTGCATTCATGACATTGAGATGCATTCTAAAAGGAACGAACCTTGGATAAATTAGTTTTATAAACCTAACAAATGAATTTATATGCTTGCTCACCTTTTAATAAAAAACCCAAGGTTCTTGAGGATGTGAACGATGTAACCCTAGATAAGAGGTCCCTACTAAGATTCTTTAGTAAGATTCTCACTCCCTTCTCTTCTTTCCTTCTTTCCCGTCACATCTTCAGAGCTCAATGGTGACTTTCGTGCTTTTTGACACGCCAGTTTAGGAGGTACATTACGACCTGGATCACCGCTCCTATCATTTCGAGGGTCGATGTGCCATACATGTTTTTGTGTATATGGGATTACCTTTTGCTTACCCTGTGTCCAGCTACCGCTTCACCCCTACTGCTTCGTTTGGCAACGATGATCCAATCTTTGAGCGCACACGCCCCCGTGATGAGCAGACTCGTCATGCTCGTCTATCCGCCTCGGCTGTATGTGGCTACCCTGAGTATGTTCCCCGCTCGCAGCGATCGAAGACTGACCCATCCGAGGACTCCCTGACACGTATCCATAGCAAGGATACGATGACTCAGCCCTGTCAAGCTCGGTGACTAGAGATGCGTCCACGCCGTGGAGGCCATACCCAACCCTCGTTTCGTCTATTCACCTCCGAGGAGCTCGTGCAATTTCCTGGGTATATACCTCCACCGCCTGAGGGTTCTCACTGCCAGTAGACTTTGTTGGAAGGCTATTCGAGTGCTCGAGGCGTTGTGAGGATTTCCCCCTCTGTAGTATCTTTTGATAGGGGGATTCTAGTTTAGCACTCATAGTTTTAGTGGGAGGGTAGTGTAGTTGTTTTTTACCCTTCGTCGTACCATGTATTTTACTGCGTTTGTATTTTCTTGTTATTTCCTTGTATCGAAAGCTCGACCCGATTCTATAAGGGTGTGACTTTATATATCTTTAATTATTATATTAATGAAAGTATTTCCCTTGGTGTGTCATTGATGGTTTCATGTGCTATATGCTCTTTTTTTTTTCTGTTTACTCTGTATGAATTGCAATATATGTTTAGTTATGATATTCGTCAACGCGGCTCTCACTTTGCTTTTATATTTCAAAAAAAAAAAATTTACCCGTATCTTCCGCTAAGTATTTTAATAAAAGAATGAGACTAAGAAGTAATAGCCTAATGAATAACCTAAATATGTTCTAGAGTATTGGGTTAAAAATTAGGATGTTACAATGACTTTGTGTTCATCTCAAAGAGACCTCTAAAGCTTGAGTTTTTCCTTTCTTCAAGTTCTTTATATATTACTTAGCTCACTAATGATTTCAACTTAAGAAAATACTTATAAGGATTTCAATAAACCCAAGGCCTACCTTTGTCAACCTTAAAGTTGGCGGTACGTTCTAGAGTTTACTCTAGATAGGGGTTTTGAGTACATAATAAAGACTATGAGATATTTTTCTTTTTCCTTATAGTTTCGGTTTCTTGTTTTCTTTTCCTTTTGAAGTTTTGTTTTGTTGAGTTCATTTCCTTGAAGCTTGATGATGATGTTCAAAGAACCGTGAGATTTCTTTGAAGCCTTGGTTCTTAGAACTCTAGAGCTTGCTTTATCTTGGTGATAATAAGTTTGGGTTGAGATTATATTTATCTAAAAGTCTTGTGTGAGCTCTAAGTGAAGTAAAAGAAACTTGCATCCATATTTATCTTTATGTCATCACCAAACTTCCAAGATTAAAGAATGAACTTGCATTCTCATGTTTATGTTTAAGTTATCACTAAATTTCTAAGATAATAATAGATTTGTATAACATATTTATTTTATGCCCTCACCTCATAATAAATAATAAAACAAGATGCATTGCATATTTTAGATTATGTCATCACTTAAGAAATTTAGAGCTCAAAGATTTGCCCAGTGTTATCTCAAGTAAAGTTTGGAAATGAGTATGCTTTATTCACTTGATTTTCGGCCATGTGATGATGATAAACTTGGTGTGAGTTTCATCTAGTCACAAGTGCCAAAACCTATGTTTCATAATTTTCCTAAGCATAGATGATCTCAAGAATGTTTTAAGCATGGTATTATGATTTAAATCCTTCTTGAGATTATGTTGACATAGCTACTGCCCTCATTGGTTTTATGATGATTTTAATGAAATAAATTAGTCTCAATTGAGTTTTAGAAGCTTTGAAAAGGTTTCAAGAGAAACTAGTAATTTGTGTGTGTTAGAAATAAAGTTCTATGCATGATATGACGAATATGATTTCGGTTCTGCTTGACTGTTTGCTCACTGTATGATGGTGATTTAATCATCTTAGAATAAATAGGTTCACGTATATTTGAGGTTAAAATTAATTTGAGAAAGCTAAGACAAGTTAGTAACTAGAAAAGAATTAAAATGAGATTTCTAGATCCCTTAGAAATGGAAATTCTGGATTCTGTTCTAGCAAGGATAATATTGGTAATAATGGTTTATAATTAGTGTAAATGTGTAGGAATCACTCATAATTGGTTTAGGAATTGATCTTGGTGCTTTAGGAGAAAATCAAACTTAGAAAGAGTCAAAGTTGTGACTCCTAGGTACCCGTAATTAGCAAAATATAGATTATGCACTATTAAGGTTTACAATTAGTTATGATAATAGAATTGAGTGAGGACTACTTAGTCGTGAACCTTTAAGTGCCTGAGAGATTAAGTCATGATGATAGAGAACTTAGATTTCAAGTTTAAAGGCCCTAAGGGTCAAAGCATAAGACATGATTAGAATCCTTGATAACTAGAGTTTATTATTTCAAGTATGTTTGTGAGGATACATGTGCTATGATGTGTATGCTTATGTGACTTTAAATTTATCATAATTATAGAAGTTGAATGAGAAAGTACATGTATTAAAAGTTATCATGGCATAAAGTAAAATTTGAAAGAAATTCGGTATATAGCTGTTATGCTGCCGAATTTCCGTCAAATTAAGAACTTGAGAATGTTTTTGAAAATGATATAGGATAAAGTCCTGGGTGACACCGATTCGGCCGAGCACCCCCAAGGACTGAGTCCTAATGTGATGTAGCACTGAGACATACTTCTCCCGCTCCGGTGGGGAGGAGGCAAATCCGTGAGGGTATGAGTGGATGTAGCCCACCAAAGTGAACAGTTCGCTATGCATTAGATGCCAGTAGAGCGTTTCAAAGAAGGAAATATTCCTATGAGAGGTGATCCTTAAGCCCCCTAGTCTGTACTCTAGTAGTCGAGGTTATTTTTATGATTTCTCTTATCAGAGGATAAGTAAGAACTAGTGACGACTAGTTAAGGTATGAGCTTATAACCTAGATGATGTTTTAGGGTGGCCCATGATGCTTAAGTACGAATTTCTTAAGTCACTAGTTGAGAAAATAGAAAAGTTTCACTTGAAAGTTTACCTTGCCACTTTATGCCACTTATATGTTTCTTGATGTTATATTGATTGCTGTCTTGCATAATATATACTCATGCATTCATGATTTGCTATGTTGCATTCATGCATCAAGATTCATTCTAAAAGAAACGAACCTTGGATAATTATATTTATAAACTTAATAATGAACGTTATATATGCATGCTCACCTCTTTATGATAAACCCAAGGTTCCTGAGGATGTGAACGACATAACCCTAGATAGGAGATACCTTGCTGAGAATTCTTTAGCAAGATTCTCACTCCTTTCTCTCTCTCTTTCTTTCCCGTCACATCTTCTGATCATGGCGATATTCGTGGTGTTCATAGACACCCTTACATGGGAGGTGCACTTTGATCCGAAGCACGGATCATACCATTTTGAGGGATGTTGCACCGTCCAAGACTTCATGTACATAGGACGTCCCTTCGCATATCCTGTACAGAGCTACCGCTTCTCCCTAACGTCTCCCTTTGGTGATGACTTGATCTTTAAGCGCACCCGCCCCCGTGATGAGCAGACCCAATGTGCTCGCTCGTTCCCCTCAGCTGTACGAAACTACCCGGAGTATGTCCCTTGATCGAGGAGGTTAAAGATAGACCTATCCAAGGACTCGCCGACGTACATTTACCTCGAAGAGTTCTGCCCCCACTCCCCCATTCAGGCGAAAGGGGAGTGAGGAGACGGTGATGCAGCCGAGGTTAGCGAGGAGAGTCGAGACGCGCCCTCGTCGCAGAGCACACATCCAGCTACCCCGCATTTGATCCCCACTCTGCTTGTTTACGTTGGAGGAACTTGAGCAGTTCCATGGTTACATAACCCCGTCACCCGAGGATCGTCGCCGCTAGCCATAAAGCGTCTTGAGGAGAGCTAGTACACACACACACATTACACGTAGTAGGGATAAACCTTCTTTTGTTACGAGGTTATCCATCTTAGGTGTACAAAGGTAGGAGTGTTTTATTTACGCTTTCCGTGTATTTCCGTTTCTATTGTATTTCCTTTTTTGTTGTATTTGTATAATCTTGTATCAAACTAAGTCCCATATTTAGATGGGCATATTATGAATACTAATGAAGTGTTTCTTTTGATGTGTTAATGTTTGTTCCATGTTCTATTATGCCTTGTTATCTTGTGATTCATTTTCCTGTCTTACGATGAACGTGGCTCTCACTTTGCTTTATGTTTTCAAAAAAAAAAAATTTATCCAAATTTTTCGCTAAGTAATTTAAGGAAGATTTTAAAAGAATGAGACTAAGAAGTAATAAACTAATGATTAACCTAAATACATTCTAGGAGCATTGGGTTAAAAATTAGGATGTTACACCTCTAGTGCTAACCCTTGAAAAGTAAAAACATTGAAGCTTGATTATCACAATCTAATTTGGGAAGGTGACCGGCATGTGGGGAATCCCATCCCCACGTAAGCCTACTGGGTGACGTGTCTTTCTGAATGCTTAATTTATCAATAAATATAATACTTAATATATGATCCCTTCTAAATATTTAGCATTTTTTTCTAATTAAAACATAATATTTAATTTCATAAACTAAAAGTATTTAATATTTTAAGCTCTGAAAACATCTTATCCAAATCCACTGATCCAGAAATCATAACTATTTGAGCACACAATATTAATCTTAAACTTGAAAATTTTGACATTTGAAAACTGACTTACAAATACATCTCTAGTTCATCACATAAATCTCTAACCATAGTTTACATTTCAATTACATACTTAATCTATGAAAATACTATAATATAGCAACATATATGCGTGGCTAGGATCCTGCCTACACATCTACTGGAGCACGCTAATCGAACATAGTCCTACTCTAGGTCTTACTGCAAAGTAAAATCACCATTGGAAATAACTACATCTTCAGAATAGAAATCCAAGCCGCCTCTGAACCTGCAACTATGAGAGGAAGAAAGAGGGGTGAGTCAACAAACTTAGTAAATGAGCTCTTACCCATCACCCACATGAGACAACCAATGAATATACATAATGCATATACATGCAACAATCATAAACCATTTGATATTTACATAAGTAGCTAGATAGGAAAACACTTTTCATTCTGTAAATTCATAAACAAGCATTTCTAAACTCATAATCAATCTTGAAATCATTTTAACTGAGGGTGCAGCAAAGCATCGAGAAACAATATTTGCTAAATATGATAAATACATATATAATATTAAAAGCTATAAAATCACAACTGTAAGATGGTTTCTGTAACATCCCCAAATTTATAACTAAGATAAATATTAATCTTAATTATCAATAGCAAAACCAAGAGAATCTGGACAAATGTTATGAAACACAACAAATAGACTACTTAAGTATGTCTAGAGAAAAATGCAAAGAATTACGAAAATGCCATCACTTAGTGGAAATTATGAAAATGCCCTTGCTATGTAAAGGAAATTACCAAACTACCATTGCCATATTAAATGACAAAGATACCCTTACTCTATGAATGGAATTACAAGAATACCACTATCATTGTCTAATTACAAAAATATCCTTGTCTTAGTTAAAGAAATTACTGCAATACCATTTGCACAAATCCCTAGACTTGTCTTTAGACAAGAATGAATCTAAGCCATTGGATTAAGATGATAACACAATAATTTAACCACATACATCATACACATTTCTAAATCACATACATGCACTAAAGGTTAGAAAATCTCCACTAACATCTTTGCACAAAACATGGAAACATGTTTTGCACAAAACATGGAGCATTTTCATCCAACATGTTTGCATAAAACATGGAAACATGTTTGCACAAAACAAGGAGCATTTTCATCCCAAAATTCAGCCAACATGTTTCCATAAATCATGCTTCAAGTGCTTTCCTTCTTCTGTTTTTTTCTCTAATCTTTCCACTATAAATACTCCTCAAACTCTCTTCAATTCAGAAACTCCCTAAGTGTTATTTCTTTCTTATTCTATCATTCTTCTTATGTTCTTCAAAGACTTCTCTTGATCCTCTAAACTTCATCCAAACACTTAAATCCTAAGTTCAAACTTTCACTAGCCCTCACAAGAGTTACAATCTTTAACTCTAGTGAGAAATATTTTCTTAAGCCCTCAAGTTCTAGAGCCAATATTCAAGGAGGGTCATCCACTCCAAAGACTCTTGTTTAAAGCTTAAGGAAGAAGAGAAGGACCCTTTTTAGACCCTACACAAGAGGTAGGAGTTTCTTCTTTATTTGTTCAAGTATTGTTGGCTTCTAACTTTGCTCATGGATAGAATGCTTCAAACTTGAGTTATTGTCAAAAGTTTTGAATAATTATAATTTTAGAAAACACAACCTGTTCTATTCTGCTATGGGTACTTTTATGATGTTATCAAACTCAAATATAACTTAAAAGATTGTATGTGAAACTTGAGTTAATAAAGATAACTTAAGACATGAACATGGAAGGTGCTGGAATTTCTAGTTATTTCTGGCAGTAGTTACTTCGAAAATTAGTGTTCATGAAATATGAAGGATCTCGAAATGAAAATATTTTTATTATAAACTAGACTCATTGTAGAACACTCTCCAAAAAGAATCACCTAAAACAGAGTTTCCTAGACCAAGATATAAATTTTTAAAGTAGAGCATAAGACTGAAACTTTAAATCTGACCTTGTAGTAGTAAAATAGGTGTAACTCACTCTAGAAAAATGCAAATAGACTGATTTCAACTTTGTTGGAGAGCTAACACATATAGGAATACACCCATGTATGTTATGTATAAAGCTTTGTACCACGTAAATACAGAATGAGAAATAAATTTCGGGATAGTGTACTGTGAAAGTGCAGTTTGGAAAGGTTCTGGCTAAGGAAAGACTTGGTATTTAAGCATGTCCATTGTGACCCACCTCTCTTTCCTGGGAACCCTCCTATGCATGGTTTACAGTTGATTTACACTATTCCAAAGATGTAAATGCTAAAATTTGATGAGTTAGGAATTTGGAACTACCTTTACTAAGCTGAGATAACAAGTATATAGAGAATTATAAACTTTCTTCTAAAAGATGTCAAAACTATAAATAAAAGAATCAAGTCTTGTAAAGAGAGAATTTTAAGAATTTAAGTAGAATAATAATCTTTAGGAGATATATATAAAAGTCATAATAAAAATATATAAAGAACCTCTAAAAATATCTTAAATGGTATTAATGTATTAATGGAAATACTAAGAGTACAAAGAAGACTAAGAGAAAAAGATAATACCAAGATATTCATAACCTATTAGGAACACTAGAGACCTAACTTGATAACTTAGGTTGCTTAATATGAATTATCTATGAGAATGTTTACTATGAGATTTACATGATATTGTCTATGTTACATGAAGTGATATACAGAAATGTGAATGTATTGATGAGATATTAAATGATAATGATAAAATAATTGACTGTGCCATGATTTATTAATGTGCATACATTCATGTTTCAAATGAAATAATAAATAGACCAACTCACTGCTTAATCCTCTTTGAAGATTAAGGTATTGATGATTTCACTCAGTGAGAATAAAAGTAAAACCTGAAAAAGTAGCAATGAAAGTCTGGAAAAGTGGACTTGAGCTAAACTCACGGCTTAACCCCCTAAACCGTTGAGATCACGGCAACGGAATGAAAACCAACAAGGTTGTGGCGGCGGCCACGGTATGAGCTCATTACCCTTTAGGGTGGTCTAAGGCATTGATGCATTCATCCCGTGAGTAATTAAGAAATATGTTGATGACATAAATGAAAGATGATGATCACTAAACAAGTGAATGTTGAGGATGATTAATCATAAAATGCATGCAGCTCCTAAATGATTATTGCTTATTAGTGGTTTTACATGATATGCTTATATGTATGCTTGATGAAATACTGAATGGATATTTCTGCTAATGTTCAAGATTAGTTTAAAAGTAACTGCACTTCGGCTAATCATGTTTGTGAAAGTTTGATAATTGAATCCTTACCTGTTCACCTTTTTATAATAAACCCGAAGTGACTGGGACGACAACGATGACACTTTTAGTACAAGTAGGAACTCCTACTGAGAAATCATGTATTTCTCACTCCTATGTTTATTTGCCCTTGTCGTTACCAGAGACAGACGTGTCCACCTAAAGCAACGAAGCTATAGCTGAGGAAGGAGGTAGCACGTGAAGATTTCAAACCGTTCAAGTAGGAGCATTCCGAGCTTTAGTTACATTATAGTTTGTGAGAAACAATTAGTAATAGTAGAACTTATATTGTTATTTGTAATAACTTATCAGTATGATATATGCCCTGTTGTGACTTATGTATTAAGTGATTATATTCCAGTTTATGTGATAATAGTTCTACACTTAGTCTCTTATTCCGCTTATTTAATTAAGTGCGCAATGTAACTTGATTATTATCTATAAAAGCGCTATGTATTTCACTTCTCGTTACAGGCTTAAGTTTTCAAAAAAATTAATTTATTTAAAGAAAAAAAAAACTTCCACTATTTTTCTAAGTTAATTTCAAAAGAAAATAAATACAAGGCAAAAGTGACAACTAATAGAATCCAAATGTGAACTTAAGCACAGTGGGGTTCTATTAGGGTGTTACAGTTTCTCAGTTCCTCATGAACAAGAGCACTTGCTGAAAATCATACAAGCACCTCGTGGATAAACTATGGGCACCTAACTAGGTCCCATTTTTTGTAACTATTGGGGTAAAACTGTCCTTTAGCATGGTACCAAGGTTAATGATCTCTTCACAGCCATTAACTAACTATCTGTTTCCTTATCTTTACTAGCTAAACTAGTTTGTCAAAAACCAAAACTGAATTCCTCGCGAGCTCAAGAGCCTAAATCTTAATACTCTGAGAGTTATGGATTGATATAACTCTAACAATCTGAATTTAGTATACCCGTGGCTATGAAATCATGCCTAAAAGATCACCCGCTTGTGGGCATTTTGATTTCAAGCCCACAAAGTATGTATTTTGCAGTTGCTAACAATCATACTAAATTCTGTACCTCTTGCTACCATAATTGAAGTTCCAATTCCATTTCATAAGCTAACTAATCTTTTCATAAACTTGAAATCTCTAATATCATAGCTCAAACTGTAAACTCCAGAACCCTTCAGAAAGTATGAGCTATATTGTTTTGAATAACAACAAAGCCAAATTAATGAAAATACTTTGAAGAACGACTAACGGCTACCTTGAGTTTCTTGACTAAGCTTAATAGGTAGAATTCCAAAATGCATTACACTAACTTAAGCGAGAATAATTTCACTTTGTATGTGCAAACATGTTTTATCTTATGGGAAGAGAATGATCTTAAATGAAGTGAATATTATATCGTGTAAAGAACGTTCATCTGCATTAAGAAATGAAGCAGATCAATACAAGAGCAAGAAGTGCAAAAAAATAATCTTCGGAAAGTAACACGAGACTTTAAAAAATACACTGAAGAATGAGAAAATCATTCCAACTCTACAAGTAATGTATTACTCAGTCAACAATTACGATAATCACAAATAAATTAGCATCAAAAAGCCAAGATTGAAGACTACAAGAGTGAAGAATGATCAAGAGATTGATTACGCCGTAAAAAAAGCTCGCTTAACTGTGTAGCACAGAATGCTACAGGAAATGGAGGGAAATTCAAATTTCAAATTTCAAATCTCGAATCAGAACTAGTTTTATAACTGGTATGTCATCTCTTCTACCTGATTGATTCATGATCCTAGCTTCTAGAAGGAGGAATTCAAAAACCACAATAAAAAAGTAAAAAGAAAGACGACATCAGAAACCTCTAACAATACAACGTCTTTTGCAACTGATGTGATAAGTCTGTCAGCCTACTTCTCTAGACTAACATTCGAAGACACAACCAATGATCTACACGTGTCACTTAGAGATCTAATCAAAGGGAGCAATCATGAAGAAGGACTTGTATAAATAGATATGCTACATTTGAATGCTGATGAGAGAGTTGAATATATAAGAGTGAAAACTCTAGAAAAATCTCTCAACACTTCCTGTGTTGTTCATCATAACATATGATCAATCTTCTTGAAGTGTAGAAAATCTTCTTTTCATGATTTGTAATGATTTGTATACTCTTATTTGGAAGATATGTGAGAAAGAAGTTGCTCATGTTTCCCAAGTCTGTATTATTGAATATTTGTAAGAAAACATGGGTGTAAGTTAGTTTGAGTGGTAACCCAAACATATAACCTTTGTAACTTTGATCCGTTCGTGAATAGAGTGAGACATAGCTTGGAGAGGCTAAGGTAAAACTACTTGCAATGCGATGGCAGAGGTATCAACACATCATGGTTTAGCTTGGAGAGGTTGGTTCAAGACTACTTGCAACGTGGTAGTAGAAGTTATTTGCAAGTCACGGTTCAGCTTGGATAGGTTGGTTCAAAACTATTCGGTTCAGTTTGGAGAAGCTGGTTCAGAATACTCGGTTTGTCACTATTGGGGTTATCCATGGTTCACTATGAGAGCTTGGGAAGACTAATGTAAAGACTATTCATTTTACTTTCTCAAGTTGAGAAATTTGTTGTTAGTGAAATCTCAATATGTGTTAAGTACTAGATGTAGGCAGGTTGGCTGAACCACTACAAAAATACTTGTGTCACTTCTCTCTTCTCGGATATCTTATCTTTATGTCATGCACTTTGTGTTAATTATTGCTTTAGCATTATTAAAGTTGCATTATTATTATCATGCTTTAGAGATATACTTTCTGAAACCACTAACCACAATTCCACTACACTTCAACCTTTAAGCTTGATAGTATCTTTTTGTTAAAAGTTTCAGATTCAAAAGAAAGCTTGAATGTATGATTCAACCCTTTTCTCGTACACTCTTTTACCAACAAGAGGTATCAAAGGCAAGTCGCTACGAGGTTAAGTAATCTAACAATTGCAGAGGACAAAGATCAAAGGGATGAGATGAAGCAAGAGTTCACCCATTAAACTAACTATTCATTCCAAATAAGCTTCCAGGATATGACAGGGCTATCTCAACGGTGTACCAAGCTGAGCATAACATGACAAACTAACTCTTGAAACATTGTAAAAGGAAGATGGGATAAATTGGATATATTGAAGAAGTCATACTTTCCAAATTGAATAACTATCCCATAGAAAGAAGGAAGCCGACCATTCTAAAAGTCTCTACATAAGAACTAACAAAAAAATAAAGCAATAGAACTTGCTGATACCTTTGGTGAAGAGGAAGAATCTAATGAAAAAAAATCTGAGATTGAAAGTGGAGAAGAGATCTCCTTGTTGATGAAGAAAATGTCAATAGCTTGATAAGGCTAAGCCATAAATGATGAAAGCATCAATCTCAATAGGAAGACAAAATGAGCCATGAAAATCCTGAAAAGAGCAACTCTAAAGATAAATGGAATGAGTCAATATGTCATGACAAGGTTGAAAGTGTCAAAATCTATATCTTATAACATGAATGCAATTGTTTAAAAGAATACGAGGTAAATATACTCAAACTCACTCCTTTGTTTTCCCTGCAATCATATGATGAGCTATTATATAATATGGGTACTTCCTTTTCAAAATATGTCAGATAGAATAAACCTCAGTTTGATAGAGAAACTTATAAAGATGATATCAAATTGTATTTTCAAATTCTAGGCCTAGAAGCTAAAGTCTCATAATTAAACTAGGAAAATCTCAAAAAGCTATTTTTGAATTAGAGAACTTTCTCCTATAGCTTCTAAACCTCTGAACTAGTCAAATAGCTTAAGATTCTAAAACCTCAAACTTGTGCTTCATGATTAAAGGCCATTGTTTTAGAAAATATTTTGAAAAATGAAAAGGAAATAGGTAGCAAAAAGAAATGCAGCCTCATGAAAAATCATTATCTTAGTTGTTTTTGCTATCATTCAAAAGAAGGTATACCCATCTAACAAATGACTCTTAAAAGAAAAATATGTTGAAGAAGGATGGGAAATATTCTTCTTGAACAACTAACCAAGATGGACTCAAGAAAGATAAGTACCCGAATTATTTTCTTTTAGGTACTATCTCAGTCACCTTCCATGGCTCAAGAAAAGAAAATCAGAAGCAAGATATTCTAGATCCCCAAATGACCTGATTTTGCTGATGAAAAGAATGATTTTGCTAACTATCATTAAGGACTAGAAGAAAGTCTTGAGGAAAAGAGTCTCAAGAAAATTCCTGTTAGCAAATAGATGGAATCTGGATCTTTAGAAAATAAACTCCAGAAATAAGAAACTTCAAAAAGTATCTTTAGAGCTCTAAAGAAAATCAGGAAACATTTCTGAGCAAAAAAATAAAGCAATATGAAAGTTCTGGGAAACATGTCATTCTTAATGTGTAAACATGTGCTTCCATATCTACCATTGTAGCTAAATATGTGGAAAAAACTTTGAACAGTCAAAGTTAGATGGATACTTTAGTACAAGAGCAAAACCAGACTGAGAATATGCAAAGCTTGAATACCTAAAAAAAAAATGAAGTCATATGGAACTAAGAAATTTCGAAATGCTTCGACTCTTTTGAGAGACCCAAAGACTTCTGGCTATGCAGAGACAAGAGCATACTTCTGATACCTACAGTGAAAATGGAGAATTGAAGCAAATCCAACACACCTAGATGTTGTAGATAAGGAACTAGCCAACAGATCAGATATCGAGGTATTCCTATGATTTTTATAATATTAGCGATATTGAGTACTTGATGTAAGCAGGATTGGCTGACCCAGTATAAAAATATTTGTGTCATATATTCTTCTCCTTAATCTTTTTTTATTTTTATTGCTTTGCTTCCTTATTCAATATGTGTTGAAATTAATCATTATCTGTTTAAATATTAATATTATACTTTAGAAACCTTCTTTCTGAAACACCTAACTTTGTCTCCGCTACACTTCAAGTGAAATGCTTGGTAGTGTGTTGCTTAAAATTTCAACTAAACACAAAGGAGAAAGATGTAAAGCAAAGCACAATTCAACCCCTCTTCTCATGTACTTTTCTACCTACAAGTGGTATCAGAGCCAGGCCTCTGTGGGGTTGAACAATCCAATTATTTGTAAAGGATAATGATCAAAGGGACAAAATGGAACAGATTATCCACACAACAGAATATCACTCTATTAAGTGATTATTTGATGAGGCTCTAGGATTTGATAAGATACTCTCAATGATATAAGGAATCCCAAAGTAGTAGGTTGACAAAGCCAGAGTTCAGTTAAATCCCAAAGTCAAGTATCTGCTCACGAGTGCGCTAAGTAAAGCTTATCATGACAAATCCATCAAAGGAGCAAGTCTTTGACCTAAAAAGTCATCACATCAAAAGCAGTAAAAGGCTAAAGTAATGGAAGTTGCCGATACCTCTAATGAAGAAGAAAAACCAGGTGAAAGATCTGAGATTGAAAGTTGAGACGAGATTTCCATGCCTATGAAAAAAAGGTCAAAAGCCTAATGAAGCTAAGCCAAGAATGGTAGACCCATCAATCTCAAAGAAGATTAAAAGGGCAAAGAAAATCTTGAAAGAGCTACTTGTTAACTGTGGTGAAAAGTGATATCTTAAACTAACCTGTCCCAAGCTCAAAGTACCATAAAAATGTAAAATCTAAGATAAAAATGTAAAATCTAAGAAGAGAATGATGGCCACTGGGAGTAACTCTAAAGACGAAAGGAATGGGTCAGTAAGTCATGATAAAGTTGAAGATGTTGAAAATCTAAGTTTCATGACGTGAGTATGGTTTAACAGAAGAATACAAGGTGAGAATATCCATATCCATTTTTTCATACTCTTTATTTCTTGCATGATATGATAAGCTACTGTATAACTTTCATATTTCTTTCTCCTAAATATCTCAAGTCGAATAGCTTAAGTTTGATAAGAAAAAATATAAGGAAAATACAAGTTTTGTTTTCAAACTCTAGGCCTTAGAAGCTAAAGTCTCATAACTGAATTAAAAAGGTCTCATAAAGTGATTTATGAATTTGAGAGAACTTCATTGCTTCTAAAATTTGACCTAAAACAAATGGCAAAAGGTCTTAAAATCTTAAACTTATGCTTGGAGGTCAGAGGCCATTATTTCATAAAACTGTTTTGAGATATGAAGAGGAAATATAAGAGAAAAGGAAATACAACCTCATCTAAGAAGAAATCTATTAGAAAGGATGGAAAACCTCTCCCTTAACAACCAACCAAAGTGTACTCAAGAAAGTTGAGTACCAAAATCAAAATCTATTTTATTGCAGGTATGTCTAAACATCCCCTCGGATCAAGCATTCAAGAAGAGCATTGCTAATAATCTCAAATAACTAGAAGAAAATCCTAAGAGTTTAAATATCAAGGAAACCTTTGAAAGCAAACAGATGAAAGCTCGACCTTCAGAAAGAAGACTTTAGAACTTAGACACTTTAGAAAGCATGCTTAGAACTCCAAAACAGTAAAAAAATAACACTTCTAAACACAAAGAAGAATAATGTAGAGTTGGAAAAGAAGATGAAGATTTTCAAGGGGTAGAAACTACAAAAGTGTTTCTGATCTAAACATATTTTCTCATAATAGAGTCATTGGAGATATTTCTAAAGGAGTGAAAATCAGATCATCCCTAAGAAATACGTTAAACTATGTCTCCACCATTGAACCTGGATGTATTGAATAAGCTTTGAGTGATCAAAGTTTGGTGGAAGCTATGCAAGAAGAATTGGATTAGTTTGAGAAAAGCAAAGTCTGAACTCTTGTGGAAAAACACAAATAAGAAACCATCATTGAGACAAAATGGGTGTTTAGAAATAAACTAGATGAAGCTAGAAAAGTGATCAGGAAGAAAGCAAGATTAGTTGCACAAGGTTATAATCAACAAAAGGGAATTGATTATGATGAAACCTTTGTACCATTAGCTAGGTTAGAAGTCATAAGAATGTTAAGCTTTGTGCCTTCAAGGGATTCACTATTTATCAAATGGATTGTTAAGCCTGCCTTTTTAAATGGTTTCCTCATCGAGGAAGTATATGTGAAGCAGCATCTGGGTTTTGATAGTGAAGACCTTCCCAACCATGTTTTCAAGCTAACAAAGGTTCTCTACAGTTTCAAACAAGCTCCTCGATCTTGGTATGAAAGATTGAGTAGTTTTTTACTGAAGAATGGCTTTAAGAGAGGTAATGTTGATATTACTCTATTTACTCTTGAACAGAATAATCACTTTATGATAATTCAAATATATGTTGATGATATTATATTTGGCACCTTTGATCATTCTCTTTGTGAAAAGTTTTCAAATTTGATGCAGAGTGAGTTTGAGATGAGCATGATGGGTGAACTCAAATTTGTCCTTGGTTTGCAAATAAAACAACAAAAAAATGGAACCTTGATCTATCAGGAAAAGTATACAAAAGAACTTTTGAAAAAGTTTAACATGGATTAAGCCAAACCATTGAATACCCCTTTATGTAGCCATCTCAAATCATTGATACCGATGAGAATGGTGAAAAAGTCTTAGAAAGTAATTATCGAGGAATGATTAGGTCACTGTTATATCTTATAGCTAGTAGACCGGAAATCCAATTAAGTGTAGGGATTTGTGCTAGATTTCAATCAAACCTAAAGCAATCACACTTAAATGCTGTTAAAAAAGTTTTCATATATTTATTAGGTGCTACTTGTGAGATTGTAGATTACTGTGATGCTGACTCTGCAGGAGACATAGTAGAGAGAAAGAGCACCGGTGGATGTTGCTGTTTCTTTGGAAATAGTTTGATCACTTAGTCATGTAAAAAACAAAATACCACTGCCCTTTCTACTGCAGAAGTAGAATATATAGCAGTTGCAATATGTTGTATCCAAATGCTGTGGATCAAAAATTAGCTAGAAGATTATCACTTGGGGCATTCCAAAATTCCCATTTATTGTGATAATACTAGTGCTATTAATCTTACTAAGAATCCTATTAAGCACTCTACATCCAAGCATATTGATATAAAGCATCATTTTATTTGGGATCATGTTCAAAAAGGAGATATTGAATTAATGTTTGTGAATACTGAAGACTAGTTGTCAGACATATTCATTAGACCATTAGTTAAAGATCGTGCTTGTGTTTTGAAAAATCTTTTAAATTTAAAGTCTTTTTAATCTGCATAAAGCATTCAAATACACAAACTCCTTTGTGTACTCTCCTTTTATAACTCCCAACTGAAGCCAAATCAAAAGAAATCAGCTTGTAAACTCAAAAAGAAGAATCAAGAATCAGAAAGTGAATGTCGAAGCTTAGAAAGTAACTTCATCAAAAAGATATGCAGCCCTTGAAGAAGCTGCAGCAAATGCTATAGGAAGAAGAGGAAGAAGAAAGATAATTGTACTTGAAGATAGTTTTGAGGACAATGAGAAACATGAAGTGGTTCTTCAACCTGGGAAAAGCCCTTCTTACTCTTCCATAAACTCAGAAAAAAAATCAAAATCTGAAACATTTTCAAGGAGCAGAATAGAAAATGAACCTATTTCTCTTCTAGCTCAAATTATCTTAAGACCAACTCCCGCTCAGATCAATGCTACTTCAACCAATCAACCATCATTTGCTTCACAGCTGAGCCTCCTTGAAATTCAAATTTTTGCTACAAGAACAACACCTCATCAACATCCAACTCAATGAGCTAGAAGCTAAGTCCCGAAAACAATAGGCACTTCTACTAGAGATTCTTCAGGAAATAAAATACGAGGGGTAATTATGTTGTTCCCGACTTCCAGTACACTTATTTTTTGATGATGTCAAAAGAGGGAGAAAGAAAGTGAAGAAAATCTTGTGCTATAGAACTTAGGGAGAGCTTATGCAAAAGGGGAGCTTAGAGACTTTGTTTTTTTTTTCTTTAGCATGCATATTCCTTTGTTGTTTTGAACTATATTTTATGCTTTATATTTTGATAGACATTTTATTTTGTTTTATACAATTTGTCTTATCTGTTCAAAAATCATGCTTATGTTATCTGTTTGGCTCTGATACATATCTGTCTTAAGCTTTGGCTCTTTTAACCTCTATTATATATGTGTTTCTTTTAAGCTCTGATACATATCAATGCCTACTTATCATGCTTAGCTAATTATTTATCATGCTTGTTGATGTATGCTTTTGATCTCTTAAGTGCTTGTCCCGATTTGCTTACTCATTGACATGCTAGAGTAGTTAGCTCACATCTATATTTGTGATTAGCATTCGTAAGTATCTTTTAAAACACAAAAATATCTCTATCATTGCTTTGATACTCGCATCTATATGATGTTCTTCGATAAGTATGACAGGCTTAAAATGACTTTTTTTATAAAACACATTTTTTCTGACATACATATGATATGTTTTCAAAGGCTCTATACAACATGATCAAATATAATTGTGAATAGTTTCTGACGACCTTCAGAAACCTATTTTTATATGTTTTTAATACAACTAAGATTAATTTGTGAGTCTCAGAACTCTCTCTAGTGTGTTGTGCTTATATGACATATAATGCTTTTCATAAGTGTATCAATGAGCAAGATTACATGAAAAGCATGAACACGTTTCAAAGTTTGCCTTATAAAATTTCATGCTTGGATACTTCTGAGAAAAGTTTCACAGCTCATAACAATAAGCTCACTAGTGCTTTACTCTGATAAAAATTGGGATTGATCCCTAATGAGCTTCAGAAACCTTGAATAGTAATATGCCAAGAACATTTGCATTAATGAGCATCAGAAACTATGTAAGCATAAGTATGTTTTTATATCTCAATTATACATGCTCTATTATATTTATCATACTTATTTGACTATTCATTTTTGAAAATATTGTTTGGAAAAAATTGTGCTGAATAAGAATCTTTATCAATAAGAAATGAGTAGTGTTATTCAAACACCTAAAAAGTGGGTGCCTATTGGGACACCCACTTAATAACCATTGGATGTGATGGGATGGATAGAGTGTGTAGGATCCACCATCACATCCAACGGTTATTAAGTGGGTCTCCCAATAGACACCCACTTCTTAGATGTTAAAATAGCATTTTTGATAAGAAATATCACAAGTATTAATTTTTTGTTATTGGTCAAGCACATTTAAATTTTACAAAGTCTCTTATAACAAAAAGTCAGGTTGTTGGTGTAAAAGGACTTAAACGATGACATCTACTTTAGTATCTCTATGATACATTTCAGAAAGTACTCTGAATAAATTCAGAAAGTTTCATCATAACCCAAACATCTTTGATTTGAGTTACTTAATGCTTTAAAATGTTTGTGAACACATGGTTATTAAGTGGGTCTCCCAATAGACACCCACTTCTTAGATGTTAAAATAGCATTTTTGATAAGAAATATCACAAGTATTAATTTTTTGTTATTGGTCAAGCACATTTAAATTTTACAAAGTCTCTTATAACAAAAAGTCAGGTTGTTAGTATAAAAGGACTTAAACGATGACATCTACTTTAGTATCTCTATGATACATTTCAGAAAGTACTCTGAATAAATTCAGAAAGTTTCATCATAACCCAAACATCTTTGATTTGAGTTACTTAATGCTTTAAAATGTTTGTGAACACATCCATATCATGCCTTAAGAAAAGCACTTCCTAAAATTTAAAGTTTGTGATGCTTTGAAAGAATATGTGCTTATCAAGATGTATTCTGTTATATTTCTTTCAACATCTCTTCAAAAGATTTTCTTCAAATTGGTTTGTCATCATAAAAAAAAGGGGAGATTATAAGCTCTAGAACTTTTCAGAAAGCATTAGAGGCATATATTCTGAATGACAACAATACTAATTTAAAGAAAATACTTTGAAGAATGACTAATGTCTACCTTGAGTTTCTTGACAAAGCATAATAGGTATTTCCAAATTGCATAACACGAACTTGAGCGAAAATAACTTCACTTTACATGTGCAAACATGATTTATCTCGTGTCAAGATATTGAGTTTAATAGAAGTAAACATTATATCGTGAAAAGTATGTTTACATGCATCACAAATTGAAGTAAATCAAGTCAAGAATAAGAAACCAAGGCACAGGTCTTTGGAAAGTAGCACGAGACATCAAAAAGTATACTTAGAATGAAAATATCATGCAAAATCTAATAACAATGTGTTACACATTCTTCAATCAGCATAATCACAATTCGTTCATCATCATAAAGCTCATACTGAAGATTAGAAGACTAAATCCGCATCAAGGAATTGATAGCACACGTCAAAAAGCTCACTTCATTGTGAAGTGTTGAACGCTATAGGAAAATGAAGGAAATTTGAATTTTGAAATTCAAATCTCTAGTCAAACCTGGTTTCAAAACTAGTATGTCATCTCTTCTGCCTATTTGGTCAACTAACCTAGCTTCTAGAAGGAAGAGTTCAGAAACCATGACCAGAAAATGAAAAAGTAGGTTTTGAAGGAACATAAAAAACCTCAAACCATACAACGGCTTTTGTAACAGATGTGACAAATGGTTAACCTACTCTTCTGGACTGCTTTTCCAAGACACAAATGAATGATCTACATGTGTCACTTGGAAAACTGATCAAAGGCAATGGTCATAAAGGAAAACTTTTATAAATAGAGATGCTATGCTCAAAAGCCGATGAGAGGATTGATACAAAAGAATGGAAACTCTGTAAAAATCCCCTTACAACTCCTACAAGTTTCATCAACTCATGAAATCAATTTCCTTGAGAAATGAAAAATCTTCTTTCTAGTTCCTAAATAGTTTATATACTCTTTCCTGGAAGAGATAATAGAAAGAAGTTGTTCAAGTTATCCTAGGTACATTCATTGTATATTTATAAGGAAACTTGAGTGTAGGTTAGTTTAAGTGGCAACCCAAATAGAAAACCTTTGTATCCTTAATCCAATAGTGATCAGTGTAACATAGCTTGGAGAGGCTAAAGTAAAACTACTTGCAACATCATGGTAGAGGCGTTCTACTTATGACAGTTTAGTTTGGAGAGGTTGGTGAATAACTACTTGTAATTTGATGGTAGAGGCATTCTACTTATCACGGTTCAACTTGGAGATGCTACGACAAAATACTTACAATGTGGCTGTAGAAATTGGCTACTACTCATGATTCAGCTTGAGAGGCTGATGAAGAACTGCTTGCAATGTGATAGTAGAGGCGTTTTACTTATCACAATTTAGTTTGGAGAAGCTGAGAACAACTTCTTGCAATGTAGCTGTAGGGGTTGTCTAATAGTCATGGTTCAACTTTGAGAAGCTAGGAAGAACTACTCGATTAAGCTTGGAGAGGCTGGGAAGAACTACTTGCAATGTGGCTATAAGGGTTGTCTACTAGTCACGGTTCAGCTTGGAGAGGCTAGGAGGAACTACTCAGGTTATGACAGTAAGGGTTGTCTACTGTTCATAGGTTAAAGCTTTGGAAAGCTACTGTAAAGACTATTCAGTTTTTCTTTCTCAGGTTGAGGAAGAGATTAATGAATCTCAACAGATGTTGAGTAGTAGATGTAGGTAGGATTTGTAACGCCTCGATTTTCTGTTAGAGTGAAAATGACCAAAATGCCCCTAAGGTCATTTTCGGCCCAGAATTCGAGGAAAGCCGACCCGACAGTACTCAAAGGCCAAACTCAATGTTGGAAGGGGATTAGATGACTTGTGTATCTTTCCGGGATCGAAAATTTCATTTTTCGAGTTTTCGGGTCAAAATGACCAAAACGCCCCTGTGGTGTTTTACCCGTTTACAAGTGCCGGATGGACCCGAAACTTCTCCAAATGGTTTTAAAAGACATTTGTATGTATTCTGTGACTTTAGTTTTGGTCCTCGAAGGTCCCGGGCAAAATTAGTGCAAAATTACGGTTTTGCCCCTAGTTTCGTGTTTCTACGCTTAATCGCGTGATTAAGCAAACCTAAGCAATATTAGGCTCTAAACGAAGGTTAATTAATTTCCATAATTAATCTTGAGTGAAAATAATTTATTAAAGTTGATTAGAACTTAAAAGTGCTTAATTACAACTTAAAATCTTATTTTAAATTCAAGACTCCTAGTCATGGAATCTTGAATAGTGTTTTGTCTTTCCAATTCCTTAAATCATGGAATTGTGTTACACATTGTTTATTCACAAATGAGTTTTTAATTCTCTAATGATGTATGAGCACTCTTAATATTGTCATAAAATCCTTAAATCACATTCTTAGTTACCTAAACTTAAGCTTAATTATTCCTAACCTTGTACCTAAACTAAAACACACTTAAACCTACCATCAGCACCTAATTAGATGATCAAATCTCACCTCCTCTCTGCTGTCCGTGGTCTGGCCAAACACCCTCCCCTCTCCATATGCATCACATGTTCAAATTTTCAACATTCCAAAGCCATACCTCAAGTCCTATACACCATACCTTGTCATACTTTCAATCAAGCTTGATTTTCCAAATGAATAACTAATTAAAATAAACCATTTTCCTCATTTATTTGTGGCTGAAAAAGAATCAGCCATGCATTGTTTCTAGAAGCCTAATTTCATTCAAAATTGATAGGAAATTCACTCAAATCAAGCCATACTTTGTAGCATATGTAACACCCTAAATCTTAACCCAAGACTACTAGTATGTACTTAGGTTAATCTTTGGAATATTACCTCTTGGTCTCATCTTTTACTTAGAAAATACTTAGCAAAAATATGGGTAAAATTTTTCTTTTTGGAATTTAAAATCAAAGTGAGAGCCACGCACGAATCTTTAAGAGGAAGCATAGTGAAACATATAGGCAAAGCATAAAGAAACACATCATATCATGGAGACATCAACTGAAAGATATATATATATATACTGTGCCTACCCAAAGGGCGGGACTATTCAATACATCGGAATACAACTGAAATGCAATACAAGGAAATCATAAAAAGCAAATACAAGAGAAGCAACACCCATACCCATGTGCACCTAGAGTAGACAACCTCATATACAAAAGAAGGTTTGTCCTCAACTATGTGGCGTGTGTGCACTAACTGCTACCCCTCCTATGTCTACTCCTGCTGGTCCGAGTACGGTGGGGTCGAGTCGATCCACTGACGAATCTCGGCGGGAGTGGTCGAGCACATCATCGGGGCATGTCCACCGCAGCGAGGGCGCATAGATGGCCGACGAGCCAACCTCGCCTAGACCACCGTCTCCTCACTCCCAGCCCTCGTCGGTGGGGGAGCGGGACTGGAGCTCCAACTGTACATGTGTGATGGCGGGTCCTCGGATGGGTCCGTCTCCGAGTACTGGGTACGAGGCACATACTCTGGATAGTCGCGTGCCGCTGATGTCTCGGGCTCCATGCGGAGAATCTACTCATCGCGTGGTCTAGCTCGCTCGAAAATCCCGTTATGACGGTAAGGAGCAGTCAGGGTAAAACGGTAACTCGGGACTGGGAGCGCGAAGGGTCGTCCCATAAACATGAATACTCTAACCGTGCAGCGACCCTCAAAATTGTATGACCCGAGTGCCGGGTCATGGTGCAGCGACCATACTGGGGTGTCGATGAAGAGTACGAATGTCGCCATCTGAAGATATGACGGAAGAAAAGAGAGAGGGAATGAGAATCTTTCTAAAAGAATTCTCAATAGGGTTATCCCTACCTAGGTGACATCGTCACATCCTCAGGAACCTTGGGTTTATTTCTAAAAAGGTGTGCATGCATATAAATTCGTTTTAAGTTTATTTCCAAAGTGTTATTTATCCAAGGTCCGTCTTATTTTACAATGCGTCTTATAACTAATCATGAAATATACTAATGATATGCATGCATCATAAAGATAAACCAAACAATAGAATAACTGAGAAACATTATAACATTGGCATAGGTATACTATATGTGACATTGTAAACTTTAACTTTTCATCTCATGGGGCCGCCCTAAAACATCTCTAGGTTATGAGCTCATACCTTAACTAGTCGTCACTAGTTCTTACTTATCCTATGATAAGCGTAACATATACATAATCCCGACTTAAAGTACGGGCTAGGGGGCAAAATAGGATCACCTCTCTTAGGGTCATTTCCTCTTTGAAATGCTCTACTAGCAACTAGTACATCGTAGTATTGTCCGCTTTGGCAAGCTCTATGTCAATACCCTCACGGATTTGTTTTCTTGGGGGTGCTCGGCTAAACCGGTGTCACCCAAGAAGGCGTCTCAGTGTTGTGTCACATTTAAGTTCTCATAAAGTGTTAATTCATAAATACATCATTATTCATTCCATAAATCTTTTTCATTGCATATACATCATCACAAGAAACTTCTTCATAGTGTATACATTAAACTATTACATATACATTATCACAAGAAACTTCTTCATAGTGTATACATTAAACTATTGCATATACATTATCACATAATCACACCTTAGACAATCATTCATACAAACTCCCAAGCTTATTATGTTATAAACCTATAGTATGTTATGCTTTGGTTCTTTTGAGTCTTAAACTTGTAAACTAATGGTTCTAGTATTATTCTTAACCTCTTACACACCTATAGGTTCACAACCAATAAGTTTTACTAATTTTTATGCTCAAGGACCTATCCAAACAGCACTATGCAGTTTTAGACATCTTTATATTTGTGGGATTACGGGGTTCTAGAAATTACGGTTTAGACCCTTAAAGTCTTTAACTCACATTCTAAGTTATTGATCATCAAAACCTAGTCTCTTGGGAACCTATGAGGTTATAACTAAGTATTTCTCACGTCTCACTATGGTCAAGAACATCTCTAAACCTCAAGGATGCAGAATTTGAAATTCTAACTTTACGGGTACCTAGAAGTCACAACAATGACCCTTTCTAAGTTTAGTTTGCTCCTAAGGCTTCAAGATTAAGTCCTAAACCAATTATGAGTCATTCCTACACATTTAAACTGATTTAAAACCATGATTATTAAATCTAAACCTTGCTGGACAGAATGCAGAAAATTACATAATTAAAGGATCTAAAATTCTCAAATTAATTCTTTTCTAGTTCCTAACTTATCCTATCTTTCACATATGAGTCTTAACATTATTTTTACTCAAACATAGGCACATTATCATCATCAAAACGGCACATACAGTGGCAGCAAAGAGCAAGGAAGAACCGAAAATATACTTCTCCATAAAAGGCATAAAACATAATGTCTAAAGCACATAAAATACTAGTTTCTCTTGGAACTCTTTTTAAACTTTCAAAACTCATTTATAAACAATTTTAATATCTAAAGTCATAAGAATATTTAAGAGGGCAGTGACTAATTTATCTTTATGTCAAGAGGTCCTAAATTCATAAAACTTAGTTCTATGCATTCCTTAAACTCATGTAAGCTTGGAAAAATTATGAAACATAGTCTCAAATACTTGGAAACCTCAAGACCTCTTAGGGCCGAAATATGAACCCAAGAAAAACACATGTTGTTAGACCTTTGTTGAGACAACAATGGGCAAGTCTTTGAGCTCTAGATTCATTTAGGTGATGACATAAAAATAAACATGCTCATGCACTTATTTTAGGTTCCATTAGAAAGTAAAGTGATAGCACAAAGTAAATATGAATGCAACTCATTATTATCTTGGTATTAAGTGAGAACTTGAAATATAGACATGATAATGCATAGCTTGAAATATAAACATGATAATGCAAGGTTCACTTATTATCTTGATGCTTAGTGATAGCAAAGAAGTAAACATGATATGCAAAGCATAAAGTAAACATGATGCAAGGTTCATTTTATGTTTAACTAGAGCTCATTCAAGACTTTAACAAGATAACAACCGAATACCATATCTCAAAGATCACAACAAAAAAACCGAAAGTCATATAAAAGAGAAAGAAAGTGAAACTATATCAAGTTCTTTATTAAATGCCCAAAACCCCTATCTAGAGAAAAATCTCTAGAACGTGCCTGCCAACTTTAAGGTTGACAAGGGTAGGCTTGGGCTTTTAGAAATCCTTAGATTAATTTTCTTAAGTTGAAAAACCATGTGAGTTAGATATCATATAGATGAAGTCATAAGAAAAGGAAAACTCAAGCTTTAGAGGTTTCTTTGAGATGAACACAATGTCATCATCTAGAAACTCTCATCATCAAGCTATCATGCTCATAATCAAGGCCTCATGGCCGAAATGGAAAAGAAAGGAAAAACAAAGGAAGGTTCAAAAAGAATCCAAGAGGAAACTAGAGAAAAACACTTTCTTGAGCAAAACAAAGTTTGAAAACAAATCCCTACCTTGTGATGAAGGTAAAAGCTTGGACTTGAAGATGGACATGAGATGAGCAACACCTCCTAGGATGGTGGTGATGATTCGGCCAAAGTGGAAGGAAAAGAAAGGAAATGTGTTTTGGGTGGAGTTGTGTTTGAGGTGTGGTGTTTGAGAGGTTTGATGATGGTTCAAGGCTTTGGGGTGGTGTTTGATGGTTGAGAGATGATGATGAGATGAAGAGATGAAGAAGATAAAGATGAAAAGAAAGGAAGAACACTCTTGGAACTTTGAGAGAAAAAGGAAGAACTAGCAAGACAACTCTAAAACTCTAAACTTAGCAAATGCTTCAAGGTGCAACAAGGCTATCACAAGCATCCTATTTACAGAAAAACAAAGCCATGGAGCTTACAAAGGGAGGGAGTGGCTGTGTGGTCTTGGAGGGAAAAGGGAGAGGAAAATATCTCTTACACAAGGTCATTCAAGCATGGTTTGAAGTATGGAAGCTATGCTACAAAGTATGGCTTGATGTGAGTTAATTTCCTATCAAATTTTTATGAAATTAGGCTTCTAGAAACTTGACATGGCTGGAACTTTTCCAGCCACAAATAAATGGGAAAAATGGGTTGTTTTAATTATTTATTCATGTGGAAATTCAAGCTTGATTGAAAGTTATGACGAGGTATAGTGTATGTGACTTGAGGTATGGCCTTGGAGTGTTGAAAAATTGAACATGTGATGCACAATGGGGATGGCCAGCTTCGGCCAGACCTGGCAGCTGAGTGGGGAGGATGATTTGATCATGTAATTGGGTGTTAATGGTAAGTTTAAGTGTATATTAGTTTAGGTACAAGGTTAGGAATGATTAAGGTTAAGTTTAGGTAATTAAGAATGTGATTTAGGGAGTTTATGACAAGTTTAGGAGTGCTCATACATCATTAAAGAATTTAAAACTCATTTGTGAATAAACAATGTGTAACACAATTCCATGATTTAAGGAATTGGAAAGAGAAAACACTATTCAAGATTCTATGACTAGGTGTCTTAAAATTAAAATATGATTTTAGGTTGTAATTAAGTACTTTTTGGTTCTAATCAACTTTAATAAATTATTTTGACTCAAAATTTATTAAGGAAATTAATTAACCTTCGATTAGAGCCTAATATTGCTTAGGTTTGCTTAATCACGCGATTAAGCGTAAAAACACGAAACTAGGGGCAAAACCGTAATTTTGCACTAATTTTGCCCGGGACTTCTAAAATTAAAAATGAGGTCATAGAATACATAAAAATTCCTTTTAAAACCATCTGGAGAAGTTTCGGGTTCATCCGGCACTTGCAAACGGGTAAAATACCGCAGGGGCATTTTGGTCATTTTGACCCGAAAACTCGAAAAACGAGATTTTCGATCCCGGGAAGATACACAAGTTATCTAATCCCCTTCCAACATTGAGTTTGCCCTTCGAGTACTGCCGAACCGGCTTTCCTCGAATTCTGGGCTGAAAATGACCAAAATGCCCCTGAGGTCATTTTCACTCTAACAGAAAAATCGGGGCGTTATATTACTCCCCTCCTTAAAAAGAATTTCGCCCTCGAAATTCGTACCTTTAGAAAAGTTCTGGATATTTGGACTTCATCTCTGATTCTAGTTCCCACGTGTATTCTTCCGACTTGTCTCGTCCCCACGCCATTTTCACCAAAGGAACAGACTTGTTCCTTAACTGCTTGACTCCGTGATCCACTATTCTCGTAGGCGGTACATTGAAAGTGAGGTCCTCCCTCAACTGTACATGCTCTGGTTCTAGGACATGGCTAGGGTCGGACTCATATTTACGTAACTGGGACACGTGAAAGACATCATGAAGGTTTGACAGATTGGGTGGTAAGGCTATTTTATAAGCTACAGATCCGATTCTCTGAAGAATTTCAAAAGGACCGAGAAATCGGGGAACTCAACTTTTTAACTTTCATGGCTCTTCCTATTCCTATAGTGGGGGTGATTCTTAGAAATACATTTTCTCCTTCTTGGAACTCCAAGGGCTTGCGCCTTTTGTCCGCGTAGCTTTTCTACCGACTCTGAGCGGTTAAGATTCTATCCTTGATTTTCTTGATTTGCTCCGTCGTTTCCCTCACCACCTCAGGTCCTAAGACACTTTGTTCTCCGGGCTCGTACCAACACAAGGGTGATTGGTACTTCCTTCCATATAATGCCTCGTACGGTGCCATACCGATGCTCGCGTGATAACTGTTGTTATACGCAAACTCGATCAAAGGCATGTACTTATCCCAACTTCCTTTTTGGTCTAAGACACAGGCTCTCAACATATCTTCTAGGGTTTGGATTGTCCTCTCAGACTGACCATCCATTTGTGGGTGGTAAGCAGTGCTTAGGCACAACTTAGAACCAAACGCCTTTTGAAAGGCTCCCCAAAAACGTGACGTAAACCGCGGATCTCGATCTGAGATTATCGTCGATGGTACTCCATGCAACCTTACTACTTCTTGGATATAAAGCTGGGCCAACTTATCCAACGAGTATGTGACTCGAATAGGTAGAAAGTGGGCTGACTTAGTCAGTCGATCCACGATTACCCATACGGCATCGTGGCCAGCTTGGGTCCTTGGCAATCCTGTCACGAAATCCATTGATATACTCTCCCACTTCCACTCGGGGATTGACAGGGGTTGCAACATGCCAGAAGGCTTTTGGTGTTCAATCTTAACCTTTTGACAGATCAAACACTTACTCACCCAGACGACCACATCCTTTTTTAATCCGGGCCAACAAAACATCCTCTTCAAGTCCTGATACATCTTGGTAGTACCAAGATGGATGGCAAAATGGCTCTTGTGAGCCTCCTCCAAGATCTTCTCTCAGAGGTCGCCATCCTGTGGCACACAGATTCGCCCCTCAAACCTCCACAACCAGTCGGGGCCTCGTACAAATCTTTTCAATTTTCCGGCCTTAACTGCCTCGATTGTCTCCATAAAGTCCTCATTTTCTCTTTGGGCAAGCATAATCCTTTGCTTAAACCCACTGGTCATCGTGAGATGACTCATCACGATGCCATTCTCCGTTACAGACATCCCAAGATTTATATCCCTAAACTGCTCTATTAACCCAACTTCATTAATCATCATACTTGACAGACGTAACGAGTTCTGGCTCAAGGCGTTGGCTACTACATTAGCCTTGCCGGGGTGGTAACTTAAGCCAAAATCGTAGTCCTTAAGGAATTCCATCCATCTCCTTTGCCTCATATTCAACTCCTTTTGATCAAAGAGATGCTTGAGACTCTTATGATCGGAGAAAACTTCAAACCTTACACCATACAAATGGTGTCTCCACATCTTTAGAGCAAACACGATGGCTGCTAGTTCTAGGTCATGGGTGGGGTAGGTTACCTCGTGAGGCTTGAGTTGTCTGGACGCATAGGCTACCACTTGCCTGTTTTGCATCAACACACAACCTAAACCCTTGCCAGAAGCATCGTAATATACCTCGAAGGGTACATTGGGATCAGGTAAAACTAAAACTGGGGTTGAGGTGACCTTTTCCTTAAGCTCTAGGAAACTCTTTTCACATTCGGGGCTCCACTCAAATGGGGCATTCTTCCTAGTGAGCTTGGTTAAGGGTAGGGCTAACTGGAAAAATCCTTTGATAAACCTACGGTAATATCTAGCTAAACCCAAAAAGCTTCTAATCTCAGTTACAGAGGTTGGTCTATCCCAATTCATCATAGCTTCTATCTTACTTGGGTCGACAGCTATGCCACCCTTTGACACAACATGTCCTAAAAATTTTACCTCCTCTAACCAAAATTCACACTTAGAAAGCTTTGCATACAACTTCTTCTCCTTTAGCACCTCTAAAACCATCCTTAAATGACGCTCATGCTCCTCGTGGGTCTTCGAATAGATGAGAATATCATCTATGAACACAACCACGAATTGATCTAAATAGGGTCTAAAGATCCTATTCATGTAATCCATAAAAATCAAGGAGCATTCGTCAAACCAAACGACATCACATTGAACTCAAAGTGTCCATACCGAGTTCGAAAGGCGGTTTTAGGAATGTCCGAATCTCTAACCCTAATCTGATGGTAACCGGACCTTAAATCAATCTTAGAAAATACTACGGCTCCTTTCAATTGGTCCATAAGATCATCAATCCTAGGCAATGGGTACTTGTTTTTTATGGTCACTTGGTTCAACTGCCTAGAGTCTATACACATCCTCATACTTCCATCTTTCTTTTTCACAAATAAGACCGGAGCGTCCCAAGGTGAAGCACTCGGCCTTATAAAACTCTTCTTCAACAGCTCCTCCAATTGGGTTTTTAGTTCTGCTAGCTCCAAAGGTGACATCCTATATGGGGCTATAGAGATTGGTCCTGTTCCAGGAACCAACTCTATGGAGAACTCAACTTCTCTCTTGGGAGGGAATTCGGGTATTTCATCCGGAAATACCTCGGGATAGTCTCTCACCACAGGTATCTCACCTAGGTTCTGCTCAAAGTCTACATCGCAGGCGGCTAGGAGAACATATCCCTTAGCTTTCTCCCCACTACAGAAGACCTCTACTGAATTTAGGTACAGCCTAATGGGTTGAGTAATGTTTTCGGGAGGAGAGAGGAAAACTACGGTTTGAGTTCCACAACTAACATCACGCATTGGCGCGAAGCCAGTTCATACCTAAGATAATGCCTATGTCTTTTAAGGGAAGCAAATTAAATCTATGATAAAAGACCTATTTTCTACAATAAGATGACAGTTTAAATAACAACGACAGCTATTAACAGGGCGATTTGTAGGAGTAGAAACAATAAGATCAAAGGGAAGTTTAGAGACTCTTAGATTTAAGGACTCGACACTAGCAAGTGAAATAAAAGAATGGGTAGCACCAGAGTCATATAGTACAGTTAAGGGTTTACCATTTACTTCGCACATACTTTCAATGAGATCTTTGGACTTTTTGGCGTCTTCCGCATTAAGGGTAAAGACTCTTCCTCGGTATTGTGGTCGGGGGTTTTGGTTCGACGTCCCTTGTCCGGTGCAGTCCTTTGCATAGTGGCCAGGCTTGCCACACTTGAAGCACACATTCTGACCGGCTAAGCATGGGCGATTCCCATGATTCTTCCCGCATTGGGGACAGACGTCAGCAGATGTTGCTCCGGGGTAAGCAGCAGGGGTTTGTGGTGCCTTGTTCTTGGCTCCTCTTGGTCCTCCATTGTAGTTCCGGGGTCCACCCGGTCCACGGGGTTGATTGTTAAAATTCCTCGGGCCTTGATGTTGAAATGGCGGCCTTTGGTGTTGCTTGGATTGTTAGTGTGCGGGAGCTCTTGGTGATTGTTGTTGTTGTTGTCGGAATTGGTTGGTCTGGTAGGGGTTGTAGTGATTCCTCAAAGGATACTGCGGTTTGAAATTCGAGGATTGAGGTCCGAGCCCCTTAGCTCGTTCCGCCCTTGTGGCTTGCATCTTCCGCTACCCTTCTTCTAGAATTCGGTACTTGTTGACCAGAGTCGGGAAGTCTCTGATCTCCATGTGGGCCATGGCATAGTTCATCTCTGCCTTCAGACCGGCCTCATACTTAACGCATTTCCAAACCTCATCGGGGTTCCCTTGAAACACCCGAGAGAACTTGATCAGCTCCTCGAACTTTGCAGTGTACTGGGCAACAGTAGACCCTCCCTGGGTCAACTGCATGAACTCAATGTCCTTTGCATTCCTTACGGACTCCGGGAAATACTTCTCGTAGAAGTAAGTCTTGAACAGCTCCCAGTCAATGGGAGTTCTAGAAGCCTCTAGCAGACGCTTCGTGCCGTTCCACCAAAACTCGGCGTCGGACTTTAGCATGAAAGCAGCAAATGTGACCTTCTGCTCCTCTGAGCAGGTAACGACAGAGTAGATCTTCTCCATGTCTTTGATCCACTCATCAGCCTTGTCAGGGTCCATTACCCCTCGGAACACCGACGGGTTCGCCTTGCAGAACTCGCTGAAGCGGGCTTGTTCCACCGTCTCAACAACAGGGGGAGGGGGGGAACAGGAGCAGCATTCGCTTGTTGATCCATTTGGTCGAACATTCGTTCCATGGCTTGTGCCATGCGGCGGACAGCAGCAGCAGTCACATTGTCTTGATCAGCATTAGGCGTAGTCCTATGCTGTCGTCTCGGTGCCATTGGTCCCTAAACACATGAAACAATGAACATCAAGTTGATCAGGCTCAATATTCATGCAAAATGAGCTAGTTACCATGGCACTTGCAAGCAACAGAAGTCATGCATCTCTAGTCCTACAACTTATCTCTATCAAGCACTACACATGACATAACTATCGCATCATGCTTATAAAGCATAGTCAGTCCAATCCTTAGGCTCCATGAGAATCAAACTGCACTGATACCATAATGTAACACCCTAAATCTTAACCCAAGACTACTAGTATGTACTTAGGTTAATCTTTAGAATATTACCTCTTGGTCTCATCTTTTACTTAGAAAATACTTAGCAAAAATATGGGTAAAATTTTTCTTTTTGGAATTTAAAATCAAAGTGAGAGCCACGCACGAATCTTTAAGAGGAAGCATAGTGAAACATATAGGCAAAGCATAAAGAAACACATCATATCATGGAGACATCAACTGAAACATAGATATGTATATGTATATATATATATATATATATATATATATATATATATATATATATATATATATACTGTGCCTACGCAAAGGGCAGGACTATTCAATACATCGGAATACAACTGAAATGCAATACAAGGAAATCATAAAAAGCAAATACAAGAGAAGCAACACCCATACCCATGTGCACCTAGAGTAGACAACCTCATATACAAAAGAAGGTTTGTCCTCAACTATGTGGCGTGTGTGCAGTAACTGCTACCCCTCCTATGTCTACTCCTGCTGGTTCGAGTACTGTGGGGTCGAGTCGATCCACTGATGAATCTCGGCGGGAGTGGTCGAGCGCATCATCGGGGCATGTCCACAGCGGCGAGGGCGCATAAATGGCCGACGAGCCAACCTCGGCTGGACCACCGTCTCCTCACTCCCATCCCTCGTCGGTAGGGGAGCGGGACTGGAGCTCCAACTGTACATGTGTGATGGCGGGTCCTCGGATGGGTCCGTCTCCGAGTACTAGGTACGAGGCATATACTCTGGATAGTTGCGTGCCGCTGATGTCTCGGGCTCCATGCGGAGAATCTGCTTATCGCGTGGTCTAGCTCGCTCGAAAATCCTGTTATGACGGTACGGAGCAATCGGGAGAATCTTTCTAAAAATATGTCATTATTTTAAAAGATAGTCGCGTGTCAATGAAGAGTACGAATGTCGCCATCTGAAGATATGACGGAAGAAAAGAGAGAGGGAATGAGAATCTTTCTAAAAGAATTCTCAGTAGGGTTATCCGTACCTAGCTGACATCGTCACATCCTCAGGAGCCTTGGGTTTATTTCTAAAAAGGTGTGCATGCATATAAATTCCTTTTAAGTTTATTTCCAAAGTGTTATTTATCCAAGGTCCGTCTTATTTTACAATGAGTCTTATAACTAATCATGAAATATACTAATGATATGCATGCATCATAAAGATAAACCAAACAATAGAATAACTGAGAAACATTATAACATTGGCATAGGTATACTATATGTGACATTGTAAACTTTAACTTTTCATCTCATGGGGCCGCCCTAAAACATCTCTAGGTTATGAGCTCATACCTTAACTAGTCGTCACTAGTTCTTACTTATCCTATGATAAGCGTAACATATACATAATCCCGACTTAAAGTACGGGCTAGGGGGCAAAATAGGATCACCTCTCTTAGGGTCATTTCCTCTTTGAAACGCTCTACTAGCAACTAGTGCATCGTAGTATTGTCCGCTTTGGCAAGCTCTATGTCAATACCCTCACGGATTTGTTTTCTTGGGGGTGCTCGGCTAAACCGGTGTCACCCAAGAAGGCGTCTCAGTGTTGTGTCACATTTAAGTTCTCATAAAGTGTTAATTCATAAATACATCATTATTCATTCCATAAATCTTTTTCATTGCATATACATCATCACAAGAAACTTCTTCATAGTGTATACATTAAACTATTACATATACATTATCACAAGAAACTTCTTCATAGTGTATACATTAAACTATTGCATATACATTATCACATAATCACACCTTAGACAATCATTCATACAAACTCCCAAGCTTATTATGTTATAAACCTATAGTATTTTATGCTTTGGTTCTTTTGAGTCTTAAACTTGTAAACTAATGGTTCTAGTATTATTCTTAACCTCTTACACACCTATAGGTTCACAACCAATAAGTTTTACTAATTTTTATGCTCAAGGACCTATCCAAACAGCACTATGCAGTTTTAGACATCTTTATATTTGTGGGATTACGGGGTTCTAGAAATTACGGTTTAGACCCTTAAAGTCTTTAACTCACATTCTAAGTTATTGATCATCAAAACCTAGTCTCTTGGGAACCTATGAGGTTATAACTAAGTATTTCTCACGTCTCACTATGGTCAAGAACATCTCTAAGCCTCAAGGATGCAGAATTTGAAATTCTAACTTTACGGGTACCTAGAAGTCACAACAATGACCCTTTCTAAGTTTAGTTTGCTCCTAAGGCTTCAAGATTAAGTCCTAAACCAATTATGAGTCATTCCTACACATTTAAACTGATTTAAAACCATGATTATTAAATCTAAACCTTGCTGGACAGAAGGCAGAAAATTACATAATTAAAGGATCTAAAATTCTCAAATTAATTCTTTTCTAGTTCCTAACTTATCCTATCTTTCACATATGAGTCTTAACATTATTTTTACTCAAACATAGGCACATTATCATCATCAAAACGGCACATACAGTGGCAGCAAAGAGCAAGGAAGAACCGAAAATATACTTCTCCATAAAAGGCATAAAACATAATGTCTAAAGCACATAAAATACTAGTTTCTCTTGGAACTCTTTTTAAACTTTCAAAACTCATTTATAAACAATTTTAATATCTAAAGTCATAAGAATATTTAAGAGGGCAGTGACTAATTTATCTTTATGTCAAGAGGTCCTAAATTCATAAAACTTAGTTCTATGCATTCCTTAAACTCATGTAAGCTTGGAAAAATTATGAAACATAGTCTCAAATACTTGGAAACCTCAAGACCTCTTAGGGCCGAAATATGAACCCAAGAAAAACACATGTTGTTAGACCTTTGTTGAGACAACAATGGGCAAGTCTTTGAGCTCTAGATTCATTTAGGTGATGACATAAAAATAAACATGCTCATGCACTTATTTTAGGTTCCATTAGAAAGTAAAGTGATAGCACAAAGTAAATATGAATGCAACTCATTATTATCTTGGTATTAAGTGAGAACTTGAAATATAGACATGATAATGCATAGCTTGAAATATAAACATGATAATGCAAGGTTCACTTATTATCTTGATGCTTAGTGATAGCAAAGAAGTAAACATGATATGCAAAGCATAAAGTAAACATGATGCAAGGTTCATTTTATGTTTAACTAGAGCTCATTCAAGACTTTAACAAGATAACAACCGAATACCATATCTCAAATATCACAACAAAAAAACCGAAAGTCATATAAAAGAGAAAGAAAGTGAAACTATATCAAGTTCTTTATTAAATGCCCAAAACCCCTATCTAGAGAAAAATCTCTAGAACGTGCCGGCCAACTTTAAGGTTGACAAGGGTAGGCTTGGGCTTTTAGAAATCCTTAGATTAATTTTCTTAAGTTGAAAACCATGTGAGTTAGATATCATATAGATGAAGTCATAAGAAAAGGAAAACTCAAGCTTTAGAGGTTTCTTTGAGATGAACACAATGTCATCATCTAGAAACTCTCATCATCAAGCTATCATGCTCATAATCAAGGCCTCATGGCCGAAATGGAAAAGAAAGGAAAAACAAAGGAAGGTTCAAAAAGAATCCAAGAGGAAACTAGAGAAAAACACTTTCTTGAGCAAAACAAAGTTTGAAAACAAATCCCTACCTTGTGATGAAGGTAAAAGCTTGGACTTGAAGATGGACATGAGATGAGCAACACCTCCTAGGATGGTGGTGATGATTCGGCCAAAGTGGAAGGAAAAGAAAGGAAATGTGTTTTGGGTGGAGTTGTGTTTGAGGTGTGGTGTTGGAGAGGTTTGATGATGGTTCAAGGCTTTGGGGTGGTGTTTGATGGTTGAGAGATGATGATGAGATGAAGAGATGAAGAAGATAAAGATGAAAAGAAAGGAAGAACACTCTTGGAACTTTGAGAGAAAAAGGAAGAACTAGCAAGACAACTCTAAAACTCTAAACTTAGCAAATGCTTCAAGGTGTAACAAGGCTATCACAAGCATCCTATTTACAGAAAAACAAAGCCATGGAGCTTACAAAGGGAGGGAGTGGCTGTGTGGTCTTGGAGGGAAAAGGGAGAGGAAAATATCTCTTACACAAGGTCATTCAAGCATGGTTTGAAGTATGGAAGCTATGCTACAAAGTATGGCTTGATGTGAGTTAATTTCCTATTAAATTTTTATGAAATTAGGCTTCTAGAAACTTGACATGGCTGGAACTTTTCCAGCCACAAATAAATGGGAAAAATGGGTTGTTTTAATTATTTATTCATGTGGAAATTCAAGCTTGATTGAAAGTTATGACGAGGTATAGTGTATGTGACTTGAGGTATGGCCTTGGAGTGTTGAAAAATTGAACATGTGATGCACAATGGGGATGGCCAGCTTCGGCCAGACCTGGCAGCTGAGTGGGGAGGATGATTTGATCTTGTAATTGGGTGTTAATGGTAAGTTTAAGTGTATATTAGTTTAGGTACAAGGTTAGGAATGATTAAGCTTAAGTTTAGGTAACTAAGAATGTGATTTAGGGAGTTTATGACAAGTTTAGGAGTGCTCATACATCATTAAAGAATTTAAAACTCATTTGTGAATAAACAATGTGTAATACAATTCCATGATTTAAGGAATTGGAAAGAGAAAACACTATTCAAGATTCTATGACTAGGTGTCTTAAAATTAAAATATGATTTTAGGTTGTAATTAAGTACTTTTTGGTTCTAATCAACTTTAATAAATTATTTTGACTCAAAATTAATTAAGGAAATTAATTAACCTTTGATTAGAGCCTAATATTGCTTAGGTTTGCTTAATCACGCGATTAAGCATAAAAACACGAAACTAGGGGCAAAACCATAATTTTGCACTAATTTTGCCCGGGACTTCTAAAATTAAAACTGAGGTCATAGAAATATAAAAACGCCTTTTAAAACAATCTGGAGAAGTTTCGGGTTCATCCGGCACTTGCAAACGGGTAAAACACCGCAGGGGCGTTTTGGTCATTTTGACCCGAAACTTCAACGAGATTTTCGATCCCGGGAAGGTACACAAGTTATCTAATCCCCTTCCAACATTGAGTTTGCCCTTCGAGTACTGCCGAACCGGCTTTCCTCAAATTCCGGGTTGAAAATGACCTCAGGGGCATTTTGGTCATTTTCACTCTAATAGAAAAATCGGGGCGTTACAGCATACACTCCATATTTCAAACCATGCTTGAATGACCTTGTGTAAGAGATATTTTTCTCTTCCTTTTTCCCCCTCAATGCTACGACCAAGGTTTCCTCTTGGAGGGCCTCAATGCTTTGTTTTTCTATAAATAGGTGCTTTAGATGTACTTGTGTCACTTTTAGTCTTTTGGTAAGTTTCAAGTTTTCTAAGCTTTCTTGAGTTTCCTTTCTTTTTCTCTCAAGTTTCAAGAGAGTTCTTCTTTTCTTTTTGTAACGCCCCGATTTTTCTGTTAGAGTGAAAATGACCAAAATGCCCCTGAGGTCATTTTCAGCCCAGAATTTGAGGAAAGCCGGTTCGGCAGTACTCGAAGGGCAAACTCAATGTTGGAAGGGGATTAGATGACTTGTGTACCTTCCCGGGATCGAAAATCTCATTTTTCGAGTTTTTGGGTCAAAATGACCAAAACGCCCATGTGGTGTTTTACCCATTTGCAAGTGCCGGATGAACACGAAACATCTCCAGATGATTTTAAAAGGCATTTTCATGTAGACTGTGACTTTAGTTTTGGTCCCGGAGGTCCCGAGAGATATTAGTGCAAAATTACGGTTTTGCCCCTAGTTTCGTGTTTTTACGCTTAATCGCGTGATTAAGCAAACCTAAGCAATATTAGGCTCTAATCGAAGGTTAATTAATTTCCTTAATTAATCTTGAGTCAAAATAATTTATTAAAGTTGATTAGAACCTAAAAATGCTTAATTACAACTAAAAATCATATTTTAATTTCAAGACTCCTAGTCATGGAATCTTGAATAGTGTTTTCTCTTTCCAATTCCTTAAATCATGGAATTGTGTTACACATTGTTTATTCATAAATGAGTTTTTAATTTTCTAATGATGTATGAGCACTCCTAATCTTGTCATAGAATCTTTAAAACACATTCTTAGTTACCTAAACTTAAGCTTAATTACTCCTAACCTTGTACCTAAGCTAATACACATTTAAACCTACCATTAACACACAATTAGATGATCAAAACCTCTCTCCCCCCATGCTGCCAGGTCTGGCCGAAGCTTCTCCCTCCCCATATGCATCACATGTTCAATTTTTTAACACTCCAAGGCCATACCTCAAGTCACATACACTATACCTTGTCATAACATTCAATCGAGCTTGATTTTCCAAGTAAATAACTAATTAAAATAGCCCATTTTCTCCATTTATTTGTGGCTGGAAAAGTTCCAGCCATGCATTGTTTCTAGAAGCTTAATTTTATCAAAAATTGATAGGAAATTAACTCACATCAAGCCATACTTTGTAGCATAGCTTCCATACTTCAAACCATGCTTGAATGACCTTGTGTAAGAGATATTTTTCTCTTCCTTTTTCCCTCTCAAAGCTACGGCCAAGGCTTCCTTTGGTAAGCCCCATGGTTTTGTTTTTCTATAAATAGGATGCTTGTGATAGCTTAGTTGCACTTTGAAGCATTTGCTAAGTTTAGAATTTTAGAGTTGTCTTGCTAGTTCTTTTCTTTTTCTCTCAAGTTTCAAGAGAGTTCTTCCTTTCTTTCCATCTTCATCTTCTTCATCTCTTCATCATCTCTCAACCTTGAAACACCACCCCATAGTCTTGAACCATCATCAAACCTCTCAAACATCACACCTCAAACACAACCTCACTTGAAACACAACTCCAACCTTCTTGCTTCCTCTTGGCCGAAACCATCAAGCCCCAAGGAGGAGCTCATCATCTTGTTTTTCTTTTCAAAAGTTCAAGATTTGTGTCTTCACTTTAGGTAGGGATTCACTTTTCAAACATGTTTTGCTCAAGAATATGTTTTTCTCTAGTTTCCTCTTGGATTCTTTTGAACTTTCCTTTGTTTTCCTTTTCTTTTGCATTTCGGCCATGAGGCCTTGAGGAGTACATGATAGCTCAATGATGAGGACTCCTAGAGACTGACTATGTGTTCATCTCAAAGGAACCTCTAGAGCTTGAGTTATTCTTTTCCTTTAACTTCATCTATACTATACTTAGCTCACATGGTTTTTCAACTTAAGAAAATTAATCTAAGGATTTCTAAAAGTCAAAGCCTACCCTTGTCAACCTTAAAGTTGGCCGGCACATTCTAGAGATTTTTCTCTAGATAGGGGTTTTGGGTATTTAATAAAGAACTTGACTTAGTTTCACTTTCTTTTTCTTTTGTAAGGTTTTTGGTTTTGGTATTTTGATCCTTGAGATTTTGTTTGGTTTTGTTTTGGAAGTTGTTTACTTGAGCTTGGTGATGTTGTTCAAGAACCTCATAGTTCTTTTGAGAACTTGGTTCAAGAACTCTAAAACTCTCTTTGTAATGAGATATGTGTTGGGTTGTTATCTTGTTAAAGTCTTGAATGAGCTCTAGCTAACCATAAAATGAACCTTGCATCATGTTTACTTTTATGCCTTGCACATCATGTTTATTTTTCTTGCTATCACTAAGTACCAAGATAATAAAGGAACTTGCATTATCATGTTTATATTTCAAGCTATGCATTATCATGTTTACATTTCAAGTTCTCACCTAAATATCAAAGATAATAATATGATGCATCTCATATTTATTTTATGCTCTCACTTTACTTTCTAATGAAAGCTAAAACAAGTGCATAAGCATGTTTATCTTTATGCCATCACTTTAATGAACTTAGAGCTCAAAGACTTGCCCATGGTTGTCTCAAACAAAGGTCTAAAAATATTTATTTCCTTTGGTTCTTATTTCGACCCTAAGAAGTTTTGATGTTTCCAAATATTGAAAACTATGTTTCACACTTTTTCTAAGCTTTTATGAGTACAAGGAATATGTAGAACTAAGTTTTATGAATTTAGGACCTCTTGAGACAAATATGAATTGGTCACTGCCCTCTTGAATATTCTTATGGTTTTAGATGTTAAAAATGTTTATAAATGAGTTTTGAAAGTTTTAAAAAGGTTCCAAGAGAAACTAGTATTTTATGTGCTTTAGAAATTGTGTTTTTGCCTTTATGGAGAGTGTTTGTTTCGGTTCTGCCTTGCCATTATTTTGCCACTGTATGTGCTGTTTTATTGATGATAATATGCTTATGTTTGAGTAAAACTAATGTTAAGACTCATATGTGAAAGATAAGATAAGTAAGAGACTAGAAAAGAATTAATTTGAGAGTTCTAGATCCCTTAATTATTGAATTTTCTAGATTCTGTCCAGCAAGGTTTAGATTTGATAATCATGGTTTTAAATTAGTTTAAATGTGTAGGAATGACTCATAAATGGTTTAGGACTTGATCTTGAAGCCTTAGGAACAAACCGGACTTAGAAAGGGTCACTGTTGTGACTCCTAGGGACCCGTAAAGTTAGGATTATAAATTCTGCATCCTTGAAGATTAGAGATGTTCTTGATCATAGTGTGAGGTGAGAAATACTTAGTTATAAACCTCTTAGGTACCCAAGAGATTAGGTACCCAAGAGATTAGGTGAGGTGAGAAATACTTAGTTATAAACCTCATACTGTTCATAAAATATCAAGTATCTCGAAATTAAAATAATTTTACTATAAACTAGACTCATTATAGAACACTCTCCAAAAAGAATCACCCAAAACGGAGTTTTGTAGCTCAAGATATAAATTTTTAAAGTAGAGCCTAAGACTGAAACTTTAAATCTGACCTTGTAGTAGTAAAATAGGTGTAACTCACTCTAGAAAAATGCAAATGGACTGATTTCAACTTTGTTGGAGAGTTAACACATATAGGAATACACCCATATATGTTATGTATAAAGCTTTGTACCACGTAAATACAGAATGAGAAATAAATTTCGGGATAGTGTACTGTGAAAGTGCAGTTTGGAAAGGTTCTGGCTAAGGAAAGACTTGGTATTTAAGCATGTCCATTGTGACCCACCTCTCTTTCCTGGGAACCCTCCTATGCATGGTTTACAATGGATTTACACTATTCCAAAGATGTAAATGCTAAAATTTGATGAGTTAGGAATTTGGAACTACCTTTACTAAGCTGAGATAACAAGTATACAGAGAATTATAAACTTTCTTCTAAAAGATGTCAAAACTATAAATAAAAGAATCAAGTCTTGTAAAAAGATAATTTTAAGAATTTAAGTAGAATAATAATCTTCAAGAGTTATACGAAAACCATAATAAGAATATATAAAGAACCTATAATAATATTTTGAAATGCATTAATGTATTAATGGAATTCTAAGAGTACAAAGAACACTAAGAGAAAAAGATAATACTAAGACATCCATTACCTCTTAGGAACACTAGGAACTCAACTTGATAACTTTGGTTGCTTAAAATGAATCATTTATGAAAATGTTTACTATGAGATTTACATGATATTATCCATGTTTCATGAAGTGAATTATAGTAAAGTGAATGTATGGTGATGAGTTATGAAATGATGAAGATGAATGATTGATTGCCCATGATTTATTGTGATTACATGATGATATGCATACATTCATTTTCAAAGGAAATAATAAAAGTAAAGTTTGAAAAAGTAGCAATGAAAGTCTGGAAAAGTGGACTTGAGCTAAACTCACGGCTTAACCCCCTAAACCGTTGAGATCACGGTAACGGAATGAAAACCAAAAAGGTTATGGCGACGGCCATGGTATGAGCTCATTACCCTTTTAGGGTGGTCTAAGGCATTGATGCATTCATCCCGTGAGTAATTAAGAAATATGTTGATGAAATAAATGAAAGATGATGATCACTAAACAAGTGAATGTTGAGGATGAGTAGTCATGAAATGCATGCAGCTCCTAAATGATTACTGCTTATTAGTGGTTTTACATGATATGCTTATATGTATGCTTGATGAAATATTGAATGAATATTTCTGCTAATGTTCAAGATTAGTTTAAAAGTAACTGCACTTCGACTAATCACGTTTGTTAAAGTTTGATAATTGAATCCTTACCTGTTCACCTTTTTATAATAAACCCGAAGTGACTGGGACGACAACGATGACACTTTTAGTACAAGTAGGGACTCCTACTGAGAAATCATGTATTTCTCACTCCTATGTTTATTTTCCGTTGTCGTTACCAGAGACAGACGTGTCCACCTAAAGCAACGAGGCCGTAGCTGAGGAAGGAGGTAGCACGTGAAGATTTCAAACCGTTCAAGTAGGAGCATTCCGAGCTTTAGTTACATTATAGTTTGTGAGAAACAATTAGTAATAGTAGAACTTATATTGTTATTTGTAATAACTTATCAGTATGATATATGCCCTGTTGTGACTTATGTATTAAGTGATTATATTCCAGTTTATGTGATAATTGTTCTACACTTAGTCTTTTATTCCGCTTATTTAATTAAGTGCGCAATGTAACTTGATTATTATCTATAAAAGCGCTATGTATTTCACTTCTCGTTACAGGCTTAAGTTTTAAAAAAATTAATTTATTTAAAGAAAAAAAAAACTTCCATTATTTTTCTAAGTTAATTTCAAAAGAAAATTAATACAAGGCATAAGTGACAACTAATAGAATCCAAATGTGAACTTAAGCACAGTGGGGTTCTATTAGGGTGTTACATTATGGTATCGGAGCGCTCATCCTATTTAAGCCTGAGGAATGGGTGACTATGCTTCCGTCTATGATATCATGCTATTAATCTTATCTGTATGATGGGATATAGGATTTAGAAATGCATGATCGTCTTGTGATACTGCCATAGTTGCTACCATGCTTAGCTATAGTATTGAGCCTGATCAACTCGATGACTGTTGTTTGGTGTGTCTAGGAACTAATGGCAGCAAGCAGACGTACGCATGGGGCACGCGGTGGAGGTAATCATGATGAACTGGCAAATGCACTCTAGGAGATGGCTAGGGCTATGCAAGCACAAGCAACAGTGATGATGGAGCAGATGAATAGGATGTCAGAGGAATCAGTTGGGAACCAAGAACATGGAAAATTCTCAGAATTCAAGAGGGCTGGACCTCCAGAATTCAAAGGGACAACTAACCCTGAAATAGCTGACATATGGATTCAAGAGATGGAGAAGGTTTTCTCAGTGGTAGAATGCTCTGATGAACAAAAGGTGGCATTCTCTACTTATATGCCGAAAGGAGGCAGCGCGTGGTGGAAGGGTGCAAAGGGCTTGCTTGAAAGTGCAGACATACAGATTACGTGGGAGGTTTTCTATGCTACATTCCATAAGAAATATTTTCCAGATCCGGTTAAGAAGGCAAAGGAAGTAGAATTTACAGGTTTGACACAGGAAATCAGTGTGGTGAGTACACAATAAGTTTGAAGAACTGATCAAACACTCAACTAGCTACCAAAGGGATCCCAACGAGGCTTGGAAATGCATGAAATATGAGAGTGGTTTGAGGCCAGACATTTTGGCATCTTTGGCTCCACTGGAGGTCACTGACTATGCATCTTTAGTCAGCAAAAGCCAAGTGGCTGAGAGTTGCAATCGCCAGCTAGTTGCCTACCGAGTTGAAGAGAATAGGAAGAGGTCTCGCTCAACAAGATCACCGAGGGTTCCCACCCCCTCACAAGAAACCCTTCCAAGGAGGTGGATTTAAAAGGAAACAACCCCAACACCCTATGATGAATCAACCTAAGACACAAGCTGTTAATCGACCTAGGATGGCTGCAGTCCCTGAACCTATGAGTAGACCCCCTTGTGCCACTTGTGGAAAGATACATGGAGGGGAATGCAGATTTGGTAAGAATGTTTGTTATCGGTGTGGACAGGCAGGACACTATTCTAGAGAGTGCCTAAAGTTCAATCAGTCCTCTACACTCAAGCCTAAGGCACAGGGACGCGTGTTTGCTATCATCACGAGATGCCCTCGTAATCCGATGATCTGATTCAAGGTAAGTGTATAATTAATGGAAAATCCTTAATTGTATTGTTTGATTCTGGCGCAACACATTCATTCATTTCATATGATTGTGCTAATAAGTTGAGGTTGTATATATCTGACTTAAAAATCATCTTAGTTGTCTCTACACCCACTATAAATACTTAGAACTGATCAAGCCTGCCTAAATTGTGAATTTGAGGTAGCTGATAGGATTTTTCATCATGATTTAGTTTGTCTACCCTTGTCTAGTTTTGATGTAATCTTGGGCATGGATTGGCTTTCGGCTAACCGTGTGTTACTACATTGTGCAAATAAGTCACTAGTATTTCTTCCGAAACCATCTTTACCCAATCCCTCTAAACTTGATAGAAAGGTACGACTATACCTAAACTCCATTATCATGGGGGATAGTAGGAATGAAGAGCGAGGATATGTTTTCCTGATGACAAGTGAGAGGGAAGTGGAGCAAGCTCTAGAAAAGATCCTTGTAGTAAAGGAATTCTCAGATGTTTTTCCTGATGACATACCTGAATTTCCTCCAAAAAGGGAGATTGAGTTTTCTATAGATTTGGTACCGGGAACGGGACCCATATCTATAGCTCCTTATAGGATGCCACTGGCCGAGTTAACAGAATTGAAGAGTCAATTAGAGGAGCTACTAGAGAAGAAATTCATTAGGCCTAGTGCTTCACCATGGGGAGCTCCAGTGCTATTTGTCAAGAAGAAGGATGGGAGCTTGCGGTTATGTGTGGATTATAGGCAGCTAAACCAAGTGACCATAAAGAATAAATACCCTTTGCCTAGAATAGATGACCTTATGGACCAATTAAGAGGAGCCCAAGTGTTTTCCAAGATAGATCTGCGATCAGGATACCACCAGATTCGAGTGAAGGAGGAGGACATACCAAAGACAGCCTTTAGGACTAGATATGGACATTATGAGTTTAATGTGATGTCGTTTGGGTTAACCAATGCACCGGCAGTGTTTATGGACTACATGAATAGGATATTTAGACCATACTTGGACAAGTTTGTAATAGTGTTCATCGATGACATTCTAGTTTACTCTAGAACTGAAGAAGAGCACGAAGAACACTTACGAGTGGTGTTGGAGGTGTTGAGGAACAAGAAACTTTATGCAAAGTTGTCCAAGTGTGAATTTTGGACGAAGGAAGTTAAGTTCTTAGGTCATGTAGTGTCACATGGGGGAATAGCAGTAGACCCAAGTAAGATAGAAGCGGTGCAACAATGGGAAACCCCTACCACTGTGAAGGAGATTAGGAGTTTTCTAGGGCTAGCCGGTTACTACCGAAGGTTCATTAGAGGTTTTTCCCAAATTGCCTTACCCCTCACCAAGCTAACAAGGAAGAATTCAGCTTTTATATGGAGCCCAGAATGTGAAGAGAGTTTCCAAGAACTAAAAAAGAAGTTGACCACTACCCCTGTCCTAATCCTACCTGACCCAAAAGAAAAATTTGAGGTGTATTGTGATGCCTCGGGAAGAGGACTAGGATGTGTTTTGATGCAAAATAGGAATGTAGTAGCCTATGCCTCTAGACAGCTCAAACCCCATGAAGTAAATTACCCAACCCATGACTTAGAGCTAGCAGCTATTGTCTTTGCCTTAAAAATCTGGAGACATCATCTTTATGGTGTAAGGTTTGAAGTATTTTCTGACCACAAAAGTCTGAAATACCTCTTCAACCAAAAGGAACTCAATATGAGACAAAGGCGTTGGATGGAGTTTCTCAAGGACTATGACTTTGGGTTGAACTACCACCCAGGAAAGGCAAATGTGGTAGCAGACGCTTTGAGTCGTAAGTCCTTGCATGCTGCTTGGCTCATGGTGAAAGAAAATGAGCTGATAGAAGATTTTAGGAACCTCAACTTAGGATATAGGGGGACTTCAGAACAAATTTGGTTAAGCCAGCTAAGTGTAACCAGTAGCTTTAAGGATCAAATAATTCAAGCCCAAAGGGAAGATGAGGATTTCCTTAGAACCTTAACCCTTGTCGAAGCAGAAGTTGAAAGAGTTTGTCCAGGATAAGGAAGGAGTGTGGAGATACCAAGGGAGAATCTGTGTACCTGCAAAAGAAGGATTGAGAGCTAGCATTTTGGAAGAAGCCCACAAGAGTCAATTTAGTGTACACCCCGGTATAACCAAGATGTACCATGACCTAAAAAGATGTTCTGGTGGCCAAAGATGAAAGCAGATATAGCAAATATAGTGCAAAAATGTTTGGTATGCCAAAAAGTGAAGATAGAGCATCAAAAACCCTCCGGAGTGCTGCAACCTCTCGAAATCCCCGAATGGAAGTGGGAAGGAATATCCATGGATTTCGTGATGGGATTGCCAAGAACGCCTACCGGACATGACTCCATATGGGTAATTGTAGATAGATTGACCAAATCTGCTCACTTTTTACCCATTCGAGCAAATTACCCTATGGAAAAGTTAGCTCAGCTATACATCCAAGAGATAATAAGGCTCCACGGAGTACCCAAAACCATTGTCTCAGATAGGGATCCAAGGTTCACCTCAAGATTTTGGGGAGCTTTCAAAAGGCATTTGGTTCAAAGTTGTGTCTAAGCACTGCCTATCACCCTCAGACTGATGGACAATCAAAAAGAACAATTCAAACCCTTGAGGATATGCTAAGAGCATGTGTCTTAGACCAGCCAAAAAGTTGGGACAAACAACTTCCATTGATTGAGTTTGCATATAATAATAGTTACCACACTAGCATTGGGATGGCACCTTATGAGGCTTTGTATGGTAGAAAGTGTCAATCACCACTTTGTTGGTGTGACCCGGGAGAGCAAAGTATTTTGGGCCCTGATTTGGTAGAAGAGACAACCAAACAAATAAGGAAAATTAGGGAAAGAATCCTCACTGCTCGGTAGTAGGCGTAAGAGCTATGCTGACAAGAGAAGGAAACCTCTCGAATTTCAAGAAGGAGAACACATATTCTTGCGAATTACTCCTACCACAGGTATAGGTCGTGCAATGAAAGTCAAAAAGCTAAGCCCTAGATTCTTAGGACCCTTCCAAATCCTCAAAAAGGTAGGTCCCTCTGCCTACCAAATTGCATTACCTCCAAATTTGTCTAACCTACACAATGTTTTTCATGTGTCCCAATTGAGAAAGTATCAGTCAGACCCCAGTCAGGTGTTTGAGCCAGAAACTATACAATTAAAAGATGACTTAACTTTTGAATTACCACCGATGAGGATCGTGGATCATGGCATCAAGCAGCTGAGAAACAAATCTGTATCTCTGGTCCGAGTAGCCTGGGGATAAGATGGAATGGAAGAGCACACATGGGAGCTCGAGGAAGATATGCGAAAAGAATTTCCGAACCTATTCACAGGTATCAAATTTTGAGGGCAAAATTTTTAATAAGGAGGGGAGAAATGTAACATCCCCAAATTTATAACTAAGATAAATATTAATTAGCGATAGCACAACCAAGAGAATCGGGACAAATGTTATGAAACACAACAAATAGTCTACTTAAGTATGTCTAGAGAAAAATGCAAAGAATTACGAAAATGCCATCACTTAGTGGAAATTACGAAAATGCCCTTGCTATGTAAAGGAAATTACCAAACTACCCTTGCCTTATTAAATGACAAAGATACCCTTACTCTATTAATGGAATTACAAGAATACCACTATCATTGTCTAATTACAAAAATATCCACTAACATCTTTGCATAAAACATGGAAACGTGTTTGCACAAAACATGGAAACGTGTTTGCACAAAACATGAAAACCTGTTTGCACAAAATATGGAAACGTGTTTGCACAAAACATGGAAACATGTTTGCACAAAACAAGGAGCATTTTCATCCCAAAATTCAGCCAACATGTTTCCATAAATCATGCTCCAAGTGCTTTCCTTCTTCTGTTTTTTCTCTAATCTTTCCACTATAAATACTCCTCAAACTCTCTTCAATTCAGAAACTCCCTAAGTGTTCTTTCTTTCTTATTCTATCATTCTTCTTATGTTCTTCAAAGACTTCTCTTGATCCTCTAAACTTCATCCAAACACTTAAATCCTAAGTCCAAACTTTCACTAGCCCTCACAAGAGTTACAATCTTTAACTCTAGTGAGAAATATTTTCTTAAGCATTCAAGTTCTAGAGCCAAGATTCAAGGAGGGTCATCCACTCCAAAGACTCTTGTTCAAAGCTTAAGGAAGAAGAGAAGGACCCTTTTAGACCCTACACAAGAGGTAGGAGCTTCATCTTTAATTGTTCAAGTATTGTTGGCTTCTAACCTTGATAGAATGCCTCAAGTTTGAGTTATTGTCAAAAGTTTTAAATGATTATTTGAAAAATATATTTGTAGAAATATGACATGTTCTATTTTGTTATGAGTACCCTTATGATGTTATCAAACTCAAATATAACTTGAAAAGATTGTATGTGAAACCTGATTTAATAAAGGTAACTTGAGACATGAAAATGGTAGGTGCTGGAATTTCTAGTTGTTTCTGGCAGCAGGTACTTCGAAAGCTACTGTTCATAAAATATCAAGTATCTCGAAATTAAAATAATTTTACTATAAACTAGACTCATTATAGAACACTCTCCAAAATGAATCACCCAAAACGGAGTTTTGTAGCTCAAGATATAAATTTTTAAAGTAGAGCCTAAGACTGAAACTTTAAATCTGACCTTGTAGTAGTAAAATAGGTGTAACTCACTCTAGAAAAATGCAAATGGACTGATTTCAACTTTGTTGGAGAGCTAACACATATAGGAATACACCCATGTATGTTATGTATAAAGCTTTGTACCACGTAAATATAGAATGAGAAATAAATTTCGGGATAGTGTACTGTGAAAGTGCAGTTTGGAAAGGTTACTGCTAAGGAAAGACTTGGTATTTAAGCATGTCCATTGTGACCCACCTCTCTTTCCTAGGAACCCTCCTATGCATGGTTTACAATGGATTTACACTATTCCAAAGATGTAAATGCTAAAATTTGATGAGTTAGGAATTTGGAACTACCTTTACTAAGTCGAGATAACAAGTATACAGAGAATTATAAACTTTCTTCTAAAAGATGTCAAAACTATAAATAAAAGAATCAAGTCTTGTAAAAAGATAATTTTAAGAATTTAAGTAGAATAATAATCTTCAAGAGTTATACGAAAACCATAATAAGAATATATAAAGAACCTATAATAATATTTTGAAATGCATTAATGTATTAATGGAATTCTAAGAGTACAAAGAACACTAAGAGAAAAAGATAATACTAAGACATCCATTACCTCTTAGGAACACTAGGAACTCAACTTGATAACTTTGGTTGCTTAAAATGAATCATTTATGAAAATGTTTACTATGAGATTTACATGATATTATCCATGTTTCATGAAGTGAATTATAGTAAAGTGAATGTATGGTGATGAGTTATGAAATGATGAAGATGAATGATTGATTGCCCATGATTTATTGTGATTACATGATGATATGCATACATTCATTTTCAAAGGAAATAATAAAAGTAAAGTTTGAAAAAATAGCAATGAAAGTCTGGAAAAGTGGACTTGAGCTAAACTCACGGCTTAACCCCCTAAACCGTTGAGATCACGGTAACGGAATGAAAACCAAAAAGGTTATGGCGACGGCCATGGTATGAGCTCATTACCCTTTTAGGGTGGTCTAAGGCATTGATGCATTCATCCCGTGAGTAATTAAGAAATATGTTGATGAAATAAATGAAAGATGATGATCACTAAACAAGTGAATGTTGAGGATGAGTAGTCATGAAATGCATGCAGCTCCTAAATGATTACTGCTTATTAGTGGTTTTACATGATATGCTTATATGTATGCTTGATGAAATACTGAATGAATATTTCTGCTAATGTTCAAGATTAGTTTAAAAGTAACTGCACTTCGGCTAATCACGTTTGTTAAAGTTTGATAATTGAATCCTTACCTGTTCACCTTTTTATAATAAACCCGAAGTGACTGGGACGACAACGACGACACTTTTAGTACAAGTAGGAACTCCTACTGAGAAATCATGTATTTCTCACTCCTATGTTTATTTTCCGTTGTCGTTACCAGAGACAGACGTGTCCACCTAAAGCAACGAGGCCGTAGCTGAGGAAGGAGGTAGCACGTGAAGATTTCAAACCGTTCAAGTAGGAGCATTCCGAGCTTTAGTTACATTATAGTTTGTGAGAAACAATTAGTAATAGTAGAACTTATATTGTTATTTGTAATAACTTATCAGTATGATATATGCCCTGTTGTGACTTATGTATTAAGTGATTATATTCCAGTTTATGTGATAATTGTTCTACACTTAGTCTTTTATTCCGCTTATTTAATTAAGTGTGCAATGTAACTTGATTATTATCTATAAAAGCGCTATGTATTTCACTTCTCAATTCTGAGCTTAAGTTTTCAAAAAAATTAATTTATTTAAAGAAAAAAAAAAACTTCCATTATTTTTCTAAGTTAATTTCAAAAGAAAATTAATACAAGGCATAAGTGACAACTAATAGAATCCAAATGTGAACTTAAGCACAGTGGGGTTCTATTAGGGTGTTACAACACCAGTTTAGCCGAGCACCCATAAGAAAACAAATCCGTGAGGTTATTGACATAGAGCTTGCCAAAGCAGACAATACTACTATGCACTAGTTGCTAGTAGAGCGTTTCAAAGAGGAAATGACCCTAAGAGGTGATTCTTAATTTGCCCCCTAGCCCGTACTTTAAGTCGGGATTATGTTACGCTTATCATAGGATAAGTAAGAGCTAGTGACGACTAGTTAAGGTATGAGCTCATAACCTAGAGATGTTTTAGGGTGGCCCTATGAGATAAAGTTAAAGTTAAAATGTCACATATGCTATGAAAAACCAAGGAAGTTATTATGAGATTTATACCTGTCAAACTTATGCCACTACTACAACGTTTTTGTGACTTTGTTGATTAGTTTATCTTTATGATGCATTCATATCATTAGTGTATTCCATGCTTAGTCATAAGACGCATTGTAAAATATGACGGACCTTGGATAATGAATACTTTAGAAAACTAACTTAAAAGAAGTTTACATGCATGCACACCTTTTTAGAAATGAAACCCAAGGTTCCTAGGAATATGATGATGTCACTTAGTTAGGGATTGCCCTACTGAGAATTCTTTTAGAAGATTCTCATTCCCTCTCTCTTTTCTTCCATCATATCTTCAGATGGTGACTTTCTTACTCTTCGTCGACACCCCGACGTGGGAGCTGCACCATGACCCAACACTCGGATCATACCATTTTTAGGGTTGCTGCATAGTCAGAGTATTCATGTTTATGGGACGACCCTTCGCGCACCCAGTACGGAGCTACCGCTTCACCTCGACTGCTCCCTACCATCATAACACGATTTTTGAGCGAGCCAAACCACGTGACGAGTAGATACTCCGCATGCAGCCCGAGGCGTCAGCCGTATGCGACTACCTATAGTACGTGCCCCGGACTCAGTATTCGGAGACGGATCCAACAGAGGACCATTCCTTACACATGTACAGTTGGAGCTCCAGCCCCGCTCCCCCACCGATGAGAGCCGGGAGTGAGGAGACAGTGGTTCAACCGAGGTTGGCTTGTAGGCCATCCATGCGCCCTCGCTGCGGTGGACACGTTCCGATGATCCGCACGACCACTCCCACCGAGATTCGCCACTAAATCAATTCCACCCCTCAGTACTCGGACCAGCAGGAGTAGGTGCATAGGATGGGTAGTAGCTAGTGCACACACGCCACATAGTTGAGGACAAACCTTCTTTTGTATATGAGGTTGTCTACTCTATATGCACATGGGTATGGGTGTTGCTTTCATGGTTTCCTTGTACTTACTTTTATGATTTCCTTGTATTTGCATTTCAGTTGTATTTCGTTCTCCTATATATCGAATAGTCCTGCCTTTTGGTAGGCACATTATCTATATATATAATCAGTTGATGTGTCCATGTTATTTGTGTGTTTTATTATGATTTGCTCATATGACTTGTATGAATTTCCGTTCGAAGAATCATGCGTGGCTCTCACTTTGGTTTTAATTCCAAAAAGAAAAATTTTACCCATATTTCCGCTAAGTATTTTCAAGTAAAGAATGAGACCAAGAGGTAATGTTCTAAGGATTAACCTAAATACATACTAGTAGTATTAGGTTAAGACTTAGGGTGTTACACTTTTCATCTTCATCCTCTTCATCCCCTCGTCACACAATCATCTCATAACCTTGAAACACCACCCCCACCACCTTAAATCATCATACAAACACCTAAACTTCCATTCTCAAATACAACCTCACTTGAAACACAACTCCAACCTTCTTGTTCTTCCTTGGCCGAAACTATCTAGCCCCAAGGAAGAGCTCATCATCTTGTTTTCCTTTTCAAAAGTTCAAGCTTTTTGTCTCCACTCTAGGTAGGAGTGTTTTCTAAACTTTGTTTTCTTGAAATGAGTTTTTCTCTAGCTTTCTCTTGGATTTTCTTTTTGAAGCTTTCTTTTTTTTTCTTTGCTTGATGTTTCAGCCTCTTGGCCTTGAGGAGCACATGATAGCTCAATGATGAGAGCTCCTAGAAGATGACTTTGTGTTCATCTCAAAGGAACCTCTAGAGCTTGAGTTTTGCTTTCTTTGAGTTTCAACTTTATTTATCAACTCAAGATGATTTTTATTCAAGAACAACTTTACTTCCCTTGCTATTTTTGGTTTTGGTTTTCTTGTTTCCTTTTCTAAAATATTTTGGTTTTGGTTCCTTGATCTTTGAGGTTTTGTTTTGTTTTGAAAGTTTATTTATTTTGAGCTTGACGATGATGTTCAAGAACCCTATAGTTCCTTTGAGAACTTGGTTCAAGAACTCTAAAGCTCTCTTTGTGTTGAGATATGTATTGGGTTGTGTCTCTAAAGTCTTGTAAGAGCTCTAGATGAGACTAAAATAAATATTGCATCCATGTTTACTTTTATGCTTTGCACATCATATTTACTTTCCTTGCTATCACTAAGTATCAAGATAATGAATGAACTTATATTCTCATATTTATATTTCAAGCTATGCATTATCATGTTTATATTTCAAGTTCTCACTTAATATCAAGATAATAATGGGTTGCATCTCATGTTTATTTTATGCTATCACTTTACTTTCTAATGGAACCTAAAATAAGTGCATAAGCATATTTATCTTTATGTCATCACTTAAATGAACCTAGAGCTCAAAGACTTGCCCATTGCTGTCTCAAGCGAAGACTTGAAAATCTATGTTTTTGGTCTTCATGTTTTCAGCCTCAATGAGATTTATTGGTTACAAGTATTGAAATCTATGTTTGGCCACTGTATGGGCTGTGTTAATGATGATAAAATGTTTATGTTTGAGTATAATTAATGTTAAAACTCATATGTGAAAGATAAGATGAGTTAGAAACTAGAAAAGAATTAATTTGAAAGTTCTAGATCCCTTAATGTTTGAATTTTCTGGATTCTGTCCAGCAAGGTTTAGTAATGATAATGATGGTTTTAAATTAGTTTAAATTTGTAGGAATGACTCATAAATGGTTTACGACTTGATATTGATGCCTTTGGAACAAACTGGACTTAGAAAGGGTCATTGTGGTGACTTCTAGGTATCCGTAAAGTTAGGATTATGAATTATGCATCCTTGAGGTTTAGAGATGTTCTTGACCATAGTGTGAGGTGAGAAATACTTAGTTATAACCTTATAAGTTCCCGAGAGATTAGGTTGGATAATTTATAACTTAGAATGTGAGTTAAGGACCTTACGGGTCAATGCATAAAACACTAAGGAAGTTGTTAATGCTATGATGTGTTATATGATGCAATGATATGATGAGATGTGCTTGATGCATGAGAAAATGATTGATGAAAATGTTAAAGTTTATCATAGCATGAGATTTCAAAGAGGGTATATCCTAAGAGAGGTGATCCCTGCCCCCTACCCGTACTTGCGAGTCGGGATTATTTTATTATGTTTTGCTTATTCAGATAATAAGCAAGAGCTAGTGACGACTAGCTGAGGTATAAGCTCATAACCTAGTTATTTTAGGGTGGCCTTATTGTAACACCCTAATTTTTAACCCAATACTCTAGAACATATTAGACTAATCATTAGGTTATTACTTCTTAGTCTCATCATTTCATTAAAATACTTAGCAGAAATTACAGGTAAATTTTTCTTTTTGAAAAAATAAAGCAAAATGAGAGCCGCGGGCTTAACTAATCGAACAATAGGAATGTAAAGCACGCTTAACAATCATTGGAAATCATAGAGTATAGCATGTAGCCATGAACAATAACCCAAATGACAGAAGAAACATTTCATTAATAATAACATAGTTGAGGTACATAGCTAGTCATACCCCAAGAACGGGTAGAGCTTGTAATACAGTGGAAATAAAATACAACATAAAACAAGAAAGCAGAAATAAGCCATAACTACCCAAGTGCATCTATGGTGAATAACCTCAAAACAAAAGAAGGTTTATCCACTCTACATGTGGGTGTGTGCACTAAGCCTCCCCTACGACGTCAACTACTAGAACCCGGGAAACGGTGAAGTGTAACCAATCCATGGGTGTAGGGCAGCAGGAGTAGGTACACGTGAAGACTGAGCGTGAGCTCCTCGATAGGGGCACCTCTCGGCTTGCCTAGCTAGCCTTGGATGTGTGACAGTCTCCTCGCTCTCGCCTCGCATGAACTGTGGTGTAGGAGCAGAGCTCTCGCTATACATGTGTGTCGGTGGGTCCTCGAATAGGTTGTCCTCTGAGCTTGGAGACCGAGGTACGTAGTCCTGGAAGTCTCGAGGCATCGAACCACCAGTATACGTCTGCCGAATCCTCTCATCTCGCATCCAGGCACGCTAAAAAACCATCGCGTCATTGTAGGGTGACATCGGGGAGAAACGGTAGCTCTGTACAGGGTGTGCAAAGGGGTGTCCAATGAACATGAAGACTCGCACGGTACACTGCCCCTCAAAATGATATGACCCGTGGTTCAGGTCATAGTGGACCTCCCACGTAGGCGTGTCAATGAAAGGCACGAACGTCACCATCGGTCTCTGAAGATGTGACGGAAGAAAGAAGAGAGAAGAATGAGAATTCTTACTAAAGAATCTCAGTAGGAGTCTCCTATCCTAGGGTTACATCGTTCACATCCTCAGGATCCTTGGGTTTAATTATAAGACAATGGTCATGCATATAAGGTTCAATTTAGGGTTTTCCAAAACTAATTATCCAAGGTCCATTCCTTTTAGCATGCATCTTGATGTTATGAGTGCAACATATTATATCATAGATGCATGTCAATACTTGAGCATATAAAATAATACATCAAAGCACATAAACATAAATCATGTGGCATAAGGGCATATAACTTTCAAATAAGATCATTCCTCAACTTCGTGACATCAATCATGGTACTTTAGCATATAAGGCCACCCTAAAAATAACTAGGTTATGAGCTCATACCTCAGCTAGTCGTCACTAGCTCTTGCTTATTATCTTAAATAAGCAAAACATAAATAATAATCCCGACTCGCAAGTATGGGCAGGGGGCAGGGATCACCTCTCTCTGGGGTATATCCTCTTTGAAATGCTTTACTGGCATTAAGCCATAGCAATTTGTCCGCTTTGGTAGGCTGTATCTACTCATACCCTTACGGATTTGTCTCCCCTGGAGGTGCTCGGCCGAACCGGTGTCACCTAGGCAAGCGCGTCTCAGTGCTTTGTCACATAAAAATCTCCTGGGGGTGCTTGGCCAAACCGGTGTCACCCAGGGTTTTCCATTCATATGGTACTCATAAACATTTCTTTAACCCTTTTATGTTTGAAGGAAATTCTGCAGCATAACAGCTGTTAAACCGAATTTCCTTCAAACTTGCCACAAGCTAATTCACACAACATATTCTCATGAAATCTCATGCTATGATAAACTTTAACATTTTCATTAATCATTTTCTCATGCATCAAGCACATCTCATCACATCATTGCATCATGTAACACATCATAGCATTAACAACTTCCTTAGTGTCTTATGCATTGACCCTTAAGGTCCTCAACTCACATTCTAAGTTATAAATCATCAAACCTAATCTCTCAGGAACTTATAAGGTCTTAACTAAGTATTTCTCACCTCACACTGTGGTCAAGAACATCTCTAAATCTCAAGGATGCAGAATTCATAATCCTAACTTTACAGGTACCTAGGAGTCACAACAATGACCCTTTCTAAGTCTGATTTGCTCATAAGGCATCAAGATCAAGTACTAAACCATTTATGAGTCATTCCTACACATTTAGACTAATTTAAATCCATGATTAGCATTACTAAGCCTTGCTGGACATAATCCAAAAAATTCAAACAGTAAAGGATCTAGAACTCTCCAATTAATTCCTTTCTAGTTTCTAACTTCTCTTATCTTTCACATATGAGTTTTAACATTAATTATACTCAAACATAAGCATATTATCATCATTAGCACAGCTCATACAGTGGTTAAACATAGCAAGACAGAACCGAAACAACATCTCCATTTAAAGGTATTAAACACAATTTCTAAAGCACATAAAATACTAGTTTCTCTTGGAACCTTTCTCAAACTTTCAAAACTCATTTATAAACATTTTTATCCTCTAAAATCATAAAAATATTTAAGAGGGCAGTGACTAACTCAAATTTGTCTCAAGAGGTCCTAAATTCATAAAACTTAGTTCTATGCATTCCTTAAACTCATAAAAGCTTAGAAAAATTTATAAAACATAGTTTTCAATACTTGTAAACAATAAATCTCATTGAGGCTGAAAACATGAAGGCTAAATCATATATTTTCAAGCCTTTGCTTGGGACAACAATGGGCAAGTCTTTGAGCTCGAGGGTCATTTTAGTGATGACATAAAAATAAACATGCTCATGCACTCATTTTAGGTTCCATCAGAAAGTAAAGTGATAGCATAAAATAAACATGAGATGCAACTCATTATTATCTTGATATTAAGTGAGAACTTGAAATATAAACATGATAATGCATAGCTTGAAATACAAATATGATAATGCAAGGTTCACTTATTATCTTGATACTTAGTGATAGTAAGGAAAGTAAACATGATGTGCAAAGCATAAAAGTAAACATGGATGCAAGATTCAATTTAAGGTCATCTAGAGCTCATACAAGACTTTAACATATAACAACCCAACACTCATCTCATCACAAAGAGAGCTTTAGAGTTCTTGAACCAAGTTCTCAAAGGAACTATGAGGTTCTTGAACATCATCATCAAGCTCAAAGTAAACAAACTTTCAAACAAAACAAAACAAAATCTCAAAGATCAAGGGGACCAAAACCAAAAACCTTACAAAAAGGAAAAGAGAATGGAACTAAGTCAAGTTCTCTATTAAGTACCCAAAACCCCTATCTAGAGAAAAATCTCTAGAATGTGCCGGCCAACTTTAAGGTTGACAAGGGTAGGCTTGGGCTTTTAGAAATCCTTAGATTAATTTTCTTAAGTTGAAAAACCATGTGAGCTAAGTATAGTATAGATGATGTTAAAGGAAAAGAAAAACTCAAGCTTTAGAGGTTTCTTAGAGATGAACACAATGTCATCATCTAGAAACTCTCATCATCAAGCTATCATGCCCGGACACGAGACAAGAGGATTCTGTGGATGTATACTGGTGGTTTGATGCCTCGGTCCACCTTACTACGTGCCTCGGTTCCCGAGTTTGGAGGACAACCCATCCGAGGACCCCCCGATGCACATGTATAGTTAGAGTTCTACTCCTACACCTCAGTTCGTGTGAGATGTGAGCAAGGAAACTGTTACACAGCCAAAGCTGGCTAGGTAAGCTGAGAGGCGCCCTTACAGGGGAGCTCACGCTTAGTCTTCACGTGTTCTCACTCCTACTGCTCTGCGTCCATGGATTGGTTACACTCCACCGTTTCCCAGATCCCAGTAATTGATGTCGTAGGGGAGGCTTAGTGCACACACCACATGTAGAGTGGATAAACCTTCTTTTGTTTTTGAGGTTATCCACCATAGGTGCACTCGGGTAGTTATGATTTATTTCTACTTTCTTGTTTTATGTTGTATTTTATTTTGCGCTGTATTACAAGCTCTGCCCGTCCTTATGAGGGTATGACTACTTATGTACTTTAATTATGTTATTAATGAAATGTTTCCTTTGTTATCATGATTGTTGTTCTTTGGTTATATGGTTTACTTTATGATTTCTAATGATTGTTATGCGTGCTTTATATTTTTGTCGTTCGACTAGTTAAGTTCGCGGCTTTCACTTTGGTTTATGTTTTCAAAAACAAAATTACCCGTAATTTCCGCTAAGTATTTTAATAAAATGATGAGACCAACAGGTAATAACCTAATGATTAACCTAATGTGTTCTAGAAAGTTGGGTTAAGAATTAGGGTGTTACATTTTAGTATCAGAGCAGTTCGATTCTCACGGAGCCTGAGGATTGGACTAACCATGCTTTAGAAGTAAGATTCAATAGTTATGTCATGTGTAGTGCTTGATAGAGACAAGCTATAGGACTAGAGATGCATGACTCCTGTTGCTTGCAAGTGCCATGGTAACTAGCCCATTTTGCATGAATATTAAGCCTCATCAACTTGATGTTCATTGTTTCATGTGTTTAGGAACCAATGGCACCGTGACGACAGCCTAGGACTATGCCTGAAGCTGACCAAGAGAATGCAACTGTTGCTACTGTCCGTAGAATGGTGCAAGCCATGGAGCGGATGTTTGACCGCATGGACCCCAACAAGGTTGACAAGTGGATCAAGGACATGGAGAAGATCTACTCTGTGGTTACCTGCTCTGAGGAGTAGAACGTTACGTTTGCTACCTTCATGATGAATTCCGATGCCGAGTTCTGGTGGAATGGGACGAAGCGACTGTTGGAAGCCTCTGGAACTCCCATTGACTGGGAGTTGTTCAAGACTTACTTCTATGAGAAGTACTTTCCTGAGTCCGTGAGGAATGCTAAGGACATAGAGTTCATGCAATTGACCTAGGGAGGGTCTACTGTAGCCTAGTACACCGCCAAGTTCGAGGAGCTAATTAAGTTCTCTCAAGTGTTCCAAGGGAACCCCGATGAGGTTTGGAAGTGTGTCAAATATGAAGCCGGTTTGAAGGCGGAGATGAACTACGCCATGGCCCATATGGAGATCAGAGACTTCCCGACTCTGGTCAACAAGTGCCAGATCCTTGAAGAAGGATAGAGAAAGATGCAAGCTATGAGGGTGGAGCGAGCTAAGGGGCTCGGACCTCAAGCCCTGAGGTTTAAACTGCAATATCCGTCAAGGAATCACTACAACCCTTACTAAACCAACCAGTTCTGACCGTAACAACAACAACAATCGAGAACTCCTGCATACCAACAATCCAAGAAACACCAAAGGCCACCGTTTCAACATCAAGGCCCGAGGAACTTCAACAACAACCAACCTCCCGGGCCGGGCGGACCCCGGAACCACAATGGAGGACCAAGTGGGGCCAAGAACAAGGCACCACAAGCCCCTGCTGCTTACCCCAAAGTAGCATCTACTGATGTCTGTCCCTAGTGCGGGAAGAACCATGGGAACAGCCCTTGCCTCATAGGGCAGAGGGTCTGCTTCAAGTGTGGCAAGCCTGGCCACTACGCTAACAACTGCACTAATGGAGGACCATCAAACCAAAACCCTTGACCTCAACACCAAGGATGGGTCTTCACCTTCAATGCGGAAGACGCGCGGACGTCCAACGATCTAGTTCAAGGTAAGTGCGAGCTTAACGGTAGAACCTTAACTGTACTTTTCGATTCTAGCACTACTCATTCCTTCATTTCACTTGCTAGTGTTGAGTCTTTGAATTTGCGAGTCTCTAAACTTCCCTTTGATCTTATTGTTTCTACTCCCACAAATCGCCCTGTTAATACCTGCAAATGTTGTTTGAACTGTCATCTTGTTGTAGAAAATAGGTCATTTATCATAGATTTGATTTGCTTACCCCTTAAAGACATAAGTATCATTCTAGGCATGGATTGGCTTCACGCCAACAGTGAATTGTTAGACTGTGGAATCCAAACCATTGTTTTTCTTTCTCCTCCCAAACCCATTGATCAACCTTTAAAATTGTACCTGAACTCCGTAGAGGTCTTCTGTAGTGGAGAGAAAGCTAAGGGATATGTTCTTCTAGCCGCCTGCAATGTAGACTTTGAGCAAAACCTAGGTGAGATACCTGTGGTGAGAGACTATTCCGAGGTGTTTCTGGATGAAATACCTGAGTTCCCTCTCGAAAGAGAAGTAGAGTTTTCCATAGAGCTGGTTCCTGGAGCGGGACCTATGTCTATGGCCCCATATAGAATGTCACCTTTGGAGTTAGTGGAGTTGAAAACCCAGTTAGAAGAGTTGTTGGAGAAGAGTTTTATAAGGCCGAGTGCTTCACCTTGGGGCGCTTCGGTCTTGTTTGTGAAGAAGAAAAATGGAAGCATGAGGATGTGTATAGATTATAGGCAGTTGAACCGAGTGACCATAAAGAATAAGTACCCATTGCCTAGGATTGATGATCTTATGGACCAGTTGAAAGGAGCAGTAGTGTTTTCTAAGATCGATTTGAGGTCTGGTTACCGTCAGATTAGGGTTAGAGATTCAGACATTCCTAAAACCGCCTTTCGAACTTGGTATGGACACTTTGAGTTCAATATGATGTCGTTTGGTTTGACAAATGCTCCTGCAGTTTTTATGGATTACATGAATAGGATCTTTAGACCCTATTTAGATCAGTTCATGGTTGTGTTCATAGATGATATTCTCATCTATTCGAAAACCCACGAGGAGCATGAGCGTCATTTAAGGCTAGTTTTAGAGGTATTGAAAGAGAAGAAGTTATACGCCAAGCTCTCTAAGTGTGAATTTTGGTTGGATGAGGTGAAATTCTTAGGACATGTTGTGTCAAAAGGTGGCATAGCTGTCGACCCCAGTAAGATAGAAGCCGTGATGAATTGGGATAGACCAACCTTTGTAACCGAGATTAGAAGCTTTTTGGGTTTAGCTGGTTATTACCGTAGGTTCATCAAAGGATTTTCCCAGTTAGCCCTACCTCTAACCAAGCTCACTAGGAAGAATGCCCCGTTTGAGTGGAGCCCCGAGTGTGAAAAGACTTTCCTAGAGCTTAAGGAAAAGCTCACCTCAACCCCAGTTTTGGTTTTACCTGACCCCAATGTACCCTTCAAGGTATATTGTGACGCTTCTGGCAAAGGCTTAGGTTGCGTGTTGATGCAAAATAGGCAAGTGGTAGCCTATGCATCCAAACAACTCAAGCCTCACGAGGTAACCTACCCCACCCATGACCTAGAGTTAGCAGCCATCGTGTTTGCCCTTAAGATGTAGAGACACCATTTGTATGGTGTAAGGTTTGAAGTTTTCTCCGATCACAAGAGTCTCAAGCACCTCTTTGATCAAAAGGAGTTAAATATGAGGCAGAGAAGATGGATGGAATTCCTCAACGATTATGATTTCGGCTTTAGTTACCACCCTGGCAAGGCTAATGTAGTCGCCGACGCCTTGAGTTGAAAGTCGTTGCGTTTATCTTGTATGATGGTTAACGAAGTTAGGTTAATAGAAAAGTTTAGGGATATGAATCTTGGGATGTCAACGATGGAAAAAAGTATCGTGATGTGTCATCTCACGGTGACCAGTGGGTATAAGCAAAGGATTATGCTTGCCCAAAGAGAAAATGAGGACTTTATGGAGGCAATAGAGGCAGTTGAGGCTGGTAAGTTGAAAGGATTTGAGAAAGGCCCCGATTGGTTGTGGAGGTTTGAGGGGCGAATCTGTGTGCCACAAGATGGCGACCTTCGAGAGAAGATCTTGGAGGAGGCTCACAAGAGCCACTTCGCCATTCATCCTGGTACTACCAAGATGTTTTGGTGGCCCAGATTGAAAAAGGATGTGGTTGCCTGGGTGAGTAAGTGTTTAGTCTGCCAAAAGGTTAAGAGCGAACACCAAAAACCTTTTGGCATGTTGCAACCCCTGTCAATCCCCAAGTGGAAGTGGGAGAGTATATCGATGGATTTCGTGACAGGATTGCCAAGGACCCAAGTTGGCCATGATGCCGTGTGGGTAATCGTGGATCGACTGACAAAGTCGGCTCACTTTCTACCTATTCGAGTCATGTACTCGTCGGATAAATTGGCTCAGCTTTACATCCAAGAAATAGTAAGGTTGCATGGAGTACCATCGATGATAATCTTGGATCGAGATCCACTGTTTACGTCACATTTTTGGGGAGCCTTTCAAAAGGCGTTTGGTCCAAAGTTGTGCTTAAGCAATGCTTACCACCCACAAACGGATGGTCAATCTGAGAGAACAATCCAAACCCTAGAGGATATGTTAAGAGCTTGTGTCTTGGACCAGAAAGGAAGTTGGGATAAGTACATGCTGTTGATCGAGTTTGCGTATAACAACAGTTATCACATGAGCATCGGTATGGTACCGTATGAAGCGTTGTATGGAAGGAAGTGCCAATCACCCTTGTGTTGGTATGAGCCCGGAGAGCAAAGTGTCCTAGGACCTGATGTAGTGAGGGAAATGATAGAGCAAATCAAGAAGATTAAGGATAGAATCTTAACCGCTCAAAGTCGGCAGAAAAGCTACACGGACAAAAGCTGCAAGCCCTTGGAATTCCAAGAAGGCGAACATGTATTTCTAAGAATCACTCCCACTACAGGAATAGGTAGAGCCATGAAAGTCAAAAAGTTGAGTCCCCGATTTCTCGGTCCTTTTGAAATTCTTTAGAGAATTGGATCCGTAGCCTACAAAATAGCCCTACCACCTAGTCTGTCAAATCTCCATGACGTCTTTCACGTCTCTCAGTTGTGTAAATATGAGTCCGACCCTAGCCATGTCTTAGAGCCAGAACATGTACAGTTAAGGGAGGACCTGATGTTCAATCTATCGCCTACGAGAATCGTGGACCAAGGCGTCAAGCAGTTGAGGAACAAGTTTGTTCCTTTGGTGAAGGTCGCGTGGGGGCGTGGCAACACCGAGGAGTTCATGTGGGAACTTGAGTCCGAGATGAGGTCGAAGTACCCCGAGTTGTTCTAAGGTACGAATTTCGAGGGCGAAATTCTTTTTAAGGAGGGGAGTAATGTAACGCCCCGATTTTCTGTTAGAGTGAAAATGACCAAAATGCCCCTGAGGTCATATTCGGCTCGGAATTCGAGGAAAGCCGACCCGATAGTGCTCGAAGGGCAAACTCAATGTTGTAAGGGGATTAGATGACTTGTGTATCTTTTCGGGATCGAAAATCTCATTTTTCGAGTTTTCAGGTCAAAATGACCAAAACACCCTTGTAGTGTTTTACCCGTTTGCAAGTGCCGGATGAACCCGAAACTTCTCCAGATAATTTTAAAAGATGTTTTTATGTATTCTGTGGCTTTAGTTTTGGTCCCAGAGGTCCTGGGCGAAATTAGTGCGAAATAACGGTTTTGCCCATAGTTTCGTGTTTCTATGCTTAATCGCGTGATTAAGCAAACCTAAGCAATATTAGGCTCTAATCGAAGGTTAATTAATTTCCATAATTAATCTTGAGTCAAAATAATTTATTAAAGTTTATTAGAACCTAAAAGTGCTTAATTATAACTTAAAATCTTATTTTAAATTCAAGACTCCTAGTCATGGAATCTTGAATAGTGTTTTCTCTTTCCAATTCCTTAAATCATGGAATTGTGTTACACATTGTTTATTCACAAATGAGTTTTTAATTCTCTAATGATGTATGAGCACTCCTAATCTTGTCATAAAATCCTTAAATCACATTCTTAGTTACCTAAACTTAAGCTTAATTATTCCTAACCTTGTACCTAAACTAATGCACACTTAAACCTACCATTAGCACCCAATTAGATGATCAAATCTCACCTCCTCTCTGCTCTTCCTGGTCTAGCTGAACACCCTCCCCCCTCCATATGCATCACATGTTCAAGTTTTCAACACTCCAAAGCCATACCTCAAGTCCTATACACCATACCTTGTCATACTTTCAATCAAGCTTGATTTTCCAAATGAATAACTAATTAAAATAACCCATTTTCCTCATTTATTTGTGGCTGAAAAACAACCAGCCATGCATTGTTTCTAGAAGCCTAATTTCATTCAAAATTGATAGGAAATTCAATCAAATCAAGCCATACTTTGTAGCATACACTCCATACTTCAAACCATGCTTGAATGACCTTGTGTAAGAGATATTTTTCTCTTCCTTTTCCCCCCTCAATGCTACGGCCAAGGTGTAACACCCTAATTTTTAACCTAACTTTCTAGAACACATTAGGTTAAATATTAGGCTATTACTTCATAGTCTCATTCTTTCATTAAAATACTTAGCGGAAATTATGGGAAAATTTTTCTTTTTGAAAACATAAAACAAAGTGAGAGCTGCGAGCTTAACTAATCGAAGGACAGAAACATAAAGCACGCGTAACGATCATAAACAACCTTGCAAAATAAATCATACATCAGAAGAACATAGATCATGAAGATGATAGAAACATTTCATTAATAATAAAGTAGCTAAAGTACATAATTATTCATACCCTTATAGAAACGGGTAGAGCTTGGAATACAACGGAAAAAGGAAATACAACAGATAGCAAAGTACATGGTAGAACGTAAGGATAAAAACCCAAAATACTATCCTCCTACTATGCTACGAGCTCTAAACTACATCCCCTCCCAAAAGGTATGGCCGAAGGAAAGATCCCTGCGAAGCTCGTGTACTCAAAAGCTCTCCAATGGAGTCTAGTGGCGACGGGAATCCATGGGTGATGGAGGCAGGTAGCCGGTGAAACGCTCTAACTCCTCCTGAGTGGCCCAATGCAACGTGAAGGCACATGAGGTGGCTGAACGTGGGTTCCTTGCTGCGGATGCATCTCGGTTCTCCTTGCCAGGCGCGGCTGCACCACAGTCTCCTCACTCCCCATACGTCGGGATCAGGGAAAAGGGGCTGAACCCTCCGAAGGAACATGCGTCGGCCAATCCTTGGATGGGTTAGTCTCGGATCTCCTCGAATGAGGTACGTACTCCGAGAAATCTCGGACGGCAGAGGCAGAGGTACGGGCACGTCGCAACTGCTCCTCACGCGGGCGGGTGCGCTCAAAGATCATGTCGTCACTACCAAAAGGCGCAGTAGGAGTGAACTGGTAGCTCGAAACTGGATAAGCGAAAAGGTCGTCCCATGTACACAAAAACATGAACGACACATCGACCCTCAAAGTGATATGAACGGTGGTCCGGGTCGAAGTGTATCTCCCATACTGGCATGTCAATGAAAAGCACGAACGTTGCGATCGCTCTCTGAAGATGTGACGGAAGGAAAGAAAGAGAGGAGTGAGAAATCTTGCTAAAGAAATCTCAGTAGGAGTCTCCTATCCTAGGGTTACATCGTACACATCCTCAGGAACCTTGGGCTTATTTATAAAATAATGATCATGCATATAAGGTTTAATTAAGGTTTTCCAAAACTAATTATCCAAGGTCCATTCCTTTCAGCATGCATCTTGATGTTATGAATGCAACATGTTATATCATGGATGCATGGCAATACTTGAGCATATAAGACAACATCAAAGCACATAAACATAAATCATGTGGCATGAGGGCATATAACTTTGAAGTGAATCATTCCTCAACTTCGTGACATCAATCATGGTACTTTAGCATATAGGCCACCCTAAAAATAATAACTAGGTTATGAGCTCATACCTTAACTAGTCGTCACTAGCTCTTGCTTATTATCTTGAATAAGCGAAACATAAATAATAATCCTGACTCTCAAGTACGGGTAGGGGGTAGGGATCATCTCTATCTGGGATTACCCTCTTTGAAACGCTTTGCTAGCCATGCATGGCCTCGCAATTTGTCCGCTTTGGTAGGCTGCATCTACTCATACCCTCATGGATTTGTCTCCTCCCAGGGGTACTCGGCCAAATCGGCACCTTCTCGGGGGAAGCGCGTCTCAGTGCTTTGCCACATAAAATTTCCTGGGGGTGCTCGGCCGAACCGGTGCCACCCAGGGTTTTCAACTCATATGGTACTCATAAATCATTTCTTTCAACCCTTTAAGGTTTGATTTAAAATTGACAAAGATAATGACTATTAAACTGAATTTCCTTCAAACTGCCACAAGCTAATCCACACATCATGTTCTCATGAAATCTCATGCTATGATAAAATTTAACATTTCATCAATCATTTTCTCATGCATCAAGCATATCTCATCATATCATTGCATCAAACAACACATCATAGCATTAACAACTTTTTAGTGTCTTATGCATTGACCCTTAAGGTCCCTAACTCACATTCTAAGTTATAAATCATCAAACCTAATCTCTCGGGAACTTATAAGGTCTTAACTAAGTATTTCTCACCTCACACTATGATCAAGAACATCTCTAAACGTCAAGAGTGCAGAATTCATATTCCTAACTTTACGGGTACCTAGGAGTCACAACAATGACCCTTTCTAAGTCCGATTTGCTCCTAAGGCATCAAAATCAAGTCCTAAACCATTTATGAGTCATTCCTACACATTTAAACTAATTTAAACCCATGATTAGCATTACTAAACCTTGCTGGACAGAATCCAGAAAATTCAAACATTAAAGGATCTAGAACTCTCAAATTAATTCTTTTCTAGTTTCTAACTTATCTTATCTTTCACATATGAGTCTTAACATTAATTATACTTAAACATAAGCATATTATCATCATTAACACAGCTCATACAGTGGCTAAACATGACAAGGCAGAACCGAAACAAACATCTCCATTTAAAGGCATCAAACACATTTTCTAAAGCACATAAAATACTAGTTTCTCTTGGAACCTTTTTAAAACTTTCAAAACTCATTTATAAATATTTTTAACATCTAAAATCATCAAAATATTTATGAGGGCAGTAGCTAGATCAAACTTGTCTCAAGAGGTCCTAAATTCATAAAACTTAGTTCTATGCATTCCTTAAACTCATAAAAGCTTAGAAAAATTATAAAACATAGTTTTCAATACTTAGAAACACCAAGACCCCTTAGGGCCGAAATATGAACCAAAGGAAATAAATATTTTTAGACCTTTGTTTGAGACAACAATGGGCAAGTCTTTGAGCTCTAGGTTCATTTAGGTGATGACATAAAAATAAACATGCTCATGCACTTATTTTAGGTTCCATTAGAAAGTAAAGTGATAGCACAAAGTAAATATGAATGCAACTCATTATTATCTTGGTATTAAGTGAGAACTTGAAATATAAACATGATAATGCATAGCTTGAAATATAAACATGATAATGCAAGTTCATTCATTATCTTGGTATTTAGTGATAGCAAGGAAGTAAACATGATATGCAAAGCATAAAGTAAACATGATGCAAGGTTCATTTTATGATTAACTAGAGCTCATTCAAGACTTTAACAAGATAACAACCCATTACAATATCTCAAAGATCAAAACATCAAAACCGAAAGTCCTACAAAAGAAAAAGAAAGTGAAACTAAGTCAAGTTCTTTATTAAATACCCAAAACCCCTATCTAAAGAAAAATCTCTAGAACGTGCCGGCCAACTTTAAGGTTGACAAGGGTAGGCTTGGGCTTTTAGAAATCCTTAGATTAATTTTCTTAAGTTGAAAAACCATGTGAGCTAGATATCATATAGATAAAGTTATAAGAAAAGGAAAACTCAAGCTTTAGAGGTTTCTTTGAGATGAACACAAGGTCATCATCTAGAAACTCTCATCATCAAGCTATCATGCTCATAATCAAGGCCTCATGGCCGAAATGAAAGGGAAACAAAGAACCAAGGAAAAGTTTCAAAAGAAATCCAAGAGAAAGCTAGAGAAACTCATTTTTCAAGAAACAAAGTTTAGAAAAACACTCCTACCTATAGTGAAGACACAAAGCTTGAACTTTTGAAAAGAAAAACAAGATGATGAGCTCCTCCTTGATGCTTGATGGTTTCGACCAAGAGGAAGCAAGAAGGTTGGAGTTGTGTTTCAGGTGAGGTTGTGTTTGAGGTGTGATGTTTGAGAGCTTAGAGGATTATCTAAGGTTATGAAGTGGTGGAGTGAGATTATGAGGTGATTATGTGAGGGAAGAATGAAGAAGATGAAGATGAAGAGGAAGAGCTCTTGGAATGCTTGAGAGAAAAAGGAAGAACTTAGAGAAAGGCTAGAAAACTAAACTTAGCAAATGAATAAAAGTGTAGCAAAGTTCATCTAGACATGGTATTTATAGAGAAGAATAAGGGTAAGTGTGTGGAGGAGAATGAATCCTCATGGAACATGAGGTAATGCATGTGTGAAGGAGAATGAATCCTCATGGAACATGAGGTGAGAGAATTGCATTTTGATGACATGGTGAAGTATGGTGGTGAGTATGGCTTCAAGTATAGTCTTTAGAGTGTGGAATAAAATTAAATTGTGATAAAATGAAGTGTGAATTTTGGCCAGGTCTGATGCAGCAAGGGAGGAGGGAGTTTTGGTCATGTAATTGTGTGTTAGTGATGTGTTTAGGGGTGTATTAGCTTAGGTGCAAGGTTAGGAGTCATTAAGCATAAGTTTAGGTGACTAAGAATGTGACTAGGGACCTTTATGACATGATTAAGGAGTACTCATACATCATTAAAGAATTTTAAACTCATTTATGAATAAACAATGTGTAACACAATTCCATGATTTAAGGAATTGGAAAAAGAAAACACTATTCAAGATTCCATGACTAGGAGTCTTGAAATTAAAATATGATTTTAAGTTGTAATTAAGCACTTTTAGGTTCTAATCAACTTTAATAAATTATTTTGACTCAAGATTAATTATGGAAATTAATTAACCTTTGATTAGAGCCTAATATTGCTTAGGTTTGCTTAATCACGCGATTAAGCGTAAAAACACGAAAATAGGGGCAAAACCGTAATTTTGCACTAATTTCGCCCGGGACCTCCAGGATCAAAACTAAAGTCATAGTCTACATAAAAACGCCTTTTAAAATCATCTGGAGAAGTTTTGGGTTCATCCGGCACTTGCAAACGGGTAAAACACCGCAGGGGCGTTTTAGTCATTTTGACCCGAAAACTCGAAAATTGAGATTTTTGATCCCGGGAAGGTATACAAGCCATCTAATCCCCTTCCAACATTGAGTTTGCCATTCGATTACTGCCGGATCGGCTTTCCTCAAATTCCGGGCTGAAAATGACCTTAGGGGCATTTTGGTCATTTTCACTCTAGCAGAAAAATGGGGCGTTACACAAGGCTTCCTCTTGGAGGGCCTCAATGTTTTGTTTTTCTATAAATAGGTGCCTTAGATGAACTTGTGTCACTTTTAGTCTTTTGGTAAGTTTCAAGTTTTCTAAGCTTTCTTGAGTTTCCTTTCTTTTTCTCTCAAGTTTCAAGAGAGTTCTTCTTTTCTTTTCATCTTCATCCTCTTCATCCCCTCATCACACAATCATCTCATAACCTTGAAACACCACCCCACCACCTTAGATCATCATACAAACACTTAAACTTCCATTCTCAAACACAACATCACTTGAAACACAACTCCAACCTTCTTGTTCTTCCTTGGCCGAAACCATCTAGCCCCAAGGAGGAGGTCATCATCTTGTTTTCCTTTTCAAAAGTTCAAGCTTTTTGTCTCCACTCTAGGTAGGAGTGTTTTCTAAACTTTGTTTTCTTGAAATGAGTTTTTCTCTAGCTTTCTCTTTGATTTTCTTTTTGAAGCTTTCTTTATTTTTCTTTGCTTGATGTTTCGGCCTCTTGGCCATGAGGAGCACATGATAGCTCAATGATGAGAGCTCCTAGAAGATGACTTTGTGTTCATCTCAAAGGAACCTCTAGAGCTTGAGTTTTGCTTTCTTTGAGTTTCAACTTTATTTATCAACTCAAGATGATTTTTACTCAAGAACACCTTTACTTCCCTTGCTATTTTTGGTTTCAATTTTCTTGTTTCCTTTTCTAAAATATTTCGGTTTTGGTTCCTTGGTCTTTGAGGTTTTGTTTTGTTTTGAAAGTTTATTTATTTTGAGCTTGATGATGATGTTCAAGAACCCTATAGTTCCTTTGAGAACTTGGTTCAAGAACTCTAAAGCTCTCTTTGTGTTGAGATATGTGTTGGGTTGTGTCTCTAAAGTTTTGTAAGAGCTCCAGATGAGACTAAAATAAATATTGCATCCATGTTTACTTTTATACTTTGCACATCATATTTACTTTCCTTACTATCACTAAGTATCAAGATAATGAATGAACTTGCATTTCAAGCTATGCATTATCATGTTTATATTTCAAGTTCTCACTTAATATCAAGATAATAATGAGTTGCATCTCATGTTTATTTTATGCTATCACTTTACTTTCTAATGGAACCTAAAATAAGTGCATAAGCATATTTATCTTTATGTCATCACTTAAATGAACCTAGAGCTCAAAGACTTGCCCATTGCTGTCTCAAGCAAAGACTTGAAAATCTATGTTTTTGGTCTTCATGTTTTCGGCCTCAATGAGATTTATTGGTTACAAGTATTGAAATCTATGTTTTATAATTTGTCTAAACTCTCATGAATTAAAGGAATATATAGAACTAAGTTTTATGAATTTAGGACCTCTTGAGACAAGTTTAATTTAGCCACTGCCCTCATAACTATTTTTAAGATTTTAGATGATAAAAATTTTTAGAAATGAGTTTTGAAAGTTTTAAAAAGGTTCCAAGAGAAACTAGTATTTTATGTGCTTTAGAAATTGTGTTTGATGCCTTTAAATGGAGATGTTGTTTTGGTTCTGTCTTGCTATGTTTGGCCACTGTATGGGTTGTGTTAATGATGATAAAATGTTTATCTTTGAGTATAATTAATGTTAAAACTCATATGTGAAAGATAAGAGGAGTTAGAAACTAGAAAAGAATTAATTTGAGAGTTCTAGATCCCTTAATGTTTGAATTTTCTGGATTCTGTCCAGCAAGGTTTAGTAATAATAATTATGGTTTTAAATTAGTTTAAATGTGTAGGAATGACTCATAAATGGTTAGGACTTGATTTTGATGCCTTAGGAATAAACTGGACTTAGAAAGGGTCATTGTGGTGACTTCTAGGTACCCGTAAAGTTAGGATTATGAATTCTGCATCCTTGAGGTTTAGAGATGTTCTTGACCATAGTGTGAGGTGAGAAATACTTAGTTATAACCTTATAAGTTCCCGAGAGATTAGGTTGGATGATTTATAACTTAGAATGTGAGTTAAGGACCTTAAGGGTCAATGCATAAAACACTAAGGAAGTTGTTAATGCTATGATGTGTTATATGATGCAATGATATGATGAGATGTGCTTGATGCATGAGAAAATGATTAATGAAAATGTTAAAGTTTATAATAGCATGAGATTTCATGAGAATATGATGTGTGAATTAGCTTGTGGCAGTTTGAAGGAAATTCAGTTTAACAGTTGTCATGCTGCCGAATTTTCGTCAAACCTGGAAGGGTTAAAGAAATGTTTAAGAAGTACCATATGAGTTGAAAACCCTGGGTGACACCGGTTCAGCCGAGCACCCCCAAGGGAGACAAATCCGTGAGGGTATGAGTAGATGCAGCCTACCAAAGCGGACAAATTGCTATGGCTTAATGCTCGCAAAGCGTTTCAAAGAGGTTATATCCTAAGAGAGGTGATCCCTGCCCCCTACCCGTACTTGCGAGTCGGGATTATTTTATTATGTTTCGCTTATTCAGATAATAAGCAAGAGCTAGTGACGATTAGCTAAGGTATGAGCTCATAACCTAGTTATTTTAGGGTGGCCTTATTATGCTAAAGTACCATGATTGATGTCACGAAGTTGAGGAATGATCCACTTGAAAGTATATGCCCTTATGCCACATGGTTTATGTTTATATGCTTTGATGTGTTGTTGTACATGCTCAAGTATTGACATGCATCCATGATATAACATGTTGCATTCATAACATCAAGGTGCATGCTAAAAGGAATGGACCTTGGATACTTAGTTTTGGAAAACCCTAAATTGAATCTTATATGCATGATCACTATTTTAGAATTAAACCCAAGGTTCCTGAGGATGTGAACGATGTGACCCTAGGATAGGAGACTCCTACTAAGATTCTTTAGCAAGAATTCTCACTCCTCTCTCTTCTTTCTTCCGTCACATCTTCAGAGATCGATGCCGACGTTCGTGGTCTTCGTTGAGACACCTACTTAGGAGGTTCACTATGACCCGGACCACGGGTCACATCATTTTGAGGAGCAGTGCACCATGCGAGTCTTCAGGTTCATCGGACGCCCTTTTGCACATCCTTTACAGAGCTACCGTTTCTCCCCAATGTCACTTACAACAATGCGATGGTTTTTGAGTGCGCTTGGACACGAGACGAGAGGATTCTACGGACGTATACTAGTGGTTCGATGCCTTGAGACTTCCAGGACTACGTGCCGCGGTCCCCGAGTTCGGATGATGACCCATCCGAGGACCCGCCAACGCACATGTATAGCGAGAGTTCTGCTCCTACACCTCAGTTCATGCGAGATGTGAGCAAGGAGACTGTTACACAGCCGAGGCTGGCTAGGTGAGCCGAGAGGCGCCCTTACCGGGGAGCTCACGCTCAGTCTTCACGTGTTCCCACTCCTGCTGCTCTGCATCCATGGATTGGTTACACTCCACCGTTTCCCGGATCCCAGTAGTTGACGTCGTAGGGGAGGCTCAGTGCACACACCACATGTAGAGTGGATAAACCTTCTTTTGTTTTTGAGGTTATCCACCATAGGCGCACTCGGGTAGTTATGATTTATTTCTGCTTTCTTGTTTTATGTTGTATTTTATTTTCTACTGTATTACAAGCTTTGTCGGTCCCTATGAGGGTATGACTACTTATGTACTTTAATTATGTTATTAATGAAATGTTTCCTTTGTTATCATGATTGTTGTTCTTTGGTTATATGCTTTACTTTATGATTTCTAATAATTGTTACGCGTGCTTTATATTTCTGTCGTTCGACTAGTTAAGTTCGTGGCTCTCACTCTGGTTTATGTTTTCAAAAACAAATTTATCCGTAATTTTCGATAAGTATTTTAATAAAATGATGAGACTAAGAGGTAATAACCTAATGATTAACCTAATGTGTTCTAGAAAGTTGGGTTAAGAATTAGAGTGTTACAGGATTGGCCTAAATAGTATAAAAATATCTGTGTCATATCTTCTTCTCCTTAATCTCTTTTATTTTTACTGCTTAGCTTTATTATTCAATATGTGGTGAAATTAATCATTATCTATTTAGTTATTAACATTATACTTTAGAAACCTTCTTTTTGAAACACCTAACTTTGTCTCCACTACACTTCAAGCAAAATGCATGTTGCTTAAAATTTCAACTAAACACAAAGGAGAAAGAAGTAAAGCAAAGAATGATTTAACCCCCCTTATTGTGCATTTTTCTACCTACAATCATACTAAGAATTTTAGAATTCTCATCCCTATATGTATTCAATGTCTACCTCAGATACAGAAGAATGACTTTCACAAAAGTATTTGGTGACACTCAAAAGCTGTTATCTGGCCACACTTACATCAGAGATACTGTCAACTAGTATACTTGAATTGGATAGAACCCGTTGTGTACATGTATTTTGATGGATCTTACCTTAGAACAGGTTTATATGTTGTATGTTGACAAACTTTGTACAGCCTCTGCGTGGACTTTTTTTATCAATGTACTATAATATCTAGATGATTGTATATTTTACATGTACTGATAAGGCATATTCACCTAGTTGTGTATGAATAAATATACTAATGATATTCATACTTTGAGAAAATCTGATAAAACTCATTTATACATTATTTTATTTCTACTCACAAGGTTTCAACTATAAGTTATTAAGCACTAACACTTCGTACTAAGTGAATATGAACAATAAGTAATTTACTTGGACAAGGGCTTATAAATAAATGAGTCAATTATTATATGGCATATGAATATGATATGTAGTACCATACCCTTAGTTATGGTGTTACAACCTAAATGGAACACTGGAATTAAGAAGGTGTTACATTATGGTATTAGAGCGGTTCATCCTAGCACAACTTGAGAAATGGACTGACTATGCTTTAGCATACTCTAAGTACATTAGTGTATGTCATGCAGTCTAAATTTTGATTGTTTAAGTTAGATGATTGCTAATTGTGAATGTTATAGCTTACTGCCCTACTTAGCTTAATATTGAGCATGATCAACTCAATATTTTTGTTTGGTGTTATAGGAATTGATGGCTTCCAACAGGCAAAATAGGAACAATAAAGACAATTCTAAGAGAAGACTGCCACTTGAAGATCAAGACTCTGAGTGTTGAAGAGATCATAGGAATAAATCTTGTTTGGCTGGTCGAAATGTGTGTTATCATTCAAAAAAGAAGGACACAAGATTAGGAGTGTCCAGATAAGAATCCAAAATTAGTTGCAAAACCACAATAACAGAGTAAATTCTTCACTCTAAGTGCTAAAAGGACATCACCACTCGAAAATCCGATCTAAGGTTGGAACATTTTTACTACGTTATTGGATCTGATTGGTACCTTCTGATTAGTTGTATGTCCTTCTTTGTTTGATCGGTGTAAACTAATTTCAAGTTAGTGTCAAATGAATTTTGAGGGCGAAATTATTTTTTAAGGAGGGCAGTATTGTAACACCCCGAAATTTATTTCAAAAAATTAATTTGATCTTTATTAATGAGAATTTTCAAAATTCGATAACTTAGCGATGATAAGAAAGACCCAATGGATGAGTTGAAAAAGAAAATCAAATTGGGCATGAATAGTGACCATGCAGGAGTTGCAAGCATGCCGGGACCATCGAAACCTTAGAATTAGGATCCGGATATGCTTGAGACTGAGAAAATATAGGATTAAGGTTCGTAAAGGTTAGAAATGAGAATTTTAGACCTGAAATTTAATTTCGGGTAATATCTATTTTACATGCATAATATTTTATTCATTTGGTAAAATTATGGAGCATAGTTTCTTACATCGTACAAAACTTACGGTGTAAGTGGGACACATAAGGTGACAAGTGTGTGGCTTGAGATATTCCACACCATTGCACCTTTATGACTAACCAACATGAATTGCACAAAATTACAATATTTATCTTTAAGAAAAACATTATCACAATTGATTAATGTACATCATCTTCAAATAAATAAATCAAAATTTACCATTTTTCTTTGTTGCAAGTTCAGCTAGCTTCCTTTCATCTTTCTTTCTATTTTGTTCATCCCCAATACCATCATAAACTTACCAAAACCTTAAGCTATAACATCAAGTATCCATAGATTTAGCACAAACACAAGTCTACCACTTGAGGCACACCATCAAGAGGCAACTACTATATTACTATCCCAGAGGAAGGTTTGGCTAATTCAAATTGAAAATTGGGTATAGAGGCACAAACAAAGGCTAAGACAAGTACAATGAACTACTAGAAATAAGTAGGGCTTTTATTTATCCTTTTTTCTTTCAAAATTCACTCTAAAGTTTCCTAATTGATTAAGCTTGGAATTTTTGGCTTTGTTGGTTGATAATACATAGATGTTGATGTTTTTAACTTAGTGGAGTGTTTGGATTGTGAACGCCACATTTTGTCTGAACTCTTTTTTTTTTCATTACATATATTATTTTATTTTATTTCATTATTTTGTTTCCTCTTTTTTATTAGCCTAATCCTTTTCTCTTTTTAGTTCATGCCCTTAGTCCACCCTTATCCTATTTTGTTTGTTTGTCTGTTGCTTTAGGCCCATTTGTAAAAGATACTAGCCCACCCTTTCTCTCCAACCTATACTTGTTGGTTCATGGAAAATACAGGGTATTTAATTGATTCAAATCAAAAGAGGAGATTAAAGGGGATTCAGGTAATCGTTCAATCAGAATCAGATCAAATCAAACCCAATCCCCAATCTGCATAAAGATGGAAGAAATCAATCAAGCATTAAGCCAATTGATATGCAAGAACATGTGTAACACCCTGATTTTTTGTTAGAGTGAAAATGACTGAAATGCCCTTAAGGTCATTTTCGGCCTAGAACTGGAGGATAGCTGACCCGACAGTCCTCGAGGGGCTAACTCAATGTTTGAAGGGGATTAGTGGACTTGTGAATCTTTCTGGGATTGAAAATCTCATTTTCTGAGATTTCAGGTCAAAATGACCAAAATACCCCTGTTGTGTTTGACACTGATACGAGCGCCGGATGGGCCTGAAACTTTTCCAGATGGTTTTAAAAAGTGTTTTTATGTATTTTGTGACCTTAGTTTTAGTCTCAGTGGTCCTGGGCAAGTTTTGTGTGAAATTATGATTTTGTCCCTAGTTTTGTGCTTTTAAGCTTACCCACGTGATTAAGCAAACCTAAACAATATTAGACTCTAATTGAAGATTAATTAGTTTTCATAATTAATCTAGAGTCAAAATAATTTATTAAAGTTAATTAGAACCTAAAATTGCTTAGATTAACTAAAATCTCATTTTAAATTCAAGATTCTTAGTAATGGAATCTTAAATAGTATTTTCTCTCTCCAATTCCTTAAATCATGGAATTGTGTTTGCAATTGTTTATTCATAAAATGAGTTTAAAATCCTTTAAACAAGTATGAGCACTCCTTGATTGAGTCTTGAAATTCCTAATTACATTCTTAGTTACCTAAACACATATTTAGCAATTCCTAATATGGCACCTAATCTAATACATACCTAAACACATCTCTAAACCATCATTAAGCAAAAGAAACCTCTCCTCCTCTCTTCTAGAAGTGCACGGCCACTCCTCCCCCTATGCCTCAAATATTTGAAATTCAAATGCAATTTCAAGTCCACACCAAGCCATGCTTAGACCATGCTTTGCACCATACCTCCTATACTTTCATCCATGGAACATGAGGATGCACACGGTTTCCTCCTTCCCTCCATGAGCTCTCATTTGTTTTGTTTTTATATAAATACCTTGCTTACTTGAGCTTGGTTACACTTTAGATCATTTGGCAAGTTTAAGCTTTCAAGCATTCTTTGCAAGATCTTTCCTTTTTCCTCTCAAGTTCTTAGAAACTTTCTTTCATCTTCATCTTCTTCATCTCTTCTTTGCCTCATCACCTCACAACCTCAAACCACAACCTTGAATCATCTGCTAAACACTCAAACACTCAACCTCAAACACAAGCTCACCAAAAACACATTTCCTTTCCTTTCTTTCCTTCAACCCTGAAGCTTCATAATCCCTTTAGGAGGAGTTTTTCCTTCCATTCTCACCTCAAAGATCAAACCTTTGTCTTCATACTTGGTAGGGAGTTGCTCTCTAGTTTTTTATTTTACTCAAAAATGAGATTTCCTTGGAGTTTCTCTTGGTTTCTTTTTAAGTTCTTCCTTGCTTTTCCTTTTCTTTTCATTTCGGCCTCAAGGCCTGTAACGCCCCGATTTTTCTGTTAGAGTGAAAATGACCAAAATGCCCCTGAGGTCATTTTCACTTGCATCTCGAGGAAAGCCGGTTCGGCAGTACTCGAAGGGCAAACTCAATGTTGGAAGGGGATTAGATAACTTGTGTACCTTCCCGGGATCGAAAATCTTGTTTTTCGAGTTTTCGGGTCAAAATGACCAAAACGCCCCTACGGTGTTTTACCAGTTTGCAAGAGCCGGATGAACCCGAAACTTCTCCAGATGGTTTTAAAAGGCGTTTTTATGTATTCTATGACCTCAGTTTTAATTTTAGAAGTCCCGGGCAAAATTAGTACAAAATTACGGTTTTGCCCCTAGTTTCGTGTTTTTACGCTTAATCGCGTGATTAAGCAAACCTAAGCAATATTATGCTGTAATCAAAGGTTAATTAATTTCCTTAATTAATCTTGAGTCAAAATAATTTATTAAAGTTGATTAGAACCAAAAAGTGCTTAATTACAACATAAATCATATTTTAATTTCAAGACACCTAGTCATAGAATCTTGAATAGTGTTTTCTCTTTCCAATTCCTTAAATCATGGAATTGTGTTACACATTGTTTATTCACAAATGAGTTTTAAATTCTTTAATGATGTATGAGCACTCCTAAACTTGTCATAAACTCCCTAAATCACATTCTTAGTTACCTAAACTTAAGCTTAATTGTTCCTAACCTTGTACCTAAGCTAATACACATCTAAACCTACCATTAACACCCAATTAAATGGTCAAAACTCACCCCCACTCTGCTGTCCAGCCCTGGCCGAAGCCTCACCCTCCTCATATGCATCACATGTTCAATTTTTCAACACTCCAAGACCATACCTCAAGTCACATACACTATACCTTGTCATAACTTTCAATCAAGCTTGAATTTCCACATGAATAAATAATTAATTAAAACAACCCATTTTTCCCATTTATTTGTGGCTGGAAAAGTTCCAGCCATGTCAAGTTTCTAGAAGCCTAATTTCATAAAAATTTGATAGGAAATTAACTCACATCAAGCCATACTTTGTAGCATAGCTTCCATACTTCAAACCATGCTTGAATGACCTTGTGTAAGAGATATTTTCCTCTCCCTTTTCCCTCCAATACCACACGGCCAGCCCCCTCCCCTCACTCCTCCATGGTTTTGTTTTTCTATAAATAGGATGCTTGTGATAGCCTTGTTGCACCTTGAAGCATTTGCTAAGTTTAGAGTTTTAGAGTTGTCTTGCTAGTTCTTTCTTTTCTCTCAAAGTTTCAAGAGTGTTCTTCCTTTCTTTTCATCTTCATCTTCTTCATCTCTTCATCTCTCAACCATCAAACACAACCCCAAAGCCTTGAACCATCATCAAACCTCTCAAACACCACACCTCAAACACAACTTCACCCAAAACACATTTCCTTTCTTTTCCTTCCTCTTTGGCCGAATCATCACCACCATCCTAGGAGGTGTTGTTTGTAACATCCTAATTTTTTTTTTCAGAAAATAATTGAGGCTTTAGTAGTAAGAATATCAAAATTTTGGTGTACACAAAAATGATGAGAACAATGTAACGAACGTAAAAACAAAAAAAAAATGTGAATAGTGTTTTGCAGGCCCCGTAGACCCACCGGAACAGCTGAAACCTTAGATTCAAGACCTGAAGGTGCCCAAAATTTGGAAATTATAGGATTAAGGTTAGAAATAGGTAGGAATAAATATTTTATACTTAGAATTAATTTTCAGGCAATAGTGGATTACCCGGGTACACTGTTTTACCCGTTTGGTAAAATTACGGTGTGTAGTTTTTATACCGGATGAAGCTACCAGTGCAAGCTTTCCACCTAGGGTGACAAGTGTATAGTCTAGAGCAATACATATCCTTTCCTTTTTCAAGAGCCAATGAGAATGCTACAAAATTTCAAAGAAGATAATTTCATAATTGCTAAATTATATACATTATCTTAATATAAATAAAATCAAAATCCTCATAATTATCATCTTCATTCTCGGCCATAACAAAGGAGACAGCCCAAACTCCATTTTTGCTTCCTCAAAATGCTTGAAACTTAAATTCAAAGCTCCAAAATCCTTGTCTACACTTGATAAAATCACAAACTCCCTTCACTAAACTTATTCCACTCATCAAGATCTTTCAATCTAACCGATTAGAATTTGAATCCATCAACTTTTCCTACTTTGAGAGCTTATTATCAGCTGTCTAAGGAAGGGTTTGGTGTGGGTTAGAAGGCTTGGAAGTAAAGGAAATCAATCTTGGAGCCAAGATCTTGAAAGCTTCAAAGTGTAGGGTTTTCTTTGGCCTTTTTCTTTCCAAATTATTCTGTAAATTTTTTTGGGTTTTATTCCGAAATTTATGGTTATATTTGATGATAATATGTTGATATTGATGTGTTAATTTTGGTGGAGTGTTTGGATGAGATTAAATAATTATTTTTGTCAAAATAAGTTTTGGCTAGGCTGCTGAATTTTCGGATTTCAGCAGGACAGGATTTGTTCATGAATTTTCTAGTTCAATTATAGTCATTTTTATGACCTATAAAAATTATATGTTGAAGCTAACATCATACGGAAACTCTGATAATTTTCGTGGTGCATAATAAAGAGTTTTACTGCCTGAGAAAAATCAAGAACCAAGAGTATATCTATGCTGGCTGAAATCTTGGTACTGGAGCTGTGAATTTGTATAAATTTTTATTCATAGCAAATGATGGAGTTATCCTTTGAAATTTTTACAAAGTTTTGTAGACATCTTTAAGTATAACTGTGATTTTTATTTTGAGTTGTTTCTATCATTTGCTAAATTTAAAAATTGTGTGAATCCTATTCTGAGCTGTGAAAAAGTGGCCTCTGACCACTAAAATTGTAGAATTTATTTGACATGGCTCTAGTATTCTGTTTGCTATGAAATTTTTACAGGGACTTTTAGACACATTGAGGTGTCATAGAGAATTTTTATGGCCAGTGAATTGCCCATTGGATATGTGAATTAAATGTTGTCACCATAATGGTAAATCTATCAAGAAGCTGGAATGGTGAAGATGTATTAAGTTAATGATAGAAATCTATTTAATCCAAGTATATATCATATGAATGTATGTTAATTGTTTGAAAGGCTTGTTTATAAAGTATGAATGAGACTCCAATGATACTGAATGCCTATATCTGGGATACAAACCTGACTTTGAAATAGAAAGGTCCATGACATGGTTGTATGACAAAAGAGAATATGTGAAATTTAATGGTGCATGTTTTAACATACGGGGAAAATAGAAACAAGGCTTATGTGTGATAGAGAGGGAAGGCAAAAATAAGAACTTCCCAAGAAATTTTATGAGTCGGTAGACTTATCGACTAGGAAATAGAACTGTGTGTGATTCAGAAATGAAAAAAAATGAAGTCTGATGATCACGAATAGGAATGAGCTCATGTCCTAGCAGTCTATGGTCCTCTGAGGAGTTATCCACTTCATATGTTACCTGATGTGAATCTAAGCCTTCCCTATGTTAATAAAAAGAACTACTACACTAAGTTGAATTCTATGTGATATAATAGAAACACTTATGATTACTACCATTTTGCATATAATTTTCTTTGACTCATGTATGCTAATATTGATATATGTGATCTAACATGATGTTTTTGTTTATTATTATAAATGCATTTACTGTTTATATTCTGTCTGTATGTAAGGGGTTACCCTACTGAGAATTTTATAATATTCCCACCCCTATTTGTGTATATGTTGTATTGAGCTCAGACTCTGCAGATGCCCCTCGCTGAGGAGAGGCCATCATACCGATGACCAATGGTTTCGCATAGGAGGACATGAGACTTATGGAGGCTTTTGACTTGTATGTAGTGTAGTATAGTGCCAGGAACTTACCAGCTTGTAGACTAATTGGTGTTAGATGTCTTAGGTCCATTTCTCTGTGTTTAGTATTTTGTTGGACCTTGATATCTGAGCAAGCTTGGTAGATCTTTTGATAGTAGTTCCTGTGTTGTATTATAAGCGAAGTGACTTAACTTCAAGTATAATATGTATTAAAGAAAGCGGTATGTAAAGTAATAATAGATGTACATTTTATAGTAGTTTTCTTTATAACTCTAGAGTTTGATTTATCTTATTTCATTTCATTTGACTAGTGGATATTATATAAAGGAAATGATACTCTTCTAATTACAATGTTAATGCTCGAGTAATACATGGTAGTTAGGAGGGTGTTACAAAAATGGTATCAGAGCCGGACTATCCTATAAGCCTGAGGATTGGACCGGCTATGCTTTCTTAGAAATTGTCATGCATTATGACTTTATATATATGTGTATGACTGCTGATTGGAAATGTTGTGGGTTGCTGTACACTTTGCTTGGTATTGAGACTGATCAACTCAATATTTTCGTTTGGTGTGATAGGAACCAATGACTTCGAATCGGCAAACTAGGAGTAGAGCTGGAAACGATGCCGACATGATGAATACTTTTCATGAGATGGCGGCTGCCATGAGGGAACAAGCTACAGCTACTACCCGAATGATGGAGCAACTGAACCGCAATGAAAGGCAAAACCCAGCTGATAATCCTGTAGTGAACGAAGTCGGTGTAGAATATCATAAATTTGCCGAGTTAAGAAAGGCAAATCCCCCTCCATTTCGAGGAGCTTTTAATCCCTGTAAAGCAGAAGAATGGATAAAGGCCATGGAAAAAATTTTCTCCGTTCTTCCTTGCACAGAGATCCAGAAGGTGGCCTTTGCCACCTATATGCTAGAAGCAGATGCAGATTTCTGGTGGGTTGGCACCAGGGGATTATTTGAAGCTTCCTATACTGTAGTTACCTGGACTATTTTTATGGAAGCTTTTTACCATAAGTACTTCCCTATTTCTGTGAGAAATGCGAAGGAATTGGAGTTCATGGCTCTCAAACAAGGACCTATGAGTGTAGCAGAGTATACTGCCAAATTTGAAGAGCTCTGCAAGTTTTCTACAATTTATCAACGTGACCCGGATGAAGTTTGGAAATGCATGAAATATGAAGGAGGTCTACGAGAAGATATAGAAGCAAATTGTAAGTCTCTTGGAGATTAGGGACTATCCTACCTTGGTAAATAAATGTCGACGTGCAGAGGAGTCCAACAGGAAGCTAACAAATTTCAAGTATGCCCAAAACAATGCTATAAGGGGATTAGCACCTCAAGGTCCCCGATTCAAGCCTGTTAACCAACCTCGGAGAAGGTTTCCACCCAACAATAACAACAACAACAACAAAGGAAAACAATTTCAACCTCTAAGACTTGAGACAGGGAGAGATTGCCCCAAGTGTGGGAAAAATCATAGGAATCGACCTTGCTGGACAACGCAAATCATTTGCTTTGGCTGTGGGAAACCAGGACATAAGATATTTGAGTGCCCTAACAAGAAAGGTCATCAGCCCGCCTCCAGGCCACAACAACATGGGCACGTTTTTACTATAAGTGCCAAGGAAGCTTCTCAATCTGCAGATCTGATCCGAGGTAAGTGTGAAATAAATGGTAATGTCCTAGATATACTGTATGATACGGGTGCCACTCATTCTTTCATATCCCATGACTGTACGTAAGTTGCAATTATCTCAGGTCTCAACTACCTTATGATCTTCTTGTATCCACTCCTACTGCTGGTCCTATTAGGACTTGTTATACCTGTGTAAATATTCCTCTTCAAATAGGTGCTAGAGACTTTACTGCCAATTTAGTTTGTCTTCCTTTATCTAGTCTAGATGTAATTTTAGGTATGGATTGGCTAGTACCCAATTATGTCCTTTTACACTGTCCAGATCGAGCTGCCATATTTCTTTCCACTCTACCCTCCATTCCTGTGGTTCCTTTTTCTTTTTACTTGAACCTTGTAACATCCAACCCTAGTAAGACAGATCGTCAGGAATATGTTCTCCTTTCTACTAGTGAAACTGAATGTGACTACGAGTTGAGCAAGATTCCAGTGGTGAGGGAATATCCAAATGTTTTTCCAGAGGATATTCCAGAATTTCCTCCTGAAAGAGAGATTGAATTTTCCATCGAGTTGGTTCCAGGAATGGGTCCTATTTCAATTGCTCCTTATAGGATGTCCCCTTTGGAGTTGAAAGAATTAAAGTCCCAAATTGAAGAACTATTAGGGAAGCATTTTATTAGACCAAGTGCCTCTCCATGGGGAGCCCCTATTCTTTTGGTGAAGAAAAAGGATGGGGGTATGAGGCTTTGTGTAGACTATAGGCAATTGAACAAAGTGACAATAAAAAATAAGTACCCCTTGCCAAGAATTGACGATCTCATGGATCAATTACGAGGTGCAACTATATTCTCAAAGATTGATCTTAGATCAAGGTACCATCAGATTCGGGTTCGGAATGAGGATATACCTAAAACTGCTTTTAGAACTCGATATGGGCATTACGAGTATAGGGTGATGTCTTTTGGATTGACTAATGCTCCGACTATATTCATGGATTATATGAATCGAATCTTCCGCCCTTACTTGGATAAATTTGTAGTTGTCTTCATAGATGACATACTTATATATTCAAGGACTGAGGAAGAACATATGGAGCACCTTAGGGTTGTGTTACAAATCCTAAGAGAGAAAAAGTTGTATGCTAAGTTGTCGAAATGTGAATTCTGGATGGGAGAGGTTAGATTCCTAGGTCATGTAGTATCACGAGGAGGAATCTCTCAGAGATCGCGAAGGTAGAATCAGTACTCCATTGGGAACGACCAACAACGGTGATGGAGATTCGGAGTTTCCTAGGGTTAGCTGGATATTATAGGCGTTTTATCATGAGTGTTTCTCAGATAGCATTACCTTTGACTAAATTAACCTGAAAGAATGCTCCATTCAATTGGACACTAGAGTGTAAAAATAGTTTCCAGGAGTTGAAACAAAAGTTAACCACGGCTCCAGTCCTAGTATTACCTGATCCTTATAGACCCTATGAGGTTTATTGTGATGCTTCTAGTAAGGGTTTAGGATGTGTGTTGATGCAAAATCATAACGTGGTTGCCTATGCTTCTCGATAGTTGAAACCCCATGAAGTAAACTATCCAACCCATGACCTTGAACTTGCAGCTGTGGTTTTTGCCCTAAAGATCTGGCGACATCATTTGTATGGTGTGCAGTTTAATGTTTTCTCTGATCATAAAAGTTTAAAGTATCTTTTTGATCAAAAAGAGTTGAATATGCGGCAAAGAAGGTGGATGAAATTCCTCAAGGACTATGAGTTTAGTCCGAATTACCATCCAGGCAAGGCAAATGTTGTTGCCGATGCTCTGAGTAGAAAATCCCTAAGTGTAGCATGCTTGATGATTAAAGAGACGGAGCTAGTTGAAAGTTTCAAGGAACTTAGTTTAGACATGTCTCGTGGAACCATCGGTGTGGTGCTAGGGCAAATAAAGGTAATAAGTGAGTTCAAAGGACAAATTTTAGCAGCACAACGTGAAAACCTACAATTTCAGGAGATATTAAGATCAATTCATGCAAAGAAGTTGCCAGGATTCACTCAAGACCAACAAGGTATATGGAGATACAAGGATAGGGTATGTGTACCCACAAGTGGCGATCTTAGAAAGAAGACTTAGAGGAAGCTCATAGGGGCGAACTTACTATAAATCCAGGCATTAGTAAAATGTATGCGGATCTCAAGAAAATGTTCTGGTGGTCAGGAATGAAAAAAGATATAGAAGAGTGTGTCAGGAAGTGTTTAACTTGCCAAAAAGTTAAAATAGAACATCAAAAACCAGCTGGGACCCTGCAACCCTTAGAAATCCCGGAATAGAAGTAGGAAAGTATTTCTATGGACTTTGTAATGGGTTTGCCAAGGACATCGTCAGGTCATGATGCTATATGGGTTATAGTAGATAGATTGACCAAGTCTGCTCATTTCTTACCTATTAAGGCTAATTTTCCTTTGGATAAGTTAGCTTCCTTGTACATCCAAGAAATAGTAAAACTACACGGTGTTCCTTCCTCGATAGTTTCTGACAGAGATCCAAGGTTTACTTCGAGATTTTGGGGAACGTTCCAAAAAGCCTTTGGTACCAAACTTTGTTTGAGCACTGCCTATCACCCCCAAACTGACGGCCAAACAGAACGAACCATACAAACCCTGGAAGATATGTTAAGGGCATGCGTGATTGAGCAGAAGGGAAGTTGGGACAAGTTACTCCCATTGATTGAGTTTGCTTATAATAACAGCCATCACGCTAGTATTGGTATGGCCCCGTATGAAGCTCTATATGGAAGAAAATGTCAATCCCCATTGTGTTGGTATGATTCGGGAGAAGTGAGACTATTGGGACCCGATCTTGTTAATCAAACAACGGAGCAAATCCAGAAGATCAGGAGCAAGATTCTCACCGCACGTAGTCACAAAAGAGCTATGCTGATACTCGAAGGAAACCTTTAGAATTTCAAGAGGGAGAACATATATTCCTGAAGGTCACGCCCACTACTGTAGTAGGTAGGGCCCTTAGAGTTAAAAAGTTGTCACCTAGGTTTATAGGTCCTTTTCAAATTCTTCAACGAATTAGGTCAGCTGGTTACCAAATAGCCTTACCCCCACATTTATCCAACCTTCATAATGTCTTCCATGTATCTCAACTTCGAATGTACCACCTAGATCAAAACCATATCATTGAGCCCGAGTCTATACAGTTAAGGGATGACTTGACATTTCAAGCCCCTCCTATTCAGATCGTTCATAGAGAAGTCAGGCAACTTAGAAATAAATCTGTGCAACTTGTAAAAGTGGCTTGGGGTGGACCTGGAAATGAAGAGTATACATGGGAACTAGAATCAAGTATGAAGACAGATCATCCGGAATTATTTCCAGGTATGAAATTTTGAGGACAAAATTTTTTTTTAAGGTGGGGAGTAATGTAACATCCAAATTTTTTTTTTCAGAAAATAATTGAGGCTTTAGTAGTAAGAATATCAAATTTTTGGTGTACACAAAAATGATGAGAACAATGTAACGAACGTAAAAACAAAAAAAAAATGTGAATAGTGTTTTGCAGGCCCCGTAGACCCACCGGAACAGCTGAAACCTTAGATTCAAGACCTGAAGGTGCCCGAAATTAGGAAATTATAGGATTAAGGTTAGAAATAGGTAGGAATAAATATTTTATACTTAGAATTAATTTTCAAGCAATAGTGGATTACCCGGGTACATTGTTTTACCCGTTTGGTAAAATTATGGTGTGTAGTTTTTATACTGGATGAAGCTACCAGTGCAAGCTTGCCACCTAGGGTGACAAGTGTATGATCTAGAGCAATACATATCCTTTCCTTTTTCAAGAGCCAATGAGAATGCTAAAAAATTTCAAAGAAGATAATTTCATAATTGCTAAATTATATACATTATCTTAATATAAATAAAATCAAAATCCTCATAATTATCATCTTCATTCTTGGCCATAACAAAGGAGACAGCCCAAACTCCATTTTTGCTTCCTCAAAATGCTTGAAACATAAATTCAAAGCTCCAAAATCCTTGTCTACACTTGATAAAATCACAAACTCCCTTCACTAAACTTATTCCACTCATCAAGATCTTTCAATTTAACCGATTAGAATTTGAATCCATCAACTTTTCCTACTTTGAGAGCTTATTATCAGCTGTCTAAGGAAGGGTTTGGTGTGGGTTAGAAGGCTTGGAAGTAAAGGAAATCAATCTTGGAGCCAAGATCTTGAAAGCTTCAAAGTGTAGGGTTTTCTTTGGCCTTTTTCTTTCCAAATTATTCTGTAAATTTTTTTGGGTTTTATTCCGAAATTTATGGTTATATTTGATGATGATATGTTGATATTGATGTGTTAATTTTGGTGGAGTGTTTGGATGAGGTTAAATAATGATTTTTGTCAAAATAAGTTTTGGCTAGGCTGCTGAATTTTCGGATTTCAGCAGGACAGGATTTGTTCATGAATTTTCTGGTTCAATTATAATCATTTTTATGAGCTATAAAAATTATATGTTGAAGCTAACATCATAAGGAAACTCTGATAATTTTCGTGGTGCATAATAAAGAGTTTTACTGCCTGAGAAAAATCAAGAACCAAGAGTATATCTATGCTGGCTGAAATCTTGGTACTGGAGCTGTGAATTTGTATAAATTTTTATTCATAGCAAATGATGGCGTTATCCTTTGAAATTTTTACAGAGTTTTGTAGACATCTTTAAGTATAACTGTGATTTTTATTTTGAGTTGTTTCTATCATTTGCTAAAGTTAAAAATTGTGTGAATCCTATTCTGAGCTGTGAAAAAGTGGCCTCTGACCACTAAAATTGTAGAATTTATTTGACATGGTTCTAGTATTCTATTTGCTATGAAAGTTTTACAGGGACTTTTAGAGACATTGAGGTGTCATAGAGAATTTTTATGGCCAGTGAATTGTCCATTGGATATGTGAATTAAATGTTGTCACCATAATGGTAAATCTATCAAGAAGCTGGAATGGTGAAGATGTATTAAGTTAATGATAGAAATCTATTTAATCCAAGTATATATCATATGAATGTATGTTAATTGTTTGAAAGGCTTGTTTATAAAGTATGAATGAGACTCCAATGATACTGAATGCCTATATCTGGGATACAAACCTGACTTTGAAATAGAAAGGTCCATGACATGGTTGTATGACAAAAGAGAATATGTGAAATTTAATGGTGCATGTTTTAACATACGGGGAAAATAGAAACAAGGCTTATGTGTGATAGAGAGGGAAGGCAAAAATAAGAACTTCCCAAGAAATTTTATGAGTCGGTAGACTTATCGACTAGGAAATAGAACTGTGTGTGATTCAGAAATGGAAAAAAATGAAGTCTGATGATCACGAATAGGAATGAGCTCATGTCCTAGCAGTCTATGGTCCTCTGAGGAGTTATCCACTTCATATGTTACCTGATGTGAATCTAAGCCTTCCCTATGTTAATAAAAAGAACTACTACACTAAGTTGAATTCTATGTGATATAATAGAAACACTTATGATTACTACCATTTTGCATATAATTTTCTTTGACTCATGTATGCTAATATTGATATATGTGATCTAACATGATGTTTTTCTTTATTATTATAAATGCATTTACTGTTTATATTCTGTCTGTATGTAAGGGGTTACCCTACTGAGAATTTTATAATATTCCCACCCCTATTTGTGTATATGCTGTATTGAGCTCAGACTCTGCAGATGCCCCTGGCTGAGGAGAGGCCATCATACCGATGACCAATGGTTTCGCATAGGAGGACATGAGACTTATGGAGGCTTTTGACTTGTATGTAGTGTAGTATAGTGCCAGGAACTTACCAGCTTGTAGACTAATTGGTGTTAGATGTCTTAGGTCCATTTCTGTGTGTTTAGTATTTTGTTGGACCTTGATATTTGAGCAAGCTTGGTAGATCTTTTGATAGTAGTTCCTGTGTTGTATTATAAGCGAAGTGACTTAACTTCAAGTATAATATGTATTAAAGAAAGCGGTATGTAAAGTAATAATATATGTACATTTTATAGTAGTTTTCTTTATAACTCTAGAGTTTGATTTATCTTGTTTCATTTCATTTGACTAGTGGATATTATAGAAAGGAAGTGATACTCTTCTAATTACAATGTTAATGCTCGAGTAATACATGGTAGTTAGGAGGGTGTTACATTGCTCATCTCATTTCCATCTTCAAGTCCAAGCTTTTACCTTCATCACAAGGTAGGGATTTGTTTTCAAACTTTGTTTTGCTCAAGAAAGTGTTTTTCTCTAGTTTCCTCTTGGATTCTTTTTGAACTTTCCTTTGTTTTTCCTTTCTTTTCATTTCGGCCATGAGGCCTTGATTATGAGCATGATAGCTTGATGATGATAGTTTCTAGATGATGACATTGTGTTCATCTCAAAGAAACCTCTAAAGCTTGAGTTTTCCTTTTCTTGTAACTTCATCTATATGATATCTAGCTCACATGGTTTTCCAACTTAAGAAAATTAATCTAAGGATTTCTAAAAGCCCAAGCCTACCCTTGTCAACCTTAAAGTTGGCCGGCACGTTCTAGAGATTTTTCTCTAGATAGGGGTTTTGGGTATTTAATAAAGAACTTGATGTAGTTTCACTTTCTTTCTCTTTTATATGACTTTCGGTTTTTGTGTTGTGATCTTTGAGATATTGTATTGGGTTGTTATCTTGTTAAAGTCTTGAATGAGCTCTAGTTAATCATAAAATGAACCTTGCATCATGTTTACTTTATGCTTTGCATATCATGTTTACTTCCTTGCTATCACTAAATACCAAGATAATGAATGAACTTGCATTATCATGTTTATATTTCAAGTTCTCACTTAATACCAAGATAATAATGAGTTGCATTCATATTTACTTTGTGCTATCACTTTACTTTCTAATGGAACCTAAAATAAGTGCATAAGCATGTTTATTTTTATGTCATCACCTAAATGAACCTAGAGCTCAAGGACTTGCCCATTGTTGTCTCAACAAAGGTCTAACAATATGTATTTTCCTTGGTTCATATTTCAGCCCCAAGGGGTCTTGAAGTTTCTAAGTATTTGAGACTATGTTTCATAATTTTTCCAAGCTTACATGAGTTTAAGGAATGCATAGAACTAAGTTTTATGAATTTAGGACCTCTTGAGACAAAGATGAATTGGTCACTGCCCTCTTAAATACTCTTATGATTTTAGATGTTAAAATTGTTTATAAATGGGTTTTGAAAGTTTAAAAAAGAGTTCCAAGAGAAACTAGTATTTTATGTGCTTTAGAAATTATGTCTTATGCCTTTTATGGAGAAGTATATTTTCGGTTCTTCCTTGCTCTTTACTGCCACTGTATGTGCTGTTTTAATGATGATAATGTGCCTACGTTTGAGTAAAAATAATGTTAATACTCACATGTGAAAGATAGGATAAGTTAGGAACTAGAAAAGAATTAATTTGAGAGTTCTAGATCCTTTAATTATGTAATTTTCTGGATTCTGTCCAGCAAGGTTTAGATTTAATAATCATGGTTTTAAATTAGTTTAAATGTGTAGGAATGACTCATAATTGGTTTAGGACTTGATCTTGAAGCCTTAGGAGCAAACCGAACTTAGAAAGGGTCATTGTTGTGACTTCTAGGTACCCGTAAAGTTAGAATTTCAAATTCTGCATCCATGAGGTTTAGAGATGTTCTTGACCATAGTGTGAGGTGAGAAATACTTAGTTATAACCTCATAGGTTCCCAAGAGGCTAGGTTTTGATGATCGATAACTTAGAATGTGAGTTAAGGACTTTAAGGGTCTAAACCGTAATTTGTAAAACCCCGTAATCACACAAATATAAAGCTGTCCAAATCTGCATAGTGCTGTTTGGATAAGTCCTTGAGCATAAAAATTAGTAAAACTTATTAGTTGTGAACCTATAGGTGTGTGAGAGGTTAAGAATAATACTAGAACAATTAGTTTACAAGTTTAAGACTCAAAAGAGCTAAAGCATAACATACTATGGGTTTATAACATAATAGGCTTGTGAGTTTGTATGAATGACTGTCTAAGGTGTGATTATGTGATAATGTATATGTATACACTATGAAGAAGTTTCATGTGATGATGTATATGCTATGAAAAAGATTTATGTGATGAATAATGATGTATCTATGAATTAACACTTTATGAGAACTTAAATATGACACAACACTGAGACGCCTTCTTGGGTGACACCGGTTTAGCCGAGCACCCCCAAGAAAACAAATCTGTGAGGGTATTGACATAGAGCTTGCCAAAGGCATAATACTACGATGCACTAGTTGCTAGTAGAGCGTTTCAAAGAGGAAATGACCCTAAGAGAGGTGATCCTTAATTGCCCCCTAGCCCGCACTATTAAGTCGGGAAAATGTATATGTTACGCTTATCATAGGATAAGTAAGAACTAGTGACGACTAGTTAAGGTATGAGCTCATAACCTAGAGATGTTTTAGGGCGGCCCCATGAGATGAAAGTTAAAGTTACAATGTCACATATATTATACCTATGCCAATGTTATAATGTTTCTTAGTTATTCTATTGTTTGGTATACCCTTATGATGCATTCATATCATTAGTATATTTCATGCTTAGTTATAAGATGCATTGTAAAATATGACGGACCTTGGATAAATAACACTTTAGAAAACTAACTTAAAAGGAATTTATATGCATGCACACCTTTTTAGAAATAAAACCCAAGGTTCTTGAGGATGTGACGATGTCACCTAGGTAGGGATAACCCTACTGAGAATTCTTTTAGAAAGATTCTCATTCCCTCTCTCTTTTCTTCCGTCATATCTTCAGATGGCGACATTCGTACTCTTCATCGACACCCCGGTATGGGAGCTGCACCATGACCCGGCACTCGGGTCATACCATTTTGAGGGTCGCTGCACAGTTAGAGTGTTCATGTTTATGGGACGACCCTTCGCGCACCCAGTCCCGAGTTACCATTTTACCTCGACTGCTCCTTACCGTCATAACGGGATTTTTGAGCGAGCTAGACCACGCGATGAGCAGATTCTCCACATGGAGCCTGAGACATCCGCGGTACGCGACTACCCAGAGTATGTGCCTCGTACCCAGTACTTGGAGACCAATCCATCCGATGACCCGCCATCACACATGTACAGTTGGAGTTCTAGCCCCGCTCCCCCACCGATTAGGGCTGGGAGTGAGGAGACGGTGGTCCAGTCGAGGTTGGCTCGTCGGCCATCTATGCGCCCTCGCCGCGGTGGACATGCCCCGATGGTGCACTCGACCACTCCCGCCGAGATTCGTCAGTGGATCGACTCGACCCCACAGTACTCAGACCAGTAGGAGTAGACATAGGAGGGGTAGCAGTTAGTGCACACACGCCACATAGTTGAGGACAAACCTTCTTTTGTATATGAGGTTGTCTACTCTAGGTGCACATAGGTATGGGTGTTGTTCCTGTATTTACTTTTATGGTTTCCGTGTATTTGTTCCTCAGTTGTATTCTGTCCCCTGATGTATCAAATAGTCCTGCCCTTTGGGTAGGCACATTATATATATATATCTAGTTTCCTTCTCATTTTCTTTTCTTGTTTGGTTTCGGTTTCCTTAGTTTCCTTTCCTTTAAAGTAATGTTTTAAGTTGATTTCTTGAGCTTGATAATGATGTTCAAAAGCCATGTAGTTTCCTTGAAACTTTGGTTCAAGAAATCTAAAGTTCACTTTTTTGTTGAGATAAGTGTTAGGTTGAGATTTTGATTCTCTTTAAAAGCCTTACATGAGCTCTAAGTTAAGATAAAAAGGACTTGCATCCATATTTACTTTTATGTCATCACTAAATGCTCAAGGTTAAAGAATGAACTTGCATCTTCATATTTATGTTTATGTTCTCACTAAATCTCCAAGATAATAATGGATTTGCATAGCATATTTATTTTATGCTCTCACCTCCTAATAAAGACTAAAACAAGGTGCATTGTGTAACGCCCTAATTTTCTGTTAGAGTGAAAATGACCAAAATACCCTTGAGGTCATTTTCAAGTTGGAAGGGGATTAAATGACTTGTGTATCTTTCCGGGATTGAAAATCTCGTTTTTCGAGTTTTCGGGTCAAAATGACCAAAACGCCCCTGCTGTGTTTTACCCGTTTGCAAGTGCCGGATGAACCCGAAACTTCTTCAGATGGTTTTAAAAGGTGTTTTTATGTAGACTATGACTTTAGTTTTGGTCCCGGAGGTCCTGGGCAAAATTAGTGCAAAATTACAGTTTTGCCCCTAGTTTCGTATTTTTACGCTTAGTCGTGTGATTAAGCAAACCTAAACAATATTAGGCTCTAATCGAAGGTTAATTAATTTCATTAATTAATCTTAAGTCAAAATAATTTATTAAAGTTGATTGGAACCTAAAAATGCTTAATTACAACTTAAAATCTTATTTTAAATTCAAGACTCCTAGTCATGGAATCTTGAATAGTGTTTTCTCTTTCTAATTCCTTAAATCATGGAATTGTGTTACACATTGTTTATTCACAAATGAGTTTTTAATTCTCTAATGATGTATGAACACTCCTAATCTTGTCATAAAATCCTTAAATCACATTCTTAGTCACCTAAACTTAAGCTTAATTATTCCTAACCTTGTACCTAAGCTAATACACATCTAAACCTACCATTAACACCCAATTAGATGATCAAACCTCACCTCCCCTTTGCTGTACCAGGTCTGGCCGAGACCTCCATCCCCCCATATGCATCACATGTTCAATTTTTCAACACTACAAGGCCATACCTCAAGTCACATATACCATACCTTGTCATAACTTTCAATCAAGCTTGATTTTCCAAATGAATAACTAATTGAAATAAACCATTTTTCCTCAATTATGTGTGGCTGAAAAACTTCCAGCCATGTCTTACTTCTAAAAGGATTATTTCTTGCAAAATTAAAAGAAAAGCTCACTCAAATCACCATACTTGAAGCCATACCTCTCATACTTTCAACCATGCTTGAATGACACCATGTAAGAGATATTTTTCTCTTCCTTCCTTCCCCTCATTGCTACAGCTTCTTCCTGTAACATCCCGATTTTCACTAAACTTTCAAATGACCAAAATGCCCTTGAGGTCATTTTTACCGAAATACGAGGACGGCTGACCTCGGCCATCCCCATAAGGTTCATATGATATATGAAGGGGATTGTATGTGTTTGAGTGTTTAATAAAGCAGAGGAATCCTATTTTTAGGGTCTCCGCGTATAAATAACCAAAATACCCCTACAGTAATTTAAGGCAGTTTTAAGTTCTGTTTTGACCCGAACCTTGTTCGGAGGTCCAAAACAATGATTTTAAGGCATGGGCCATGTTTGATTAAGTGCCGGAGGTTCCGGGCAACTTTTGGTAAAAATTACGATTTTACCCCTGCTTAGTGCATTTTGGGCTTAAGGACGTTTTTAGCAAAACCTAAGCAATATTAGGCTCTAATTAAAGATTAATTAATTTCCATGATTAATTTAGAGCTAAAATAATTATTTGAGGATAATTAGAACCAAAGATTGCTTAAGGAAAACTTAAAAACCTAATTCTAGTTCTTTTTCTTTAAGAAAGCATATATGAATAGTATTTTCACTATTCACACTCCCATTTCCAAGAAGGGTTGTCATACTCACATCATTAGTCATAGAAGTCTTGACTCCATTAAATCTCACAAGACCACTCCTAATCTAAGGTGTTACAACCCTAATCACCTAATTAGTTTACCTAAAACCTTTACTTAGCAACCCCTAATCCTAAGCTAAATCAATCCTACACCTAAGCACCCTATTAAACCATGATTTAGAGGAGATATTTTCTCTTCCATGGCTGCCCAAAAGTGGCGCCACTCCTCCCCCAAAAATTAAAAAAGAATTCAAAATTTATATTAGTTTATGTTGTCAATCAAGCTTACTTACACAAGCTACTAGTGTTTCTTTTCTTGTGAGGATGAGTTTGGGTTGGAACCTTTGTTCCCTTTTAAAATCTTGCAAGAGCTCTAATCAAGATGTAAAAAGGAGTTGCATCCATATTTATTTTATGCTACCACTAAATCCCTAAGATAAAGAAATGAACTTGCACTTCACATTTTATTTTCAAGTTATCACTTAACTCAAAGATAAAGAAGCGAACTTGCATCTCATATTTATCTTGAGCCCTCACTTTATTTTCTAAGGAAATCTAAAACGGAGTGCATATCATGTTTATGTTTATGTTATCACCTAAAACTCCTAGAGCTCAAAGATTTGCCCTCTTCATCCTAAGTGAAAGTTACATATGTAGATAATTCCTTTGAGTATACATTTCGGCCATGTGGTAATAATGAAGCTAGAATGAGTTTCATTAAGTCACAAGGGCCTATAATCTATGTCTTGGGATTTTTCTTAAGCATAGGTGTCTATGACAAATGTTTTAAGTATGATTTCATGATTTAAATACCCTTGGAGAATATTTTGAAATGGTCACTGCCCTCATGTATTTTATGGGGATTTTAAAGTAATAAAATGTTTCCTAATGAGTTTTATAAGTTTTAAAAGGGTTCCAAGAGAAACTAGCAAGTTATGTGTTTTTAAACGAAAGTTCTAGGCATTATGTGATGAAATAGATTTCTGTTCTGCCTTGTTATTTTCCAGCACCTTAAATTCTGTTTTGGGTGGTCTATATGTGTTTAAATACCTTACCAATTGTATGATAATTGCTCTAGGCATCTTAGGTATGCTTAGTAACTTTATATGTTCGAAAATGTGATTTCTAGAACTCCTTAGGAGCTGAAAATATGAATTCTGTTCCAGCCTTGTTTGAGTTTGGAAAATCACATTATAACATGTTTAGATGAGTGAGAGTGACTCATAATTGGTTTAGGTATTAATTATTGCATCATAGAAAATGTCGGTAATGAGAAAGGACCTAAAATGCAACTTCTAGAACACCGTAATTCATCAAAATATGTTTACTGTCTATGCTGTCCAGCCATAATTAGTTAGGTTCTAGGACTTAATAAATTGTGGTAACGAGGTTAATCAATCGCTTAGAGGTACAAGAAAATAATTTGGAAGTTTGAGGTTACCCGATTAAGGGTTTTTGCTTTTAAGGGAATGGTTTGTGTACCCTCTATGATTGATGAATTTATGTGTTATCTCATGACTTATTTGATGCTATGTAATGATGGAATTGCGTGTTATTGTTCTCTTAAGAACCCTAGAGATGCCTACGTTAAAGTTATATGAAATATGTGACATGCATGATTTATGTGACATCTTGTTATAACATGCTAAGACTCAAGGTGACATAAACTATGTGAAAATGACCCCCTGAAACCATCAAACGGGATGGAGGATGAGGTGATCTTAGCCCCCTAGCCCGTACTTTATGTCGGGACTTTAGCTTATCAAAAGGGATAAGTCTTTACGCTAGTGACGACTAGTGAGGTATGAGCTCATAACCTAGTTACATCTCCCAACAGAGACCAGTTAGGGTGGCCCCAGGAAGAAAATGATAAGACTTTAATGTCACCTAAGTAACCAAGTTAAGTTACCATGCACTATGTACTATATCACATGATCTATGATTTTATGTTCCCTGATCTATAATATTATGTACCATGGTTTATGAGTTTATGATTCCATTTTCAAGAAATAATAGGTTATGTAACCAAGAGGCTTTAGAATTAAAAACGAACGGGCCTTGGAAGTTAACGTTTTCAAACTTCATAATTGAACCATTGCATGACCATGATTTTTAATAAGAAACCAAGGTCCCTGAGGACGTAAGAGATGACACCTAGGTAGAAGGAAAAACCCTACTGAGTTTCTTTAACAAGAAATCTCATTCCCTCTATCTCTTCCTTTCCTTTACGTCTTTAGATCGGGATGGCGACGTTCGTCCTCTACATTGACATGCCCATCTGGGAGATCCACCATGACCCCGAGCTTGGGTCATACCATTTTGAGGGCTTCTGCACTGTAAGTGTGTTCATGTTTCTTGGGCGGCCCTTTGCTCATCCGGTAGATAGTTATCTGTTCACCCTGACATCTCCTTATGATGACGCTACTATTTTTGAGCGCGCCCGTACGCTTAAGGAGAGGATCTTACGGACACCCCCTACCATTTTGGGAGCGATACCAGAGTACGTACCACACACTCAGCACTCGGAGGAGGATCCCTCAGAGGACACCCCTATCCACCTGTATGGAGAGGATTCTGCCCCCACTCCCCCACGTATGCCCAGGGGTAGCGAGGAGATAGTGACTCAGCCTCGGAGAGCCCCGGTGCCCGGTCCATGTCCTAGAAGCGGAGGGCAAGGCCAGTTTTCATGCATGCCAGCCCCAGCCGAGCTTCGTCCATGGATCGGTTATCTTCCACCTTACCTGTGGCATTAGATGTAGGATTGGGAATAGTCCTTAGTGTACGCACGTCACGTAGATTGGATAAACCTTCTTTTGTATCGAGGTTATCCACTTTAGATGCACTTGGGAGTGGGTGTTCCTTTTATGTTTTCATGTTATGTGATTCCCATTGCTATGTATTTTTCATGTTTTAGTTGTATTCGCATTTCCTTATGTACTTGAAAAGTCCTACCTTTAGGGTGGGCATAGTATATGCATTAAGTATTTCAGATGTGATAATGTCATGTTGATTGGAGCCATTTCTATGTTATTGTTTCCACATTTATTCATACCGTCTACATTGTGATACGTGCGGCTCCTATTTTAACAAGATTTCAAGAAAAAAAAATTGGCTTGTATTTTCCTTAAGTCTAATTTCAAAGTAATTAGAACTATGACAAGAGGTGACGACTAAGATTTGGCCTACATACATACTAGTGGTATTGGGTCGAATTTTAGGATGTTACACTTCCCCCTTGGATGAGCCTTCATTGCTTCCTTTTCTATAAATAGGTGCCTTAGATGAACTTGTGTCACTTTTAGTCTTTTGGTAAGTTTCAAGTTTCTAAGCTTTCTTAAGTTTCCTTTCTTTTTCACTCTAAGTTCCAAGAGAGTTCTTTCTTGTTCTTCATTTTCATCTTCATCCTCTCTTCATCCTATCATCATCTCATCACCTTCAGACACCACCCCATAGCCTTGAACCATCATCAAACCTCTCAAACACCACACCTCAAACACCACCTCACTTGAAACACAACTCCAACCATCTCATCCTCTCTTGGTCGAAGCCATCTAGCCCCAAGGACGAGCTTATCATCTTGTTTTCCTTTTCAAAGAGTTCAAGTTTTTATCTTCACTCTAGGTAGGAGTGTTTTTCTAAACCTTGTTTCTTGAAAAATGAGTTTCTCTAGTTTTCTCTTGGATTTCTTTTGAAACTTTTCTTTGGTTCTTTCTTTCTTCTCATTTTGGCCATGAGGCCATGTTTATGAGCATGATAGCTTGATGATGAGAGTTTCTAGATGATGACCTTGTGTTCATCTCAAAGAAACCTTTAAAGCTTGAGTTTTTCTTTTCCTTTAACATCATCTATACTATACTTAGCTCACATGGTTTTTCAACTTAAGAAAATTAATCTAAGGATTTCTAAAAGCCCAAGCCTACCCTTGTCAACCTTAAAGTTGGCCGGCACGTTCTAGAGAATTTTCTCTAGATAGGGGTTTTGGGTACTTAATAAAGAACTTGACTTAGTTTCATTCTCTTTTCCTTTTTGTAAGGTTTTCGGTTTTGGTCCCCTTGATCTTTGAGATTTTGTTTTGTTTTGTTTGAAAGTTTATTTACTTTGAGCTTGATGATGATGTTCAAGAACCTCATAGTTCCTTTGAGAACTTGATTCAAGAACTCTAAAGCTCTCTTTATGATGAGATGAGTGTTGGGTTGTTATATCTTAAAGTCTTGTATGAGCTCTAGATGCCCTTAAAATGAATCTTGCATCCATGTCTACTTTTATGCTTTGCACATCATGTTTACTTTCCTTGCTATCACTAAGTATCAAGATAATAAGTGAACCTTGCATTATCATATTTATATTTCAAGCTACGCATTATCATGTTTATATTTCAAGTTCTCACTTAATATCAAGATAATAATGAGTTGCATCTCATGTTTATTTTATGCTATCACTTTACTTTCTAATGGAACCTAAAATGAGTGCATGAGCACGTTTATTTTTATGTCATCACTATAATGACCCTAGAGCTCAAAGACTTGCCCATTGTTGTCTCAAGCAAAGGCTTGAAAATATATGTTTTGGTCTTCATGTTTTCGGCCTCAATGAGATTTATTGTTTACAAGTGTTGAAAACTATGTTTTATAAATTTTTCTATGCTTTTATGAGTTTAAGGAATGCATAGAACTAAGTTTTATGAATTTAGGACCTCTTGAGACAAATTTGAGTTAGTCACTGGCCTCTTAAATATTTTTATGATTTTAGAGGATAAAAATGTTTATAAATGAGTTTTGAAAGTTTGAGAAAGGTTCCAAGATAAACTAGTATTTTATGTACTTTAGAAATTGTGTTTGATACCTTTAAATGGAGATGTTGTTTCGGTTCTGCCTTGCTATGTTTAGCCACTGTTTGAGCTATGTTAATGATGATAATATGCTTATGTTTGAGTATAATTAATGTTAAAAATCATATGTGAAAGATAAGAGAAGTTAGAAACTAGAAAGGAATTAATTTGAGAGTTCTAGATCCTTTAATGTTTGAATTTTCTGGATTCTATCTAGCAAGGTTTAGTAATGCTAATCATGGATTTAAATTAGTCTAAATGTGTAGGAATGACTCATAGATGGTTTAGGACTTGATCTTGATGCTTTAGAAGCAAACCAGACTTAGAAAGGGTCATTGTTGTGACTCCTAGGTACCCGTAAAGTTAGGATTATGAATTCTGCATCCTTGAGGTTTAGAGATGTTCTTGACCATAGTGTGAGGTGAGAAATACTTAGTTAAGACCTTATAAGTTCCCGAGAGATTAGGTTTGATGATTTATAACTTAGAATGTGAGTTGAGGACCTTAAGGGTCAATGCATAAGACACTAAGGAAGTTGTTATTGTTATGATGTGTTACATGATGCAATGATGTGATGAGATGCGCTTGACGCATGAGAAAATGATTAATGAAAATGTTAAAGTTTATCATAGCATGAGATTTCATGAGAATATGTTGTGTGAATTAGCTTGTGGCAAGTTTGAAGGAAATTCAGTTTAACAGCTGTTATGCTACCGAATCTCTGTCAAACGTAAAAGGGTTAAAGAAATGTTTATGAGTACCATATGAATGGAAAACCTTGGGTGACACTGGTTTGGCCAAGCACCCCCAGGAGATTTTTATGTGACAAAGCACTGAGACGCGCTTGCCTGGGTGACACTGGCTCGGCCGAGCACCCCCAGGGGAGACAAATCTGTGAGGGTATGAGTAGATGCAGCCTACCAAAGCGGACAAATTGTTATGGCTTAATGCCCGCAAAGCGTTTCAATGAGGGTATACCCCAGAGAGAGGTAATCCCTGCCCCCTACTTGTACTTGCGAGTCAGGATTATTATTTATGTTTCGCTTATTCAAGATAATAAGCAAGAGCTAGTGATGACTAGTTGAGGTATGAGCTCATAACCTAGTTATTTTTAGGGTGGCCTTATATGCTAAAGTACCATGATTGATGTCACGAGGTTGAGGAATGATCTCATTTGAAAGTTATATGCCCTTATGCCACATGATTTATGTTTATGTGCTTTGGTGTTTTGTAAAATATGCTCAAGTATTTACATGCATCCATGATATAATATGTTGCACTCATAACATCAAGATGCATTCTAAAAGGAATGGACCTTGGATAATTAGTTTTGGAAAACCCTAAATTGAACCTTATATGCATGACCACTGTCTTATAATTAAACACAAGGTTCCTGAGGATGTGAATGATGTAACCCTAGGATAGGAGACTCCTACTGAGATTCTTTAGTAAGAATTCTCACTCCTCTCTCTTCTTTCTTCCATCACATCTTCAGAGACCGATGGCGACGTTCGTGCTTTTCATTGACACGCCTACTTAGGAGGTCCACTATGACCCGGACCATGGGTCATATCATTTTGAAGGGTAGTGTACCGTACGAGTCTTCATGTTCATTGGACGCCCCTTTGCACACCCTGTACAAAGCTACCATTTCTCCCCTATGTCACTCTACAATGACGCGATGGTTTTTGAGCGTGCTCGAATGAGAGACGAGAGGATTCTGCGGATGTATACTGGTGGTTCGATGCCTCGAGACTTCCAGGACTACGTACCTCAGTCTCCGAGCTTGATGAATGACCCATCTGAGGACCCACCGACGCACATGTATAGCGAGAGCTTTGCTTCTACACCAAAGTTCATGCGAGGCGAGAGCGAGGAGACTGTTACACAGCCGAGGCTAGCTAGGCGAGCCTAGAGGCGCCCCTATCGAGGAGCTCACACTCAGTCTTCATGTGTACCCATTGCTGCTGCCCTGCGTCCATGGATTGGTTACACTCCACCGTTTCCCGAGTTCCAGTAGTTGATGTTGTAACGCACCCACATGTAGAGTGGATAAACCTTCTTTTGTTTTGAAGTTATTGACCATAGGTGCACTTGGGTAGTTATGGCTTATTTCTGCTTTCTTGTTTTATGTTGTTTTTTATTTCCGCTATATTACAAGCTCTGCCCGTTCTTGGGGTATGACTAGTTATGTTCCTCAACTATGTTATTATTAATGAAATGTTTCTTCTGTCATTTGGGTCATTGTTCATGACTACATGCTATACTCTATGATTTCCAATGATTGTTACGCGTGCTTTACATTTCTGTTGTTCGATTAGTTAAGCCTGCGGCTCTCACTTTGCTTTATGTTTTCAAAAAGAAAAATTTACCCGTAATTTTCGCTAAGTATTTTAATAAAATGATGAGACTAAGAAGTAATAACCTAATGATTAGCCTAATATGTTCTAGAGTATTGGGTTAAAAATTAAGGTGTTACATTTTGGTATCAGAGCAGTTCAATTCTCACGGAGCCTGAGGATTGGACTGACCATGCTTTATAAGACTGATGCGATAGTTATGTCATGTGTAGTGCTTGATAGAGACAAGCTATAGGTCTAGAGATGCATGACCTCTGTTGCTTGCAAGTGCCATGGTAACTAGCCCATTTTGCATGAATATTAAGCCTGATCAACTTGATGTTCATTGTTTCATGTGTTTAGGAACTAATGGCACCGCGACGACAGCCTAGGACTACGCCCAATGCTGACCAAGACAATGCGACTGCTGCTGCTGTCCGTAAGATGGCACAAGCCATGGAGCGGATGTTTGACCGCATGGATCAACGCGAGAATGCTACACCTGCTCCCCCTGTTGCTAAGGTGGTTGAGCAAGCCCGCTTCGGCAAGTTCCGCAAGGCGAACCTGCCGGTGTTCCGAGGGGTAATGGACCCTGACAAGGCTGATGAGTGGATCAAAGACATGGAGAAGATCTACTCTGTGGTTACCTACTCGGAGGAGCAGAAGGTTTCATTTGTTGCCTTTATGATGAAGTCCGACGCTGAGTTTTGGTGGAATGGGACAAAGCAACTGTTAGAAGCTTCTGGAACTCCCATTGACTAGGAGCTGTTCAAAACTTACTTCTATGAGAAGTACTTCCCCAAGTCCATAAAGAACTCTAAGGGCATAAAGTTTATGCAGTTGACCTAGGGAGGGACTACTGTTGCCCAGTACACTGCTAAGTTCGAGGAGCTGATCAAGTTCTCTCAGGTGTTTCAAGGAAACCCCGATGAGGTTTGGAAGTGTGTGAATATGAGGCTGGCCTGAAGGCGAAGATGAACTACGCCGTGGCCCATATGGGGATCAGAGACTTCCGAACTCTGGTCAACAAGTGCCGGATCCTTGAAGAGGGACAGAGAAAGATGCAAGCCACAAGGGCGGAGCGAGCTAAGGGGCTTGGACCTTAAGCTCCGAAGTTCAAACCGCAATATCCATCAAGGAATCACTACAATCCCTACCAAGCCAACCAGTTTCGACCATAACAACAACAACCGAGAGCTCCTGCATACCAACAATCCAAGCAACAGCAAAGGTCGAACCAAGTGGGGCCAAGAACAAGGCACCATAAAGAACCCCTGCTGCCTATCCCGAAGCAGCATCTACTGATATTTGTCCCCAGTGTGGGAAGAATCATGGTAATCGCCCTTGCCTCATAGGGCAGAGGGTCTGCTTCAAGTGTGGCAAGCCTGGCCACTACACCAAAGACGGGTCTTCACCCTCAACGTAGAAGACGCGCGGATGTCCAAAGATCTCATTCAAGGTAAGTGCAAGCTTAACGGTAGAACCTTAACTGTGCTTTTCGATTCTGGCGCTACTCATTCCTTCATTTCACTTGCTAGTGTCGGGTCTTTGAATTTGCGAGTCTCTAAACTTCCTTTTGATCTTATTGTTTCTACTCCTACAAATCGCCCTGTTAATACCTGCAAATGTTGTTTGAAATGTCATCTTGTTGTAGAAAATAAGTCATTTATCATAGATTTAATTTGCTTACCCCTTAAAGACATAGGTATCATTCTAGGCATAGATTAGCTTCACGCCAACCGTGTATTGTTAGACTATGGAACCCAAACTATTGTCTTTCCTTCTCCTCCCAAACCTATTGATCAACCTTTAAGACTGTACCTAAACTCCGTAGAGGTCTTCTGTAGTGGGGAGAAAACTAAAGGATATGTTTTCCTAGCCGCCTGCGATGTAGACTTTGAGCAAAACCTAGGTGATATACCTGTAGTGAAAGACTATCCCGAGGTATTTCTGGAAAAAATACCCAAGTTCCCTCCCAAAAGAGAAGTAGAGTTTTCCATAGAGTTGGTTCCTGGAACGGGACCTATCTCTATATCCCCGTATAGGATGTCACCTTTGGAGTTGGCGGAGTTGAAAACCTAGTTAGAGGAGCTGTTGGAGAAGAGTTTTATAAGGCCGAGTGCTTCACCTTGGGGCGCTCCGATCTTATTTGTGAAGAAGAAAGATGGAAGTATGAGGATGTGTATAGACTATAGGCAGCTGAACCGATTGACCTTAAAGAATAAGTACCCGTTGCCTAGGATTGATGATCTTGTGGACCAGTTAAAAGGAGTAGTAGTATTTTCTAAGATTGATTTGAGGTCCGGTTACTATCAGATTAGGGTTAGAGATTCGGACATCCCTAAAACCGCCTTTCCAACTCGGTATGGACACTTTGAGTTCAATGTGATGTCGTTTGGTTTGACGAATGCTACCACAGTTTTTATGGATTACATGAATAGGATCTTTAGACCCTATTTAGATTAGTTCATGGTTGTGTTCATAGATGATATTCTCATCTACTCGAAAACCCACGTGGAGCATGAGCGTCATTTAAGGATGGTTTTAGAGGTATTAAAGGAGAAGAAGTTATACGCTAAGTTGTCTAAGTGTGAATTTTGGTTGGAAGAGGTGAAATTCTTAGGACATGTTGTGTCAAAAGGTGGCATAGCTGTCGACCCGAGTAAGATAGAAGCCGTAATGAATTGGGATAGACTAACCTCTGTTACCGAGATTAGAAGCTTTTTGGGTTTAGCTAGTTATTACCATAGGTTTATCAAAGGATTCTCCCAATTGGCCCTACCTCTGACCAAACTCACTAGGAAGAACGCCCCGTTTGAGTGGAGCCTCGAGTGCGAGACGAGTTTCCTAGAGCTTAAGGAAAAGCTTACCTCGAGCCCAGTTTTGGTTTTACCTGATCCCAGTATACCCTTTGAGGTATATTGTGACGCTTCTGGCAAAGGTTTAGGTTGAATGTTGATGTAGAACAGGCAAGTGGTAGCCTATGCGCCTCGACAACTCAAGCCTCACGAGGTAACCTACCCCACCCACGACCTAGAATTAGCGGCCATCGTGTTTGCCTTTAAGATGTGGAGACACCATTTGTATGGTGTAAGGTTCGAGGTTTTCTCTGATCATAAGAGTCTCAAGCATCTCTTTGATCAAAAGGAGTTAAACATGTGGCAAAGGAGATGGATGGAATTCCTCAAAGATTATGATTTCGGCTTAAGTTACCACCCCGGCAAGGCTAATGTAGTCGCCGATGCCTTGAGTCGAAAGTCATTGCGTTTATCTTGTATGATGGTTAACGAAGTTGGGTTAATAGAGAAGTTTAGAGGTATGAATTTGGGGATGTCTACAACCAAGAGTAGCATAGTGATGTGTCATCTCACGGTGACCACTGGGTTTAAGCAAAGGATTATGCTTACCCAAAGAGAAAATGAGGACTTTATGGAGACAATAGAGGCAGTTAAGGCCGGAAAGTTGAAAGGTTTTGTGCGAGGCCCCGATTGGTTGTGGAGGTTTGAGGGGCGAATATGCGTGCCACAAGATGGCGACCTTCAAGAGAAGATCTTAGAGGAGGCCCACAAGAGCCACTTCGCCATTTATCCTGGTACTACCAAGATGTACCAAGATTTGAAGAAGATGTTTTGGTGGCCCGGATTGAAGAAGGATGTGGTCACCTGGGTGAGTAAGTGTTTGGTCTACCAAAAGGTCAAGATCGAACACCAAAAACCTTTTGGCATGTTGCAACCCCTGTCAATCCCCGAGTGGAAGTGGGAGAGTATATCGATGGATTTCGTGACAGGATTGCCAAGGACCCAAGCTGGCCATGATGCTGTATGGGTAATCGTGGATTGACTGACTAAGTTGCTAACTTTCTACATATTCGAGCCACGTACTCGTTGGATAAGTTGGCTCAGCTTTACATCCAAGAAATAGTAAGGTTGCATGGAGTACCATCAACAATAATCTCGGATCGAGATCCGCAGTTTACGTCATGTTTTTGGGGAGCCTTTCAAAAGGCGTTTGGTTCCAAGTTGTGCTTAAGCACTGCTTACCATCCACAAATGGATGGTCAATCTGAGAGGACAATCCAAACCCTGGAGGATATGTTAAGAGCCTGTGTCTTGGACTAGAAAGGAAGTTGGGATAAGTACATGCCTTTAATCGAGTTTGCGTATAACAATAGTTATCACGCAAGCATCGGTATGGCACCATACGAGCCGTTATATGGAAGGAAGTGCCAATCACCTTTGTGTTGGTACGAGCCCGGAGAACAAAGTGTCTTAGGACCTGATGTAGTGAGGGAAACGACGAAGCAAATCAAGAAGATCAAGGATAGAATCTTAACAGCTCAAAGTCGGTAGAAAAGCTACGCGGTCAAAAGGCGCAAGCCCTTGGAATTCCAAGAAGGCGAACATGTATTTCTAAGAATCACTCCCACTACAAGAATAGGTAGAGCCATGAAAGTCAAAAAGTTGAGTCCCCGATTTCTTGGTCCTTTTGAAATCCTTCAGATAATCGGATTTATAGCTTACCAAATAGCCCTACCACCCAACCTGTCAAATCTTCATGACATCTTTCACGTCTCTCAGTTGCGTCAGTATGAGTCCGACCCTAGCCATGCCTTAGAGCCAAAACACGTATAGTTAAGGGAGGACCTGATGTTCAATCTACCGCCAACGAGAATCGTGGACCAAGGCATCAAGCAGTTGAGGAACAAGTCGGTGCCTTTGGTGAAGGTCGTGTGGGGATGTGGCAACACCGAGGAGTTCACGTGGGAACTCGAGTTCAAGATGAGGTTGAAGTAACCCGAGTTGTTCTAAGGTACGAATTTTGAGGGCGAAATTCTTTTTAAGGAGGGGAGTAATGTAACGCCCCGATTTTCTGTTAGAGTGAAAATGACCAAAATGCCCTTGAGGTCATTTTTAGCCCGGAATTCGAGGAAAGTTGGTCTGACAGTATTCGAAGGGCAAACTCAATGTTGGAAGGGGATTAAATGACTTGTGTATCTTTCCGGGATCGAAAAACTCGTTTTTTGAGTTTTCGGGTCAAAAGGACCAAAATGCCCTTGCGGTGTTTTACCCATTTGCAAGTACCGAATGAAACCGAAACTTTTCCAGATGGTTTTAAAAGGCGTTTTTATGTAGACTATGACTTTAGTTTTGGTTTCGGAGGTCCCGGGCAAAATTAGTGCAAAATTACGGTTTTGCCCCTAGTTTCGTATTTTTACGCTTAATCGCATGATTAAGCAAACCTAAGCAATATTGGGCTCTAATCGAAGGTTAATTAATTTCCTTAATTAATCTTGAGTCAAAATAATTTATTAAAGTTTATTGGAATCTAAAAGTGCTTAATTACAACTTAAAATCTTATTTTAAATTCAAGACTCCTAGTCATGGAATCTTGAATAGTGTTTTTTCTTTCCAATTCCTTAAATCATGGAATTGTGTTACACATTGTTTATTCACAAATGAGTTTTTAATTCTCTAATGATGTATGAGCACTCATAATCTTGTCATAAAATCCTTAAATCACATTCTTAGTCACCTAAACTTAAGCTTAATTATTCCTAACCTTGTACCTAAGCTAATACACATCTAAACCTACCATTACCACCCAATTAGATGATCAAATCTCACCTCCCCCTTGCTGTACCAGGTCTGGCCGAGACCTCCATTGTAACATCCCCAAATTTATAACTAAGATAAATATTAATCTTAATTATCGATAGCAAAACCAAGAGAATCTGGACAAATGTTATGAAACACAACAAATAGACTACTTAAGTATGTCTAGAGAAAAATGCAAAGAATTACGAAAATGCCATCACTTAGTGGAAATTACGAAAATGCCCTTGCTATGTAAAGGAAATTACCAAACTACCCTTGCCTTATTAAATGACAAAGATACCCTTACTCTATGAATGGAATTACAAGAATACCATTATCATTGTCTAATTACAAAAATATCCTTGTCTTAGTTAAAGAAATTACTACAATGCCATTTGCACAAATCCCTACACTTGTCTTTAGACAAGAATGAATCTAAGCCATTGGATTAAGATGATAACACAATAATTTAACCACATACATCATACACATTTCTGAATCACATACATGCACTAAAGGTTAGAAAATCTCCATTAACATCTTTGCACAAAACATGGAGCATTTTCATCCAACATGTTTGCACAAAACATGGAGCATTTTCATCCAACATGTTTGCATAAAACATGGAAACATGTTTGCACAAAACAAGGAGCATTTTCATCCCAAAATTCAGCCAACATATTTCCACAAATCATGCTCCAAGTGCTTTCCTTCTTCTGTTTTTTTTCTCTAATCTTTCCACTATAAATACTCCTCAAACTCTCTTCAATTCAGAGACTCCCTAAGTGTTCTTTCTTTCTTATTCTATCATTCTTCTTATGTTCTTCAAAGACTTCTCTTGATCCTCTAAACTTCATCCAAACACTTAAATCCTAAGTCCAAACTTTCACTAGCCCTCACAAGAGTTATAATCTTTAACTCTAGTGAGAAATATTTTCTTAAGCACTCAAGTTCTAGAGCCAAGATTCAAGGAGGGTCATCCACTCCAAAGACTCTTGTTCAAAGCTTAAGGAAGAAGAGAAGGACCCTTTTTAGACCCTACACAAGAGGTAGGAGTTTCTTCTTTATTTGTTCAAGTATTGTTGGCTTCTAACTTTGCTCATGGATAGAATGCCTCAAACTTGAGTTATTGTCAAAAGTTTTGAGTAATTATATTTTTAGAAAACACAACATGTTCTATTCTGGTATGAGTACTTTTATGATGTTATCAAACTCAAATATAACTTAAAAAATTGTATGTGAAACTTGAGTTAATAAAGATAACTTAAGACATGAACATGGCAGGTGCTGGAATTTCTAGTTATTTCTGACAGTAGTTACTTCGAAAATTAGTGTTCATAAAATATGAAGGATCTCGAAATGAAAATATTTTTATTATAAACTAGACTCATTGTAGAACACTCTCCAAAAAGAATCACCTAAAACGGAGTTTCCTAGCCCAAGATATAAATTTTTAAAGTAGAGCATAAGACTGAAACTCTTAATCTGACCTTGTAGTAGTAAAATAGGTGTAACTCACTCTAAAAAAATGCAAATGGACTGATTTCAACTTTGTGGAAAAGCTAACACATCTACAAACACACTTATGTATGCTATGCATAAATTTGTATACCACGAAAATACAGAATGAGAGATATAATTTCGGGACAGTGTGCTGAGAAAGTCTTGAAGGTAGCGTGATACTGTGAGAGTGCAATTTGGAAAGGTTCTGGCTAAGGAAAGACTTGGTATTTAAGCATGTCCATTGTGACCCACCTCTCATTCCTGGGAATCCTACTATGCACAATTTACAGTTGATTTACACTAATCTAAGATGATAGTGCTACAAATTTTATTCTAAAAGATGTCAGAACTCTAAATAAAATATTCAAGTCTTGTAAAGAGATAATTTTAAGGATTTAAGTAGAATAATAATCTTCAGGAGATATATATAAAAGTCATAATAAAAATATATAAAGAACCTCTAAAAATATCTTAAAGGGTATTAATGTATTAATGGAAATACTAGAGTACAAAGAAGACTAAGAGAAAAAGATAATACCAAGATATTCATAACCTATTAGGAACACTAGAGACCTAACTTGATAACTTAGGTTGCTTAATATGAATTATCTATGAGAATGTTTACTATGAGATTTACATGATATTGTCTATGTTACATGAAGTGATATACAGAAATGTGAATGTATTGATGAGATATGAAATGATAATGATAAAATAATTGACTGTGCCATGGTTTATTAATATGCATACATTCATGTTTCAAATGAAATAATAAATAGACCAACTCACTGCTTAATCCTCTTTGAGGATTAAGGTATTGATGATTTCACTCAGTGAGAATAAAAGTAAAACCTGAAAAAGTAGCAATGATAGTTTGGAAAAATGGACTTGAGCTAAACTCACGGCTTAACCCCCTAAACCGTTGAGATCATGGCAACGGAAAGAAAACTAAAAGGTTGTGGTGACGGCCACGGTATGAGTTCATTACCCTTTTAGGGTGGTCTAAGGCATTGGTGCATTCATCCCGTGAGTAATTAAGAAATATGTTAATAAAATAAATGAAAGATGATGATCACTAAACAAGTGAATGTTGAGAATGAGTAATCATGAAATGCATGCAGCTCCTAAATGATTATTGCTTATTAGTGGTTTTTCATGATATGCTTATATATATGCTTGATGAAATACTGAATGGATATTTCTGCTAATGTTCAAGATTAGTTTAAAAGTAACTGCACTTCGGCTAATCACGTTTGTGAAAGTTTGATAATTGAATCCTTACCTGTTCACCTTTTTATAATAAACCCGAAGTGACTAGGATGACAACGATGACACTTTTAGTACAAGTAGGAACTCCTACTGAGAAATCATGTATTTCTCACTCCTATGTTTATTTTCCGTTGTCGTTACCAGACAGACATGTCCACCTAAAGCAACGAAGTCAGAATGAGGAAGGAGGTAGCGTGAAGATTTCAAACCGTTCAAGTAGGAGCATTCCGAGCTTTAGTTACATTATAGTTTGTGAGAAACAATTAGTAATAGTAGAACTTATATTGTTATTTGTAATAACTTATCAGTATGATATATGCCCTATTGTGACTTATGTATTAAGTGATTATATTCCAGTTTATGTGATAATTGTTCTACACTTAGTCTCTTATTCCGCTTATTTAATTAAGTGCGCAATGTAACTTGATTATTATCTATAAAAGCGCTATGTATTTCACTTCTCGTTACAGGCTTAAGTTTTCAAAAAATTAATTTATTTAAAGAGAAAAAAACTTCCACTATTTTTCTAAGTTAATTTCAAAAGAAAATAAATACAAGGCATAAGTGACAACTAATAGAATCCAAATGTGAACTTAAGCACAATGGGGTTCTATTAGGGTGTTACATTATGGTATCAGAGCAGTTCATCCTATTTAAGCCTGAGGAATGGACTGACTATGCTTCTGTCTATGATATCATGCTATCAATCTTATCTGTATGATAGGATATAGGATTTAGAAATGCATGATCGTCTTGTGATACTACCATAGTTGCTACCATGCTTAGCTATAGTATTGAACCTGATCAACTCGATGACTATTGTTTGGTGTGTCTAGGAACTAATGGCAGCAAACAGACGTACGCATGGGGCACGCGGTGGAGGTAATCGTGATGAACTGGCAAATGCACTCCAGGAGATGGCTAGGGCTATGCAAGCACAAGCAACAGTGATGATGGACCATATGAATAGGTGGTCAGAGGAGTCAGTTGGGAATCAAGAACATGGAAAATTCTCAGAATTCAAGAGGGTTGGACCTCCAGAATTCAAAGGGACAACTAACCCCGAAATAGCTGACATATGGATTCAAGAGATGGAGAAGGTTTTCTCAGTGGTAGAATGCTCTGATGAACAAAAGGTGGCATTCTCTACTTATATGCTGAAAGGAGAGGTTGCCGCGTGGTGGAAGGGTGCAAAGGGCTTGCTTGAAAGTGTTGACATACAGATTACGTGGGAGGTTTTCTATGCTACGTTCCATAAGAAATATTTTCCAGATTCGGTTAAGAAGGCAAAGGAAGTAGAATTTCTGTTGCTGTCACAGGGAAATCGAAGTGTGGCTGAGTACACAGCTAAGTTTGAAGAACTGATCAAACACTTAACTAGCTACCAAAGGGATCCCAACGAGGCTTGGAAATGCATGAAATATGAGAGTAGTTTGAGGCCAGACATTTTGGCATCTGTGGCTGCACTGGAGGTCACTGACTATGCACCTTTAGTCAGCAAAAGCCAAGTGGCTGAGAGTTGCAATCGCCAGCTAGTTGCCCACCGAGTTGAAGAGAATAGGAAAAGGTCTGCTCAACAAGGTCACCGAGGGTTCCCACCCCCTCACAAGAAACCCTACCAAAGAGATGGATTTAAAGGGAAACAACCCCAACACCCTATGATGAATCAACCTAGGACACAAGCTGTTAATCAACCTAGGATGGCTGCTGTCCCTGAACCTATGACTAGACCCACTTCTCGTTACAGGCTTAAGTTTTCAAAAAATTAATTTATTTAAAGAGAAAAAAACTTCCACTATTTTTCTAAGTTAATTTCAAAAGAAAATAAATAAAAGGCATAAGTGACAACTAATAGAATCCAAATGTGAACTTAAGCACAGTGGGGTTCTATTAGGGTGTTACATCCATGCCCCCATATGCATCACATGTTCAATTTTTCAACACTCCAAGGCCATACCTCAAGTCACATATACCATACCTTGTCATAACTTTCAATCAAGCTTGATTTTCCAAATGAATAACTAATTGAAATAAACCATTTTTCCTCAATTATGTGTGGCTAAAAAACTTCCAGCCATGTCTTACTTCTAGAAGGATTATTTCTTGCAAAATTAAAAGAAAAGCTCACTCAAATCACCATACCTGAAGCCATACCTCTTATACTTTCAACCATGCTTGAATGACACCATGTAAGAGATATTTTTCTCTTCCTTCCTCCCCCTCATTGCTACGACTTCTTCCCCCTTGGATGAGCCTTCATTGCTTCATTTTCTATAAATAAGTGCCTTAGATGAACTTGTGTCACTTTTAGTCTTTTGGTAAGTTTTAAGTTTCTAAGCTTTCTTAAGTTTCCTTTCTTTTTCTCTCTAAGTTTCAAGAGAGTTCTTTCTTGTTCTTCATCTTCATCTTCATTCTCTCTTCATCCTATCATCATCTCATCACCTTCAAACACCACCCCATAGCCTTGAACCATCATCAAACCTCTCAAATACCACACCTCAAACATCACCTCACTTGAAACACAACTCCAACCTTCTCATTCTCTCTTGGTCGAAGCCATCAAGCCCTAAGGACGAGCTCATCATCTTGTTTTCCTTTTCAAAGAGTTCAATTTTTTATCTTCACTCTAGGAAAGAGTGTTTTTCTAAACCTTGTTTCTTGAAAAATGAGTTTCTCTAGTTTTCTCTTGGATTTCTTTTGGAACTTTTCTTTGGTTCTTTCTTTCTTCTCATTTCGGCCATGAGGCCATGTTTATGAGCATGATAGCTTGATGACGAGAGTTTCTAGACCTTGTGTTCATCTCAAAGAAACCTCTAAAGCTTGAGTTTTTCTTTTCCTTTAACATCATCTATACTATACTTAGCTCACATGGTTTTTCAACTTAAGAAAATTAATCTAAGAATTTCTAAAAGCCCAAGCCTGCCCTTATCAACCTTAAAGTTGGCCGGCAGGTTCTAGAGATTTTTCTCTAGATAGGGGTTTTGGGTACTTAATAAAGAACTTGACTTAGTTTCATTCTCTTTTCCTTTTTGTAAGGTTTTCGATTTTGGTCCCCTTGATCTTTGAGATTTTGTTTTGTTTTGTTTGAAAGTTTATTTACTTTGAGCTCGATGATGATGTTCAAGAACCTCATAGTTCCTTTGAGAACTTGGTTCAAGAACTCTAAAGCTCTCTTTGTGATGAGATGAGTGTTGGGTTGTTATATGTTAAAGTCTTGTATGAGCTCTAGATGACCTTAAAATGAATCTTGCATCCATGTTTACTTTTATGCTTTGCACATCATGTTTACTTTCCTTGCTATCACTAAGTATTAAGATAATAAGTGAACCTTCCATTATCATATTTATATTTCAAGCTATGCATTATCATGTTTATATTTCAAGTTCTCACTTAATATCAAGATAATAATGAGTTGCATCTCATGTTTATTTTATGCTATCACTTTACTTTCTAATGGAACCTAAAATGAGTGCATGAGCATGTTTATTTTTATGTCATCACTAAAATGACCCTAGAGCTCAAAGACTTACCCATTGTTGTCTCAAGCAAAGGCCTGAAAATATATGTTTTGGTCTTCATGTTTACGGCCTCAATGAGATTTATTGTTTACAAGTATTGAAAACTATGTTTTATAAATTTTTCTAAGCTTTTATGAGTTTAAGGAATGCATTGAACTAAGTTTTATGAATTTAGGACCTCTTGAGACAAAGTTGAGTTAGTCACTGCCCTCTCAAATATTTTTATGATTTTAGAGGATAAAAATGTTTATAAATGAGTTTTGAAAGTTTGAGAAAGTTTCCCAGAGAAACTAGTATTTTATGTGCTTTAGAAATTGTGTTTGATACCTTTAAATGGAGATGTTGTTTCAGTTCTGCCTTGCTATGTTTAGCCACTGTATGAGCTGTGTTAATGATGATAGTATGCTTATGTTTGAGTATAATTAATGTTAAAACTCATATGTGAAAGATAAGAGAAGTTAGAAACTAAAAAGGAATTAATTTGAGAGTTCGAGATCCTTTAATGTTTGAATTTTTTGGATTCTGTCCAGCAAGGTTTAGTAATGCTAATCATGGATTTAAATTAGTCTAAATGTATAGGAATGACTCATAAATGGTTTAGGACTTGATCTTGATGCCTTAGGAGCAAACAAGACTTAGAAAGGGTCATTGTTGTGACTCCTAAGTACCCGTAAAGTAAGGATTATGAATTCTGCATCCTTGAGGTTTAGAGATGTTCTTGACCACAGTGTGAGGTGAGAGGTGATCCCTGCCCCCTACCCATACTTGCGAGTCAGGATTATTATTTATATTTCGCTTATTCAAGATAATAAGCAAGAGCTAGTGACGACTAGCTGAGGTGTGAGCTCATAATCTAGTTATTTTTAGGGTGGCCTTATATGCTAAAGTACCATGATTGATGTCACGAGGTTGAGGAATGATCTCATTTGAAAGTTATATGCCCTTATGCCACATGATTTATGTTTATGTGCTTTGATGTGTTGTTTTATATGCTCAAGTATTGACATGCATCCATGATATAATATGTTGCACTCATAACATCAAGATGCATGCTAAAAGGAATGGACCTTGGATAATTAGTTTTGGAAAACCCTAAATTGAACCTTATATGCATGACCACTATCTTATAATTAAACCCAAGGTTCCTGAGGATGTGAACGATATAACCCTAGGATAGGAGACTCCTACTGAGATTCTTCTCACTCCTCTCTCTTCTTTCTTCTGTCACATCTTCAAAGACCGATGGCAACGTTTGTGCTTTCCATTGACACGCCTACTTGGGAGGTCCACTATGACCCGGACCACGGTCATATCATTTTGAGGGGCAGTGTACCTTGTGAGTCTTCATGTTCATTGGACGCCCCTTTGCACACCCTGTACAGAGCTACCGTTTCTCCTTGATGTCACCCTACGACGACGCGATGGTTTTTTAGCATGCTAGGATGCGAGACGAGAGGATTATGCGGACGTATACTGGTGGTTCGATGCCTCGAGACTTCCAGAACTACATACCTCGGTCTTCGAGCTCAGAGGACAACCCATCCAAGGACCCGCCGACGCACATGTATAGCGAGAGCTCTACTCCTACACCACAGTTCATGCGAGGCGAGAGCGAGGAGACTACCACACAACCGAGGCTAGCTAGGCGAGCCGAGAGGCGCCCCTATCGAGGAGCTCACGCTCAGTCTTCATGTGTACCCACTTGTGCTACCCTGCGTCCATGGATTGGTTACACTCCACCGTTTCCTGGGTTCCAGTAGTTGACGTCGTAGGGGAGGCTTAGTGCACACACCCACATGTAGAGTGGATAAACCTTCTTTTATTCTGAGGTTATTCACCATAGGTGCACTTGGGTAGTTATGGCTTATTTCTGCTTTCTTGTTTTATGTTGTATTTTATTTCCGCTGTATTACAAGCTCTGCCCGTTCTTGGGGTATGACTAGCTATGTACCTCAACTATGTTATTATTAATGAAATGTTTCTTCTATCATTTGGGGCATTGTTCATGACTACATGCTATGCTCTATGATTTCTAATGATTGTTACGCGTGCTTTACATTCCTGTTCTTTGATTAGTTAAGCCTGCGGCTCTCACTTTGCTTTATGTTTTCAAAAAGAAAAATTTACCCGTAATTTCCGCTAAGTATTTTAATAAAATGATGAGACTAAGAAGTAATAACCTAATCATTAGCCTAATATGTTCTAGAGTATTGGGTTAAAAATTAGGGTGTTACACATTGCATATTTATTTTTATGTCAATCACTTAAGAGATTTAGAGCTCATGGACTTACCTATTATTATCTCAAACAAAGTTGGAAAATATATGTCTTTAACTCCTTTGATTTTGGCCTTGTGATGATGTTGAGTCTTAGAATGAGATTCATCTAGTTACAAGTACTAAAACTCATGTTTCATGATTTTCTTAAGTCTAGATGATCTTAAGAAAAGTCTTGAGCAAGATTTTATGTTTTAAAATCCCCTTGAAGTTATTTTAAATTAGCTACTGCCCTCATGTTATTTTATGATGATCTTAATGAAATAAAAAGTGTTCTAATGAGTTTTAAAGTCCTTGAAAAGGTTCCAAGAGAAACTAGCAACTTATGTGTTTTAAAAATGATGTTCTGAGCATTACTTGATGGAGATGTTTTCAGTCCTGCCTTGCCTGATTGTCCACTGCATGATGCTGTTTTGATGATGATAGCATGAGTATGTCCATGTATATTTGATGTTAGAATTAACATGTGAAAGTTAAGACAAGTTAACAACTAAGATACAATTAAAATGAGACTTTTAGATCCCCTAGAAATGTAATTTTCTGGATTCTGTCTAGCAAGGATAAAAATGAGAATTAATTGTTTATAATTAGTCTAAATGTGTAGGAACTAGTCATAATTGGTTTAGGAATTGATCTTGATGTTCTAGGAATAAACTGAACTTAGAAAGGGTCAAAATTATGACTCCTAGGTACCCGTAAAGTATAATTATGGACTCTGTACTTTTGAGGTTTAGAATTTTTTATGATCATAGAATTGAGTGAGGAATACTTAGATATGAGCCTATAGGTACCCGAGAGCTTAAGTCATAATGATAGAGAACTTAGATTTCAAATTAAATGACCCCAAGGGTCATAAGACTTTAAGAGACTTTGATACTTTGAGTTGATATTGCAAGTATGATATGATGATGAGCTATGATGAATGTTTGATTGAGTTGTTATAACTATCATGTTTATGGAAGTTGGTTGAGAAATGCATGTGTTATGAGATTTGTGGCATAAAATAGTTTGAAGGAAATTCGGTGTACAGCTATTATACTACTGGATTTCCATCAAATCTAAAGAACTTGAGAATGTTTTTGAAGTGTCATATGAGATTAAAACCTTGGGTGACACTGGTTCGGCTGAGCACCCCCAGGAGATTTTTATGTGACGTAGCACTAAGATACGCTTTCCTGGGTGACACCGGTTTGGCCGAGCACCCCCAGGAAAGATAAATCCATGAGGGTATGAGTATATGCAAGCTACCAAAGCGGACAAATTGATGTGGCTAGATGCCCGTAAAGCGTTTCAAAGAGGGTATATCCTAAGAAAGGTGATCCCTAAGCCCCCTAACCCATACTCAAGGAGTCAGGATTTTATTATGTTTCGCTTATTCAGATAACAAGTAAGAACTAGTGATGACTAGTTGAGGTATGAGCTCATAACCTAGATGTTTTAGGGTGGCCCATAATGCTTAAGCTTAAGTTCTTAAGTTACAAGTTGAGAAAAGAGAAAAGCTCCACTTGAAAGAACATGCCACTTGTATGCTTCTTGATGTGATGAATTATCGGGTATTTGTTTAAAGAAGTACCATGCATTCATGCTTTGATATGTTGCATTCATGACATCAAGATGCATTCTAAAAGGAATGAACCTTGGATAAATTAGTTTTATGAACCTAAAGAAGGAATTTATATACATGCTCACTTTTGAATAATAAACCCAAGGTTCCTGAGGATGTGAACGATGTAACCCTAGGTAGAAGATCCATACTGAGATTCTTTAGTAAGATTCTCACTTCTTTCTCTTCTTTCTTTCTCTCCCATCACATCTTCAGAGCTCGAAGGCAACGTTCATGGTTTTTATTGACACCCTGACTTGGGAGGTGCACTTTGATCCAGAGCACAGGTCATATCATTTTGAGGGATGCTGTGCTGTTCGTATCTTTATGTTCGTTGGACGTCCCTTCGCACATCTTGTACAGAGCTACCGCTTCTCTCCTATGTCCCCCTATAACGATGCTATGGTTTTTGAGCACGCTCGGATGCATGACGAGAGGATTCTTCGAACGTATATCGAAGGTTCGGCTACCCATGACTTCCAGGACTACGTGCCCCGATCTCCCGGTTCAGAGGACGACCCTTCAGAGAATCCATCGACGCACATGTATAGCGAGAGCTCTGCCCCCACTCCTTAGTTCGTGAGGGGTGAGAGCAAGGAAACAGTTAGTAGCCGAGGCTGGCTAGGCGGGTCGAGATGTGCCCCCGCTGAGGAGTACATGATCAGCCACTATGCATACCTACTCCTGCTGCCCTACGTCCGTGGATCGGTTTCATCCCGCCATACCCCGGGTTCCAGTAGTAGCTATTTTAGGGGAGGTCTAGTGCACGCACTCACTCATAGATAGGATAAACCTTCTTTTGACATGAGGTTATCCACCTTAGGTGCACTAGGGTAGGAGTTTTCATTTACGCCTTTCATGTATTTCCGTTCATGTTGTATTTCTTTTTCCTTGTATCGAAAGCTCAGCCCGATTCTATAAAGGTGTGACTTTATGTACCTTTAATTATGATATTAATGAAGTATTTCCTTGGTGTATTATTGACTAATCATTTGTTATGTGTTCTTCTATTTCGTGTTTATTCCTTATGAATTGCAATGTATGTTTCGTTTGCTATTTCGTCAACACGGCTCTCACTATTCTTTTATATTTCAAAAAAAAATTTACCCGTATCTTCCGCATAGTATTTTAATAAAAGAATAAGACTAAGAAGTAATAATCTAATGATTAACGTAAATATGTTCTAGAGTACTGGGTTAAAAATTAGGATGTTACAACATGTATATAACAATTTGAGTCTATTAGTGCAAGGCACTGAAAAAATTTGGAAAGATAGACACAACAAAGACACAGAAGGTAACAACAAAAGAATGGAAGTAGGCAGAATCTAGACAAGGGAAAGGAAATGAATAAGAACACACAGAGGAATTAGCAAAGTACATGGAGAGCATAGCAAAATAATTTCCTAGAGAAAGTGCAATAACACTGTTACATATTCTTCATTAGTATCTTTTGTCCCTTTTTCTTGTTCTTTCATTACTCTTACAATATTTATTCAGTCATAAAAAAAGGGAAGAATAAGTGAGTGAAAGGCGGAGATAATAAGCAATGGAGGAACTAAGTGAAGCCATGTAGTGAGTGTAACATCCCCTGCTGCTTTATGGATTGACGACTGTCTCCATAAATTAACATGGGTCTTTTCAACATGCTTTGTCCTCACTCACATGCTTCCTAGGAAAACTTCCCAAGAGGTTACCCATCCCAAAATTGCTCCAACTCAAGCACGCTTAACTGTGGAGGTCTTTCAGTTTGGGCTATCGAAAAGAAAATGCATATTGTTGGTATAGGTAGTACAAATCAATTCATATAAGCCCTCCTCAACTATATAGTCTCATACCTATACAGCCTCAGGATCCCTCTCATTTGGGTGTGTAATCGGTTCATTCATGTACTCCTCTGCTTAGAGAGCCTTGTGAGGAGCCGCTCCTTGTCTGTGCCTTCCTTTGCACTGGTGATCACTCCTCGCCCTCATCCCCGGGCATTACATGTAATGTAACACCCTCCCAAGTACAACACCATCCTTAAGTTATGAAATTGTACTCGAGAGTTGTTACTTATTAATTAGTGGACCTTTCTTAAATAACTATAGCAAATTCGATGGGTTCATGTAATAACTAGCGTAATTCAATCAAAATATATAGCAAAGAGGCAAAACATTTACTTAATATAATGTCGATTACATAAGGAAGCTCTTCTATGAGCTTTAATACACATATGTTCTCTGTTCAATTCACACACTTATACATACATCTAAGTACATATGATACAATCTCAGACACCCGACTACTACCAATCCGACTTCTTTTGGTGTAATAGCCCATAGTTCCTTGAATCAACCTGGAGACAACACGGGAACACAAATAAGTAGGGGTGAGAATTGTATAATTCTCAGTAGGGCAATTTCCCAATTACACAATCATAATGTCATCGTCATTTTCCCAACCACTTCGGTTTATTAGGAAAAAGTGAGCATGCAACATATATCGATGATTCAATTTTAAAGTTCAAATGATACTTTCGAAATGGATAGCTTTTAATAATCAATCACTTAGTGCACGTATATTATAAAGCCCAAGCACATAGTAAGTAATTCTAATCAACCATTTACATATTACATGATTATGCATATGCTAAATGTAATGGACTTATTTGTAATTGTCATTGATAAGTCGAAGAGAACCCTCATATATCTTTATTTGCCCTTGACAAGTCAAAAGGATCATATCTCACTCTATTGGCCCTTGACACAGTCAAAAGGATCATATGTCACCTATTTGCCCTCGATACAATCGAAAGGATAATTTATTTTGCCTTCGACAAGTCAAAAGGATCACGTGTCATCTATTTGCCCTCGACAAAGTCGAAAGGATCATATATCACTCTATTTGCCATCGACAAAGTTGAAAGGATCATTTGTCTTTACTTATGGCTATAAAACTTAATTAAATGCATCATTCACTTTACTACCTATGAATGCATGCATAGGACGCATATAGGCATTATTCCCAATATGATTCCAATCATGCCTCATAAAAAAAATTCTTTAAAGGAGCTAGCATGCATTCATATAACATATACTTGGACTAAATGTCATTTTATCATTAGTTTAAGACATTCTCATCTTTTCAGTACCTTGGAAGATTTATCATTCCAATGACAACATTTAATTTCTCTATCAAATAACCAAGTCAAGAGCCACAAAAATTACTTGTGATACCTTCATATGTCTAAAATACCCTGTAAAATTTTCATATCAATTGGAGTTCTCTATCCTTGTTAACTAAATTATACAAGTTTAGTGGTCAGGGACCACTTTTTCACAGCTCAAAACAGGGTTCCCATAATTTTTAAATTTAGCAAATGATGGAATCAACTCAAAATAAAAATCACAGTTATACTTCAATATTTATTAACAAGCTATAAAAATTTTAGGTGATAATTCAATATTTTGCTATGGTAACAAAATTATACAAAATTAGAGCTTCAGTTCCCACAATCCAGGCAGCATAGTTAGACTCTTGGTTTATGATTTTTCTCAGGCAGTAAACCTCCTTATCATAAACCACGAAAATTATTAGAGTTTCCTTATGATGTTAGCTTCAATATATAATTTTTATAGCTAATAAAAATGACTAGAAATGAGCCAGAAAATTTGTAAACAAATTCTGTTGTATTGAAATCTGAAAATCCAGCAGCATGTGTCAAATTCTCTTTTGACAAAAATCATTTTTCACAACATCCAAACACTCCACAAAAATTAATACATCAATATCAACATAATAATAACCATTAAAATCAGAAATTTCGGAATAAACCACCTCAAAAAGTCTCAGAAAAATTTGGAAAGAAAAAGGCCAAAGAAAACCCTACTTTGAAAGCTTTTGAGCTTTATACTCCAAAGGATGTTGTAGGTGATCTCTCTTCCCTTCAAGGCATCAATTCCAGCCCCAAACCCTCCTTAGGCAGTGAGGAAGTGAGGTATCAAGGTGTGGATTTGAAATGTTAATCGGTTAGATTTGTAGAGTTTGAGATGTATAACAAGTTTTGTGAAGGAACTTCGAAGTTTCAATAACTCTAGGCTAAGGTTTTTGGGGTTAGAAAGCAAGGTGAAGATCTTGGAGAAACAAAAATGGTGGCTGCTGTTTGGTTTTTGTTCATGGCCGAGAATTGCATCCAAAATGATAAGGTTTGGTATTTCTTTAATATATAAAAAGTTAAATACATTAATTATGTAGTCAAAGGAATAAAGAGAAATAAAGAGATGAATGGTTAGGATTGAATCTTGTTAGTCAAGATTATATCTTAACTATCCACTTGATTGAGATGGATAGATATTATCCAAACTTAAAGAGTAAGCTTTCTTTCGGTGTAAAAATCGCACACCGAAATTTTACTGAACGGGTAAAACAGTGTACCCGGGAAAACAACTATTGCCCGAAAATTTATTCTAGATGTAAATTCTTTATCCCTAACCATTTTTAATGTTAATTCTATAATTTCTCACTTTGGGGCATTTTCGGGCCCTAATTCTAGGGTTTCGGCTATCCAGGTAAGCCTGCAGGACCCGCAAATTACTATTCACCCTTTTTTTTTTTTACAAATTCGTTGAATCATTTATATCATTTCTATGTCTATCAGATTTTTGAAATTATAATCATAAAAGCATAAATTAATTTTTAAATAATTTTTAGGGTGTTACATTATCACCCACCTTAGAAAGAATTTTGCCCTCAAAATTCATTTTGAAGATAGACTTCAAAAGAATATTTTCATAAATCCAACAAAGAATTCACACACAGTTCAAAAAATTCAATCAAATCCTAAAAGTTCCTACCTTGGATCGGGTTTTTGGATGGTGACGTCCCTTCAGCACTAATGGTGAAGACTCTACTCTAGTGTTGTGGCATTTCAGCAAGTTTTGAATATCTCTCTGGAGACTCCCAAATCTTATGTCCAGGTTTTCAACAGCGGTAGCATACATTTTGTCTAGCCCTACACGGTCTACCTTCATGGTTCTTCCCACATTTTGGGCAACCTTGCCACACAGCTGACTTCTGTAGCTATTTGTCCTCGAAAGGAATTGATTGAAACTGCTTCTTTCGAGGCAAAGCCTCTTCATAGCCTCGGTCTTCTGGTGCCAGTCTTTTATTAGAAGTTTCTTTAGTAGATTGAGCAATTGTAACACCCTAATATTTAACTCAACATGCCTAGGACGCATTTAAGTTAATTATTAGTTATTACTCTTTTGTTCCAATCTTAAACTTAAACCTTGAAAATACTTTAGTAAAAAATAGGGTAAAATTTTTTTTTCTTTAAATACAAAATGTGAGCCGCGCATACTAACTAATTTGTATCAACCATCTTACTCATAAAAGTAAAAGAATAATATCAGGTCACCAATAATTATGAAATACCTCACTCAATCAATATAATAACACCATTATAAATAATGATCATTCCTCATCAAACATCTAAAACTTACAGGAAACAAAACAGCACACCACTGTCATAGTCAAAGCAAATACATTAATCCAACAGAAATTATCATGCAAATAAAAGCTTAACAAACTAGTATAAGACTTTTCTCCCATGTTTCCTACTCGAAGCACCTAGAATGGATTCTACGAGTCGGTTCATCATGAGGAGCAAGACATCTCACAAGTAGAACATGAATGGCATCAACTTAAATCACGAACGTCGCCATCTACCTCTGAAGACGAGATGGAAAGAAATAAAGAGGGAGTGGGAATCTTATAAAAGAATCTCAGTAGGGTAATCGCCTCCTAACATGTGTGTCATCATCATCATCCCTAGGAACCTTGGGTTTCATTATGAAAAATGTGGGCATATATAAGATTCATTCATTAAGTTCCAAATACCATTAGCCGAGGCCCGTGTCTTTTAGCATGAATCTTGATGGCATGGATGCATCATACTATTATTATGTATGCATGTCAATGCCATATACATTATAACATAAGAGATTCTATAAATGCATCATACGTAAAGAATATAAATTCCTTTTTAACATAATTTTTCCTTAATATGCTTTTTAGGTGACTTAAATTTCTCAATCTTTTTCCTTGGGGAAACCACCCTATAATTTCTCTCCTCTTGAGAGTTCTAGGTTATGAGCTCATACCTCACTAGTCATAACTAGTATACACTTATCCTCTCGATAAGTTAATTCCCGACTCCAAGAGTGTGGGTTAAGGGGTTTAGGAACACCTTTCATAACCATTAATTCCTAGAGTCTAAAGGGTCCTTATTGAATCTCCTCTTATAACCTTTAATTCGAGGAGTCTAGAGGATTACCCCATTGGATCACCTCTCATAACCTTTAATTCGGGGAGTCTAGAGGATCATTTCCATATGTCTTATGTCACCTTTTCATCTTAGTATGTTATTCATAGATGCAAGCACGAACATATAGTAATAGTTTATCATTTAATATATCATGCTTATAGAACTCTTAAATATGCATCTCAATTAATCAATCATACACATAGCATGCTACAATTCATCAGGTAATTATCATATAAGTATGCATATATACATTTATATAAGCATGCTATTATCAAATATCTCATGAAAGTGAACATACTTAACAGGATAGATGCCATATATTAATGATCGCCAATTGCATAAAACAAGAATTGAGCATGTATAATCCTTAATTCTTAACAAAGCACAAATATCATGAGTCATATAAACTTTGACTAAAACACATGAATATGGCTTCCATAAGATATCGATTTATGCTAACCTCCTCAAGTTATCAATATTTACACTTAAGCCCAAAAGAGGGTCTAAACTGCAATTTCTCAAAGATTGTGGTCAAAACATAATTTTTTTTCTTTTTAACATATTTCCTCAAACCAATGATCCTAGAAATTTCTCTATATTTTAAGAGACCCATAACAACTAGAATTCATTTAAGGTCATCATAAAAACCATCTATGGTCATAGACTAAATTTTGCCACACTTTAGGGGTCAAAGTGCAAAATCACTAATTTTTTTCACCCTTAATAATTACCGAAACTTCTAAAACTTTTTCTAAGCATTGAAAATGGTATTTTAAATACATAGACACATTTAACATCATTATTAACTCGAATTAAAGTAATTTGGCATAATTGATAATTCAAAACATAACTTTCTATATTTTGCAAAACGGCCCAAACTAACACTTGTAATTATTCTTTTATACATCCAAGACACCAAAAATAATTTTTACAACAATTATTAATGATTATTATGCCTATGAACAGTACACTACAGTGATGAACAGTACCGAAACAGTAATGAACAGTACTAGAAAATTATTTTTCTAAAGCTTTCTAAAATTTCAATTTTTGATTCATTCTAAATACTAGTTTTCCTTGTTACTTGATTTGAGACTTAGGAAACACTTAAAATAGTTTTTACCACTTAGCATGACCAAATATTAATACCAAACAGAGAGTAAATCACAAGGTTAAATAATAAATCTTTTTGCTCATAAAAATGCTATTTATACTATCTTTTAAGTTTCAAGACTTGTAAAACTTCTAAAGTACAACTCACAAAAATTCCAATAACACAAGATTGAGCTATAAAACGAAATAAAAGTTATCTTAACCTCTCCATCATATCATGGCCGAAAATATATATCCATGTGGGTGGCCATGGGTTGAAATTTTTATTTAAGATCCAAGAACAAGTTTTTGAGCTTTAAGATCTTAAGTGATGACCAAAAGTAAACATGCTATGCAACCTCATTTTTAATCTTTAACATTATAAGGTGATAACTTGAAAATATAAATATGAGGTGCAAGGCTTGAAATATAAACATGAGATGCAAATTCATTATTAAATCTTTAAAATTTAGTGATGACTTGAAATAAATATGATATGCAAGACTTGAAAATTAAATATGACAATGCAAATCCACTTCATTAATCTTCTAGATTTAAGGTGATGACTTAAAAATAAATATGATATGCAAGACATTGAAACATAAACATGAGATGCAAGAGCTTGAAATTTAAACATGAGTGCAAGTCCATTTTATATCTTGTTTACTTAAATCTCAAAAACTTCACAAGATTAAATTCTTGTCCCTAATAGATCTTAAACATTAGTAAGCATTAGAGTCCTTTATTACCAAGGTTCCAAGAATCTTATTTCTTAAATTTATTATCAAGCCATGGTCATCATAAAAATTCAAAGAATTAAAGAAGAAGAACATGAGAAAGAATATGAAATAAAGTCCCTACCAAGTTATTTCTTAATTATTAAAGAAAGCTTGATCTTCTATGATCAACCAAGAACCAAAAATATGGTCCTAATGTTTGTGATATTTCGGCCAAGAAGGTTGGAGTGAAGGATGGATTTTCTTGTGTTCTAGTGCTTGGAAATGGAAAGTTTAAGTGTTTAGGAGTTGGTTTATGATTGGAATATGTATGCTTGAGGTTTAGAGCTTGGTTAAAGGTTGGAAATGAAGTCTCTTAAGTGAGAATAAGGAAGAAAAAGAAAGCTTGAAGTCTTGAGAGAATTAGAGAACTTTGAGCACACTTTGAGTAAGAAAACTATCAAGTAAGAAAATGCTAAGGCCAAGAGTGTTTGTGTGAACATTTTAGCAATGAAAGAGCATGTATTTATAGCCTCATGGAGCTTGTTTGGCTGTGACATATGGGCTGGAAAATGGAGGGTTTATTTCATTTTTTTGTTAAAGAAAACTTTAGAAAAAGAAAGCATATGGTATTGTAATGATTTTGCACATGTATAATGGATGGAAATG